>CM041738.1:8199667-9399667 GCA_023373845.1 Nibea coibor | reverse complement strand
ATGCACTGACAAGTGACCAACCTTGTTGTTTACAAATTAATCTAGTGTGTCAAAAATCTATATTATTTCCATTCAACTTTAACTAGAATAATAAACTTTTTGAGGACACCTCTCTATCAGGCCTGATTGATAGCAAATGTCTGTGTGAATCCAGATTTACAAAGGGTCTGCTGCTCCAAAATATGTTATGCACATAACATTACTTTATATTTCAACATCTAAACGCACATGATCAATGTAAATCGTGGTGAGTTGTAACAAGAGAGAGTTTGATGCCATAATACTTGCTAGATGTTAAGAGTTTTAATGTATTCATTTTACTCCTCCATTAGGCACAACATATTCTGTTTAATGCAATATATCATGTATGTATACAGTGGTGGCCAAAATTATTAGAATGCTTGGCATACTTAAGAGATTTCAGTTGTTTTTGTTGGTCATTAAAATACCCATAAAATGAATTAAATATCTATGTCAAGATTATGCTTTATAAACCATAGAATAGAACCATCATAAGGAGATTGAGGTTCTTTTTTTAAGAAAAACAAACAAAAAACATGCCAGGCCTGTGTCTTGAGATGCAGTCCAAGCACTGTAAAGTACAGTTTAGACCGCCATGAGGCCACCAGTTCACACCAGAACGAAACGGGCAGAGGCAGAAAAAAGAAACTTTCAGACAGACAAGTGAAACTTCTCAAAATCCTCAGTCTTAAGGACCGAAGACAGACCTCACAAGAAATGCGTGACGAGATCAACACCACAGTGACTAATGGTGCAACAGTGTCTTCAAGAACTGTGTCTCAGAAACTGGGTGGAGGACAGAATAGCAGCAAAGAAACCATTACAGAAAGAGCCGCCTGAAGAAATGGTCACACAAGAAATAGTCAAAGGAATATTCGTATAAAGTGTTGTGGACTGATGAGTCCTAGTTTGAACAGTTTGGCAAAGAGTGAAGACTGTATGCTGGACGAAGGGAGGGGGAGTGAGTGTCTCTTGCCAACAGTTACACACGGGTAGTATTATGGTGTGGGGTGCCATTTCAGCCTCAGGAACAGGTGACTTATTGTAAATTGATGGCATCATGGATAAGAAAGTATGTCACAATGTTCTGGTGAGACACAGAATAGCATCTGTAAGTTATCTTATTAGGCCTGGATTTATTTTCCAAGAGGTCAATGACCATAAACATTCTTCTAACTATTGTCGGAATGACCTGTGACAGAAAGAATCTGCTGAAACATTGAAAATGATGGACTGGCCCCCTCAAAATCTGGACCTCATCCCCATAGAGCAAAATAGGGGCGAGTTGTAATATAAACTGGATAGATCTATTGTACATTCAAAGGAAAGCCTTTGGCTTGAGTTGTGGAAAGCATGGGATAACATTAGTGTTGAAGTTCTCAGAAAATATATTGACACAATGCCAGAGAGATGTGCTGCTTTAATTGCTGGACGTACAAAATATTATAAGTTTCAAAGTAGATACAAATCAGTAGGACTCACTTCATCTGATATTGTGTGTGATATTGTGTTCAGAGTAACTATACCATATATATATATATATATATATATATATATATATATATAGTGCTAGTAGTTATATATTCTAACACAACTGCCTCTTCAGAGTAACCTCCAGGGACATCAATGCTGTTCCTGTCACTGCTGTACATCAGAGAGTTGTTTCTTCCCAACTAGAAGACAGCTAGTTCATTTCAGAGGAGTGTTTAGATGTATCTGTTTACTCTTTCTTATCTCAGTTCCTTGTCTCTGTCTTCTGGATGTTTGTCTCGGTAATTTCTCTCATTCTCCGCTCACTGCAACTTCAATTACAGTAGATCCTGATGCATATATCTCTGTGGTGTCCCAGTCTAGATCTCTCCTCCACACCACTATTTATAATGCTCTTCCCCACTGCCCTTGACACAATGAATCTGTTTTTCATCAAGTTCATACTTGAATCAACCTTAGCAGCTCTCAGCTTTGCTACACCACCACTATGTTCCGCCACCAAGTGTTGTCAGAATGAGCAAATCATTACTCCAATAAAGACCTAAATATATACATGTACAATATATACAATGTTGTTTAATTATATTGAGAAGTACATTACATGATCCCATTATAAGTCTGAAAAATTGAGAGTAAATGTTACTGTCTATACACATTCAGCATGCCTTTATTCTCTTCTTATAGTAATTCCCTAATTTCATAATATTTTTCATTCAGGTCATAGTCAGTGCTAAAGGTAGAGCCTAGGGTTTTCCTTTATTGTATGGTATTGTATATGTTGATTGAATGCTGCTGACATGATCATTGATGTAATATTCAAAGTGGCAAGAAGCACTTGTGGTAAATTTATTTGCTTTATAACCCAGTCTTACATAACTTTACCTTCAACACATTTTATGTCTTTCATGTGGCATACTATATCGTCCTGTCTCACCTTCTCCTAACCTTTTAGTTTTACTTTGTCCTACCCAACTTTTACCCATGCCCATCATCACTCTCCCTCTTGTCCCATATACACTTCAGCCTTTTCTTCTCTGAGTCTGATTTTACACATCCTTTTTACTGTGACTAATGTGAACAAGGGACGTCTAGCTTTTTAGTTCCTGCTGAGATTTGCTAATATTCCTTTGTGTCACATTGAGAAATACAGGGAGAAATAAAAAATGTATCTTAATGAACCTTTTCCTCAGAGTCTACACACAAAAAGTAGGGAAGTCTATAAAAAGTTATAAGAAGTAAAAAGCTTTAACGGCTGTTACTCTAAAAAGGCACATTTCCTCCTTTTTGTTCTGACCATGATCGAGGTAATTCTCTAGATTTGCACTAAAAACACTGCTTAATGTCTTTGGCTTGGGGAATAAAAATGAAAATGGGTTTGAAGGTCTTTATTACAAACCTCTTGTGTCAATCATTTTCAAACAAGGCTTTCATTTACAGTATTTCTGTTCCTTCCATCTTCCTTTTGTAACCTTATACAGTATAAGTCTGGTCATATGTGAGGAGGAAGCATTGAAGCAGAAATTTAACTCCTATGGCTAGGTCATGCCCACATGCTACAAAAGGTCCACCACCATTCCAGTGTCCAAGAAAACAAGATCAGCCTGCCAGAATGACTATGGGCCAGTGGCACTCACCACTGCAGTAATGAAGTGCTTTTAACAGCTGGTCAAGGATTATATCTGCTCCTCACTGGTACTGTTTGCGTACTGTCCAGGCAATCAACAGAAGACACCATAGCACACAACCTCCACACCACCCAATCCTACTTTGAGTTGTGGTTGACTACTGTTCAGCATTTGATGTCATAGTCTTTTCCACGCTGGCCACAGAGCTGAAGGACCTGGGATTAATTGCCTCACTGTGCATGTGGAGACCATTTCACCTCAGAGACTTGAGGAAATTCTGGGTATTCCCTCAAATACAAATACTGAAGAATTTCTACATCTGCACCATCTAGAGTGTCTTTGCCTAGAACATCACTGCCTGATATGGAAACAGCACCAAGGCACTGCAAAGACCCTGCTGAAAAGACATCTATACCATATGCTGCAAAAATAAGGCTAGGAAATCTGCGGCCTTTTGTCCCTCCTGGACAAGGTTCTGGATACACCCAGCCAGCACTGAGAGGCTCAGGAAGAGCTTATGCCCTCAAGCTACTAGGATCCAAAATGAGGACGCTGCTTAGACTTTACACTAGTTTAAAAATGAATGGAAATACATTTCATATGATTGTACTTGTATGACATTTAAACTGAATTGAATTGAATTGCATAGTGAGTTACATGGACAGAACAAACTTAGAAATTTTGTCAAGTTAAGATACATCAGATAAACAACCTTGCAATCTTTGTGCCAACTTAACAAAAATAACTAGAGGGGCCTTTTAGAGCACAGACCTCCTCAAAGGCCAACAGTCCAGTCTTCTGTAATATGCAAATCTGCAAGGGCAACCACTATGTCTGAATAATTGACCTCGCAATGTTAACGAAAGTGAAGAATAATTTGTGTATGGCTTTATTTGTACCAAGATTTTGTATCAATGAATTGACTAATACCTACAGCATGTTTAAACAGCCACAAATACATGTCCTCTTGCTTCACAAATACAAAGTTAGCTCCTTCTTTTAAGCAGTTCTCATAACCCTAGCTGGAGGATTTGCCAAAAAGTCTTGAAGAAATGTCTTTTTCAGTCCAATTAAGTCTGTCATTGCCCTTTAGCAGTAAAATGTGGAGGCAGCAGAATTTTTCCATAGCCAGCAGAGGTCATGTTCATGTGTGCTTGCCTAGCTCTATTCTTATGAGTGCTTCTTGCCTTTTTCTCATCACATTCACAGCCTCAGCTCCTTTTGAGTGGGTGGGACAGGGGAGATTTCAACCAGACAGGTTGTCTCTTGACAGTACTGTAAATTGTGAGTAACATGTAATTTCTAGAGGTTCTCAGTGTCACAGGCTCATAGTGTTTCAGCAGGACTTAGTATTATTAGATCAGTATGGCATATGTGACAGGGAACATCCTGTTCTAGGTAGTACTGTAGCTGTCTATCCAACATGCTGAGCTCTGGGAGATCATCTTGGCACCCATCGTGCATCAGGACGGTGTTATCAAAGCAGAGAGAACCTGGGGAGTAATGGGAGTGAGCCAAGTAAAATCAGCATATTCTATTACAGACAGATTAATGGATAGGAGAAAATAGGGGCTAAAGAATTAGAAAAAGGTGGAGGGAGGGAGAGGCCACTAATGACAAGGTGATGAAAACTAGAGAAGAGGTGGACTCCCAAGGTGCAGTTTACTCCAAATTGAATAAACTTTACTGTATAAATGTACATTGAAAAAGAATTACACTAAGGCCTTATGCCCCTGACGTCTCACTCACTACAGCCTGCCAACCGTGTCTAGTAAACTGTGTCATGTGACTGATTTTTACTCTCAACTTTTTGCATGTGTCATTTGTGCTCTGTGATTTGGTTTTCCTGCTGCATCTCATACCTCTGCAAACTCTTTCTTTCTTCAAATGGATACCCCCAAATTGGATTTATTTATAGATGCTACAGAACCTCCCTTCAACGATATGAACTATAGTTCTATATCCAAGTTGTGAGTTTTTGAAGCTGAGCACTACCAGTTTTCTGTTTACATTAGATTAGTCCAGTTGTGTTAAAAATGTCATTAATTTGTCAATATGTACACATTTTGACAATCAAAATGTACTTTCACTATAGAGATTATTTTCTTTCTTCATATATAACTCAATGTAAAATAAATAATTTGAAATCTCTTGTGGGAACCTTGAGCAGCAACAACTTTGAGTTTGTGTGTCAAAAGACGTCATTGCCTGACTTTACTCAGACAAAGGTAAAGTGACTCTAGAGATCTCCAATGTAAAGTAGCATGCTTTATAAGTTATTCCTTTTAACATACAGTACATCAAAGCAGCCACTATAACTATTAAGTGTGTGTGCTGGGTTATGATATAGTCGGCATTACAAAGCTGGGGTGTAAGAGTAGTGGTGTTAACTGTCTGCTGGCGTAATGAGAGAGTGAGCTGTCAGAGACACGCATGTAATGGCTCCCTTGCCAGCTGCCCAGTTCAGGCCCTGTGGGACACAGCACAGACACACCATTTCTTTCACACTGTCTCTGTCTCATCTTCTGCACTCTGTTACACACACACTCTCTCTCTCTGTCTTCCTCCCTCCCTCCCTCTCTCCCGCCTCACTTCCTTTCCCTTTCTCCTTTGTTAAGCTCTGACCTGGGCAGGGTGCATGGAGGCCTCTCATATCTTTTGTCTCTTTCTATTTTTCTGTTGCACAGATAGTAAAACGTACACATGCCAACAATCACATACACACATGCAGAATCTCAGGAGGGGCATTTAGTGACTATATCCCATAAGGATGATCTACTCTATTCAGTATGCCACCAGGCAGAATAGTCACACTCTGATGGTACATCTTTATCTCTCTGACAGACAGAGTACGCTTTAAAGACTGTTCTGTTTGAGAAGTGAGTCAACTTCCTACTGGCCATGTCCTTCAAGTGCAAGGTCATTTTCATGTACTTTGACTAAAAGAAGACTTTGCAGCCTTTACATTAATTGTAGTATTTGTTAAGACCTAAATGGGGCTACTAAGTATTCCCTGGATAGTCATGAAGTTAGGGTGTTTACAGTCATAAAACATATTAAAGGTTGATAAAGTAATGTAATATTAACAAAACTTTTCTCTGAGGTATTCAATTCATTTTTTTCAGTATGTATATTGGTTCAGAGAGGTTGCATGCTAAAGAGTTTAATCACTGCATACTGCATAATGAAGTTATGGCATCCTGACATCCTGATTTGATGTCACCTGTTAAATGTTAGACTCTATTTTTTACACTGTTCCACTGACTGACTGTTGCTTGATAACATGAACTATAACATATAACATATGAACTGTTTTGCCATTAATTCATCACATGTACCTGTCATTGCAGTAATATGTCAGTCATCATTATTAAATGTCAGAAGAATGATGAATCTTTAGAACTAATATTCAGTGGCCGTTAAAAAGTGGTTTGCAATTCAGGCTCAAAGATATTTAATAAGGAAGAAATGGTTCTAATGTAAATACAAAGAATGCTAAAATTCATTGCTCAAATAATTAAAATTTTTTAAATGGGCTCCTGAGTATGATTTTGCAGACAGCTGTGAAAACTGCAAAACACAATCAGTGAAATTGGCAAACAGCCTAAACAAAAAAGTTTTACTATCATTATTCATGTCAGCCTCCTCTTGAAAATTCTGCATGCTGGTCTGAGGTCTGTGTGAGGTGACACAGTATCATTGCACATTCTTCTTTTATAAATATCTTTTTTTTTTGTGCATATGTATTGTTTCTACATCTGGGTGCAGGTCTCACATATCACCCCCACTGACCTCCAAGTGATGATGGGCCATGACCAGCTATCTGAATTGTGTTGCATTGATAGAGTTATTCATAGAGTTTTTACAATCTAAGACTGTTTACTTGTGCTATCTTACGGCTCAGTCGCACTGAACATGGCTGTGACATGTTCTGGCTGCGTTCTAGACAATGATTGTCATTTACCAGAGTGTCCCAGAAGTGGCTCTCCACTCTACATAGAACAATCCACAACACAGAACAGACATTTTCAAAAATAAAACACCCTGTGCAGACATCGATCATAAAAACAGACAAAAGGGAAACTATTTACCTACGTACCATATTCACTCATGTTAGGAGCACATAAACCAAGAAAAATTAGTTAACTGTGTCCGGCAGGCATAACACTCTGCTTCTGAAGTGCTCCTGTAGGGCTATGAAGTCCCATGTAGGATGTACCAAAACGCTGTTGCTGCTGCAATGTCACAGACCCTTGCACAGTAGGATTTACATTTACACACAGGGTGACAAAGTCTTAAAAATATGGAAAGGGTCTTTTTTAAGAGGCATTAAACTTAACTTTAGTTTTCCTGTATATACCCTGGTAGTGGCCTTGGCTAAAAGGTGTTGGTAATGTGCAGTACCACAGAAGCACCTGTAGTCCCAAAGGCATGATTTCACAAAGTGCACATTCACTCTTATGGCTGAGCTTCCTGCTTCTTCTTTTTCACTTTGCTCACAGCCAGTCCGTAAGCATTCATCCCTGGAGGCTTGCCGTTATGACAGTTCTTTCATCAGCCATTACTGCTGGTGTTAATGGCATCCTCATGCTGACTTTAAAGACTGATTATCATATTGTGTAGGTTGATTGACAGTTGACCTTCACACTAGTTTATGGAGAGCTGGCTAGATACAGTGGGTCACCTCGATTGCCTTAGTGACAGCGTATTAATACTAATCTGATAGAATTACCGGGAACCAATTAATCTGCAGACCCCAGACAAGACAGTGGTTAAAGAGATAGTGCTGCTTCACAGCTTGGCTGATGTGGTCACTAAATGCTCAGTGCTACATGCTCAGTGAGATTTTGCATATGTGTATGTGATTGTTGGCAAGGTGCATGGATTGCACCACAGGAGAGGTGAATTCCAACCAACTCCATGTCTGTGTGTTAAACCAAAAGGTGAGGCGTCATGGCTGTGCAGATGCTTAGATGAGGTTACACTGACCCAGCATGGTATACAGCTGACTTATTAGTGCAAGGCGGGGCAGAAGAAATGTGTGTGAACTATCAGGTAGTCTAACTGTATGTTGAGGAGAGTATTTGTGAATGAATTCTGGTTACTAAGAAGACATTTATTTGGCCTGACAGTGGCATTAATATTAATATTAATAGTAATAAAAAATACTGAAGATATCGTATTGTATAAGGCAAACTTGTTTTTTGCACCTCATTGTATCAAAGAAATTTAATGTAACCACACAGTAGTGGTTCAAGATTTAATAAAGATCTTAAGATTGTCTGAATTTTGAGTACAGTAATTGTATATGAAATGATGAAAACCATCTAGAATATTTATATATTATATTTATAATATTTATATTTATTGTAAAGTACAGCCATTAAGATATGTTATTTAGTTTAAATTCCCTGTATCATTTAACTTCACTATAGTATTGGTAACTGAATGTATGTAAGTGCGGATGTCGCCACAAATAGAAAATATGTCTCGAATATGAATATGTTCGTTGATGATGCTTTGGGTAAAAGTAGCCATGGACTGACGTTGATAATGTATGAACCAAATCGTCCTACTGATGTATTTGCCATTGTCAGTTTTCTGCCTGTCAGTGATGGAGCTCGTCACTTGAGATCCTGTGTTTCCTTTTCAAATTGACCTCTGTGGATATCATTGATAATTAAACATTTTCATAGGAGGGTTAGGAAATAAGGGCTGTGTTTGTTCAGCAAGAGATAACATTCTCCGACAGTAACCAACGCATGGCAGAACAGCCCGGCAATATTACCTCACGCTGAGCTGCATAATAAAGAGGGCCCGCATGCATATTAATATCAGCACTCTGCATAATGTCTACATCTTATGACAGGCTCAGAAATACACAGACACCTCACTGGTGTTGCTGAATCTTTTTCTATGCTTCACCATGGGTATTTGCATCTGCATTCCCTCACGCAGGGGAGGATCTCCCCTAACCCAGGTCTCACCCACGTCAGCTCTTCTGGCCCTGGCTGCCAGCCTCTTTCCCACACTCCACCAATCTTGCACACTAACATTCCTCCTTAGAAACGCATGGTGGAGGTGTGTGATGCCAAACGAGTTCCTCGTTACCTCCCTCCCGCTCGGTTGGTAGAAGCTTTTGGAAGAACTACAGCGACATCTGCATGTGCCACGGTTATAAAGCGCCAGGCTCGTACCACCCACTTCACTGGGTTTCCCCTGCCAGCCTGCTCCCCGTCTGTACTGCCCCTCCTCTTTGCACCTGCGGCAATCATTTCTCAAATTACTAAACATGGCTAATTGTGTGAGGCGTGAAGCTCACTTCATTTGAATATTCTGGCTGGGGGGGGATTTGCCTTGCATAGGAGAAGAATTAAGCAAGGATGTCTGGCAAAGGGATCCGCAATTATACACAGGTCTCTGTGGAATATTTTTTTTCCTGCAGAATTGTTTTCTGTGCTGTTAATGTTGTACTGCACCGGGGTATTGTTTTTTAAGAGCGCTGATTTTGTTCAATTAAGAACTGAAATTTGAATTTGGCTCCGTTCTTTATTTTTAAACTTTTTGTTTTAAAAGTCACAGTAATCTACACCTTTTGCAGGAAGTCGTTGTTTTGCAAGATTTAGAAGAAGAGACTTTTTTAAAGGCTCCTTTAAATTGTATTTTTTTTTTTTAACCTTGAAATTAGATCAGATTGGATTGTATGATTTAGGAGGAGGCAGAACACACTCATTGACACTCTTTCAGTAACCTTTAACAATTATAGTAATCTTCGGTATGCTGTGTTCTTTTTGCTTTCTGAGTTCATAAAATGTGGAAAATGTTGAACCTCACCGTATGCACTGTGTGTGTGTGTGTGTGTGTGTGTGTGTGTGTGTGTGTGTCGTGTGTCTGGGCGGGTGATTTGTCACTAATTATTCCAAATATAAGGGCCTGGTTCTAAATTGAGTATCAGATTAGGGTTGTGTAGTTTATTTTGGGGTATGTTTGTGAGGAACAACTTGAAACAGCTTTTGCTGTCTCATATAGGAAGATCATGGTAAAAGACAGAACAGAAAAACCTTTGTTATTCCTATAAGTAAGTATATAAGTAAGAAGGTTTTCAGTCCTCATTCCCTCAGCCTGTACACAGCCTGACTCACACCTGCTGCCAGCAGTCACCTGCAAAGCTCTGCCCCCATTTGTTTTAACATTTTAAACCCTTACATAAACTCTCACAAAATTAACAGTGAATTATTCATTCAATTTCTTTGCATTCATGAATTAACTGGTCACATGTAAATATTTCATAAAGACTGTAATCGCAATAATAATCGAAATTCTCTTCCATTCATAATTCCACAAACATCCATTAGTTCTACGTGAACAGACATTCACAATATGTGAGATAGATCCTTGCACAGATTGTAAGGTGCTCAATTAATCCGTGTCGGAAAGGTTGAGCGCACTGACTTTTTTTAATTAATGTTGAATTAAACGAATTGGCAGGTTGCCAGAAACCAGGCACACAGCTTTGAAGATTGTCATCGCATAATGACTCGTTTTTTTTTTCTCTACATTTTATGCTTTTCTGTTTTCAGTCCCTTGCTCTCCGCTGCCATTTGCCCGTATGCCTTAGCGATTTAATGATATGCAAATGAAATATGCATAAAACCATTCTGCTGTAGAATGATTAAGCACAGAGGACATTAGCCAGTGCCCGCCACAGTGTCTGTTGTCTCCCCTGCATTCCGCTTCGACCAGGCGCCAACAACACCACTCTAATAAAGATCAATGCTGCTAATGCACTAATCATTTGAATAACACAAATAATATCCAATTTGAGAGAAATTAGATTCCAGGAAGGATTCTTCTCGCTCCAGTTTTGTAAGATCCAGAACCAGGAGAGGCAGTTGTCTTCATATGAGAGAGTTGGTGCTCTAGAGAGCAGGCAGAGAGCAAAGAGACCAGGTTTTCCAGGAGGGAGCACATGAACATCACTGGCAATGCAGGAGCTTTTCTCTGCTTGTTTGTGAGTACTGTGGCATTATTTGACTACTGGCATATAACGAAGGAAGAAAAATATCCCCGTTCTTGCTTTCCCCTCTCTCTCTCTCTTTTACCCACATACACTCTCACACACGCACACACACACACACACATACACACTCCACCCCCCATTCCATTCTGCTCTCTCGTGCAAGCCCTCTTTTTTTTTTGTAATCCATTTGTGTAATGAAGACGCTGCACAATTAACATCCCCCATGGAATTAAATAAAAGGGTGATTATCCAAAGTTCATTAGCTCCGAAAGATTAGAATATCCTCGTTTCCCCGCAATGAATATGGAAAAAAAAAATACGCCACCAATTACAAATTAATTTGTTAATCGTATTTGTTGCGATCGCGATTAGCGCGTTTGAGATGCCCAAAAAGATGCCACCTTTCAAGCGGTCCCTCCTCAGTGGTGGTACAACCAGATTCAGACATCTTGGTAGTGCCAAGGTTGGGTAGCAAGCACAAAGATGTTATAATCCCTCCCTTTGGATGACTTCCTTAATTATTCATATTGCACAACCATGCTTCTTGTCCATAGAAATCCAGGAGAAAAAAAAAATGAAACAATAATTGTTGGATACCAGTGGATGAATATCCTTGCGTTGCTAATTACTGTTTTAATTCCGCCTGTGCATATTAATGAAAACGAACTTAATGAAAGCCTCCGTTGTGTTTCTTTGCAGCGATGCCCATCCTTGGCTCTGTGCCCGATGCCAGCAGACCTCGCGGGAACCACAAACGTTCCTCGGACGGACCCAGAGAGTACCCCGAACCGCAACTCAAACCAGTTGGTGAGTCTGCGTTGCATCTGTTTATGGTAGTTTAGCGCAGGAGGGAAAATCCTGAAAGGGTGGAGTTTGTTCATTTCTTTTGGATGGTTGGCAAGAAGGGGGCAAAAAAGTCGTGGAGATGTGGGTGTGGAGGATGTAATGAGTTCCCACGGCCTCACTACCCCCAGTTTGGTTGCAGGCAGGCCAGCACCTCCCCCTCAGTGTCTCTTGAACTCAGGATGCCTCCTTGCTCCTGTGCGTTCTGTACCCATTCCACTCAGTTTTTGTTGTGTCCCTGCCACCTCTCTCGCTCGGCTGTCATGCTGCTGGATACTATAGTGAAATTATAGGAATTCAAGTCCATGATGATTGTCGTGAATATAGATGAAGTTCACAAATGCTGGTATTCCTCTCTGTTATTGCTTGGCTTGCTGCAAATGTAAAAAATCCTGATCTTTTTATGACTTTAAAATTATAATGCTCCAAGAAGTTGCGCCTGTCACAGAAGAAAACCATCTAGAGGAAAACGAGATGTGTGATTAATTGAAAAAAGTTAATTAATTCCTGTCTGTGCACCGATTATAATTTGTTTTGGCAGTGCATTAGTATGCATCCTCATGTTTGCATTTTTTGTCTCTCTTTTGTGTCTGTGACATTGTAAACAGCTGCTATTGAGCTTCAGGCACTGTCCCTCAGGTCCATTTCCCCCCCCTCCTCCTTCTCTTGTAGGCAGGCATGCAAGTGATTGGCAGATTGGCAGCGTCTGTTGCAGTGCCTATGGTAGAAATTCAATGTGGCTGCCAGCCAGTGCAATAAGAAATGGCAGTTTACACTGGGGAAAATGAGGAATAAAGGGGGAAGGGAGTTGGCACAAAAAGAGGCTTCACACCCTCTACTAATAGTTGAACAGTTTGCCGCTTTTGTCCTGCATCATCTTGTTTTTTGTTGTTGTTTTATCCTCATTAAGGATTCTTTTGTTGATAATTTAAGTAGTTCCTTTGATTGAGTCTGTCACCCTAATTAACGAAGCAAATTTTGCTCTAATTAGTCATATCAGATGCTGTAATGTCTCTGTTTGTTCTGTTCTCTCTTTTTTTGTCAACTGGGGTGTCCGATTAAGTCGATTTGGCTTAATTGTGGTGTATCCCTCGTCCTTGGGCAGTATTCGTGCCATGTGATGCCATCACTTTTCCGCTGGCACACCACTTGAGACCCGTAAGTGCCAAATTATTGCTCCTTGGGCATCCTCCAAACCAATGACTTTTACCTAAGTAATGCCAACTGTGAGATGGAAATGGCGTTTGCTATCGGCCGTATATTCCGAGGGTACGTCCTTTGCTAACGAATGACTTGGCATGGTGTCTCCTGCCCAGATGGCTGGCTGCCTGGCACACAGAGCTGTGCCTCAGATGGTTAGAGCGAGAGCGAGAAGGAGTGAGTGGGAGGAGCTTCCTTTTGTGCCACCGCCACACCCACCAGTCATCACTAGAACAACAAAACAGCCTTAAGTTTCTGTTGTTTTTGTTTAAGAATTTCCATCTCCTTTATTAATCCCATGTGGTGACACTTCCATTATGCTCGCATGCATGGCGAATGTGTGGCACCCGTCAGCGTAGGTTCACTTCCTGTTTCACGTCGTCTGTGATGCAGTTTAGAATTTAAATATCCACCCTTGTACTTCCATCATGGTACCATGCAGCAGCAACCATATCCATCTGAATGGCAACTCCCAGGATTCCTCCAGGTGTAGGTCACATCTTGACGTCTTTGTTAGCAGATGTTTACTTGTCCTCCATGGCGGTACTCAAGTAAGGACGAATCTGTGTCTGAAGACTCGTATCTTCACTCCAACTTCTAATATTTATAAGACAGCCTGCCCATCCATTAGATAAAAGAAAAACTCTAAACATGTGACGCTACCAAAATGCCGACAAGACCCTTCTGTCTCCCAGACTACATCTAACCATCTACCCTAGAGAGCGAACAGAAGTCCGCCTTGGTGCTACCACTGAATGGATGGCACTGTGCCAACTTCTCTCTGCCATCAACCGCATTCGCTCCTTGTTTCCCTTATTTGCCCATCCCCTTTCTCTCTCAGTCCCTCTCTTACCCACCCTCCTCCTCTCCTTAGTTTTCCTTCCACATGCCCAGGACACCCGCCTTCCATTTCCTTTTTTTTCTTCTATGGGCTTGACATTAATTAACATTTGGGTTAATTGATTCTAAATGCTGATGATTTTCTCTAACAGTCATCGTAAGTCGGCTGGCGAGCTGCTTCGCGTCTTCCATGTAACCTTGGTGCCTGGCATTACCTGTCTCTCTGCTATGCCCTTCTCTTCATTTGTCCTAAATGTAGAAACAGAGACACAACCACAACCAACTCTAATGTGGTGCAGCAAAACCAGGGTGAGGTGTGCCTGTATGTACCACAGTACACAGTGAAGAAGCTCAAGCTGCTTATCCGACTGTAGCTGATTGAAGTTGACGTACTCGTTGATCCCGCCGCACAGTGTTGTCCTGGCATTTTATAAATCCTAACATAAATAACAAGTCCTCCTTCCAGCACCTTCAAATCCTCTTTCTTTATATATTTGTCCTATCTTAGTCTCCCTACCTCTCTTCTAGATCTACACACTCCTCCTTTCTCTTGTAATTTTCTTTAATTGTTCACGCGATCACTTATCCGTAAGCTTTGTGCCCGTCTGCTTTACTGTTACTTTTGTGGGACATCGATGAGAAGCGCAACGAACATTGTTGTAAACAAATGACTTGTCTTTTCGGGCAATTTTGATAAAGCTCTGTCTATACGGTAATTATATTCTTCTCTTGTCATTAGCTGTTTCGTCAGTGGCGCATATTTGATTAAATAATTATCTTGGCCACATCTGCTTTTTCTCTTTCGCAGATTTTAATTCCGGTCGTGTGGTACGGAGCTGATGAGGTTAAAACCGGCAGACAAAAATAGCTTAATTATTTAATAAAATCCCCCTCCTCTCTGAAGAGTGTGTGCACACTGCTCTTAATTAGCAATGGTGCGGCTTGCTTTAATAGTCGAGGTAGAATTGACTAATTAAGAGAGGAATTTACAAACGCTTGAAGATACCGCGCGACACACTTCATCCGATTGCTATATCACCTCCTAGGTATGTTCTCTCTTATGTCTGTGCTCTACACATTTTATGTTTGACAGTTGTGTGGCAGTCTAATTAAAGATGAACACAGAAATTGTCCTCTTCAAATTCTTTCTCAGTCTGATGTTTCAGGGAAGCTCTGGCAAAGGCTTCATAGGGCTCCAACATGTTATTCTTTCTTTTTTCACTCTCTCTTTTTTTTATTTTATTAAATAAAAAGCAGCAACTGGGCAATTGAGGCAACAAGAGGAATCCATTATGCAAATTGGTCAGTATTTGCATAATGTCTTATGCCAGGAATATGCAAATGAACCGTATAATTTATGAGCGCCTGCGTCTGTCTCATAGTGTTCCCATAACTTACAAAGAGTGTTTTTCCTCCTCCTCTCTCCTCCTATCCAAGCTGGCACGACATGCACCACACTCACAGACCAGACCCACACTAAACAAGCACACCCACAAAAAGGGGTTGCTGGCTGGGTACTATGACTGGGTGGGAAAAAACTTGTTTGGCAGACTGATGAGGGATAAGGAGGCAGGGAAGGGGCGGGGACGGGTGGTATGGAAGAAATGTTTAGGGGGGCACGTAAATCCCTCTACAAAGGCTCAGTAGCAGATGCTAATTCTCTAAAACAACTGTGAAACTAAATAAAACGAGAGACACAAAACAAAGGCGGAAGATTTCGACTGGGCGGAGCGACAGCGATTTCTGACTTTTCTTTTTGTCTTGTTGTGATAGCGTTGCTTCTGCGCTCATTCTCTTTTCTTTGATGCCCGCTTTTGAGATTTTTTTTCCCTGTCATTGGAGCTGGCAGCTTTTTCCTCTTGTGGAGGATATCCTCATGAGTCAGTTGGATGAAGGCAGCTGAGTGCTGGGTGGGATGGAGAGGAGAGAGAAACACAGAAGGAGAGAGAGGCTGTATCTCAAGACATGCGTGTGTGGGCTCCAGTCAGTTTCTACCAGTACCCTGGGATGCCACCACTCAGCCCAGCCAAGCCCAGCACAGAGCATCCAGGCTGTATCCAGGGAGATTAGGACCAGACACATCATGATGATTTAAATTGCACACCAGTTATTTGGACTTCTCATTTCCCAGCAGGATTCTGTTTTCTGCAATTATTCTATTACGATGTTTGTGATGATTGGCCTGCTTTGCATACCTGATGTGAGGCTAATGGCTAAAGAGACACTTCTACACTGTTCCGGAGGGAAAAAAAAGCCACAGGGGACTGCGTTGGAGAAAAGGCTTCCACCACTGCACCACCACTTCATTGAGGACATGAATGTTGACCAAAGAAAAACTTTTGATTGTTTTGTCTGAATTTGTCCTCAGGGCCTGTTCCCACAGAAATTGCAGACTTCATGTCGTCAGATTTTTACATCAACTGCCTCGTTGGAACGGAAATTTTACATTTTGTCACACTTGGACACTGCCGAGCTTGTGATTATAGAAAGGTGTGCCTAGACAGCCCCAATGCACACAAACACTGTGAGTGTGTCCACCTCCTATTGAGCCTGAAGGGGCATCTGCTCCTTCCTTGTTGGACAGTGATTGTATAGCAGCAGACGTGTATATGTTTGTGTGCGTAAGGGTACATGTGTGCTTATGAGGAGCAGAAAGAGACAAAGGAAGGTTGCATTATGTAAGTCTGCATGATGTATCTCTCTTTCTTTCTTCAACACATGCAAACACGTGCTTAAATAAGTGAAGTGTGTCACCTTCTGTTGCTATATCAGGACTTTGGACTAGAAAAAGGAAAGCGGACCATCTCATCGAAAAACCGACCTTTCTCCAGTGTTCTGTAATTTCACCTTTTGGCTGCGGCTCTTTCTCTCTCACACTTGACTGTGTTTGGGGTACTAATTCCAACTCAGACCTTTCTTAATTAGAATGTCAAGATCATTATCCAGTGTTATTTTATGTTGTCATGGTTCCCAGTTTGCATTTTAGATTCACGTTTTTCTTTGTGTATAATGACAAAGTGGAGTCGCCAAGATTCATTTTCTGTATGCATGGCATTTATGCGAACAATTTTCTGGAATTAGCATTCAACTGGCAGCTTATTATACCGCTGAGCCCTTTCATTATGTCTAATATCGCACAAAAGACTCATTTAAATGTGGAACATTTGTACTTGAAGGCTATTTCTGAATATGCATTCAGGTTGCGATAATTGCACAAATTGGTTCCACTGACATGCATTTTTGGATGTAAACTAAAGTCCAACTTTCAAGTGGTAAAGATGAGTAAAGCATCACAGCCCATGTTTGGATAGAAGGTCGTCCTCTTAATACAATTTGTAATATTAATAATAATAATTACAAGAGTAAGCAATAAAACAAAAGCAGAAAAAAGATGCAAATGACAAATTAAAGAATAAATCTGTGGTTAATACACTTGTAGAGTTATGGATGATTCTAGTTCAGATATGGGCCCTTGTTAAGGGGTGAACAAGGGATATTTACAAAAAGGGACACAGCAATGAACTAATTTCACTATTTCTAGTAGTTTAAAAATACTAACTGAAAGTGACTCATTCAGTGACTCTTACAATCAAAGTAGTAGCAGCAACTTAAAGTTGGGCTTTTAGTCCAACATAGACCAACAGCAACAAAGCAGGAAAAGAAGCATTCAAGAAGCACCATCAAAATCTATAGTCATTACATCTTTATTTACAAATCATCAAATATAATTAGGAACACTAAATACAAAAGAAGTGCAACTATAAAATGAAAAATCAAATAATAAAGACCATTATTTTATTCTAGCCCCTAACCATGATTCCCCAAACTTGTTCACTTGGAGTTCCAATGCTGAAACTTAATGGTGGCCCACTCTTATGTTCCCTTAATTGACTGACTTTCTGTGCAAGGTCATGGTAGCTAAAAATTACATTTAATTCTAAAAAAACTTTTTGATACTTTATTTTTTCATCCTAAACTCTACAGCTTGAAATACCTTTGACATTGTCAGACACCCACTGTCATTGTCCTTCTGGCAGTGAAAGAGAGAGCTTTAAGAGCTTTAACTTTTTGTGCATGTGTTGCTTTGTATATGTTTTGTGTGTACAGTATGTGTACTTTCAATTTGGTGTGGTATGTGTGCATAAGTTTTTTTTCTTGTTCTCTGATGGTATGAACTGACCAAAATATTAATGACAAAAATTTGGCAATAAGAGTTGCCTAAAACAGCGAGTTTCCAAAGATGTAGACCCGGAAAAACCTTTTGGAATTATTTTTGAAGATTTTGAAGATCATCTCAAACTAAAATGTGAATTTACTAATACTGTATTGCTTTAAGTAAAACACTACCTTCTTATGAAAGGATGAAAAAGGTTTCTTTGCACAGAGGTGCAGGTGCAGACTAACACTGTTTTGTTGAACACATTTATTTCAGATAGGTTGTAGAAATACACATGAGAAAATGAAGTCTTTCAGCCCATGTGACCTCTGTCACATAAGAACTTTTTCTTTTTATATTGTTTTCCCAAGTCAAGGTACCTTAAAGGTAACTTGCTAGCAAGGCGCAACTGTTCAACTGGTGGTTTGAATGGCCATTCATTCATTTAATGTCTGTAGCAACAAATATGACCCATCTGTACTGTCTTATACATATTTATGGCTTACTTCAGGTTCAGAGTGTATATATTTTTGAAGGTGTACATTTCTAAGATCCCCAGTTCTCTATCCACGCCAACCTACAGAAATATTTGTGGTCTGGTTGAGTGAGCCAAAGAGCATCATATTGCCTGTACTAAAGCTTTCTGGAAGATGAAAAGCCCCTCTGTATTTTTCTGTCATTTGAATGAATTTATTTTATTTTGAGAGTCCTTTGTTTTTGCATTCTGATCTTACAATGGGAACTTCTTTTTCAAAGTTTTTGATTTTGTATTGTATGGAAGTGGTGCCCTTTAAAAGATTGTGTCCTTGGTTGAATAAAATCCAAACTATTTTTGATCAATTAAATATGGTTCATACAGGGTTTTTTTTTTGTCAAAATGTACAATACACCTCTTTCAGTTACTTGTTATACTAAGAAATAATGGGCCAGAGCCTTGCAGGAAAGAACTACCTTTTGTTCCATCTAAAACGTTCAAGTAAAGTGCACTCTTATGAAAATGAACAAGGACACGACAAGCCACCCAATTATTTGTCAAGAATGATGGGAGTGTCATTTGTAAAAATAAAAAAAAAAATGTTAGAAACTTGAAAAGTTAAAATCTTCAGCACTTGTACTGTACTTCTCATAGTGGGAACTTGGTTGAAGTGGTTTTCATATTTGCCCCATTGATAAAACAAGAAGGGAGAGAAAGGAAGAGAAAGAGAAAGTTTTATCAGTTGAATAAAACTCCTTTACAAGTGAGACTGAAACTGACTGTTGGATGCATGATTATTACAGCAGGTCAGTGAAACCCTGCAGTGTTTGACCTTAACGATTCTTTCAGAATGATGAAATAGTAATTATAAGATAAATCATAGATAAAACAAGCACTTCATCCATTTTGTTGCTCATTTATTGTAGAATGTCTGCCAGATTTTTATCGTTGTGCTTATAAACCACATGTAGTGTCATATGTTGTCACTGGTTTCTATTTATGGGCTCCATTTGGTTATAATTGGTTGTCTAGGTTAATTTATGTAAAAACAAAATACATTTTGAAGTTGCATGTCTTAAAGTGGGTTTACTCTGTAGACAAGCACATAAAAAATAGTCCAGTTTTATGAGTCTGGACTTAACCCTCTAGCTGGTTCACCCCATTGAGGCTTTGCCTCTGCACCCTGAGAGATCTTTGCACTGGCCACCAAATGAGGTGATGGCATGCATGCCCTATGAAACAGCAGCAGACCTGTTGCTTGGCACCCTTTTGAGCGCAGCAACTGACAACAGGGGCCACCAGACAACCAAGAGCTACCCTCTGGGCCCTCAATGGAGCCAGTGCAATAACAATTTACAAGACAGACTGTAACATTAATTTAAAGCATTTTCTCACTCATACATGGCTGTTAAAGTAAGCAGAAAATCTGAAACAGTTCTCATGACGCATAGTGTAACATTATGTTACTACAGCAGCGGTGCAGACATTACTTTTAACATAGTGGTGACAAAGAAATGCTTAGTAAAACAATTTTTAGTGACTGCCACTAACATAAAACACGCATGTTGATAATCCTAATATATCATGCTGTGGTGCTGTAGGGTCTTGACAAGCACTTTGGGGTGCTTTCACTTTTTTTCAGTTGGACTGAGGCCATTTTAATTAGCAGAGCTTGAAGAACACCTTGTTGTTCTGTCTTCGTCTAAAGTACTGCTATACTTTAGATGACCTTGAACATTTTTGTTTTGTTTTTTAGCTGTAACTTGTAACTTGTGAAGCCATGGGCTTCACTGGGCACATCATGTCATTTTAACCCAGTTTTGGCTATGTAAGCTAGAAGATACCCCCATTCTCTATTGAGCGAAGCATTTAGAGACTTGAGTCTAGTATCTTGATATTTGATGAGAGTTTAAGACAACACTATTGTTGTGGTGGTGTTGTTGATGATTTGGTATCACAGTATGCCTGAACTTTTGTGAGCTAGGTGAATATTGGAGTGTTGTATTTTGCTATTATATTTATATAATATTGTACATATGGTGGTACATGATGTTGGAAGTAATTGTGTGCTGAAGGAAAGGAATAAATGAGAAGCAAGACTAGATTGCTACCCTCACTGAAAGCTTCCTTCACATTCATTGCACCCTATGACCCCTCAGCACACATTAGTTGGTAAGGATTTATTTCAGCACAAGGTGTTCCCATAAAAGTGGCAATCTTGTTCCACTAGCATGAAGGTTTTAGCATTCTGGATAACAGCATCTGAAATCACAGAGACACAAATGGGTCTATCCATGCAGTCTATCCATGAGTAATGGTGCCAGTCTATTTAAAAGCGCACAGTGTTTAAAAAAGCCTGTGCTCTCTCTATGTAACATATAATTGCTCTTCTTCCACGGCGAGTAAACTTCCATTATGGCTGTAAGAAGATTTTAGGATCTGAGGTGAACTGAAGGGGTATCTGTGTTTTTAATATAATTGTGTTATGTTGGGCTGAATTTTGTTTGTCAAGGATGAGTGTACCCACCAGTTGTGGATTTGATAGTCGTGTGTATGAATGTTTTATGGTGTCTTTGACAAATCTCACCTTTCCCAATTTAATAAAGCCTGCATTTTGCATAAAAGATTCCTTCTTTAAGGCACTCATCATGTTTCTTTTAACTTGAACGCAGTGTGCTGATGCTCTTTTTCTCTGTCACACACATATATATATATACACTTATTCATCTGAACTGTCATAGCAGCCTGCCTTTCTGTAACTGGATTTTTGAAGCAGTGCTTTATGATTATCACTTTGATTATCTGATTGTATTGTTGATATGATTTGATCTTGATCTTTAATCTTTGTCTTATTTGGACTTGAAAGATTTAGGGCCACCCGGCGTACAGCAAAGCACATGTCATTGCTGGTTTCCAAGCAACACAGTTGTCATTTTCACGCCCAGTGCCCATGTTGTGCAAGTAGCGAATGTACTTGTACCCATCAATGCGGCAATGGGTGTGTTGATTTAAAATTGAGGTGTCGTCAGTTGTATTGTCGGCATTCTGAGGCAGCAGAAAGTAATTGCTCCTTTTGACCAAGAAAAAGCTGGTCTAAAGTCAACGCTGCAATATTTTCATTAATCCATTTGGCATTATGAATAAATGTTGATTGTGTGAAAGTGTTGTAAGCTGAAGGTGTTGGATAATGCTGATTTTTTAAAATGTATTTTAATACTTTTTATTACAATTTTGAGCAGAATAATTGTGATGATAATTTTTTCTCACAGTTGTGCAACCCTAGGACAAGCATGTATTTGTGCCCCAAGGCTTCAATCAAAATGAAAAACATGAGACCACAATGGATCTGACATCCCGCTAACACTTTTCTTTTTGAAAAAGTAGGCTGGTGCAATGAAAGAATGTGCAGGATTTAGTGGCATTTAGCAGTGCAGTTGCAGATTGCAACCCTGTCATCTCTGGCCTCTCACTCTCTCCTTCATAGCATGAAGGAGAAACTATGGTAGCTGTGAAACACACAATAAATATGACCTACACTGCATCTGTAGATATAAAACAAAAGTGATGAAAACATAATGATTATTACTTTCAGGTGAATGTACACATGGAAATATAGCTATTATATTTCATTTCTGCCTGGATCTGTAAACTGACTGGCAGTCCTTTAATTGCACTCCATAATCCTATTTACTCTTCACTGTCAGCTCTGCTAAAGATATATTAAGGCAAAAATGCAGGAATATTGTTTGAATTAATTTTAGAATGTTTCATAATAAAAACTTTAACCATGCAGCCTTAAAGATATAATTTCATTTATAGCCTGATTCTATTTTCTTGGAACATAATAAGCCTTATAAGAGCTAACTCAGACCCCAGGATATTACATATTATAGTCATACTAATAATGTACTATGTACATAGTGAGTTAATAGGTTATGAAACTGTTTATTTGGATTGGTGAGGCATTGAAAAGAGAAACTAAAAACAGTACAGGTTTGCTATTTTTTGTCACATATTTTTTCATTGTATCTGCAGTTCTTTTGTAATCACTTTTTATTGGATAGGAGGACATCATTTTACTTTCCTAGATTATAGACTAAACTCTTGCAAAGGCCACAGTTTGTCTTCAGAACAGTACACTGCGCATGCTGCATGGTCTCTGGAGGCTATCAGATAGGGTCACCTTTTCTGTTCACTTGTTCTTTTGTGACCCGTTCCAGAGTTTGTCTGTGGTAGCGTTAAGGACATGCACAAAACTTCTCAAACCACCCAACAGCACTTTCCTAGTAATGGAAAGTGGTATTAAGAAGAAGTTACTGCTTAATATCAGCAGAACTAAGGACCTTCATCGACTGGCCTGACAACGCAGAGACACTGTATAAGAGAGAGCAAAAGTAATAGCTTAAGCTTACTTTCTGTGTCTGAAACACATTGTATTTTCTGTCACCTTGTTGGCAGTTCATGTCAGTGGAGTGCTGGTAGAGATACCAAGATATGGATGGTATGCAGGGTAAACATCTCGACAGTGGATCTGGTCACTGAAGAAGCAGCAGAGGGGAGGATGATTTCATCACAGTCCTGTTGCCCAGTCCTACTGTGCCCAGTTGTGCCTGTCGCAGGACTAGGAATGCAACGATTATAGATTTTAATGGTATAATTCATTCACTTCATACCAATACTGAAAATCATATGAGGATTTTGTTTTGTTTGTTTTTTGCAATTTTGCTAAAATGAAAGAAGGAATTTGAGAACATCTCTCATGGTGTTATGTCCTTGAGGAGTCTGCATGATGTTGTGGTTAGGGTTAAATCGCTGCAGCCCTAAGATGCACAATGATGCGACCAAAATGTCAGTTGAATTAAGCCAATTCCAACTTTGCTTCTCACTACTACTTACAACTGCTTCTAAGCATTTTTATTTCAGTGTTTAATATACTGTACACCAGATAGATGTTCATCTGCCAGTGCTCAAATCAGCAGTTCAGAAAGACTTGCTATGTCAACATGAAGGCCAAGCTCTGAGTGTCTGTCATTGCACGGCAGATAAATTCACTGTCCTGGCAGCATAATTATATCTTCACATGCATGGTAGCAGTCATTGCTTTGCAGGTGTTTGTATGTGTGTGTGTGCATGCATCTATGTATTTCTGTATATCTTTTGCCTCAGTGCACTACACTTCAATCTTACCAGCAGATGCTTCTAAAGCCCCCTGCCCTCTCACGCCTGATGAACCAGAGACAAGTGCCAGAGGGTAAACATGTCCACTGCCACATGTCTCTTTGCTGAATGGCTGCATTTAGCATGCACCACATGCCATAGTCAATGGAAGCATACACATTTGTGTATTCACACATGCAGACACATCACTAATGAGTTGAATCCTGAAATACACACCAGTCCATGGGAGCCCAGGGCTGTGTTAAGCAGTTATGTTAAGTATAGCATGCAATGTGCACTAACATGGTTGTAAGCTGAATCCTGCATTATTCAAACTGGGTGGATGGGGTAATTAAGAGTCTTGTAGTCGCTTCATAATTCATTTGTGTTAAAGGCCCAGCAGTTTTGCCGGGATAAACAGAGCTGGCACATGATGTGATGAAAGATGAGACAACATGGCACTTGTGCATAGAATTTCTGTCTTTTCTTATTTAGCCTGCGGCTAGTTGGGTTGAGGTGGAACAGTGATAAATAAAAATCTTTTTTTCATACGCTCTGCCAACGTAGCCTCCGCCTCTTACGCTACCACCAGTTAGTGGTTCTAATAAAACTCAGATTGACTGCAAATTGCATT
Source organism: Nibea coibor (assembly GCA_023373845.1). Classification (NCBI taxonomy): domain Eukaryota; kingdom Metazoa; phylum Chordata; class Actinopteri; family Sciaenidae; genus Nibea; species Nibea coibor. The sequence goes on along the minus strand of CM041738.1, from coordinate 9,375,205 downwards.
TAAACATTTCCTGATATATAAAGCTTCATTTGAGTAATAAACATTTGTATTACTATTTGGAATTAGCACACATTTATTTTGTAGCTTTGACAACATAGTGCAAAACTTTATTATCCTATGTTCTTTGGTTATTATTTTGTTTGAGAAGAGTTGTAAGATACCGGTACTAGATCTGATTAATTTTTAATTTAGTATATTCAGTATAGTTTATCTTAGAATGACACTACACTGAATTGTACTTAATGCTAATATATTTAATTGCTCCCTGTAAATTTATTTGAGGCATTGGTGGATAAATTATGTTTACTTTCGGTTATCTACTTAAAACGGACAATTGTTCACCAAAATGGTGAGATATGTAGTAATGTGAACACACAAATGGGTGTGCAGAAAGTGTAACTACGGAATAACTTTAGTATCTATTATGTAAATAATGTGACAGTTAATCTTATTTTTTCTAAATATCTCATGATGAGTTCATATTGGCATACTGATGTAGACTAAAAATGTGTAAAATGCTACTGTATCAGTTATTTTGACAAAAATGTGAAGTGTATGATGGAGTGATTAGTCCAATCGTTTGAACAGATAGCTATACATGGTAGCTGGGCATTAGACAGAGTATTGATCATGCATGTTTAATACTTTTCCCACTGCAGCTGAAGGAAAATCTTACAGGCCCACAGCTAATTAGTCACTTGTCAATAACTGACACTAAGATGTATTCCAGGGGATAAGCAGCTCCAGCTCAAGGCTGCTAACAGTGAAGCCATGTGTCCATGTAAACACATCAGAAGAGTACTTTGTTCTGCTATATCCCCGTAATACTTGTGGATTTCTCAGGGAAAACGTTACAGGCTAAATAAGAGATTGCTTTAAATCTGTCAGTTGTCAAGGATTATGTTTTCAATGCTAACATGAATTGTAGATCATGATCACTGTAGAGCTGAACAATGAATTGCTTATCACATTTGTTCTTTTTACAAGTAGGATTTGTATATTCAGATGATAACAAAACACTTACTGTGAAGCGTGTAGACAGTTTACTGTATGAGAAAAAATAAGTATATGAAATACAGTCCTTGGATTTATTGATTAATTGTGAATAATAATCACCCAAATCGCCTTGACAGTTCTTGCAAAAAAGCCTGGGTAATTAGTCAAGCCATTTTAATGCAGCACTAATATTTTGTCCTTGTATGTGACATAGTCAATAACAAACACACCTTGTTGCAGACAAGGACCCATGGCATGTGAAAGAACTGTATGGCTTTGAGGTTTTGAGAAAGCAGCTTTACAGGTTGGTAATTTAATAAACAGCAGCATACAATCCAGAACATTAAGGATATGTATGACCTTTTATAACATAATCAGGCAGTTCTGGCTATAGGAATACCTATATGTGTGTGTGTGTGTGCGTATGGAGAGAGAGACGGTTGCTCTTCTAACTCCTGCTCTGGCATATCTCAGCTCTCAGAAACACAGGAAGTAGGCTCTTTAAAAGGTCAGGACAGCTCTGCTTTTTCCAGCCGTGACATTTGATTGGCAAAGGTAAAAATCTGAGTGTGGTAGGGATGAGCCAAAGCTTCCTCTACATGCAGCAAAAAAGTAATCTGAATGGAAGAGGTGAAGGGTCACTTCCCCCAGGCAGCCACCCACTTTGAGCCACCTCCCTTTGCAGTGTAACAGTTGCTGTGTGGCCTCTTTTTGCGCTTCAATTGCATATCAGCACAGTTTTAAATTGTTTGCCTTGGACAGCAAGTTGTTAAAATGTGCATGACAACTAAGCCAGTTGAAGTTTTTTTTTCTGCAAATGTGGTACACAAATATGGCATCATGAGAATTTCTTGGTATTTAATATTGGATGCTTTATAAGAATATTTAGCATAAAAAGCTGCATTCTCATCTCACTGAGGACATCAAGGTACATGTGTCAGGTCATTGGGTCATTGCCAGCCCCCCCTCCTTGGGGCCTTAGCCCACATCTTTTGCTTGCAGTCTTGTGTGCAGCGTGCTCTGGTGGCTAAAGGCACTCGTTAAAGTCCATAACTTATCTCACGTTTGAAGCTAATGGGAAGAATACTGGCTGCAGTGAAAAATAAATTACATTTTTCCCCCCTCTCTCTTCCTGCCCTCCTAACCTGCAGCGTAATATAGCAGCGGTGAGAGTATGCATTACAGATCTTAAGCATTAGAATTTATCTGTGCTGCACGACGCTGACTGATGCATTTGGAAATAATGTACTGGAGCTGGGCATTACAGGAACCCCTGTAACTAATGGACAGCTCTCGCCTGTGGCCGACGATGTATATCATTCAGCTGGACTACCTCATCAACTCCAACAGTTCTTTGCAGGGCTTCCTAGACAGACCAGCCACTCAGGGTATGCATTAAGGACTCCTGCAATAAAAGTCCCTCCCTTTCTGCTCTGGCTAGCTCCCTCTCTTTCTCAACCCATTTATTTTGTCAGTAAATCCTTCAATTAGACACCCACTCACTCACTTACATTATTCTTTAAAGAATATGCTAACTTTAAACAGGGTCGATTGACATGCAGGTGAATTTATATTAATGTTTATGTAATGTTTTTACATTAACTTTCTATCAAATTACTCCTTGTGATTTTAAAGTGTTGCTAATGCTAGTAGACCTACTAAATATTAAAATCCAACGCTGTAGCTCTGTGCAGCTTTTAGCATCTTTTAGCTAATGGTTTCTCATTACTGTAGTTGAGTCTCACAGCTGAGTGATTTTTTTTTAATGAAAACAACAGCACAACGTCTCTAAAATGATTTTCACAACCACAATAGCCATCCAACTGTTGCAGCCTTGAACATTTTCTGAAGTTCAGCATGAAATCAAAATTGTGCATGCGTTGTTTTTTTTTTTTGTTTTTTTTTGTTGGCAGCGTGGTAAGTCAGAGGAAATGTTTTTAGCTGTTGCTGTATGTGTAATGTTGGCTTCATTATAATTTAACATAGGTTCACCTCACTCCTATGCCACCATGCTTCTTTCTTGTAGTTCAAGAGTAGTTCTAGAGTTTCTTTTTTATATTGTTATAGCTATTCTAATTAACTGTATTCAATATTAGTATTGGTGGAGGTCCTGACAGCTCTGTTTCTTAATTTATAAAATGTATTCATATTACAGACTACAACACAATTCAGTTACAAAGGACAATCAGCATAGTAAAAATAGTCTTTTTTTCGCCCCTCTGCCTTTCTTTGACTCTTTGCACATGCTTCACTGCTGCACATTTTTATTTAATGGTGTTTATGTTTTAATAGCTGCACCAGACAGTAGCTGTCTGTCTCCAAAGTAATGTAAAGAACAAGCGATAGGCCAGATGAATTCCATCCACACAGAGGTCAGAGAGACAGAAAATGAATAGCAATGTGGATCCCCCAGCAGGCAGCAGGAGAAACAGACTAATAAGAGCATAACAGAAGAGGAGAAGGGGGCCCTTGGGAACCAGCATAAAGGTTTTCAGTACATTTTTAAAAGAAAGTGGTCTGAAAATATAATGATGCCTGCTTTGAAATGCATCAGTAATCAGGGAAGGAATTTGTTCTAGGATATGAAGTAGGATTGAAATTCCCCAGTTGTGTTGAAGAATAGGGTTTGTAGATGGAGGGCTGGGTTAGTAAGGGCGAGAGGGGAGAATATGGAATGAAAAATGTGAGTGTGCAAGATGGAGGCCTTTTCATGCACTCTTCTGCTCTATTTGCAGGTACACAGTGCAGGGGATAGAGGAGGAAGCTCTCATTGTTCTGGTTTCATTATCTCTTACAGATATTTACATTTAGTTTCAAATATTTCTCAATACTAAGTTAACTTTTACAAAACTCCTCTGGCAGGGCAAAACTCTGCAAGGCCAAATCATTTATTTTATGTACAAAATGTAATGAGACTCACAAATTCAGGTAGACATGCCCCAAAATTAAATGAGTCAACCAAAATAGCACATACCTTGATGTGTCATTGAACAGTATTTGGTGAGGTGTTGCACTGTGACCTAGAAAACGTGAAGAATAGCTTTCAGTGTTTGTATTTTATGATTTTTTACTTGATAGATTTTTTACTTTGTGTGACTTGTATACTTTATTTGGACATATATTTTTCTAAAAGAAAATGTTGTTTTGTATTGCATTAATAAAAGAGGCATTCACATGTTCCCCATGCTAAAGGAATGTGGACACCATCCACAATATACTGTACGAATACAAAACACAATCTATTGTTGACAGAGGTGAAGTGCATCATCGCATCCTCCGTGTTGACTGGCTAGTCAAACCTCAGATATTTTAAAAAATCATTGTATAACTCTAAGAAGGATAGTGCTTCGTCCTTCTCTCCCGTTTTAATCAAAGGTTTATGGAAAACCTAATTACATGGAACTTTAATAAAGTATGCATTTCTTTATTACCTATCAGAGCAATTTCGGTGTTGTGCTGAGTTTACAGTATAATGCTGTCAGAAATGTGTGGATGAAATCTCAGTTGTTAAAGTGTAATATAATTATGTCACTACATAATTGGAAAATGGATGGTTTTGTGTAATGAAAGGATAGAGTAGGAGCCATGTGGTGGCCAAGTGCAGTCTGAAGCAAATTTTATGCCCCTGTGGATGTGAGAAAATCAGAAGTCAGCAGTCCTGCTGCCTAATTTTGGTGTACATTGTGTGAGCAATGCCAGTGGGATTACATTAAATATGTGGCTAGTATGAACTATCTTGGAAATTATTACTCATACCCCTAATCATCACCGTAAAAAGAAAGCAGGTTCATTAATTGTAATATGTTCCTGAATGTAGGCATATACATTTATCGGTAGCTGCTTGAAAAACACACAGATTACTCATGCACGTTACACCATGATCAGAACTACAATGAGTCTTCTTTGTCAGAGAAGAAGGTCTATAGGCTTCTGTGAGAGAGGTCATGCTATGAAAATGTTTTACTGCACAGTTGCTGCAGTTATGTGGTTCCACGCCATGTTGGATGGTAGCTGGTTGAGGTGATTGGTCAATAGTGAAGGTGGTCAAACTATTCTCTGTGTTTATAGCTGTTTGAGTTGTACTGAAAATGGGGCATATGCTGGACTGTCCCGTTCCTGAACTATGGTTGTCAGGATGGCCAATCTGGATAAAGAAAGCCTGGAGAGAGAGAGAGAGGGAGGGAGGTCAGGTCTGGGTCATCAACCTTTACCTTTTGGGTACAGACACTGTGAACTCCTTCAGTCTCCCTGTAAAACAGGCCGCTGTCAGGTAGCTGTGAACCAGCGCCACTCTGTAATTGGTCTGTGTGAAATGGATTTGTTGGGAACTCAAACTGGGGGCCAACAGACAGATAGCTTCTACCTAACAGCCTGCCATTAAAAGGTTGACTGTGCCAGTGCTAGAATAGAAATGCTCCATAGCCAGTCCAATTTCATATAATTGACATTGGCTGATTGTTTACTGAAGTGCACATTTCCAGTGTACGTTCATCATGGCTCCACTAGATGCTTTATTTTATTATTTCCTTTTTGCCATTTTACCGTGGGGCTATCATTTATAATTTACCAAACTACATCATCCCATCTGTACTGCCTTGCCTTCAACTGGGCTCATCAGCCCCCCAAAAAAGTGCCTCTTCCCTTTGGGAATGGTTACCAATAATACATTTCAATTTCAGAGCAGTGAATTATCCCAATTGTAGATTGAGAATTTTTTGCTCCCTGTATTTATTTTTGCTTCACATGTGTTACAGTCCTAGCTCCCTGATGGAGGTCCCCTCACCCTCGGCCTCTGCTTTGATGTGGATTATCACTGAGCCTCATCATTGCCCCCAGTCACCCTGTCAGCACCTTTTGATGTTTCCTGTGTGCACTTCCAGATAGAATTTCTAATAAGGACTCATTATCATTTTGATTTCTTGCTGAATGAGAAGAGTGACCTCTGGCATTTAGCCTACATTATCTGGTTGGACGAAGAACTAATTGAGGTGATGACGATATGTGCAAGGTTTGGTGAATTTGCAGGCAGGTTGACTGCCTGCTTGACTTAAGCCTTGAGTCATAAGTCCCACCAAATGCAGTTTTTAGCTGGTTTTAGCTTGTTTTGGCTAACAGTTTTGATTTTCCATCTCACATAGACTGCTTCATTTTTGGGCTAACACGATGACATTCATTGATGTCAGTGGCTGATGTTTATCTATGTTACATCTTGGAAATATCACCTTCTCCCAAACTGGCTTCAGGATCGTCCCAGAATTTCCCAATCGCTGCATCCCTAATGATTAGAGTAATTTAATTTATTTTCACATATGTTGTAAACATTACTGTGATGCTTCATAAGTTATTGGTAGAATTCAGCTGACATACTGAGCTAGCTGAGCTACTATTGCTACTGTCTTGGTTAATGAGATTTTCAATATACTGTATGTAAGTATGTCACATAAATGCACATAGGAGAGAGTAGCAGAGAGTTAGTTAATGGAGTGTTTGCTTTTTGGAACCACAATACCTTGTATAATGTTTCAGATCAGCGATGTATTTATGTGTTATAATCAGTTGAGATTTCATTGAAAAGCAGTGTTCCTTTGGACAAATGGTGCATATACTTGAAACACTGTTTGTGTGAAGCAAATTGTTATTTTTCAGAAGTTATATGTTTTACCTGCTTTATTGGTTCGAGCCTGGAAAGACAAAGGCAATGTTGTGCTGCAAAAGTGCTGGCTAAATTCAACCCCATGTCTGTAATTGGAGGTCTTATTAAAAGGTGCCTGTGATGAATTATGGCATCAAAAAGGCCTTTGGGCTTGCCTCTCCTATGTGAGTTCAGGGAGCACCTGCACTACTTCAAGATGCTTTTTGCAGGCCTTATTAAGAAAATGTATTGTAATTTAGTTCAAAAAGCTTATTTTTCTCACATACACTGGAGAGAGATCTTTCAGGACCCTGCAATGACAAAGGCTCTCTCCACGAGCTTCTTTCTTCATTGTAGCTCTGGAAAACCATCTGTGATTAGCATGCTAATGATTGGCACTGAAACCTGTGAAGATCAAGACAATTGAAGTACTTTCTGGGTGCCTGGAGATAACAAATAACCTTTAACAGATGAAATGTTCTCCTTCTATTGAGTAAACTCCTAATTTTCAGAGCAATTTGTGAAAAATACTGGCAGTAATCTTTTCTTTTATGTTTTGGAGTCACACATCTGCCTCCAGCCCATTGTAGTTAATTATACTGAGGACCCTGTATTCTCATCTTTTCTTCTTTTTTTCTGGTGTGTTCCTTGTGGATCTGCATATTTTCTCCCCAGCTCTACTTGATGTTGTTGCCTGCTGCTTGAGTTCTGAGTGGTTCATTTAGGAGGCCTGGTGGTGCTGCTTTGTCAGAGTGGAGAGAGATCAAAGAGGCTACTTAATGCTGAGGTTTAGGAAGAACTAGAACACCCAGTTCAAGCAGTGTGCTGGGCCTGCTGTGGCTAGTATCAGGTCAGAAATAATGACCACAGTATAATAGCCCCTTTAGAAACACAAACCCCCTCAAATTTGGATATTGTACAGTGAAAGCAGGGCTTTACTAAGCTATCCTCAGGGAGGTTGGAGATAAAGAGAAGCACAGGTATACATGCGGCCAGGTCACAGTGCGCATAAGTCAACAATGAACAAATAAAGTGTGGGTGGGAGGCCTTGGCAAAGGGCAGACACAGAGATTGTCTTCATATGGGAAAACAGTACTGTGTGTTCAAAGAGCGTGTTTGAAGATACTGGGAGGGCTGCCTTTAGCTGAAGACATCTACCCCACAGTTCATAGTGAAGGGATCTTAGGAACACACGCACCCAGCACTAGCAAAGGTGTGTTAGTAAATGTTTCATTCAAAACCTTAGGTCTGTTTTATTTATTCTGTTAGACGTTCCTTTGTTTCATTTCTCTATCTGCTGTATTGCATTTCGTCAGTATTTTTTTTGAAATGCATCATTCACACACACACACACACACACACACACACACACACACACACACACACACACACACACACACATAAACAAGCCAGACACCAGTAGGTTGTGACCCACTGTGCTACAAACCTAGCCTCAGTAGTTGTTATAGGAGCCCAGCCATTCTCAGACGATACCCTGCAGTGTGCACACCAGCTCATCTCTCTCCGTGCACTGCCCCAGGCCACAGGCTCCACACAACCCCTGCCTTGTTAGACTCCCCTCATCCACCTTACTTTTGCATTCTATTTCTATTTCTCTCTGCCTCTATATGTCTCTCTTTCTCTTCTCCACGTTGATTTCAACCCGTTCAGCCTATGTAATCATTCAAGATGTATCCATTTGTATAGACAAGTTGTCTTGTCTTTCAACAGATGCTCATACAGGAAACTAGATTATTAAGTCTTGATAAAGCAATAAAACATCATACTCTATATCCATCTGACACACGGTGTGTGTTTATATGTTAGCACAATCTTAGAACCAGCCATCGCCTGGTGATGATTTAGTCCTTGGAGGCCAAAGGCCAATGTTTCTGGGCTTCCGTTGTCGTCAGGGATATCCGTAAAACAGATAACAGACAACCCAGGACTGTCTCTGCAATGGTAATGTCACAATCCTAGTGATCTCTGTAAATGGATCTATGTGCATATGAATGGAGATAATCTAAAAAAAAAGAAAAAGTTAATAAAAGATGAATCATTGTCGCTGGGCTCAGATTACAGTTGTTTCTTTTGCTCTCCACATGGATTGTTGAAACCAAAGTTTTTAGAGATTATATATTACAGAACTATGCTGCAGTGTAAATATACAGCAAAGACACCACAGTGATAACTGCACAGTACCTTATTTTAGAAAGGTGTTGTCAATTGGATTCTTAATCATATATACATTCATGTATATATGATCAGTTAAGTACATAGGGATGGACGATATGTCCATATTCTTATTGATCAATTGATCAGTTTTGAAGACTATCCTGATAATGACTGAAGCCAGAAAAAGGGGGGTTATTAGTTCAATTTTAGAATATAGTATATCAATATGAAAATTATATAATGTAAACTTTAAAAAGGGTTTTTGGGTTAAACAGATTGCTTGTGTGCTTTGTGAAGTTCGCCTGAAGTGATATAAAGCAGGCATGGTGTGTTACATACAGAGTGAAAACTGTGTCAGGCTTTGTTTTAAAAATATCCTTTTAAATGCTATGTTCTTTGTCAGCAACTGGTCATATGGTAATTTAGGAGATTTGTAATTTGGCCTGGTGTGCTTGGATTAATTTGGCATGCAGTTAACACACCAGTCATGATTGCGTTTTAATGAAAACTCAACTCGTGGCATTTGCTCCTGGTGTTACTCACCACAGTTTTGGAAGGAAATAACAGGCCAACAACCCTTGAAAAGACACATTTTCTTTGTTTTTTATTTATTTATTTATTTAATTTATATTGATGTGAATGGTTCATGTGGATTTTGAAAAGTAACTCATAAATATTCTTAGGCGAGGCTACATAGGCATGTAAGCAAAAAAAAACAAAACTTTTAAATGTTATTCCTAGCAAGGAATGTGATGTGGTGGTAGAAGAAAAACATTTAACAGGCCAAGATGTGGACCTTTAACTTTGTTTTTCATTCAAATAGAACTGGAACAGTGCTCAAAACCAGCCTGTCCTAAGCCAAAGAGGGGAAATATGGCTTTGAAATAATAAATGTTCATGACTTGTGAGTCAAAAACATTTAACTGTTTGTTCAGGTCTAAAATATAATAATATAATATTCTAATGACCATTTTCAACATACATGTATATAACCATAATTATATCCATATAACATCAAATGTGAGTTAATACTACAATTTGTGGAAAAACAAATTTTATTAGAGACCCTCAGAACCTGTGGGTTCCCCATCGAAAATAGATCAACATGACTTCTATTGTGTCATTTGCTTCATTTCTTCTTAGTGTAGAAGCTTTTAAAATACAACCTGACTTACAGATGAAATATGCCAGGTTACTTTGAAATGTATTCAGCACCATGGACAGCATTAAGAAGAAACTGTGACTTGGTGAGTTAAACTCCCGTCCATTCATTATGTTTGTGGAAAAAAGCTCTAACCTCTGAGATTGTGTGTTAGTGGAAAGCTTCTAAGTGTGTTTTATTTACTGCTATGATGATTATTTATTATGGAAGTACTATATACAGTATAGAATATGTCTGAAGCCTCTTTGTTACTGTTTTCTCTTTTCAGAAAAACAGGAACATTGGGGTGTCATTTAGCTCAGTTGGTAGAGCAGCCGCCCTATGTACAAAGGCTCAGACCTTGCCTCGGCGGCCTAGGGTTCAAATCTGACCTGTGGCTCTTTCCCGCATGTCATTTCCCATCTCTCTCTCCCCACATTCCTGTCACTCTTCAAGCTGTCTCTGTCAAATAAAGCTAAAAAGGCCAAAAATATCTTTAAAAAAGAAAATAGGAACATTTAATTGTAATTTTGATGGATTTCATGTGTATGTAATTTCATGTGTATGTTCATATGTAATTGGTCTTTTCTTTAATTTAGTTGTATTTTTATATTTCCTGAGATAGCTCACATGCATTACTTCTGTCTAAGATGCTTTCTGTAGGACGGTTATTACTGTATGCTGACTGACTCATTTCCCAACAAATATAAACATAAAACACATAAAAATAAAAACTGTAATTTAATGAATCAATATGTGTGGCACACAAGTTTCTTAAACTGTTCATGATCACTTTGTCCATGCTTTTATGCCTAAGTCACACAGTTATGTTGTTACTGGCCACAGATGTAATTGCTCTGGCTCAGTGTTGGGGCTTTTTGAAAGCCTGTCTGTTAAATGGGTTTTTAATGATGGCACATGTTAGACTCAGTGTGGGAGCCAAAGCCAAGTAGAATGGCAGTCTGTCCTTCTATAACAACCACAAGCCCTTAGGCTTCACAGAAGAACCTCTATCTCTTGACATCTCCACACAACTGGCAGTCGGCCTAAAGACCATGGCATTCAATTATCTCTAATGAATTGTAATATTGTGCAATTTGAATCAGCTTCTAATTCTGCATAATTACAGTATAATTTCTAGATGGGTTTGATTGCAATTACATGTGTAACTGAAATAAGGGCAAGAGTTCAACCAGAGAGGTATGCAGGTCTGCAAATACAGCAGCTTTCTTTGCCTTTTTAATATGGAAATTGTGCAAAAAAATGTGCAAAAATGATGAGACAACTTTTTATTCTATGCTTATTAAATTTGCAAGGTCAGGCACAATGAACAAGACTGTAATAGCTGCTGAGATAGTGCATTGCCCAATTAGATGAGGTCCTTCCAGTGATAAGCTGCTCTCTCTGTGTACTAAAGCACTGTGACCTTGAAATCATTGTAAAGATTAGTTAGAGCTGTGCTGGCTTTTGCTTATGCAGCATTTCCTGGTAGGCCTACAGTCTCAGTAGCGTCCTGTATGGTTGGTAAGAGTTGGGCAACTGCACAAATGTCTTCAGATTACAGGAACATCCCTGTCATGTCTCAGTTTATTTGGAAGTTAATGAAATTTAATGCCAGCTGTGAAGAATTCTGTCTTTCCTTGTGTAGACCTATCCTTCCTCCCACATTCTTCACAGTTTGACTGTCTTCTTGCCATCCCCTTCTTACTCACTATGTTGGTAATGCATTGGAAAGGAGAACCAAAGTCACACTACATTAGTTTGGTGGTGGCTGTTGCTGCAGAGAGCCATTACTCTTCCTTGACAGTATCAAAGAGAGCAGCAGAGCTGGGCTGTGCCGAGCCTCCCGCTCTCTCTCACCATGCACCACTCGCAGGAAATTGCCTCATACTTCAGCAGGCAGGAGGTGAAACGGCAGCGACACCCATGCATGTGTCACTTTCTTGGGTGGGAGTGGGCTTTGGTGTCACACACAAATGTTGCCTGGGGAGCAGTAGAGGAGCACTGCCCAGGGGAGGAGAGGCCAGGCAGTGCTGCAGCAGCTGAGCTCTGGTTGAATACAGTGATGACAATGCTGTTAGGACTGGACTGTACGTAGCAATGCTGTGGTGCCCTAGTCATTGTCATTATAGTGACTGATCCAATGTTTTTTCCTACTTGTCTGCTAATGTATAGGGTATAATCGGCAAGTATAACCTTCAGCCAGAGTAGTTTGGCAATGATTAATGGAAACATGGAAATAAAGAAAGACATCTTATTTTGGTGATTTTTGACATGTTTTAATGTACCTCATTAAAGATTTTAAGGCCTTGCGAGTTGCAGCTAAGGTGAGGGGGATAGATGAAGACTGTAAAAAATATCAATATCTGAATTTAGTATTAGAAATAAAGGCTTCTAAGATAAATAAAGAAGTAAAGGATGTAAAAGAGGGTGGATTGTGTTGGCCTGCTGCCCGGAAACTTTTGGGTAACAATGACAAAGAGGGAGAGACGTGCTCTATATCACATTAAATCCCATGTCAAAGGGCTTGTTATTGGTCTTCACTCTTAACACAGATTTATTTTTTCAGATATACTGACAACACATGTATAATCCTTGTTAAAAGCACCTGTGTCTTTGTTCCAGTCTGTAAAAGAGAACAAGCAAATGGCACTGGGTGATAATCTTACCTGAATAGCATTTCAGAGTTGGGGAAAGGGGATGTTATGAATTCACAGAAGCACAGTCAGCACTTCAGCTTCTCTGAGGCATGGGTTTAATTAGACTTATGTCCATAAGGTAATGCTGTTTTTGTGCATCTCGAGGGAAATATTAGATATTTTATCACAACCCTGCAAGCTAGGCAACATGCTTCAGTGTGTGGTAGAGTAGAGGACTGTTTCTTGCTTGCAGACAAAATGCATGTGCCATACTTACTATAGAGATAGGAGCTGAACCTTTTTCAGGCTTGGGTGGGGGGTAAAAATGTGTTGATGCCATTCCATCTTCTCTCACATCTTGCCACACCGCACCCATCATTCTGTGCAGATGTCTCGAGAGGACAAATGTTTATTGCTATTATAAAGCAGCCTTTGTTGTGATCGTGTGTGCTCTCTGTCCCCTTCTCCTTGTTTCTGCTCTCCTTTCATTTTGTGCCGGGCTGGGGGGATTGGTGCAGCCCGCCGCCTCTGCGGCTCTGTGATTAGAAAGGGAGGGAGGGAGGGAGAGTGCTTCTCAGCAGGACTCTCTGTTTTATATTCATCAAAAGAGCTGCCTTTGATTTGCTCCCTCTTTGACGTGTGACAGCATGGACTGCAGCACCACACTGCTGCTAAGGAAATCGTGCACTTACCACCCCTTTTTCCACACCACCCTAAACCCCCCACACCCACCCTTTCTCCCTTCTCTCCTTCCTGCCATCCTCCAGCCATGCGCGTCCCCCCCCAAACCTGACGATTATAGCCTGAAACTGCCCCCCCCCACCACCTCGACCCCCCACAGTCTAACCCTCAGGCCAATGCACCAGCTTATTAATTTCTCCATTATTATTGATATTGCCGCTCGCTTCAAATCATCAGACTTTTGCCAAGGTCATCCTTGCTGAGAGTACGCCCCGCCTCTTCCTTGCACCTCCCATCTTGAAAAACAGACGGATAGACAGGCTGAAAAAATGGTAAGCTGAGGCAGACAGACTCTAACAAAGTAACAAAGAGAAGAAAGACAGATATGATTGTCATCTGCTGTTGATGATGAGACACTCATTAAATAACTTCCTTATTAGGACTGTATTTTCTGACAATGGTTTTTACGGTTGATTGCACCATAAATTTGTGTTTTCTCCTCTTTCATTTGCTTTTTTCTGCTAGACCATGTGTTTTTGTGTGTATATTGTTAGGCTGGGGTCTATGTGGCTGTTTGTGTGCATGACTGCACCTATACAGTAGTTATTTTGTTGTAGTACAACAAAATTAGGTTAGCATTCAGTTACAATGTGCTTCAGTGTTTCCTCTACCTTGTGCTTACTAGGATAGTTGAGTGTGTGACCTTCAGCTCCTACACTGTTGGAAGAAATCTGTGGTTTCTCCAATGTTGACATAGGAGCCCATCCTATAACCAACCTCAACTATCACATCAGTCAATTCTGCCTAGTCTGTGATAACTCACACTGCAATCACATACACATTCATACGTACACCTTCACCTCACTGTTCAAACACTGTCCCATTTTCACGATGCTGTGCAGACACACACACACACACAGACACAGTGACACACATGCGTAGCTATGTTTGAACAGGACTGCTCTGTACCACAGGGACGAAGCTGGTTATTAACAGCATAAATTATTTAAGAAATTTCCAACTCTGCAAACACTGATAGGAAGAGACAAGATGCAGGAAAGAGTGTGTGTGTGAGTGAGTGTGTGTGTGCGCACATATGTGTTTGATCCATGAGGGACAAACTAAGGCCATTTGCTGCCTGATTCTTTATCCCTGCACTGGTGCGGCTAACAAGGTTACACGTGCCCAAGGTTAACTTCCTAAGAAAGGAACATGCTTGTGCAATATTTCACCACTCACTCACTTTTATTCCAGAAGCTGTGGCCAAACACGTACACATACAGTATACATGACATTAAGTTATAAACAACCGTAGTGAAGCAATTCTTTAACCAACTGTTTCTTTGTGTTCATACAGTTCATGCTGTATTTTTTTAAATTCTTAAGTACATACACAGTAAACACCTTATTATTGTATCCCAGAGGGAAAGGCTTTGGCAAACACAGCAACCACACTACTAATGTACATATTTACTGTATACAAGACATAGCTTAAATTTGGTGCTTTGGTTATTACTACTACTTACTTTACACACACAGGAACAGAAAAGGACAATTTATTCAATTACATAAGACTCCATGTTGATGTAACTCTGTGGGTAACTAACCAGCTACATGTCTGAGTTGTGAAGTTGTGACATTTGCATTATCATATCACTATATGCCTCGTCTCTTATACTTTGTCTTTACCAAAAGTGTCTTCTTTGACAAGAAGCCTTCAGTTCATCAGTGTTACTGTAGCTCTTGAAAGCTTTTCGCTTAGGTGACCAATACAGGGATGCCGACCAAAGTGAGAAGGCATCAAGGTAATAGCTAGTCACTGTGCATGAATAATAACGGGGTGTGGAGGTCACAGCACCTTTCTGCGTATTTGTAGGCATCAGTTTGATTTTGCTGTCAGGTGCGATGGAGTTTGATTGGAGTTTGATGCTGTGCTCTCACTGTGTGATAGCCCTCCTCAGCAGATGACACCAGACTATTCAAGGTGAGCACTCTGTAGCCCTGTCTACATGCATGCATCTTATCACCGTCTCCCTAATGGTCCTTCACTTAGCTCTGAGGCATCTTCTCCAGCACTCAAGCCAACGTCACCTTCTGTCATTTCAAATGTTCACTTGCCCCAGTAAGCAGACACAGGCGTTGGGCTCTTTCTCCTCTGTGCCACTTGGCAGAAAGAGACTCCAAAGGAGACAAGAGTAGATGAGAGGAAAATAAATGAAGAGAAAGAGAGGTGTTAAAGTCTGCAACACTGCACTTTGTGTCAGAAATGGCACAGCTCGCCCCCTGTAATCTCTGAAGCCGTGGTGTGGTGTGTCAGTGTTAAGTTGATACCAAGCTTTGGGCCTCTGTCTGTGAAGTCGCACATCTGCAGCTCCACTATAGCACCTAAACCCCATAATCCTTTTCAAAAGGACAGCTAAGTGTGTATGTGCTAAAGATTCACTGTTCTTTTCTCTGGACAAAATATTCTTTCTTCATTTCTTCTTCCTCTCATTCCCTTGTGTCACCAGTCTGCTCTTTGGCCCCACAGGACCCCTGAAAGCCTATGGGTGATTCCAGCATTCATCCTTTGCTTAAGAATGACTCTCGCTGGGAAGGAAGTACAGAGATCATTTTCTTAACTTGGCAGACTGCCTGTGCTGGAAGCCCGTCATACTGACGACCTGTTAGTAATGTTGATAAGAAGTCTATGCATTTAGTTGACCTTTGCTTGCCCAGTGACCACAGTGTTAATGAATGGACTAGTGCTTTACATTGTAGCTCTAACCCTAGTTTTAGTGGCAAAGATTTCCAGTGGTATCTATGTCTCATTGATGTGTAATCCATCTGCAAGAGTGCCAAACTCCTAACACCCTACACAAACCTCCCACAAGATGTCTGTTTTTAATGTAACTGGGTTGACTTTTCTGCACTATCTGACAGATCCACTTATCAATATAACTACAGAAATGTAAATCATTTTGAGAGGAAGAGGCATTTGTTTGCTTTCTTTTTTAAGGGCATACTGTATTCTGTTTTATTTATGGGGTTTCTGTATTATAGAGTTTGTTGTGCATCACTATCATGTCATCGGTTTATCTTTAGTGTGCTTCTCCATTGTCTGCTCTCTTGCAGCTGAAGTCAAGAGTGTTTGATAGGGCTCTTGACACAGCTGAGCCTCAGCAACTCACCTCTTTTGTTCTCTCAGGAAAGGGTGCCAAATTCAATGGAAGGTAGTAAATAGGAAAATGCTTCAAAGTCAGTACTTCTTTCCCAATGAAGCCGACATATTTGTGAACTTGGCACACAGTAAGATTCTTTGGCTCCTGGATAGGATAGAAAAATAAACATTCAATATTCGTGTTGCTGGAACATTATCACAAATACTGCACCAACCGTAACAGACCTAATCTTATCAGTGACATCTACCCAGAAGAATCTCTTAGTTTAGCAGAACTGAACAAATCACAAGGGAAGAAAAATACTATTTTTACATCCAGACACCTGTTCCCACATTAGAGTGGCTTTGGCAGAACCAACTGCAAGCAATTATTTGCTAGTGGTCAGCATTTGGCCTATCTGTGTGGATTAGCGTTGAGAATGCTGACCTGGGAGCTGGTCAGCCGTGATGCCGTCACACCTGAGTGAGTGGACTCCGGGCTCGACTAAGGCTGCAGATAGACCGTCCAGGGGTCCAGGGCATTAGGGAGGAAGGCTAACCTCAGTTGGAGAAGCATTTGAGCTGATCCCTATATGCAACCACGGTTCCTGTCTGTGTCTTCCATACCAATAACCTCCAACAGAGGTGAAGCTTTTGAAATGAACCACTGCATAATGGAGATAAACCCAAGTCACGGGTCATAGCGAGAGATAAGAGTCTGTATTTAACTGGGCAGTTTTATACATCATCTCTCTGCCTTGGAGCAGTGGATAGTTTGAAACAGGCCGAAGTGTGATTGCATGGGACAGAATGTGTTTGCCCATGTGTGACTGAAAGTTAATGTTTTTCTGTGAGTGTGTGCATGATTATGTGTACATTTGTTTAACAGTGTTTGTGTGAAAAAGAGAGGGAGTGACTAGGAGTTTGCTTGAGTGTGAATGTGAGTGGAGAGAATGAGTGTATGGGTGCGGGCCTGTGTACGTCTGTTCTGGCAGTGAACGTGATTGTGTTTTGATTAGGTCTCAGTGGTGCACCAAGTTCAGGCCTTGTTGAGATTCTTGCCGCTCTCACATCCCCATCGCTTTCCCAATTTGACAGCTGATGGGATCTCAGATGGAATGTGCGTGTTTGAATTGCCAGCAATATACATAACAACCTAATTTCTCTTCTCCGTCCCTTACCCCCTTTTCCCTCCCTCTCGCTTTCATTCCACTCCTCTCTATTTATCTGCAGTCTCTGCTCTGTGTCTTTTCTTTCTGTCTGTCTGTCCATGCACCTCTCATACAATTCACAGGGTTCAGGCGCAGTGCCAACCCCTGCCTTTTGGGCTGTAGTTTTTTCATCCTGATGGTTCCATGCTGTCTCCGTGCCACAAGTCCCTTGATCCAAAGTAATTCAGGGATAGTAGGTTAGCCATTGAGCAATGCCAATAGCACAACATTCTCTCATTACAGAGTTCCTTATTGCTGTAAAGGGCAACTGTGTCCAGTGCTTCACTCCAGCTCAGATTGCCCCTGATTGTAGATACTAGCTGTGTCTTGGAATTTTACTATGAACCTTATTACTGGCTAAAGTTACTAATGTTAAAGCCTTGCTGAAAGACTCTTAAAATCTGTCTAATCGTTGACAAAAACAAACTTTTTATAGCTAGACTGAATAATAGTTCCAAAAATCTTGTAATAACAAAAGCTTATTTTAGAGGCATGTTAATGCTCGTCGCTTATTGTTTTTGTGAATTTAATATTACATGTTTTGGGCAAAGTAGTGGCTTCATGGCTAGTGCTGACCTCTATTGATTGCAATGGATCTGGTTTCCAGACCAGTTCAAAAATATTAGGGTTACAACAGTCCATGAAGGACATGGGTCGATATGTACTTCAGTTTTCAGGCCACAGTTTGCTATATTTTCAGTACAGCAGGGAAGGAAACTATAAAATACCATTTGTGTTATTTATCTTGTTAACTGTAGTTCATTGGTCATAATTTTTAAGATAACAGGTAAGGCGCTGAAACACTGGCATATTGTCAAGAAATAATAAAATAACAAATAAATCAGTAACTCTGCCTCTGGCCTGTTGATAATAGTCTGGTTGCACAGCAGACGTTTTAACATGTCATAGCAGGAAACTTACAGTTGTATTAAGTTAGTTCCTGCTTTCCACTTCGGAAAGCAGTTCGCCTGTTTTGCATGCTGGTTCACTGTCACAGTGCCTGGGACACTTAATGGAACTGAGCCGTCGTTACCTGTGTTTTTCCTGCTTTGAATCAAAATGTCTTCTGTGCAATCGGTCCATTCCTGAGCAACTTGTGTTCATTTGTATGACAGAGCACAATGGATTAACTAACATGCACACATGAAGGCACACTGTAGCAGAGATCAAGCACTGTATTTTCTAGACTAAGTACAGTGGACAAATGACACTTGACTAACCTTCCTAAACTGGCTCAGCTAACTAGGATGATAGTTTATCCACAACAACTGATGCACTACCAAAATGTTTTGGTTATTAAATTGGTGTTTTAAAATGTATGTCCTGTATGTACAAGTAATAGACAGAGGCTATTGTGATAGCATGTTTATGTCACTGAAGTGTATTGGCGCAAGAGACTCATACTGAAAGAAACGTGTATGAATAGTGTCGGGTCTTTTACTTGTGAAGGGGCACTTTGTGATCATAGAAGTGGACTAATTCCATGAAGCATTTCTGAAACAAGGAAAGATCTGGGAACTTCAATAACATGTTTTCCCACTAAGCTGTCTGATTTTAGATTACATGTATCTTGCTACCCACAGTCATTTGTTGTTAGTATTAATATTTTGGTTTGCTCATCATTCTTTGAACATCTGAAATGGGTTTTAATGTGCAAGCACACACTACTCTTACTAGAATTTTACTAGCCACAATATATCTGATTATATATGCAGTGCAATGACCCCTCAGCAGAGTACATACATAGGCTCCTGTGCTAGCAGTGTAAACACTCCCTGATAGTCCAAGCTCAAAATCGAGGCTAACTAGTAATCGGCAGCTACTGTTGGAGTTATTTTAGCAACAAGCAAAGCCTTTCTGTTATCAGAAATCTTTATAAATCAGAGTTGAGGCAAAGCAGCTGGAGGACATTAGAGGGAAAACCAGAAAACCTTTTCTCCAAATGATGTGTCCAAATCCAAAATGAGTCTCCAAAGTCAGTGACACAGTTATTGGCCTGTGACTTAGTGCTGTACACACTTACTTGCTGGAGATCAGACCTAACAACAGTCGACTGTTCAAGTTACATAGTGCAAGAGCTGGCATTCAGGGAGCAGAATGAGACTGACAGAAGCACCATTTGCAAGTCAGTGTAGCATCAAAATGATTGTGAATCTGTTATTTATGTCATGTTTGTGCTGTTTTAAGGGCAAATTTATGCAACAATTTGCCCTTAAAACAGCATAAACATGACATAAATAACAGATCTTGCTTTAAACACCAGAATTGACTTTTCAACATGAACCTTACCAAGCAAACGGTAACAAATAATCATGTCATATGGTGTCCTGAGGATGTAGTCTGCAGTACATCTACCATAAATAGGGTAATTTATTAATATAAAATATAAAATCCACCCCAATTATCATTGCAACTGGTCCTCGGTCTGTTTAGTGAATCTTCTGTATCAGAAAAGAGTCAAAGAGGCGCTGAGTATCATCGTTTTATACTTGCATTCTATTATAGTTTAAAATTGTGGTCTCGTGACAACCATAGCTATGAAGTAAAACTTCATGGACAGATCTCAGGGAATAGTTGATCCTGTTTTTAGAGGACTTGATATTTATCATGTGACATGCATTTAATTTTTCAAATGGCTAAGATGCACTATGTGTGTGTGCATGTTTGCACATCATACACTGGGTAAGTCTGGGTGCATATGATAACCTGGGATATTAAGGTCCATCTAAAGTTTGTGCCTGAGTGTGCCAATATGGGGATGTGTTGTTGCAATGGTAATGAGCCTTGGCAGCAACTTGCTTTGGTATTAAATGTACATCTCCTTTCCTTTAGAGGCAGTAAAGCATGTTGGGATGCAGTGAAATGTTTACAATGCTGTGGTTGGCTCCTGCAGCGTGCCTGGCTCTGAAGGATATTATTGCAGCTCACAGCTCTCATCATTCATCCTTGGCTATCAATCAAGGACTCACCGCCTCTCTTCCTCACATCCTCACAAAACTTCTGAGGTCCGCATTACAAGGACACTTTTAATAGCCTCCCAGAATGCTAATATTCAGAAACCCCAGTTAAATAGTTTGCTGATTATTCTTGCTGGTGTTAGGTGAAATTCTATAAAGGCGTAGGTTCTGGTGTTTTGTGGCTGTCTGTAACCCCAAGGTTGTTGAGAAGTGTATCAGGTGAGAGATTTTACTGCAAGCTTTTGAGAGTGAAGCTCTTGGTATGTAAGTACAGCAATAAAGATGAGCTCAAAGACAGATTGATTGAAGAAGATGGCAGTGTGTTTTTTTTTTTTGTTGTTGTTGTTGTTCTTTTTATTACTAAAGACTCATCATTTGGTATTAGACATTCTGCAGTGTAGAGAGATGTGAACATTGGAGAAAAAATGAGGGAGGACATACAACAAGGGTCATATCACAGTCTTTTTGTACAGCCTATTCCAAAACCAGCTCAGCCACCAAGATGCCCCTTTATGCCACCTTTACTTTGACTTTGCAGTATGTTTAGTGTCTAGAATATGAGACCTCTGTGGATGGCAGCTACTGCAGTTTAAGGGTACAATTTGGAATTATATAGTGGTAGTTGTAACCCAGGTCGCCCTAATGTTGAGATTTTTAGTACAGTACTCAAGTTTTCTGCTAAAATAGTCCGTCAATAGCTTGTGGCCACTGCTACATACTTGCTACTAGGCGTGCACTGATCAAGATTAATAGCCTTTGATATTGGATAACTTCCAGTACTGACTCTGATCTGATATTTATACTCCCCTAAATCAGTGGTTTCCATTGTGGGGTCCACATCCCCATCAGGCTTTGTTAGTTCAAAGTCAAAGTTAGACTTGCATGACATGTTAAATAAAATCGTAATACACATTTTACACAAAGTTATGACTGTGTATATAACTATTTAAAACATGTTTGTGTCCTCACTCTTTAAAAATAGTAGCCTACTATGTGACCTCCATTCTCAGTCAGTTTCAGGTCAGCTAGCAAGCACATCTTAATTGTTCCTGCAGTCAGATAGGGATGTATGAATCCGATATTGGTATCGGTCCCGATATTGAAGAAAATTCTAGATCGGTGTTTTCAAAATGGAGCGAGTAAAAGGATCGGCTATCTGGAACTTTTTCACACTACCTCAGCCAACAAATTCAATGACTACTTGCAATACCGGCGCAGTAAATGTTCTGAGGAGTGGTGGTAAAACTTCAAGTTATAACCGGTTATATCCGGGCGACCGTGGCTGTAGTAGAGTGGGTCATCCAATTGTTTTTGTATCAGTATTTAGTGTTCGATCCCCACCCTTGCTGCTCAAAAAAAAGATTGCCATGGTGCCCTTGAGCAAGGCACCGTACCCCCCCAAAACATCTGCTCCCCGGATGCTGTGAGTTGATGCCCACCGCTCCAGTGAATCCGGCATCTGTCAGTTTGGGTGTGCATGTGCATATGGATGTGTGTGTTGCAACAGGTGCCAGCATGGATGGGTTAAATGCAGAGAAGTAATTTCATTTTCAATGTGATTAATAAAGTTTCTAAAATTAAACATCAAAAATAATAGTAACACAACCATCTTAATTAAGCACCAACAGAAATTTCAGTTCATTGAACTGAGTAAACAAAACGGAGGCGGTATGAAGTGACTAACTTTGAAGGAAATGAAGGAAAGAGGTGAACGATTTCCACTTTTGTGTTGGATGTTGAGATAATTTTTGCACTAAACTAAATCATTACAAAGAATGTATTTTGAATGTCTATCAAGCTTGTGAAGCTATTGTTTTTTAACTGACTGCTGTACTGGTGTACAGTTATTAAATAAATAAGTAATTCAGTATGTTTATATCTGTTTATTTGTTTTTTAAAAAAAATAGGAAAGACATGTTTAGGTCAGGTCTGATGTTGCCTTGCACAAAAGAATGATCCGAGTCTTTTCCACGCAATGACACACACCGTTTGTTACTGTAATTTATCAGATCGGAATCGGACGATGCTAAACCTCAGATATCGGTATCAGATGTGAAAAAAACGCATTGTTGCATCCCTATAGTCAGAGCAACAATATTTAATGAATGAAACGTATGCGCTACTACATGTCAGCAGTACCGAAAAAGACATGATGACGGAGGGTCCATTTTTTTGTTGGTTTTTATTGTAGGGCAGGAGGGGTCATGATCAGAATGTGTCATTTGTGGCGAGAAGCCTGCTAATGACATCATGAAACTAATCGAAATTTTATATCATTATCTGATTATATCAGATAACAAAAATATCATTCATTCTTTTGGTGTGTGTGTGTAGGGAGAGCTCCAAGAAAAAAATGGCCTAAATGTTAAATGCTAAAATATGCAACACATTGAAATAATAACTGTATCTAACTAAATCTGACACCCTATTTTTCACAACTGTCTCGATACTGTAAGTTCTAATAAAAATATTATGTTATGTTGTCCTAAATTATTGAAATGATTGAAACTGACAGTTGACATGCAGGAGGGTGAGAAAAAGTAAGAGAGAAGATATTACTGTGGAGTTATGAGAAAAAAATACTCAAAGTGGGGTTTCATCACTCAAATAACAGATAGCACACAAACAAAGACACAAGTTAAACTTACTCTAGTTATTCATGAAAGATTAATGAGTGACAGTGATGTCATTTTACCCAGTGAAAGCAACGGTCAACGGCTAAAAATAAGAAGCTGCTCCCTGAATCATTTCAACATTGGTCTTTTCTAATGAGGAAGAGAGCAGAGAAATAACACATTAGCATCAGACATTAGGGAATCCATTTTTCCAACCTTAGTGTCTGAACTCACTCACCAATTCACCTAAAACATTTTTTACATTCTCCTGCTCTAATTTTTACTTGCATGTGCAGAAATGCTTGCAGTCTAGGTTATCATAACTATTGGCAGAGGCGGATGAAACACTGAGTGTACTAGTCAAAGGATCAGAATTTGACTTTATTTTAGATTTTAGGTATAGATTCATTACGATATACCTGGATTGTGTTGATACCAGTCCTTAAAGATCAGTTCTCCACTTGCTATGCATCCTGCACTTTTCTGCACAACACATACAACACAAACCTCGGTCCAGTGAATGCATCTTTTCAAAAATTATACTAACATTATTGTACATTGAGGGGAGAAAGAACAATATTTATACCGTCAGGAAAATTCATAAAACTGTCAAGTAACCCTTACCTATGTAATTTCACAACACAGACATCCTTTTAAATTCACTTATTGGAAAAATAACTACTTTGTCAGATTTTGGTGTAAACTCTACCTTCTTCAAATACTGGGTAGAATTTTTTTTTTTTTTCTTTCAGGCCCAGTCTTGAAATCTGTCACAGGTTTAATTTCCGCCTTTCTACAACATTTCTTTTATCATGCCATGCAAGACAAGATGCAGGAGATGAAACTAAGCAGAGAAAGAGTAGTTGTTCCTATCAGCACCAGCTATGTGTTTTAGTTCATGATGAAAAGAAGTCTGGCTTTGTTTATTAGTAAGAAGGAAGTAGGTTGCTATGCTGTTGACTGAGCAGCACTAATTAAAATCCCTGTAGAGCTAGGACTTTTCTAGCTGCTGCTAAACTTTGCTGGTGCTTTTGAAATGCATTTCTATTTTTAGATGATCCAATTTGTCTCATCCCTGGCAAACTGTGTGCGTGTGTGTGTGGAACAGTGATAGTGTATCCACCTATATTATTTCTAATTATATAGATTATTGCTTCTGATATAATGACTGTTGCTGTTATTTATATATATATATTTTTTTTTACCTCAGGGGCACTGAAGGGAAAAGCCCATGTTTTGAGACGTTTGCTGCATTGCTGTCAAGCAAAAAAACACACACACACACACACACATATACAGTACTTACACCACATGCGCAGATGTGGAGGGAGAAATAATCGGTGGTGCTGCACAAGACAGGTGTCAGCGTGTCCTCTTCGCCGGCCATAAAAGTTAATTAAAGAAAAGGAATTTTTATTGTTGCTCAAGAACAGGCACTGGGCTGCTGCTTAATAATAGCCTCTCCTGGAGCCCTCAGAGCAGCCTCTCCTGAAACTGCTGTCAAGAGGGCTGTACAGCTGAATAATGGCTGACTGCAGATCTGTGTACAGCCACGTAGGTGCATACAGTACCTCTTTCTAATTGTTTGCATGTTTTCCAGAATTATAGTATAGATGTTCATCCTAATTCTATATCTACTACCACATTTGCTGTTTGGTGTGCCCCATTAATTATCTATTAATGACTCTTCCATATATATTAGAGACATAGAGAACCATTTCATGTTAGAATAAGAAACATGACATGGATCGTCCAAAAAATCTGAATAAAAGAACACACGATGGCAGTAATAATGTATGAATAATGTAAGCACCTTTACATAACAAATAGCTATATAAAAGACAAGACAAAAACAAATAAGAAAATGACTAACAGTATGTTTACTGTATCTATAGAAACAAAACCAGAGTGAAGGCTGAATGCATGTAATTTTTTGTCACTGTGTGTAACGTTTTGTCACTGATATTTGCCTCCCTGTTTACTTTTACTCTCTATATATGTGTGAGAATATGGTTGCTATGATCTTGTTTATGCTGCCATCCAATCCTAGATTGAAAAAGAGTAATTTAATTTCTTAAAACAATGCGTGTTTGTTTGGCTGCACTGTAAATAGATCCCGCAGTATGTAAACCATTACTTTTAAACCGGATGGTGGTACAACCTCCTCTACTGTTGTTGTCCGCTGTGATTGACTCTTCCCCTGCCAGCACTGTCAAGGAGCCCAGTGTTGGCATCGTTGTTGCATGTTAACTAATATAAAGGAGCACCTCAACCCCCTGTGCTGATTTGTATATCATTTCCTCTCCGAGCGTTGCCTTGAATTCCTTGTGCATATGGCTGAGAGGTGTACATGTGTATGTATATAGTGTAGTCGAGGTTATGCTGCCAAAATGCCAAAATGATTGGTATTGGCTGTGTAGATGATCAGCAATAGGCAGCATAAAATGTGTTCAGAGAGTCTTTGACAAAATAGCTGCTCCACACTCGCTGTTACTACTGGAGTTGCCAAATCAAGCAGTATTGAACTCCTAGAGATTATAACTCTAAAAGCAATACCACCATACAGGCAGAGAGGACCTTTAACCCTGACATTACATTCATTACACTCTAGTCTCAGTTGATTCACAGTCCAGCAAACTTGGCTTGGCTAGTTTTTTAATTCTTCTTCTTTCCATCTTTCTTACTTTTTTACTGAAAAGCAGCTCTGCCTGTTCCTTCTTGCTGCCAGCGTTGATAGCCTACGTGCTCTTTTTAAATACTTGCAACAATGTACTCTAGGAAGTATGCTTTAACAGAGCACAGTAGAATGTTTCCATTTTCAGACACCAAACCAGCATGTTTAATTTGCAGCGAATGTGTTAAAGAATATTCTGAAGCACCACATTGAGAAATACCAAACTTTATGGAAAAAACTTTCCAGATAGATCACAGGAGAGTTAAAGTGAAGAATTTAATTGCATCTTATGATCGGAGCAGTATTACCCTGGCCATGCACAGACGAAGAGAGACCTACAGCAGCTTCCTTTTGTGTAGAAGGGATCTCAGCAAAGAAGAAAAGGCCACTCACAGACTCCAAAACTATTAAAGAATGTATGCTGGCCGTCGCTGATGAGGTAAGTCACGACCATTTTAAACTTAGCATGACATCTACAGTTGAAAATGTACCATATGATGTTCTAGCAGATGTTTTTGAAACGCTGTTAGAAAAACAAACAGAAAATCATGACATTATGTATATACCTGTCAGTGGATTCTAAGACAAAACTGATACTGGACATAAAAAATCCCAAACAAACAAACAAAAAAAAAACTTTAAATAGATTGTTGAATTGTTGAAAAATTGATTTGTAATTGATTAGCCCTAGTTTACAGTAATATAAGGAATAAAAGTGGATCACTCACCAGAGCCTTGTTCCACTGATTCTATCCTAAACATCTGGATTTGTTCAGCACCAATGTTGGTTACTTCACATTTCATTCTTCACTCAACAATAATTACAGTAGTGACATTATATATTACAGTAGTGACACATTATATTATATGATATTACTCAGGACGACCCTCATAGTCTCTCTTGCAGTTCATTCAACAATAGTTTTTATCCTGCTTGGTGGTGTTTCTCATGCACTGTCGGTAGAGTATAGTACTACAGTAGTGTTGGATTGTATAGTATTATTATACTAGTCTTCTTGCCAGCATCTGACTGGTTTCTTTTGGCAACTCATCCTGTATTCAGCATGTCAGCAGGTTCCAGGAAAGAGTAAGGCATTTGTTTGCAACTTCAGTGTGTTCAATCTGTCAACCTTCCCTGCTGCCCACTGACCACACATCAGGCCTGCACCCCTGCTCTCAGTGTGGTGTTAGGGACTGCATTCTTTCACAGGTGCTAACGGGATATATCGTTAGACCTAGCTCCTGTGTGAAAGTTAAAGAAAACACTGCACTGGTTAGTTATTGGCTGATTGTGCCAATTTGCCACCCTCAGACTAGAGGGCTACATGTAGTTCAACTTTAATTACCAGTAAGAACTTGGTAGTAAATGAGGTGGCAGTGGAGGAGATGGGAAATGCAGGAGGGGTGGGGAGTAATGATGAGATGGAGGGGGAAACCGAGATGAGCAGAGCGGTGCAGCAGTAAAGGATGCATTAAGCAATTAAAGTTAGGGAGCGGCAGAATGAAGTGATGCGATGATTTTTCCCGTAATTGTCATAGCTATCACGGATGATTACAAGGGAGCGAAGGGGAGAGGAGCAAACGGCAACAGTACGCTGTACATCAGTATGCTGCTTTGACAGTTTTTCATACATAATCACAGTCAACTGAATACACACAAATACTGTCGATATAACACATGTCACACGTCCGACGCTGTATTATGACAAGATAATTGTATGTATCCCCTAGGTAATTAAGTCTAATAAGATCCACCAGAATCAAATTTGCTTTCATAAAGCCAATACTAAAAATGCCTCTGCTGCTGAAATGCATCTACATATTTCTCACCATCTGTGCACTTATACTTAAATAATTATGTATGCATCAATATTTGATGAACAACAAAGACGTTATCGCCCTGCAGTATTTTTGAGCTTGAGCCATGGGATTATGTTAACAGTGTTCACACAGCCTCATCTATGATTCATTTATTGTCAGAACCCAAGCCACCACTGTTTTACTCCTCAGAGCTTTGTCAAGCCTGTCTATGGGAGAGAGCCAGTGGAAACACAGTGGCTAGCCCACAGGATGGAAAGATAGGTGTAAAAAGGACGACAGATAAAATGTAACCTTTTGTGGGTGTTCAGTTTGAAGCTGTAACTGCAGTTACCCCCTCCTTCCTGCATTCTCTGTTTTCGCTCCTTTCAGTCCTTCCCTCCCTCCTTTACTGCAGGTCTTTCCAGCCCTCATTAATGCTAATTTATGCAGCCTGGCTGGCACAAAACCAGCGGGGAGGGGTTCTCTCCCTTGATTACCAGCAGTGAGAGCGGGGGGTGTGGGAGGCTGGGGCGAGGGTGACCTGGACAGACACCTCATTTAATTTAATACATTGGAGCATGCAGCAGCGGGGGAGTTGAGGCGAGGGAGGGAGATAATCAAGAGGCTGGGCCCTTATAAATGTGCTCTGAGATGACATGGAAGAGATTGGATTTGGAAACGAAGAGCAAAGAAGAGCAAAGCCAAGCGGAACACAATTGATTGATTCCATTCAAGTGATCGTAGCCACTGATGAGGAATGAGTTATTTTAATGTTTTCTGCAGGAGGAGGATCTGATGAGGTTTTTTTTTAAAAATTCACCATAAGTGTTTTCATTCCTTATTCCTTATTCAGCAAACTCCCATTTACAGTCCCAGCTGCAGAAAAAGAGAGTCACCACAAATTCCTGTTATGCAGCAAAATGCTCAAATAGCAAACTCACCACATGAAACATGGCTACCTGGTGGATTTCCTAAATGCAGTAAAAATGCAGAAAACCACTTAACTTCAGGTTGCACTACATAATTAAATAGTATCAGCACTTCTCAAAATAAATTCAGAATGTGATTTCCTTTTTAATAATTTAAAGAAATGCTTCATAGTCTAATAAACAGAGCGGTGCATATTATATGAACAGCAGCAGTAACCAATTGAATGTTGTAGATAACCAGAAAAATAGAAGCCCATGTATATTATTATAATGTTATTCAACAGAATATAGAACTACTACCTTACTGAAATGTATGATTCTTGTTGAGACTACATCATAGAGGTGGTAACTCAACCCGTTTAAAAACACGAGGAACAAAATATTCTCAATACAATGTTTTCCAATACAACTGCGCCATGAACACTGCCCGTGATTCAACAACTCTCGGGCTCAGCAAAAATGAAAATACGTTTCACAAAGATTTTTATTGCAGGTTTGTTTGATCGAATAGCATTACTGTGTATTGTAGACTGGTTTCATGGTTTGGGTCAGTTGGTGTGGATTTCACTGTCAGTGGAAGATGGGAAACTGACATGACAGAACTTAACGTTATACAGATGTTTCCTGATCTCTGGCATTGCCGCAAACTCTAAGAAGATTATATTTTTAGCCAGGCTCCCAGAATTCAGAGCTAATAGCCATGTCTGTCAGTGGCCTGGCTTCAGTACTGAAACTCTTTAAGGTAAGGTGATACCTGAACCTCCTCTCTTCTGAAGATGAGCAGTCCCATCCTGGGGCTAGGGCACCTCTCAAGACGTCAGCTGAGGGTTGACACACCACCCGCCTGTCCCTCCATCCATACTGTGACGAATGGCAGGAAATCAGATGGTGGCCATGACAGGCAGATTATGAGATCCCTCTGTCTACATGACTTAGCCCTGTCTCTGCTTCTTAATCGTTAAATGTGATTAAAGCAAACAAACGAAGCATTATTAGATTAGCCAGAAGGACATGGAGTCTTTGTTGCTGATTATCTTTTCCTTTTTAATGAAATGCTGCTTGAAATTAACATTGCTTTCACTAATTTGATTTAGCATTGCCCCCGAGAAGTACCAGACAGCTCTCATTTGCCTGCAGACAGTTTAAGATCCTTGTCAGGGGCTTGAGATCAAATGTTGGAACAGGGCAAACATTTCTGTTCTTCTGCAAAGTTCACAGGAGCTGATTGAGTTACTGGTGCTGCACTATACTGTATGTGTGTTATAGATGATTTAGGTAAGACCTGAGAGAGATAAGTTACAGAAAAAGTCTGACACACTAGAAATGGAATTTTTTGTATGGTGAAGGCACAAAATATAAAGACGTAGATAAACAGTAAACTTAATGAAACGTAAGTCATAGTTTAATAGAAATTGCTGTGGTCATTTCAGTGCAAACTCAGTTATGCTAGTGCTGATAGTGTTAGTTAGAAAGCTGTTGTGTGCTTGAATTAAAGAGGCTTTGCTTCTGCATGAATAGCATGTGTGTGTGTCTGTAATTGGCGGCGGGTGCTGCATTGTTGTTGAAAATAATCCTGTCAGCATAATCCTCCTTTGTGAGGTTTATTAATTGCATTTAAGATTGGATGCAATGTAGCTGAATCAGGCCCTGCTTTTGAGCCTTTCTCTGCTTTTGCTGCACAAAGCCTCTGTCACTTCAAAGGCTAAAGGGTCAGGTAAAGAGTGTTTCCAGATTTTCATTTAAATATGCGCTGCTTTTTCATCCCTTTAACTCATAATAGCGCGGCTGCATTGTGAATACAGTGGCAAAATGAATTTAACAGTTAGCCATCTTCAGACTGCAGCTGCCACCAGCCACTGCTGCTCATGTTGTTCATATTCTTATGTTTGAACAATAGACCTTGAATCATAGAGTGCAGTATTTTACATTACATTACAGAGCATAGATTTAACATTTTCTGACAACGATATATATTTATTTACAGGACATTTCATGTATACTGCATTCCGAGTGTTGCAGTAGTGGTGTAATATTTCTAATTAGTCTAATTGTGACTATTCCATGTTTACCACACAGATAATTTGGGATTAGTGATACATTCATTTTTGTAAATAGTCAAACCTTTCTGGTAGAAGTGTAGTTTCATTGAATATCTGTTGAAGATGAGATGCGACACAATGATAAAGATGATTTCTTATATTAGCCACATGGATATCATTTGGGTACACACACACACACATTTTCATGTACTCCAGACACTCCAACTGCAGTCAATGCTTTGGTAGAATCAACGCTGTGAAATATTTTCTTTGCAGTTTTTGTCCTTTTTCCTTTTTTTTTTGGCTAAGGCATGCTTTTGAAACATGGGTACCATGGTCCTCCATAGAGAAAGAGCAGGAATCCGGAAGCACTTAAGCAGCCTAGTGTATGATTGAAACACAGTTTTTTCTCGTACAGCCTTGCCTCTGAATTACTTTCCATTTTTATTTTCCTGAATGAAACTTTAGGAAATCCATTTAGGATGGCCTTTACGGCTTTGGCTGTCAGAGATACAGCCGCTTTAAACCAGAGGTCACCTCCACACTTGTTTAATAGCTACTCAGAGCACCTTAGTGAGTGTGTTTTTGCCCTGACTGGCAATAAATACTCATGGACAGCATTGGGTTTATCTTTTCTCAGTGTTTTAAAGGGATACCTTCTTTGTAAAGGACTGTAACACATGAAAACACAATCAAACACTCAACCTCTGTGGACTTTAATACTGGCTCCAGGGATGAAAGGTACTGTATGATTAGTGGGAATTCAGTCACAACAGTCACAAAACAGTCACAATGCAAATGTGTCAAACCTTTCTGTAATAACCCACTTCCCCACTGTCCCATTCACCATGAAACCACCATGTTTCAGATGCTTATATTTTTACCAAAATATGGTTCAATACACAGATTCTTCCTGGCACAGTTAACTGTTACCTTTTGTGACACGCAACTCTCGATCTACATCTGGTATTAACGTTTTCTTGGATGATTTGATTATGAGTGGACCGCTCTAAATATAAGTGTAAACATTAATCAAGATACATTGTGATCCAGTCACTCAAACCACTTGCTGACGTGGTTTAGAACGCATTTGGCCCCATATCTCATGTAAAATTCTGGGCCACGCTGAAGGATAAAATATTCAACCAATACCACACAAGTAAAAATATGCTGTCTGAGTTTTGGTTCACTGTATTGCAAGATATGTTTTTGGGCACGAAGTGGCCGCAATATCCCCAGACCCCAGAAGTTGAATTCTTAATCATTCGTTCCTTCCAAATAATTAAAACCAATATATTAAGTTGTTTCCTTGTAAAAAAAAAAAAAAAAAAAAAATCACTGTCAGACACTAGTGGCTTTTGCGGCTAGGTTTTTGAACACATTGTTTCAACACCATTACATTAAATTTTTAAAGATAATAACATCTTATTGATCGTAAACATGTCTCATTTTGTAGATACAGTAAACAGTAAGCATTAAGCTACGCCTTTGTATCTATTTGTCTTGGCTGAAGAAAATAGTGAGATCAAAAGTTCTGTTCCAGCTTGTTTATACTTGTTCCTTCCTTTCCTTGTTATACTTGTTAGGCGTAGAGCTTATTTACCTATGTGTTTGCACAAGCCTATACTTATTCATATACAACGAACATACAGTACCAATCAAAGGTTTGGACATACCTTCTTCTTTAACATTTTCCTTCTTTATTTGTATTATTTTCCACATTGTAATTTGACAGGGAGATGGCAAGAAATTCAAGTACATCAGCAAGACACTCTTGTTAATTGAAAACTATTCCCAGTGTCTAACTCATAAACCTTCAAAGCTGTTTTCTTTTGTTCGCTCAATTCCATGTTTTTTTTAATAGTTTTGATGTTTTCAGCGTTAAGCCACAATGTAGAAAATAATAAAATAAAACACTAAATGTGAAGGTGTGTCCAAACTTTTGACTCGTACTGTACATTTTTTTTTATGTATTTAACAATGTGAGATTGGTTCTATCGTCAAAAAGAGGCAGCACATGGGGTGTCGTTTAGCCCATTAGCCCATGTACAAAGGATTAGTCCTTGCTGCGGTGGCCCAGGGTTCGAATCCAACCTGTGGATCTTTCCCACATGTCATTTCCCATGTCTCTCTCTTCCCACTTTTCCTGTCACTTTCAAGCTGTCTGTCAAATAAAGCTAAAAAGCACAGCTCGACAAGCTCAAAAATAGTCTGCAGTAGCTATGCATCTCTTCCATATACATACAGAATAACTACTGGTCTATTTTTCTTGCCTGCATTTAGGGTCAAGATATACAGATATTAACGATATTTGTGATGCTTTAAGAATAATGAAGAATTATGAAAACTGTGAAAATACCACTCAATGATAATATCATAAATAACTCAGTCCGACGTCTTGGTTCACACTCCCATGATAGTAGTTGCTTAATGCCAAAGCCAGTTGAGTGGCAAACTGCAGAAAAATGACAAAGTACACGATAAAATTCAAATATGAATTTGACTGATAGCATTATTATTATTTTTCAAATTCTCTATAGATATCATGATAATAATGAACACTTAACATTACACAATAAGTATTTAATGAAAACCTGATATCATGACAGCACTACCTGCATTTCACATTAGTTGTATCAGCCGTATTTTTTTATAGTTTATACTGTGATTTGTGTGGCATATGTCACACACAATAGTGTGTGATTATTGATATGAACATTTCTGCAGCGTGTCATTATGTGTTCTCAGCTCCACTTAATTTAGGTCTTTCAGGCACATCTATCTCTTTCTTGTGATTTTTTTTTCTCTGGCTGGTGGCAGGAGGGAACTTGCCATGCATTTCACGTTGAACTCAGAGTATGTTGCTATGGTGGTTGCTAGGGATTTAGCCTAGAGTGACGTATAAAGTCCAAATATTAAAGGTGTCCTTCTGATGCAGAGGCAATGGAAGCTGTGAGGAATGAGCAATCGCCTCAGAGAGAGGTTTTTTTTATGTGCCCTTTCATTATCATGCCTCTCTCTTCCGAAATATCAGAATTGATTTTCAAAACACAAGAAAAGACTGCATATAAAGGCACAAGCCACAGTGCAAACAAAAACACTGCTGTTACATACAATGCTTTTCATTCCTTTTCTCATTTTGGCATGTATGTACAGAGCATCTGCACCCTTCTGATGTTAAACATACACATCATTTAGTCATTAAAAATGACAATGGATAATAGAAAGCAGTGTTTAATGTAAGTGACTGAGGGTTGGTGATATTTTAGAACAGTAACTCTTTTTCTTTTACCTCTTTAATGGACCATTCTTAAAAAAACAGTGTTCAGTGATTTTGAATCGAAATAATGTCCTTGGCAGAGGAGGTACAAAGGATGGACAAAATAATTGGAACAGTTCTGTTATAGAGATCTTTTATCTGAAGTTTCAAGAATAATACCAGGCTGGAAATATTATATCTATTTTTTATTATTTTGATATTTTGTTAAACCATCCTTAAAGGCATATAGTTCTTTTTATTAGCTCTGCCATGGAAAGCATTTGTTCAGTATGACACATGTACATAGAGAATACTGTGACATGACACTTCTTTTATAATCAGTTAAATGTGCTATAATACACTTGGCATGTAAGCCGCGTGATCTCTGTTTTTGGACAATTGATTAGTTATTTCTTTCTATACATACCGCTGTACAACTCTCGAATCACAATATTGTATATTTATTATCACACAGTTCTTTTCTTTAGTTCTTAGTTATTTAAAAAGAAAAGTCATCTCCTTTTTTAAAAGTATGTTACTGCTTTGTGTCATTATTATCTATAAGCTGGCTAACCTAGCCATTGTTAACAAAGAACAATTCAGTAGAAAAAATCCAGATGGAGAGGACAGAAACAAAAGCAGCTGCTTTGTTGTATCAACAGACAATAACACTTTATAAGCTGTGCCAATCATATGAAACAGTAGACATTTTCTGTATACACTGCGTAATTCCAAATCTTGTTTCGAAGTGTCGCAAACGTCAGTGAATGAATGAATGAAAGCAATTGTGTTGTGCCAGAGATGTTCAAGAAAGTTATTTAAATGATACTTGTTATGGATTATCTTTGGTGAAACAAATAAAACAGTTCATTACTTTGTTAGCTATCAAACTCGTTAACAATATCTCAAAAAGGAACATGGATTCTGTAGAAATGTGAGTGCTGTAAACTATCACTGAGCCTAGTTGTCGGTTAGGGAACAGCAAGCGTCCTTGTAGATTTGCAGAAGCATTTACATTTCTGTCATCCTGAATTGGGCAAATTGCAGCATTATGATCTATACCCATAACCTATAGAACATAGCCGGTAATGGCCTCCATTATGTGTAAACTTAATTTAAACTTGTTGACTTTGTAGGTATTACATAACATACATCTTTTAAATTATTCCTTGACGTTGATGTCTCTAATTATCCTGGATGCAACAGGAAACCTCATAGCTACTGTCATTGGTGCTTTTTGCTCTTTGCTTCCCATATCTTTGATTGGATGCATGCGTCCAATCAAAGTGCCTTTTTTCAGTGAGTGACTGCTTGATATGAAGGCTTATTAAGCCTGTGGCAATCAATAGCAGCCTAAATGGTAATGTCCAGTTCCCCACTCAAGAGCTCAAGGCCTAAGGAGAGGAAGATCTGCCCTGCCCTTCCTCCCACTTCCTCTTGTACTGCCCTCCCTGTCTTGCAGTCCACAGCTGTAGCAGCCATCACACAACCTCAGGCAGGCTAGTTAGCCCTGAGAAAAGAGCCTGAACCCCCGATCAATAACTTTAGTCTTGTCTGCCTAATTGCTCATTGGTCGACATTGGCGGCAGACTATATGTAAGTGCATGTTCCCCCGAGTGATCGACTTCGGCTCTATTTTCAACCACTTCCCGCCCAGTGTTGGGCTTACGGTCTGCCCCTCTCTCTTCTCTCTTTTCTCCTGTCCTCGCCTCTGTTCACCCATGTTCGGAATGGAGAAAACCTAACCTGATCGTCTTCTCTTCTGTTATCTCAGCAGGATGAGACCATCCAGTGACTCCAAAGAGATGTGTTGCTCTCTCACCAGGCCCGTGACTCTCAGGCTGCTCAGGTAAATATCCGGGTTTAATGACGAACAGGAAGATTAGCCAGTTACTCTCGCTCGCAATTTCAATGAGCGCCAGGAAATTAGCCAGTCTCTTTTGGGGTTTTCTGAACGGCTTATTATATGATCTAATGCAGACGCACTTTATGAGCATGGAGCAGAGTATGGAGAGGGCAGTATTGATTGCGTTCATTGTGAATTATGTGAATAGATAAAAGTGTGAGTGTGCATATATATTAGGCAATTATGCGCTCAGGTGCTAATGTAAAAATTCTGCTGAATAAATATGAAATATGCCTCTATCAGCATCCAACTTGTGTTCCTTCGACACTAGTCATTTGAGATGATAATTGGGATAGCATGTTTGCCTTTTTCTGATGAGACGAGATATTGTGATAGCCCTCCTCAGCTTAGATTTAAATGTGTATTGATCAGTTTGAGGCTCTGGAGCTCAAATCAAAACAGCAGTACAGCCCCCGCACACTTGCATATATTTCTGTCTTTGTTTTTCGCATTGTAATTCTAAGAAATCCTACAATGTTCGGACATTAAACATCAGTTATTATGTCAGTTAATATAAGGAGCTCATTTGTATTTGTTCTCGCCCTCTTTTTCCACTAGTAGTGTGCTAATGTCATGATTTAAATGAAGTATTGATCAGTTTAGGAGGGGAGAATAGAGAGAGAGGGAGCGATTGTGAGGGAAAGAAAGCAAGACCAGGGTTATCGGTGTGGATCGCATACAGAAAGAGAGTGCTAACGGATGAGACACGTTTTAAGCGATTCCGTGAAATGGATTTCTGCATAATCTGTGTTTTTAATTTGGGAATAACCACCAGGCTCTTTTGTTTGACTTATTCCGAGAAGAAACACTGGACACGGAGATGGCACAGTGCTTTGAACAGGGGACGGCTGGAAATAAATTCTTTTTTCTTCTTGGTTTTTGTTGATTTCATGGAGTATTTTCCAGCCTGTGTGCTGATGGTCAAATAATGGTTTGTCCTGGTTCCTGTCTGGGTCTCCATCTTGTCTGGTTATGATTCCTCCTGTAACAACGACACTGCAGCTTCATCAGGCACACTGGACTAAAGCCTCCATCCAAGTCAACCAGCCGCTAGGTCTGTTTGTCTTCCTCTTACTGTCCTCCCTTCCTTTCTCGCAAGCTCCCTCCTCTTCCTCTCTCTCTCACTGTCTTTGGATCTCTCTCTCTCTCTCTCTCTCTCTCTTTCCCCCTCCATCCTTTCCCCTCTTGTGATTTAGCACACCGAGGTAGTATTAATTAGTGGCCTGTTTAATATTGTTAGCGCACTTACCGGCCAGTTTTAGAACAACGCTTTATGTCATTGTTTGCTAGTTTCCATAGCTACATAGCTCTGTATTCTGCAGCTGCACGATTTTAGTATTTTTCTGTAAAGCATTCATATTTAACTCTCATAGTATTGTTCACATAATGTAACACTCTTGTGTTGTCTTTGAATCATACATTTGTTCCTAGTTTTTTTGGTAATATTAGTGTTTAATCTGTATTCATTGATGATCTGTTCTGATAGATTTTGTAGTAATTTATTTTGTAATTATTTTTATTTTGTAATTATTTTCAATAACATGAACCTTTTGCTTTGCTGATTTTTAAAGAACGTACATTTAAATTTATTATTGAATGTTTTCCCCAACATAGTGAATGATCAACTAGTATATTTTAGAATAAAGACTGCATCCTAGCCATCAATAAGTGTATTGTTTGTTATTTCACTGTGTAAATGTGTTTTGAATGAGTATTGAATTTGGTTCAAAAGAATTCACGTTTTATCTTCTGCAGTCCTCCTGCTGCATAATTTACAGATGAAGGCAGGTATTAGGCCTTGCAGGGACAGGACTCTGGCTAGCTTCATATTTCTGAGTGTCTTCACTGGAGGATGAGGAGCCATTTTTGCATCTTAGCCTCAGCTACAGAGTGAGCAGGTTGGCTGCGCAAGAGGATAGGCTCGGAGTACTGGATTGATTTTTCTCCTCTCGCTGCCCTGCCTCCTTTTGTGGTTCAATAGCTGGACATCCAGGAACAAGGATCTTTCAGTCGCTGCCTGAACTGCAGGAGAGCTGTCTGGATCTCCGGAGGAACAGAGTCCCATGCAGCAAATACCAAAAGCAGCTTCAGAGCCAGACTCAGCAGGCCCAGGAGCTCCAGAGTCAGGTATAGTGCTAACTGCTAGGCCAAGGGTTTTGCAGCAGGCCTCAGACTCAGACTCATCATGCTTCATATGCCCATCCTTATCAGTGCATTTTGAGCAGCAGAACAGCATTTTGACAAGTTTGAAATATTTCCATCAAACGCATCAGTTCATATTTGTTGAATGCTGTTTTGCTGGTGCCATCTGACCTAGACTACAGCTTTTGAAGTCACAGTGAGAATGTATATATGTCTATACTGACGACTAATGGACAGATCACCAAAAGATGCAAACATTATGCCATTCGCTTCAATTTGTGTTCAAGATGTTACACCAAAAGAAAAAACAGTACCTCAGAGACAGGTAGGCGTGTGCACACTATGTCCACTGCACAAGCAGTGGAGTCAACAGACAAACATGTTCTGTATGACAAACAGGTACTTAGTCACATTGACAGGCAAAACGAACCCAGGATTGTGATGATTGATGACTGAGGTTTTCGACATGCATTCAAAGAAAAAATGCTGCTTGCCACTTTCCCTCGAGAAAAAACACTGACCAATCTGAATCACTGACTGTGTTGATTGATGGTGTCTGTGTCACCTGTTGCTAAGCCTCTGGGCAGACTCTGTTTGTGGCGTTCAATCAGAGCCTGAGGTGTCATCTCAGTCGCACACTCTCAGTATTGTTGACTGGAACATTCATAGTGCTGCCTTAGCTACTCTGAGAATCTATGTTTATTTTTTCTGTCTCCCTACCACTCTTCCAGACGTCATTGGCTGTAATGATCCCCCACCATTATGACTCACTTTTTACCCACTCTGATAGTAAAACTCTCCAGGAGCTGCTGACTGTATTTTGTTTCTAAAACTTAATTTCAGTCCATTTCAAATTAAAGATACCCTGTGGAGTCACTGGCCACTAGTGGCAGTTCCACTTATTTTGCAACAGAAATGCACATGTACGGTGTACAGAAATTTGTGTAGAAAATTGTTTGATTTGTTAGCCGTCAGGAATGCATATACAATGCACTTTGGTGGAAAATATCAAACATAAAAGCAGCCGTGTTTGTTTACATTATACGCCACGGGATTACCTTTAACGCAGCATCTCCATAAACATTGTGCTCATGTGATTTAAAATGGACTTTTATGGCAATACAATATTGCAGGAGTAAGAAACAAGTCATCCAGGAAATTTTTAAAGGTCCTAAAAAACATCCTCAGCGGTCATGTTGGGTTTTGTGCAGTGATTATTCCCAAACATACACCAGTTGGACAGTCAGTGCATGTCCAACTTCCATGCAAATCATGATTGTGTAGGATTGTGTACATACTCCTAATGCAAACTCTTCTGCTCAGTGGGAGCTCATTACATATGTCAGTACTGCGTTGCACTTGAAGCTTTTGTTTAATCTAATGACATAGAATAACTAAGACCAGCCAATATAGCCGCATATGTTTTCTACAGGGGTAAGAATTTCTAAGTAAAATAGATAATAAAAATTTCACTAGATAAATCTAAAAATGTGCCCTCCAAAAGCCACTTCTTTTGATTTATATAAAAACATGTATCCTTTTAGCTTATTTATTCCAAGCCACATTTGCTGGGTGCTAGAAGAATGAAGACGCTGTCTGCCATCTGACTCTGTTTCAAATAAGTCATGATTGCTTTTTCTGATTATCAGCTGTCAAGACCATTTAATACATGTCAGGCAACTACAGCTGGCGCCGATTTGTCTGCAGCATCCCAACTTTCTGAAGTTTACTGCCAAGTTAGAATTTTAAGCATGTCAGATGGTTGAAACTGTTAATTGTATATTTGTGTTGTTGAGTTGCAGTATTCTATTAAGTATTAAGAAAAATACATGTCAATAAGATTGTTAATACTAATTTTAATACTTAAAATATTTAATGTTCTCAGTTGCATACAGAGGTCCATAAGCATGTCAAATGTCAAAGGTTTGTCCTCAGGTTTTGTGTGTATATAGCATTTAGATTCTACTGTGCCATGTTGAAGTGTCACCTCTGTCTTTTTCTTTTCCCCAGCTGTTGTGGAGACAGAGAGTGAAGCACTAATGGAATGTACACTGGAGTGGAGAGGTCAGATCACTTTAGCTTGACCAGTTTATTACCATATATTATGACCAACACAGGTCCACAGTGTCACAGCCAAAAGAGGTGTCTGATCCAACATACTGTAGCGCATCCATTATTGCATGTCATGATCCATAGAAGTCAGATTTCTTCTAATCTTTATTCAAATCCACAGTTGTCACTGTGCATACTTAATGTATCTGCAGTGTGCGTCCCTATGAGTGTTGTATAGTTACAGAGTGCTCTTTCATATCCAGATTTAATGATCATGTAGCCGTCATGATGGAAGTTTCTGCCTTGTTGCAGATCCTTTTAATACAAGTTACTACATTGTGCATTGCATTTACATTTTTATTGATAAACATTTCACATTTAAGCTTATGCTAAGGCACGTACATACAAAGCACACATGGGTTCAGTTTTGGCTTCAGTGTCTCTGCTTGCCCAGGCAATGGGCACAACAGGCAGTGTTTGAAAAAATTGTGAGAAACAGTGTTGTCATTGTTCGTGAAAATGATCATGGACAATTTTTGTCTAAAAATCACTGTAGATACTTAACAAAGAGACATTTTTGCAAAAGTAAAAAGGAAACTTGGACTCGAATGTGAACTCCAAGACTAAAGCTGAATCAAATTACAGAGAAAATACCTTTAGCCTTGGCCAGACTTTTTCATATATTAAGGACTTTGCAGAGCCGCTCACAATCAAGGTGGCGATCTACTGAAATGGTATGGTCAGATCTTTGCTTAAAAGTTAAATTTTCTCTGCAGGTGGTGTGCTAATGAAAACGTTTGCACTGGTTGTGGGCTAGATGCCTGAATACTTGAAAATGTTTGAACCATTGATGCTTGGTATGCATTTCTTTCTTTCATGTTACTGGTTTGGTTCTTAATCCTGTCATGGGCACATTAAAACTATGAAACATTTGATAGGCTATTGATTTGACACATATGTCAGAAAAACCCCAGCTGGGGCCGTGATTAGCTCAGCTGGTAGAGCAGCCGCCCGATGTGCGAAGGCTCAGTCCTTGCTGTGGAAGCCCAGGGTTCGAATTCGTCCTGTGGCTCTTTCATTCCCCATCTCTCTCTCCCCACATTCCTGTCACTCTTCAGCTATCAGAAATAAAGCTTGAAAATGACTAAATAAATAATATTAATAATAAAAGCATGCAAAATGCGCTCTCTCCATGAAAACAATTGTTGAACTATTCTTTTTTTAAATATTGCATGTTTTGTTTTTTTACTGAGCGATCTTGCTATAACTCGTTCTGAAATTTCTGGCCTGCTGGATTTATCTCAGTCACTGTGTGTCATTACAAAGGAAAGGAGTAGGGGTTTTTATGCCCCTGGTTTGTAAATGAAATATTTAACATTCACATATAGTATATGTTTGCTTGTGACATTATTCATGCACTGATGGATCTATACTCATGAGATGCATTGCTCATCACTGGTCTTTCACTGGTCTTAAAAAGTATCAGAAGAAGATAATACTCTTACACAGTGGTTTTCAACCTGGGGTCTGGGGACCAACATCCATGAGTGCGCAGTCCCCAGGAAAAAGCAGGGAATAGATAATAGAATAATACTTTTATCAAATTATTTCAAAGTTGGAACAACAAGGGAAGGAACAGGCTTGGTCATTTTTATGGGTTTGATAGTGATCCTAGTTTGATCATAGATTGACTAAGACTGTATATTTTTTTTAATTTTAATGTTAAAAAAATCTGTTCCTTTCTGTTTGAAAGTAGTCATGTGTCATGTGTATTTTATGTATTTGTATTTTAAAAAATAGTTAGACATGTTGAGAAAGAACACTCCAGAACTACATCTGGCCAAGAAATATTCCAGCGCATAACCTTTGATAAAACCACAACGTGTTGTTTTGACAATGAAATAAAGATATACAGTGTTAATAAGTGAGCTCCATAGGTGCTGCAAGACAGATTTTCTTTACCTTTGGACGGTCATGTTTTCTATTTCCTCTAAACTAAACCTCTCCTCAGGTTGATTAATACTCAAGGGACGAATATAAAGCAAGAGTATTGCATTTTTTCTTGTGTAACTCCCAGCAAGAAAGTGAATAAGCAAATCCATGTAAAACTATTTCTTTAAGCATGTACGCTTGTCTGTGTCTATCTTACAGGTGTGGTCTTTGCAGCATGCAGCATGGGGCACTCAACTGGGGCAAAGACCTACATCCGTTACACATTGCCAGGATACGACACAGGACACCAGGAGGAGGGTGAGACAACCGCTGCTTGGCCGGATGCCATGTGGACTCACCTACATAGAGACTCAGTCACAGGTAATGATTTTTCTCAAAGATAATATTTGAAAAGTAGCGTAAGGATTTATAACTCAAGTAAAAAAAGAATCTCAAACTTGCATACTCGCATATGGGTTATTGCTGCATATTGTGTATATGTAATAAGAAATGGCACTGAGATTTACTTTAGCTTTGTTGCATATCAGAATGAGCAATTTACTCTGATTGAATCAAACGAACTCAAATGAATGCCTGGAAATATACAGTTATTAGCATATAATTGCTATTTACCAGCCAATTTATAGGCTACTAAAGTAATGCTTTAGTCCTTGTAATTCCTAATTCAAAAGTGGAATTGATTGATTCAGACATTACACAGAGGCAGAGGAGAGTATCTGCAGCATTGTAAGCAGAAACACCAACTTTACTCCACAAAGTATTCAGAGTTATTACTAGTGCTGTCTGTCTACATAGTGTATATACATGGTCTTGCATTAGTGCCTTAGGTTTAATGCATTGCCTCTCTCTCAGACATCCATTACTGTAACACTACATTATTCTTATTCACTGGAGGTTTAGGAAATCGTATGTGAGAGAAAAGAGGATTTCGTGTGTGTGTGTTGGCACAGGCAGACGCATACAGGCTTGGAGGCAGTCGAGGTTTTGTTTTTATTTTATTCATGCTCATGTGCATGTATGACTGTGTGTGCGTGTGGGCACATGTGGGTTCCTGGTATTTGTCTCCTCTGTCTCTGTGTCACCTTTGTTGACTTTGTCTCTCTCCTTCTGCAACGCTATGCTCTCCGCTTTAATGACGCATATATCCTATCTCCAGTCGCTGCCTAATCCCAGCAGCGCTGGCTCAGGAACAGATTACTGCTTCCAGACACCAGAGGAGAGAAGAGCAGAGCGGGGGTGGGGGGTTGGAGGGTAGAAAGAGATACCTCGATGATAGAATATACAGAGGAATCGAGGGGGGCAGCACATGCATGTGAATGTGCGCACATATGCATGTAGGTAAACATATTTAGAGAAAAAACATCCACCTGGATGTGTTTCCATAGTAAATGCAATCTCTACCTGTCTTTGCTTTGTTCTTTTATACCACATACTCAGTTCCATTTACTCATTTAAATGGGAGTCAAAACTCAAAATATATTTGTCACATAAACAATCATACCAGTGCATTGTAACATGCAGTGACATGCCTAATTCCCAAATGTCAAGGAAGACAAAATATGAAATATAAAGCAACAGTGTGAAAGCACGACACTGGTCATCTTACTGCGCGCTCTGCTTTCTTCTCTTATCTCCAGACTGAAGAGAATGTGCTCCCACTGCATGCAGAGTTATCCAACATGGCTACATCATTCAGCAGGTACAGTGCTCCCAACTGCTTAGCCAACAGAACCATATAGTGATTTTATGAGGCAAGGCGCTCTCCATAGCGGATCAATAAAGTCTCATGTTATTATTACATTTTGTTCGCATTATTATTCCCTTTGTAGGATCACAATGTTTTTATATTTACTCTTTGCTCAGCCAGTTCCAGACACCCTCTGGCTTGCTGGTCTTTTCTTTTTTTTTTTTTTAACAAACTGGTAAACATGTTCTGTATAGTCAGCTGCTACTTAGCACTCAATCATGTGCTTCCTTGTATGACCAATTTTGAGGCTTATTGAAGATACAGTTTATATGAAAACATGGACATGATGGAAGCGTAAGGTAAGCATGCCCCCTTCTAAACATGGCGTATACGTATCTCGTGGTCAGTCAGAGCTCCTAGCAGACCAGTAGCTCCAGGTGTAAATAATTGGGAGTGGTAAAGGCTGGAGTGGCTTTGTCTGTCCAGCGGCTGCTGCTGTCATCACACCAGTTGCCTACCAAGAACATGACTTTTAGGACTAAATGATTGCTAATAAAACATTTGATTGAGAGGAGAAGAGCAGGAGGACCATAAACAGGCTGGATTCTGTCCTTTAATTTCACCATCTTCAGAGAATTGGTTTTGCTGTGCTGCAGAGTAGGTCCCACACACAAGCAGTTTAGTTGTCTGCCCAAGGACTGAAATTTAATTTAGCCTGTGCGGCGTGTGTGTGTGTGTGTGTGCGCGCGCATGTGTGTGCGCATGCGTCTGTCAGTCTGACTGTCTTTGTCTGCGTCTGT
Source organism: Nibea coibor (assembly GCA_023373845.1). Taxonomy (NCBI): domain Eukaryota; kingdom Metazoa; phylum Chordata; class Actinopteri; family Sciaenidae; genus Nibea; species Nibea coibor. Next base: position 9,330,778 of record CM041738.1, on the reverse strand, counting down.
CTGCACGAGTCAGTTTCAAGTACCTCAGTGTGCAAAACCTAGCTTTGCATGAACTGCATATGTAAGAGGGTGTGCTGCTGCGTTTGTGTGTGCATGCGGTAGTTTGGGCTTTCTTATTCTCTAGTGACTTAATGGTTTTACACTGCCAGTTTGTTACAGTAGCATTTTACACTGTCTGGTTGTACTGAGGCATTTATTTGCTCTGTACACTGCTCTGTTGTTTCTGGATTTGAATGCTTTCTTGTGTACTTCTTCAATTGATGTGTTATCACTGTGTTAACCTGTAAACCTAAAATGCCCCCAGTTACTGCTGGCATCATCAGTTTGTTGTGGAAAAGTTTTTGGCAGTAATTTTCTGTTGAGAGTATGCTGATTGCATGTTTAGAAAGTACAGCAGCCGAATTGTTTAACAATGGTTTCAGCGTGGCTAGTTTGTAACTGTTCTTTTGTGTGTATGTGCGTGCGTGTGTGTTTATGGCACTGGTTCCTGATGAAAGCCTAGTGCAGACGCATATATCAGAGCTCCAGCACTAATAAAAGGCCAGCAAGCTGTGCTCCTCTCCTTCTGGGAACAGCACTGCTTTTTACTGCTTCTCTGACAGCAAGATAAAGTGCCCTTCCAATTAGAAAAATATTTGGCCACATACCTACCAACGGCAATCCTGGGTTTTTATTTTTCATGCCATTTGATCAGGAATCCTTGCTATTTTTACTGTGTGCTTTCTTATCATCGTGTCCTGGGTATGCACATGTTAATGCTCACCCCACCACTGCACCATAATGCTGTATAATGAAATAACCGTGGTTTTATTTTGGTGTCTCTTTTCTCATTTTGGTTTTTCTTTCATAAAGGTAGGGCTGCACACTGTTGTGCTTTGGTTTGGGAGGGAGACGGAATGTGTTTTTGCATTTTGCATGAGAGGATTCATGCTGCTGTGTGTGTTTGGGTTGATGTCATTCTTGTTGCCCCTGTCATCTGTCTATGCCTCATACAGAGACGTGTGCATATATACTTAACCGCCGATGCTAGTCCCTATCTCTGTTTAAGAATACTGTAGATGCTTTTCCCCTTTTTTCCAGAGAGTGCATTAAAATTAAATTCTCTCTTGTTGTTGTGAAAAGAGGCACACGTAAAAAATAATTGGCTGTAGGAGAGAACAAAGGGCTGGCTCCTCTCTCCTCCCTGCACACCCCAGCCAGGCATTAATATCAAGCCTGCTGCATTGTTCTGCCGTCTGCAGCCATCCCCCTAGCCAGACACTCAGCTCTGGAGAAGTCACTTTTAATGTCTGATAATCAAGGTGAATTTTCAAAAAGCTGCCATTTTCAAATGATGGTGTATATATTATACAGAGCAGAGGAGCTCCACTTGGTGAGAGAGAGAGCGCTTCAGCCATGCGAAGTGAAAGAGAGACACCTAACGGCCACACGTGGAACTGCAGGATGGTTTCAGCTCTAAGCAGAATTCTGGGAGGACGAAAGCCAGCTGGAATATCAGTGTCATTGCTGAAATTTGCCTTTGCTTTTAACAAACATTTTTTTTGTTTGTTTCATTGTAACTAGGGCTTCAGTATCTACTATAAAGTACGTTGTCCAGCATCACAGCATCTGCGTGTGTCTCCTGTGGCTGTGAGGTGTCAGGGGAAGGTATTTCTAGAATACAGACACTGCCTGCTGTAGATGCAGCCCCCTTGCTGAAGGGAGCTCTTGTGCAGTGTTATTGAGGAATCAGGCAGCCAGCAGCAGAGCAGTGGAGCTCCATTTCCCTGCTACAGGGCACAGACTCATCTTCCTCTTGCTCCTCCCATCGCCCCTCATCCCCTACCACTAGGTATGATTATTTCTCCTCCGCTCCACCGCACCATTATATTCCAGGTCCGCAGTTACCCCTCCCTGCTGTCATTTTTCATCGCATGTTTTTGCCCGTGTGCAGCGCTGCACATTTGCACTGTGCCTGTGCAATATGTTAAGGAGGTGAATATATGCAGTGTGCAGAATGTAATAAGTATATATTTATTTTCTTTGCTGGTGATTTACTGGTTTTTCCGGTGCTTGAGAAAAAAGGCCGGCTCTAGCCATGTATCTTAACAAACATGACTGCTGCGTATGCACTCGCCTCCAAGGCGTTTTACTCACCGGGGAAACAAAATTATACATCTGAGGCAGACTGGTTGCTGTACGTGCTGTGACTGTTAAAAACCTGCCTGTTATTTTGGGGTATAACCCTTGCTAGCACCAGTTGGGCAGAGTTTTGGTTGTGTATGTGGCATTTGCTGCATTATAAATGTGACAATTCTGGGTGCAGTTTTTGCGGCGATAGTAGTGTTGATAGCTGATGAGGCGAGCGGACGCAGTAGCTCTTCGGGCTGTTGCTTGTACTTAAAATACCCCTGTATTAACTGAAACCAAGCCAAGGAACCAGCCATCAACAGCACAGGTTGTTCACCACCTCCTGTCTGCCTCTCCACACTAGCCCCAGTAGACCTGCAAAAAAACAGGCATGATAGGAGCCTTAAAAATCAAAACGCTAATACACAACACACACACATGGCTGAAATTGACATTATACTCAGAGGAGAAGTAGATCTAACCCTGTGAAACAGTAGGATTTAAATGGATTCTGTGCTGGGAGCAGCACGGTGCACAAGTCTCCCTCTGTGAGGCTGTCACAGTAGGACACTTGCAGACTTGCATAACAGACAATAAAAAAAAAACTTAATTCTTAAAGATACACTACATGATTTCATTATTGTGCCCACTGCCGCCCATAAATCCTAGAATTTTCTCCGAGCTCACTGTTGATGAGTTTAAAAACATCCACAGTGAGCAGACACAAGGAAACAGGAACAGGGAATTTGAACTATAACAAAATCAGGGAGTGTACTGCAGAGATTATTTCCAATATGATCCAATGTATAAGTGTCATTGATTATTTGAGTCTTAGGCTGCAAAGACTAACTTAATGTGCAAGTTCAGTACTTTGTGAAATGAACTCAGGGGTGCCTCCAAGGGGTGGAGCAGGCTAAGGGAGCCTTGCCCCCCTGGTACTTTTGCTGCACACCCCTGCGAAGCCGGTTTTAACCGTCTGTCACACGTCAATTTGAATAGTATACTATATTGTGGATGACAGTGTACAAATATCTTTTATATAGACTCCTTAATCATTTTGACATTCAAATTTAAAAGTGTTTACTGTGGTGGTTTTGTTTGTATTCAGTAGTATAGTGCAGCTTCTATATATAGTGTCTGTCCCCTGGCTGTGGGCTGCAATGCAGATCATATCATACCCCATCTTCTATCAAGAACAACTCTGAGTGTGCTGACAGTCCCATATTGTATTGTCATATCTGTCAGTGTAACGACTGCCAACAAGGAGGTTCAAATTCCATCTTTTTGTGTTGATTCATAAAAATGTACAAAATTGAATACATCTCAGGGCTTCCGGTGCTCGTTCATATTCCCGTACTATGCACCTGATACCTGGTAAGGTGCCTTGATGTAACATTGTTTATAGATAACTTGGTTTTGCCTTCAGTGAGATTGCATAATAACCAAGCATTCAAATGTGTGAGTGCTTTATTTGCTCCCCAGCAGTGGTAGTGGTAGCATTATTTTACTCTCTGGTTGGAGGGCATACTTTCAAAGTGTGGATCTCAGCTGTGGTGCAGAATAAAGACGGAGAAAGGAGGAGGAGAGGGCCACAGGCATTCTGATGAAAGGATGTGCGGGGAATCTGGAGTGTGGAGAGAGAACGAGCGTTTTGCCAGTCCAGTGTGGCAGAGCAGGTCTGGCTCTGTGCCAGCCTGGGCACTGTGCCCACGAGGAGGCAGTGTGTGGCTAGCGCTGACTGTTGCACAGAGAGGGATACACAGAGACGCAAGAGAGAGGCTGGGAGAGTGTGTCTGTGGGGGACGTCTGAGGCTGACTGGCAGAAGAGGTTTAGTCTGCATTTGCATGTGAAGTGGCCAGGTTGTGATACAGCAGGAGAGTGGAAAGCGGCAGGGAAGAATAAGAGGAGGTTTCCTGGGCAGTGTTATGTCACCAGCTCTATGACTGATCACAGCCCTTGTGTGTGTGTGTGTGTGTATAAGCAGCACGGGTGAAACGGTTAAACTTGCATCCTGTTCTCACTGACAAGGAGTCGATGGAACAATTGGCACAGTTCATTTAATCAGGCATTTGTTGTTTCATTTAATCATGCACTTGATTGTTGCTGTTAATTGCTTTGTCTATTGTTTCTTTATACACTGCCTAAGTAAATACTTTCTCCATGGGACGCAAATGTTATCATTCTGCTTTGTATGCATTTACATATTGTTTGCCTTTCTACATATTATCTCTCTCCCTTTCTCTCTCTCTCTCTGTTCTCCTCTTTGTATCCTTAAAATATTCTGCACACCCCTCAGCAGTTCCGCATGGCAGACAGCCCTAATATAATCTGTGCGTCTGAATTCTAATTTATACCGTCAGGATAAAATAAATAGTCTGCAGTTAATTATGGGGAGCCAGCTCCTGGCTTTGCCCCGGTGATTTATGAAGTGCACGTAGGCATTCTGCAACGCATTTTTCTTAATTTATTTTTAATCTGTCTTTCAATTAATTTTACTGCAAACGTCTTAATGATGGCAGAGGGCTGCGTTAATGAGGCCGGTGAGGTGAAATGAACAGGCACTCACCCCTGTGGGGTAGAAGTGAGAGGCTTTGAGGATGGGGTCACGCCGAGGGTCTTGTGCGGGCCGTAGAGGTTCAGTCCCCGTTGTGTGCTTCCCTGCCATATCTTTACACTACCTCCAGATCGTCTGAACACTCCAGCAGTGTCAAAGGAAATGGCTCTTCTGAGGAAAATTATCATTTTCTAGCTCTTCTGGAGCCGTTTGTTTCATGGTGTGCAGCAGAGGTTTTTGTACCTTATTTGACCTTCTCCAGTGGAAACAATACAGTACAATGTGAGTTGTTCCTAGTGATTGGCACCCTCACACCCACCATCACTTCTATGTGAGCTGCTTCATTCAGCTGTTGTAGAGGAAGTGTCACTCTATTCCTGAACTACGCCCATTTTGCTAGTGATTTTGACACTGCGTGATTGTCCAATTTGCACATCTTTCAGACTACTCACAAATTCAGTGTTTGAATAAAACTTGTATTCACAGTATAAGTGAATGAGTCTTTTTTTTGTTGTTGTTCTTTTTTTCAGTGCCAAATGATTCCCAATTAAGTAAAAAAAATTGTGCAGCTTTCATAGCCGGGCTGTGTGCTTACTGACCAACTTAAGTAAGTGAATTCCAGGAAACAACAGGAAAGCAAGCAGCAGCTTTCCTGTTTGTCTTCAAGCTTGTGTGGATTCATAATCCGCTTGTTCATATAGTCTTTGTCCCTGTGTGTCTTGACTCAAGACTCTCCAGAGGAGGGAGAGAAAACCGCAGTCTCTGCCTCACAGACAAGAAAATGCCTCCTATGATTAGAAGAATTTTATCCATCGTTTCACCCCTTCTCAAATTAGACCAATGTCTCTTCTGTACTTGTTATGCACCATCGTTTTCTGCCAATTAGCATGGAGCGCAGTTGTCTCAGTGCTGGAAGGGTCTGGTGTGGGGTACGCAGGAAGGCTATGTAACCGTGGTGGTCAGCTACCAGACAGCTCACATCAGCCTACCCCATTAGGGACATCCGCACACAGCTCTCTGCATCAGGATGCTCTCATTTACCGCCTCCACATCCAGCCATTTATCTCTCTTTACCCCACTCTCACTTGCTTCTCTCTCTCTTTTTAATTTTCCTCTCAAAAACAGATCCCACATTAAGCAGCCAAGCATGGCTGGCTGCAGTGCCTCTCCTGAAAGAGCAAAGGAATGATTTAATTTCTCCTCCTCTCTGTCTCTGTGGCCTCCTCTCCCTGCTCATACACAGATCATTACACACAGAGGCCTCATTTTCATCTCCCTGTGAGGGCACATGCAGGGCTTTAACTAGTCAGCCACGCCATGGCCATAGCTGACGATCAATACCTGTGGTCAGGACGGAGCACGCAGTGCTTCCTAAATAGGCCCTGCAGGTCCAACCATAAAACACCTTAGAAGCCATACATGCCACCCCATAAATCGCTTTTTTTCTTTTCTTTTTTTTTCTCTTTTGGCTTTCATCCCTATGAACGAGTGAGGAGAGCCAAGCCTACGTTGGATATGTTACCCATTGAGCTGGGATAATGATGATTAAGAGGTCACGACACTATCCAGAAAATACTGCTAAACTAAAGGTCTGGGGCAAGAGTTCACTCCAAATGAGTATGGTTGGTCTACGAATGAGATGGGGGCAGCTTTTATTTTGCGTGTCTCTGACATATTACAATAAAACAGAATGCGAGTCCTCTGTTTTGTTACAGGGTCACATTTCAGGCATACCTGCTACTGGGAAATGGCAAAAAGTTAAGGTGAGAGTAACAAATGTTGTGATCAGGCGGGCTCATTTCAGGTACACGGTGTGTAATCTGCAGAAACATCGGGGCCTGCAGAGATGGTTTAATTTAAACAGTAGGCTACTCACAGCTGAAAACTACTAATGAGATTGTACTCGGTTGGAACCTAAATGAAACAGAGATAAGCTCAGAGGAATAGTCAGTTCAAGTTTTTCTATATGGATAGTTCCCTGTTTAGTGTGTGGATTGCAGGACTCGAATAGGTGATGTATAGACCAGATGAGAGTTAGCCTGGGGGCTGCTAGACAGAGACTGAAAAATGGATGTGTTTCTCATCTTGCCTCCGTCTCCAAGGCTCTCAACTGGCCTGATCCCTACATTAACCAAATAGATAGCCAACAACTTTAATTACCTTTGCATCCAGTCGCTCTCCCCATCCACCACTCCTCACTTCACTTGTGCAAATGAAAGAAAGAGAGGGATAGAAGGAAGAGGAGCATAATTACTTATTTTACTTGAGTGCGGCAGAATGCTTTTTGCCAAATGACTCTAATTCCAAATGGTTAACAAGATTTTTCTTTTTAATAGAGCCGAATCCATGTGACAGCAAATTGCTTTCCTATTTGGGGCCTTAATGGCTTTTCATACTTTGCACTTCCAATAAGCAGTAAACTCGGAAATTAATATTGCACACTGTGTTATGATGCAAATGGGAGCTAGATAGGAGAGCTGTACCTTCACGCAGAAACCTCTGATTAGATCCATAATTGCTCTGGTGGGATGATTTTTCCTGTTTGTTTGAGCTTATTTATTTATTTGTATAATTTTCATCCACATGCTTCACTCCAGCATCATTATCAGCGGCACATCTGCATTGCTGTATGTTGCATTTCACATTTGATTGACTTTTAATCAGTTGTAATAGAAGATAAACATATTTACGATTTCTAAATGTGATAATGTAGAGTGATTTTTGTAGCCCTACGATGCAGCCACTGAGCTTCACTCTTTTACTTTGTATTAAGTGATTCGCTAAGAAAAAACACATTCAAGTACATCCTCAAGTAGACTTTGTCTTCTGATTGAGACAAATGCAAAGACAGAAAGACCACTTCCTTGCTCATCTCTAGGTTCCGAGTAGATTTGTATTAGTCTGCCGCTGACTGGCTCGGTTAGATCAGCTTGAACTCCTCTCGCTGTCGTACGAAAAGGCACAATCTAAAAAGATGTATTTGTGCAAGGTGTGTTTCTTAATTAACTTTTGATCCAAGTCATTTCATTTCCAATTCCATTTTACACATTCTCAAATATTAATCCTTGTCTGTGCATAAGGTATTGTATTCTTAATAAGGGGGGGATCACAGAGTGGGACCACACAGCACATGTAGGTACAGAGGTGCTCTGTTAACGGAACAGAAAATGTGAGTATTTTTAGATTTGTCACTGACAAAACGCAGTCCTAACATCACCCTCGGGCAGGTGAATCTTTCCTATATATGAACCTACTGTACCTCCATTATTTGGAACGTTTTGTGTCATTTACAGTAGTCCTTCTGTTTGGTCTATGAAGCCTTCTTTTAATGCAGATTGTCAAAGTATTCTATGAAGGCCTCGCTTAAGACTGTGTTCAGTTCTCCAGGACTTCCGTTAGAGAGTGAGGGGATGAGAATGTCCTGGGTTTTTGACAGTAGCTGCACCAGACACACAGCCAGCCTGACCCGCAGACTGAAATAGCAAATGAATTCAACTGGATGGGCCTCTGATTGCTGCCAGCGATTGAGGTTAAGTGTCTTTTGGTGTACGGGGCCTAAAGCGTAGCAGCAGTTCAGCCAGATATTGGTCACATGACCACACACATACAGTCTGACTCTTTGGCTATATCACCATGGCAACCCTTCATTTCTTCTCAGCACGCTCCCATTTCACCTGTCATTCTGGTAATTGGCTCTGAAATTTTCTGCTTATCGTCATGATGATCATAATAAGACAATATTTATGAACCGAACAGTGACAGGCAAGTGTAGGGAGAGGGGGGGGGTGAAGCTTTCATTAGACTAGAAAATTAATGCAGCAACAGGGCTTTTTAGGGACTAATAAAGCTTGTTCTCCTTGTTTTCACAGGTTCCTGCTCATTGTGTGCATGAGCCATACTGTAGAGTGTGTCTGAGTTTCGATTTGGTTTTAATTGGGTCACCCTCTTCTCTCCTCTCTCCTCTCATGCAGTCTTTCTGTTGAACTCAGCTTAATTAGACATACAAGATTGTGACACTAGCAGAAACATATTATATCTGCTCTGCCTCTATTTCCATTGATGTTCTGTTTTTAGAAGTATTGATAAGACAAGCTATGTAATGACATTTGCTATACTGCTGTAGTCATTAATGGCCCTCGGCCGGTGTTAGACTGTATAGCGGCACAGAGAGAAATGGATAAAAGGTTTTATGGAAATAAAAGATGGTTCCTGAAGGTGGAGATAGCTAGGCCTAATGACTGTTGTGCCTGCTGCTCCTCATTACCAAGGTCACTGGCATCAGGACCAGCTGAGATCTGCTAAGTGGTCTATAGCCTTTAAAATTGGCCATGAGGCCTTTTCACCAGTGGTGAAGTCACTGGCGTCATAAACTCAGTGAAATGCATAACAAACTCATGTTTTCTCTAATTATCTTCATTTAAACTGCTTTTCTACCAGGGCACTGAAAAAATGTGTGCAGTCATGCTGTATTTACATAGTAGCTGCATGTTTGTAGCATCGTACAGCCCGCCATAGAATGCATTTTCTTGCTCGGTCATGGTTGCCTGAGTGGTAATTATTGTGAGAGATATGTCACAGCTCTCCTGTTCATTATATCATAAATGTTTCTTTTCTTGTGCACCAGCAGCGAGGGATCTGCAACTTTATTCCTCTAATTTATGAGCTCCCTCCAAACCTCATCAGATTTTGAAATATCAACAGTCACGTTATTACACAGTGTTCTGTAACACTGTAGACTATTCAGTCCTGCTTTGGAGGGCAAAAACAAGAAAGCCGTGCACAATGTTGGATTTATACATGTGCTGGGGGGTGGGGGTGGGGGGGGGGGTGTCAGTGGAAATTAATTGATTTGCCCATATTTATCAGAAGAGAGTAAGCGCCTAATCCCAGCTTGCATTATTAAAGATAATACCACAGTGGTTTCTGCAAGACCACCACACTGAATCAAAGTCTGACATGGACTGATGATGTATGGATATATTATTCAGAGCATTGCATGGGCCTCAGAACAGTGCGGCTCCTTTATCTGCCCTCCCAGCTTACTGCCTCCTCATACATGCACGCACATGCACACAACCACCACTCATCAACCCCTGGAGGGCACCTGTGTTTTCAAAGTAAAGACCACTTAGAGAATAGCCCCAGGCGTCTGAATACTGAAGTGCCCTGTGTTACACATTAGAAGCCTCTGTACAAGCCAGAAACATAAACACTCTCAACAGCCCTCACCTCCTCCCAAGAATACCCCAAATACCGTTAAAACAGAGGGAGAACTGCCTACACAGGCCAAAATATGGAACAGATAGTCTGTGGGGACTTCACCACATTAAGGACCACTCACTGAGATGCGCAGCTCATCGGACAGTAACCTGACCTAGAATGAGAGTATACAAAGAAAATCTGAGAGCCGATTAGACTTTTTAACATTTCTTAACTTTACCTTCTTTGATGTTTTACACGTCAGTGAATCTTTCAGATTTTTAAACCTCTGACCCGTACGTCTTATTTCGCCACATGTTCACAACATAGAAAACTGCAGCTTAAACTGCACCTAAAGATATAACGTGTAGGAGGTGAACAGCCACCCCTCCTCCAGAGGCATGCACAGGGGTTAATGATCAGACATTTCATTCAATTCCCCAGCTGAGTAAATGAGGTTTGATCAGTTGCCAAGTAGAGGAGGGCAAGCAGCCTTCAGAGTCAGTTTCACAATCTGTCATAATGAACATTTTAATATTTAAAAAAAAAACAACAATCCCATTAGCTAGCAGAGAAAGACGAGAGTTTTCGGGAAAGTGAGGAAGCTGTAATCTAAATTTTTAATGACCATTCCTGCAGGATGGCTGTGTATGTATTTTGTCTGTTTGGTAAGGGAAACGAGTCAGCGTTGTCACACTTAATTCAGGTTACCCTTTTGTGCTACAGCATTGGGTAAATAGCTGGGGGAGACATTTGAATGTCTTAATAGACGCTGTAACTGCTCCATCTCTAAATGTGTTGAAATCGAGGCGTGAGGAATGGCATCATTAAGGTAATGTGTTCAGGAAGCCAATGAGTTGTGCTCTAACCTCTGCTGCTCAGCCTGAGATCCGGTAAGTGTGCAATCTTGGGTCACCTTAATCAGAAGGAGGTGGTACAAACACACACACAATTACATTGTGGAATTGCCCTCAAATGAGTCATACAACATGACTTGCTGGTCTGTTTGTGTATTCTTGTGAAAACTCTTTGTCTATTATGTGACTGCAATTGTACAGTAGGCTTGTCTGCGAGATGTGTTTGTGCAGTTGCTGCAGTAGTGCCACCAAACTGCAGTTTTATTGGCCTAATGCAAAGAGAAGGCAGTTATATATCACCTCCAGACAACAGCAGATAGTGCTAAATGCTAGCTTGGTAAATGCAAGCTAGGTTGTTCTTCAAGTTTCAACGGTCAGCAGGAACCAGGATTGAGAGGAAAGGGATTTGAGCCACATGCATACATTTTTTCCCCAGCCCCGACAGTGTTTCCAAGCACAGCAAAGCCTAAGATCCCTCTATTCTATTCTTTTTTTTTTTTCTTGTCAACCCTGCAGCGAGAGTCAACAACCATCCTTTTCCACACACATTTGTCCTTTGAAGTGTCTTCTCGCTGAGTTTGGAGGCAATCAGTAATGACCAGAGGTTCTCGTGTCGCTCGGTGCTCCAATGCGTGTTTTGTTTGGGCTGAAGAGTTTTTAGTGATGAATTTCACCCATCACATTCTCCTCCATGGTTGACCAATGAGTTTTGTGAAAACATGGCCCTGTGGTGTTTTTCTTTAATAAGTCCAGAGGTGAGGCAAAGCAAGCAGTTCATCAGTCATCCTGTCAGGATCTTACCCTCTGATTAGTCCAGTGTATTGGCTGAGATATTTAACCTGCCACAGTCGCCTACATCATCCAGTCTCATCTAAGAGTTATTTTAGTCACCTAAAAATGTATTTACTTCTGTTAGTCAGATGCTATTTGGGTGACAACATGAGAATTATTAATGTCTTGATATACCTGCAAATGAAAACACAAATTTTCAACAAGACTGTTCTGAACCTGCAAACAACACATTTGCACATTGATAGGATTGCTAATTAGTATATTTATTATCCACCAGCCTTAACGCTATGTAATGCAAGCAAGAGCTACAGGAAAGCTAGAGTAGACTAGAGAAGTCAAACTGTAAATTGCTGGATAGATAATTGCATTCCTGCTACTACCAGAAGCTGGATTTTTCAAACTCAACCTAGTAAAAAAAAATAAAAAAAAGAAAGAGACCAAGTGTATAAAAAAGTGTATATAAAAACATACTGTATGTGTATCCCATTTTGTGTATTGTTTCTACAAATCTATTTCTATGAACACATTTGGAAAATTGATGAAGGGTTACTTCAGGTCATCTGATGAAACTGTGGTGTTAGGCCAAAAAAGGTTAAGAACTACTACTTAGCTCTCTCCCTCTCTCTGTCCATTGCCTCATTCACCCTCTCATCAGGACACTTGTATGGTCCAGCACAGCCCATGCAGGGCAAACCTGAAACAGTGGCACTCTCGCCTCGGTTACACACCTCAGAATGGATCTTTATTTACAACACAGAACTCGGAAACAGCTGGTCAATCCATTTAGCCTAAGGCCACTGATTTGTTCGTATTTACTACAACAGCCAAAGAAAAGCCAGGGTATTTTTTCCTCTCTCCTTCCTATTGATCCGGCGCTTAGAAAATCTGCCCTGCTGTCTAAACACTATTGATCCCTCCCTCTCAACGACAGGCTCTCGCACCAGTGTATAAAGGGACTGGATGAATTGAAATTTCATTTCCGACAACTTGTTCCTGTTATTTTTACCCTTTTTTCAATAGTAGAGAACATGGGCTGGCAGGCCGCCACTCACAGAGAGTCGATCAGTGTTTGGCTCTGAGGGGAAAAGAGGAATAGAGGTGAGCCTGTTTACATTACCCTAAGCAGGTCTTAAGATCACTACGCCATAGATAGATTTGCTCAGTCTCTTGGATCCCTGTGATCATGAATGGTTTCTGGAGCATGTTTGCATCTTTTGGAGTATGGGACAGATAATCGTTGTCACACTCTCGGGTGCATCAAAGGTCAGCCAGCCTGGAAATGTTCAACATAGAAGAGGTTTCCCATCTTTTATCCCATTGAAATAAAGTCATATATTCTGAACCACACTGCTGCCCATCATGCTTTAGTCCATTACAGTGAGCTATTCATGTTATATCTTTTGGGTCAACAGTACATTATTGTTGCATGGCAGCTGCAGCTGTGTTGCTTTTATCATTTATTAGCATGTACAGTACATCAGTAATATCAAGCAACACAAAGATAAACTGAAAGCAAGCATGAAAATTAGGAAAATGACTTGATTTCTTTCTCTTTTTTTTACTTTCCTGCCTTGAAAAGGTTGCTGCTCAGCCACTTAACTGTCTAGTCTGAGATGACAGAGTTTTCTCTTGAAAGGAAGCTATCAAAGCAATCCCTGCCTGGAGCTGCCATTACAAAATAATGATAAAAAAAACGTTAACTAAAAAAACCCATTCATTTGACATACACTACAGTGATGTTCACTTTTATAGATTACCTATCTCACGCAAGTTTCACGTGCTTGCAAATTGATTTTCTTAACCATAGTTGCATGAACTGGAATCAATGGATGTCTGGAGCATACAGTATGAAATCAGTCAAAAAAATTATTGCATGCTTTGGGGAAAGGTCAGTAGTCATTCTTTAAGGTTAATGTGATGAAACAGGGGAAATCATTAGTATGCTTCTTTAAATCACCAACACCCAGACTCTGTTACAGTTCCAACTCTTTTACCAGATAACTTAGTATAAACTTTATACAAGGTATAAGATATCACAGCGTTGTGTACCACTAGGTATACAGAAATGCTAGGTAAAGTCCGACGATGCTACTCACAAAACAAAAAGTCTATAAATGGATGTATAAATAATAGAAAGAGTGGAAAGAAGTTGCTCTGTAATCTAGTGGTACAACAGTATTATAATGTGGTCATCTTTCCTCATTCTCCTAATGTCTGGAAGAAACATATATTTTTCCATTATTGCACAAATAAAAATATAAAATAATAAAAAAATTTGAAGGACAACGTAAATAGCTTCTTGAAATAAGTAAGTACAGCTAACATGACTAAAACATTAGAGAAATGCCTAAAGCCCTTCTCTTTTGTAATAGTGTCTCAAAAATGTTTGAGAATATGTCACTAAGTCTGCCATTAAGCCATTTTGAAATCACATCTTTTGGTTTTACTGGGAACAATGTAGAAATCCCTCCTCTATAAAGGTTCATTCCACGTTATCAGACAAAAGGAGATGGTTTTTTTAAGCTAGCGTATCCTAGCAGCTAAACACTCCTTACCTACACTTATAAAGTTTAAGATGGAAAGAACCAATCTGCAAGGGTCCTATCACATTCAAGAGGAGTTCCAAAGTGCCACACATAAGGTAAACCAACTAGTAATGACTTCTGCTCCATCGGGCTCACCAGTGTGTCCAACTCTTACCATTACAACAAGATAGAGTGTTACATAAAAAGGGAGGTTCTGTTTTAATTAACATCAATATTCATGTAATGGTCATAAAACCAGCCCACATTCCATTTCAAGCTCTTAATGTTAATGCATATTTTAATACATTATCATTGCCACCATCATAATTCTTATTATGATAACTGTAATTATTAGATTTATGACGGAATTATGGTTTTGTTCCCTGAAGGCACATATTTTGCAGCGAATCCAATTTTTCCCTGGTGTATAACGCTCCGGGTTTTTCCCCTCCAAAATACTGAGCAGACACTGATAAAGATAAACACACAAACACCCTAGTGTGTCTGCTGCTGTGCCTGTAAAACACTCAATCTGAATTGCATATCCGCCTTGCCACCGAGCTTGTCATAAGCTGTATTAAGAAAAATGGTCACACGGTTTGACATAAATTGGAAAATGACATTTGGAAAATGGGCGCTGCTGTGGAAATTAGAGATATTAAAATTATAAATCAGTGTCTGGAAGTGCAGGGGGTGTGGTGGCTTGCCTTTTTTCTTTTTCTGTCTTCCTTTCTCTCTGTTCATCTCCCGCTCTATTTCTTTCTTTTTCTTCCTCGCACACACTTTGTCTGTTGCGCTTTCTCTGGAGGCAGTGGCAGGTCAGAGCCCAGAAGTCAGTCCAGTAAAAGAGATTTTAAATGCAGCCACACACGAATCTGCCCCATAGGGACAATCCCAACCTCTCATCTGGCAGCAAAAGTGGAGGACGTTGTGTGTACGTGTATTCGCGTGCGGTGTGTTTGCCTTTGTGTGTCTGCTGCAGCTGCATCTCGTCAGCTTATTGCTCGGCTCTCTTGTTGTAACCCGCTAATGGATCATCTCTGAGGTGTGATATGTATTATGCAAAAGTAAGGTGTGCTGACACCTTTAAAAACAGACAGCTTCAATCCTCTGTACACCTCACCTTTGCTCTCTCTTTCTGTGTGTGTTGAGCCAGGAGGAGGCGAGGGAGGCAGAACAGAGAACTGATTTCTGAGCTACAGGTGGAGTTAGACAGGCCAAATACAGTGCTGCAGGATAAGAGGCAAGAGCTGCAAAGAAAGGTCAATGACTGAAGGCCCCACCACGACCACCACTACCACCCCCCCACGCACACATATATATGAATACACATATATCCACATGACTCTTTTCTTCAGTAAGAAGTGTTTGCTACTACATAGAAGTGCTCATGCACCTTTGGCTTCAGTTCACCCTTTCTTTTGATGGAGCTCAAAGAAAAAAAGCTAGAAAAGGCTGTGGGCCTTCATGTCTTGACCCGTTGACCCTCCTCCTTTTAGGAGATAAAAAAAAAGTCCCTGCCTTGAGAGGAGCTGTGTCTATGCCACATGTGCTGCCTTTAAGATGCAGGCCAGAAGCTCTTTTCATCAGTGGTGCAGAAAGAAAATATTCAGTCTGTGTACCCTTGAAGGATTCAATGTTGCATTTATACCGTCTGTTATTATTTCCAGGATGTGAAAGACGTCACTTATTTAGGAGCAATCACTTCCTCTGCCTCCGCAACACGTGCCGATGTGTTGTCACTCTTTCTAGCTCGAAATTTAATTTCACTTGTAGTGGCAGTTCAATATGGTGTTTATTGTCGATGCTCATTCATGCCTGCAGCCTGCTCAGCTTCATTTTCTTAACAGTAGGCTCTTAAATGTCAGCAAAGACCTAGTGTAGCTGTTGTTCATTAAGTTCATGGATGATGTATATTATGAAAAAATATACGAGCCTCATCTCATCACTGCAGATCCAGCTCGACTGCCACTCCACCACAGCCCAGCTAACTGCCACCAGCCACTTCAATATTTCAGCACTTTTATTTATTTATACTTTAAATTTCTCTCTCTCTGTCCTAATGTTGAAGTATTAAAGGAGGTATTGTCGAGGAGGTCAAGTAACAAAAAGGCTTTATTTTGTTTAAGTTTTAGATGCCTTTCACTGTGGTCTAAAGGAGGAAAGGGTCGATGTCCCTGGCCGTGCCACTCATGAAAATAACATAAAAAAAAAATTGTCAAGTTGATTTGGAGTGAAATGGCGACACATAACTGCTGAAAAGACACGGAGTGCGTCACAGTCATGAACCACATTCTCCCACTGAAAAGCCTCAGCTCTGTGATAATAATAAAAAAAAAATGGAAAGTTTGCATCTGTGTCTTTGTTTGGCCCGGCTTTCAATGCAGACAAAGAAATGAAAAAAAATAAGTGTGTCAGCTGAAGGACAAGTTCCACAAACATAACCCACATTCAGCCACGCATTCAGAAACACACACGCGTGCACAGGCACACACTGACTGATGTCACCTTGATCATTTCAAAGAAGATGTTTAATAAGACCTCACCAAGACTGACCTTTCAAGAATACGGCTTCTCTAAGCCACCGTCTCAAATTCACAGAGGGAGATGATCCTTAAACATCTATAGAGTGAGCGTTTTTAACTTTTAATTTGTGTGTGGATGAGGTACAAAAGGGCATGGGCGTGATTGTCCTTATTTATGTCACGCGAGCTTCTTTTTCAATAACCTGGCCTTGAAAAGGGGAGAGGCTAAGGACGAAATGCCCTGCATCTCTGCCCAAGTACCCTTGATCAAGGAACTGAACCTCAAGACTTCTCCAGGGTGCTGGGCTGCAGGTGACCCTGAGCTCTGACCTCTCTGATGAAATGCATATGTGGGGGACTGTATTTCTGTGTACCTTGTGTACACCGACAGTAAAAGAACTGTCTTCCTCCTTTGCATGGACAGACGACTTGAATAAGAGCCTACTGAGTCTCACCCGGCTAGCTAAACTTCGGCCAGGACTGGCTAAGGAGGTCTTCAGGACCGTGTTAGATCGCCATGTGTGAGGTGTGTAACCAGAGGCAAGTGTTGAGCACTGAGATGATGTGTTTTTACAGCGTAGTCTTGCTGTGCTTTGGGATGGCAATAAACCACGGCCTTCAAAGCACAGCCAAGCGCCACTTACTGCTGAGTGCTTCTCTGGTGGTTGGACGAGATTACTCTCAAAACAAAGTGCAGACAGGTTGATTAATAGAAGGGTCTGCAGAGGTGCGTGCCGCAGTATATTTTCACACCCGGCGAACACTCGTTCATTTCATTCGCATGGACTTTTATGGGGTGATCCTGTCACTGTATGAGTTTGTCACTTCATAAAAATGGTCCCCCTCTTTGAGTGTCTTCTAGTGAAAACTTATCAGAGCTGTTACAGACGTGTTGTTTTAATGTTGAGGGAACGCACCGTGACTTGAAAGTGCAACACAGACCATATTCATCCATAGCAGGATTTGAGGTGAAG
The DNA here is from genome assembly GCA_023373845.1 of Nibea coibor. NCBI lineage: Eukaryota > Metazoa > Chordata > Actinopteri > Sciaenidae > Nibea > Nibea coibor. Next base: position 9,313,242 of record CM041738.1, on the reverse strand, counting down.
AGACCTGGTCGCGCCTCATAAAATCTATACCATATACTCCAAACATCTTTATTTGAACTATGTGAAATGAGATTCATAAATAATACTCTATTTTACCTGTTAACTGGCCAAATTGTTAACGATGCTGCACTCTTACGGACTTGCCCTTGATGATTACAGCGCTAGTAACTCCCGTGTCATGCGAGGTCTTCCGTGTGCTGTCAGGTTGCTTGGCCCAGCTCAGGTAGACTGAGAAAGGTGAATATAACCTGAAGATGGATGTGAGATTCTACAGGAGTAAACGGCACAGCTCACACTGAAGCAGAGAAGCTTTGTGGCCTCCTGGATCTTGTGTCTGCTCGAGGAGAGAAACCTCAGCCCGGTGGTCCAGAACCACAGAACACGGTACGCGACAGAAATGAAGATTGCGAGAGGTTAGCAGCAGGGTGGGACCTTCAATCTGGATGAAATGACCCAGTCTAGGGCAGTAATGATGAGTAGGCTCGGGGTGATTGCAGTCACGGAGGGGAGGGAGGGGAGCTGGTGGCAGCGTGGCGTGCGGTCACCCCCTCATCACATCAGATCACAGGGTTCTAATTAACTTCAGCACCGCATCAGACTGCAATCAGCAGAACCACAGAGGAAATGAGATTTTTTTTTTTTCCCTCCATGGTGTTCAAAAGCGTGGCGTAAAAATGCATATTAGCCTTGTGTTTTTAATTAACATTTTGTGCTTAGGAAGCATGTTAACAGTATCCCTTAATGAGCTTTGTGGAAAAACGAGCCACGCAGAGGACAAAGGGCAACTTTCCCCCGTGTTTGCTGATGTGCTGTTCTTTATTCTAATACAATGAGATTAGTAATCATTGTTTAACTCCTCATTCAATATTGCCTCCACATAATCCCCACCTCCGCCAGTGTTTCTGGAGAATAGCACATTAGCTTTGATAGAACGAGGCCTTTATTTATTAGGATGTTGAGTCTTGAAGTGGAGATATGTCTAGATTTGGATTTAGTTTAATGTGCGCATTTGTTGCTGTTGTTGAACTCCTCACACATTCACCGAGACAATATGAACCTCACACCACAGCCTTGTGCACTCCAGTCCACTTGTTAGCTGCCCGTCCTATACACACATGCATCTGTGGAGCTGTTTTGTCCTACTCAAAAAGTTACAAGCGTGCAATGCTTAAAATAAAAGATCACAGGTTTGTTCAGAGCAGTTAAAATGCTCATCTGGAAATATCCTCTATCTGCTTAACACAAAGAACTTCACAAGGTCCACTTACTTGGGTTTTTCAGGTTCTTGGAGGCTCCCAAAAAAGACAAAGTTTTTGCCAAACTGATACAAGGTCACAAATGAACCTTCAGCTTCAAGCTTGTTATCTTAAATCTCATTTTTTTCCATCATTATATTCATACAAGTGACCAATCACGAAGATTACTCTGTTTTATCTAACAACTTGATTCATAATGCCACTGCTTCTGGTTATACTTTACTACAACGTGCATCACTACACCATTGCTATTGTCTTCCTTGATTGATTTCTTATTCTATGACTCAAGCTTCCACAAGTTCTTATTGTTGTACTACAATATCTATGCATTATGTGTCTTCTGTAGCTCATTGAATGTGTCCTCTCTGTATCACACACTGGGATTTGTCGCAATTTCCAGCGAGTCCTGTGCTGCTCTTCAGATTCACTCACACTCACAAATAAAGCCCTTTCAAAGAAATCATTGTTGTTCATTCTCTGACACGCGTGTCTCTAACTGAGCTGTCATTCTCTTCATTGATATAAAATATAAACTGGGCCGTCCCAGAGAAAACTGTTGTCAGTAACTGAAAATGACTATTTTCCTGTACAATAACTGTTCAGTATGAGAATTCAACTTGTCACCACACCTCCTGCAGGATTTAGAAAAATTTTTTTTTTCTTTCCTAGCACTTGGAAGTATTTATTTTCCCTTCTAACGACTTGCTGAAATTTTAGAGATCCTGTCAATGGCTGCCGTCTCCTTGCTGGTTTATTTATTCCCTCTTGCATCTGACTGGTCAGTTATTTGTTTTTCACAGTGTCCTTGTGTGTTATAAATGGGACAGCCTGTCACTTCAATGCTGAGAGGATGTTTTGAGTTCCTTGAGAGATTTTTATTTATTTCATTTTGGGCAGAGCAGAGCGGTGAATAATGCATCTCAACCTGCTACATGTACTGTTTTTATCATTAGCATGCAGCCCGAGTTATCTGTAGAATACTTATGAGTACCGGCGAAATGTTTGTGATGTTATTTATTTATGTTGCTCCTTTCAATTATTCATTTGTTTATTTATTCATGGAAGAACTAACTGAAATTGGAAAATTCATTTTTGCTGAAGGGCACTTGGCCCCACTCTACCCCCTCCGTACACAAAGAGAAAGGAGGGGCTTGTTAGTAATTGCTTTATGTGGTGTTTCTTTAAACTCACCAGAGGACGTCATTTTCACCCAAGCAGATGGGTCAGCTGATAGAAAAAGACAGACAGGAAGAGAGACAAGTGGGTAGAAGCTGAGAGGTGGAAAGAGCATCAGAGAGAAAGTAATTCTGCATCTTCTTCTCCCAAAACTTTCAATTTAGCTTGTTCAGACGGCTCAGATAAGGTAACATGTGGTGATATGTGAGGAAATCAGATTTTCTGAGCTCCTAGACAGGACTCCACAGGTTGGACGAGAAGCAGAGGTTCAGCTAGAGAAAGAACATAATAAGCTGCGGTTGCCTTCGGTTGTATCCATGCCTTCACGCTCTTCTGGCCTTTCTGTGTTATTGTCTGCTCACTGTGTTTTCTTTAATTATATGGAGCAGGATTTTGTTCAATTTCACACTTGCACAAACATGCAGCAATTATTCCTGATAAGTGATAACGATTCACTGAACTTTAAATGAGTGTGTTTGTGCGTGTGGGCAAGCATGCGTGTGTGTTTGTGTCTCTGTGGCACTGACTTTAGCCTTGTGTCACCAACCGCTTATGGACACGGCATGCCAATTAGCATTAAACGCAGAAAGAAAAACAGATTTGTGTGTCTGTGTGCATCCATGATGATAAGTGATCACTTCGCGTTGGTTTTGACATTGTTGTGACCTTGAACCTGCTGTTTGCGTGTCTCTATGTTTGCATGTGCAGCTGGAGCCTGCAGTGAAGCTGGAGGTGCTGATCCTGTAGACGGAGGTGAAGAATCTGGTCAAAATGAAAGGTACAGTGATCTCCCACAGTCATATATGGAAGCCTTCAGCTCATGTGCACTCAGGCCACCATAACCACACAGCTGTCTCTGTCCATGATACGCCTAAAAACAAACTGTAAACCAAGTTAGATGTCATTAATATAGAGTAATATAATAAAATAGAATGTTTGTAATTGTCAAAACTGTTTTTATCGCTTCATCACTCGCTAAAAACAAATATTTATTTACACTCCTCAGTCTCAGGTAGTAATAACCACAAATATTATATTACCACGAGAATGTGAGATTTTAAAGTAAGGAAGGGGAGATAAGATGAGGTAAGAAATATGTAGAAAATGTCATTATGTCATGCTGGTATGGAGGCCCATCTATGTGGACTACAGATGCAGGGAGCCATCTATAGAAGCCTGTTTAATGGTAGTTAACAAAATGAAAAACACTGCAGGTTGTAGAAGTGGTAACTGTGTAGGCACAACACCTTTTCCAAAAATGGACTCTTAGCAACTTGGATACTGAGACTTCATGTGCTCTTGAACGTGTATTAAAGGTACCCTGTGGAGATCTTGTAAACAAAGTTATGCTTGCATTCAGTGTTACTCATCGAAATATATTATGTGTATCCTTGAGGCCTGACAGACATGATGAATGAATTTCCTTCCTCATGAAACATTTGCAGAGTGGATTTTTTTTTTAAATATTTAAAATCCTGCATTGTTTACATTCATATTTCAGTTGATACTGTGAACCCGTTAGCAAACAACTCCCTATTTACACATCCAGCAGATATTGAGCAGCATTAGCATTCATGTGGAGTTGTATTTCTGGCGACCCAATGCTCTTTAGCTGCTAAATGCTCCACCATGTTTCCCAGCTAGTTGCTAACTTTGTCTTCTGTTTGGTGCTGGTGCAGTGGATTCATCAGAGCTTTTTTCCCCAGAGAATATTGCTGATGAGAGCGAACAGAAAAGTGAAATGCGGGTAAAAAAAAACAGTGAGTTAAAAGACACAGACGCTCCGTAGAGTCAGGGGATAATTCTTTATTCTCTGTCACATACATAGTCATATGGTCCATTGTTATTTTATGAAAACAATGTATTATAGCCGCTTCACAGATTGACACGATTCACTTCAGTAGACCAAAAAGCGAACAAGTCTGTCATCTGTTGAGGACAAAATGTACCATGTTGCCCTCAGTCTAATGAATTCTGTTTAAAGTTGCGGCAGGAGTGGGTGTCATGAGGATGGTCAGGGCCGTCACGCTCTCTTCTTCAAGGTGTCACCAAACAGCGCACAGCCATGGAATGACAATTTGTATCATTTAATTAGAGCAGGCTTCTCTTGGCACAGTTCATTTATTGTAATCTTGTTTATGCACCTTGATTGTTTCAGAATATAGTTTTTTTTAATTAGCTCACATTGATTAAATTGCATTGATTCTGTACCCTTATTAAAATAAACCCCCCATCACTCTCCTTCCTTATTTTTCATAATTAATTGTACAGTGCGCCGCTGTGTGGGAGGCGCCATTGACAGTGCTGCACATTTTGTAATCAAAGCAGTGGTTAGAATTATTTATTGTGCTGGCTGTCAAAGAGTCTCACGTTGACAGGCATTTTATGAGTTTGTGGCGTTGTTGTGCCATGTGCGGTGATGGATGCAGTTATGTGAAAGTGCTGCTGACTTCAAGCACTAGAAGATTAGAAATTAAGCTGAGTTCACATGTTTTGTTTTGTCCCAGTGCTCCAGACTCCACCCCTCCCCTCCGCCCGGCACTGACCTTGGCTGTGAGACCCGCTGCATGTGGACATGTGCGTAGGTGTGCATATGTGCGCCTGCTTGTCCAGGATCTCATTCCAAACCCAGTGCTTTTTTTTTTTTTTTAATTTTGATTGATGACGCCGTTTATCTTTGGAATAACAATCTTCTGATACCCCCCACCACCACGTCGACAGCCTCCCTCTCTCCACGTCATAGCCCCTGATTCCTCTCCCCATCACTCCACAAGTATGAAAATGATATTAGAAACAAAATGAGATTTGAAATTTTGTGTTTGACAAGCAGCTTGATGAAAGGGTTTCATAGCCGGGCTTGATCCATGGAAATTTTATGCTAATAATACTGCTGGCCAAGCAATCTAGTTGGAAATTAATCAGGGGGCTGGATGGATAGAAGGAGAGGAGAGAGGAAGGTAGGTTGCTCCATAAACACCCTTCCCCCTTCCTCACCCTCATTCCCCTTCTTCCTAGCTCTGAATCTCATCAGAAATAGCCATGGGGTGTTGTCTGTGTGATGGGGTAGGGAGAGAAATAGGGAGTTAGAAAATTACACTGCAGCTTAGCACTGATTGATGCAGTAATGTATGCAGTAATGTATGCAGCCATGCAGCGAGCTACCGTATTATGGATTAGACCTCTCCCCTTCTCAAGAAGTCCCCTTCTGCATTAGAGAGGACATACGCACACGTTTAGAAACACACACACACACACAGACACACACCTTTTTAGCCATGCCTGTTCTCCTGTTATTATTCTATTTATCCTGTTCAGCCTTTGGTGGTGTCTTTTTCTGCATGTATCACTTTCCTTTTTTTGTATGTGCGGTTAGGTGTGTATCTAAATAGTGATTCGACAGACAGCCTCAGTGCGTTTAGTTATTCCCTCTGTCTCCTCACACACACACACACACACACACACACAGACATATATACACTCTCCGTCTCTCTGTATTTATTCTCTTTCTCTCTAAACCCTGGGAGTCATCATTACACTGAGTCACTAATGAAGTCATTATCAGATTTCACTCGTTTAAAACAACACAATTAGTACCGAGCCCTTAATGATGTTTGCAAGTTAAATGCAAACTAATCGCTTTTTTCCCCATTCCTCTGTCTCATTTCCTCTCTCCCGGCTTGTTGCTCCGTTGGAATAAAGAGAGTAAATGAATCACCAAAGTGTTTTGTGGATGTGGGTGTGTTTGTGGGCACATATTTCTCAACCATGTTACAAGTCTGTGTGATTTATTATTTTTACCCCGAGAGACATCTGTAACATCATTCCTTATTTTTGTAATGCATCATCAGCCAGAGGAAAAACAATATTATCCAGTCTAGGATATTGTACTCTGGAGTCTAATAATCTAATGTACACTAGAGCTGGTGTCATTAAAGTGCCAGTGGAGCTGTAGGGAGATGGTAGGTACACATCTGTCTGTCTCTGAATCCCCACCGGTGCTCGAACTCCATCCCACCACCTGCCCCAACACAAATACACACATACCAGAGCAAAGCACAGGCTCACTCCCATAGCTCCAGCTCTGGTGCTGTCTGAGCGGTGTATCCAGCAGGAGGCAGAAAGGAGAAGGTGACCAGACTGGGGGATACAGAGGCTAAATGGCAACGTTCTCCCCCTGTCGTCTGAGCTCTACAGCTCTACAAGCAGCAGGCTTGCCTCAGTAAGCTGGCCCAGCAGGACAGCACTCCACTGGCTTTACACAAAGATGTGAATGATCCGAGGTCACAGGTCACTTCACCTCTAAAAGTTTCCTGAAATTGCATGTTTTCCAGTATGCTTTTCTTCTCAAAGTATTAGAGCGTGAGGTGCCAGTGATTCACTTGAATGCCCGGGTTGTGTTTCTGAAAGGTGAAGGTCCAAAGCAACTCTGGGATAATGACACCATCTCCATTTTAAGTTCAGTTTGTTTCTTTTCACCTGGTAAAGAATATTGACCATTTTTTGTCAAAATCACACAAATCTCCTATCTATAATTTGTAAAGTTGTGTTCCTAATGATTAATTAGTGCCCTGATTTTTGCAGTTAGCTCTCCTGTTTGACAATGGTTCTTCCTGTGTACACGGAGCCTACTTTAAAGCTGTGTGTAGAATTTAGTGGCATCTAGTGGTGTAGTTGCTGATTCCTATTCTGTCACCTCATCCTCTCCTTCCTAGCGTGAAGAGAAACAACAAACGAAAAATGTGAAAGGTCGAATCAAGAACCAGTGTTTAGTTTATCCGTTCTGGGCAACTGTAAAAACATGCTGGTTCAACATGGTGGACTCAGTTTCACTTCAGTGTTTGTGCTGATTCTTATAATCACAGTCATAGCTGCCACACAGCGGGGAACATTCAGAAGAGCAGAGGCCAGTAGAGCGGGCAGGCTGCACACCGTTTGCTTTTTACTCACAATAAATTTTTGTGTGCAGAAATGGTGACGGCGGAGGCGGCGTTTAGCTCAGTTGGTAGAGCAGCCGTCCCATGTGCAAAGGCTCAGTCCTTGCTGCGGAAGCCCGGGGTTCTATTCCGACCTGTGGCTCTTTCCTGGCATGTCATTCCCCATCTCTCTCTCTCTGTCTCCCCACATTGCTGTCAGTCTTCAGCTGTCTCTGTCAAAATTTCAGCTTGAAAAGGCCAAAAATGAAGAAAAGAAGTGGTGACACTTGATTTCTGACCTGTGCTGGGCTGACAAATAGCAAATATTGACCGGTTGGCAGTTAAAACAGTGAAATGTAAAAGAAAAGTGGATGGATAAATTTGCTTGTATTCTGCCACTGTGTTTAAATTGCCAAATGCTGTGTGCTAAGTTGCAATCACCATCATGAGTCAAACATGCTGGCTTATCCTCCTGCATCAATGATCCTAATGTTCATTCATTTCATCTGATAAATATTATTAATGTTCGTTTATTAACTGGCCCTTGGCCTCCTGTCGTTTTCTAAAAGTGCCCCCCCGGGCAAAGCAAGTTGAAGAGCCCCGCAGTAGAAAGTCCTTCAGAAGAAAGAAGATAAATTCAGGAGATTTGTTATTGTAGAATGGCCTTGGACTATGTGGTTCAGTCAGTGAAAAGGATGAATTGATGTTTTCATAAGTGGCAAACTGTGCTTGTGCGTGTGTGTGTCTCTGTGTCTGTGTGTGTGGCAGGATGTGACATATGCATGCATCTACTGCACGGAGTGCGTGCACATACACAAGCCAGTGGAAAGACAAAGAGGACGGATCATGTCATAGCACCAATGGACTAAAGTGGAAAATCATGCTGAGGAAGAGATGCGTGTGTGTGTGTGTGCGGGATAAATAATGGGTGTTGGGAACCAGTAGTGGAGGAGTGTTGGTGACTAAAGGTCTGATGGGGAGCTCACCTTCATCTGTGACTGAAGTGTGGAGACGCTGGTCCCTGTACACATACTTTCACACTCATTTTCCACACGGGCACATTAAACAGACACAGCAAATCCCCAAAGTGGTCAGTCGTGCTCTACTAATCCGAGCTCTCAATGTAAGAATCCAAAGCACACCGACCTAGACTAGCAATACAAAACCTATTAATCACACACACACACCCACACACACACACACACACACACACACACACACACACACGTTATGCATGTCTCACATACACAGTTTATGCTCTGTGCTGTTTTGTATTCACCTGTATTAATCCTCTCCATCACAAGGACTGTGGAAAGTTCAGTGTTTGTCCTCCTGATATCTTTGAAATCTGATCTGTATAAAATACTTGTGCTGGCAGAAATTGAATGTGGTTATGTATAGTGACTTGCTTGCTGGAAAATGTTTAGAGAATCATTACGATCCCATCTCCCCATAAGACAACCCTTGATTGCAATCCCCGCACCCATATGATGTGTAGAATTGAATGAAAATGTCACTGAAGTTATTAAAATAGATTCATTCTTTTCCATTTCCGAAAAGGTGTTTTCTGCATCACATCAGATCAGCCTCTACGTTAAATCCGGTTGGTGTTTGTGGAGGGGGCGTGGTGCATCAGCTGCAGGAGAGAGGTGTGGAGAGGGCTCAGGAGAGCAGCGGCAGGTGAGAGTGATTGACAGGCCTATATCCAGTTAGCTTATCACTCACCCCTTTTTAACACAGTAGCGTGCTGGACCTGGGAGAGCAGTCGGAGTCTGGGAACATCTCAATGCACTGTATGGACTGGTGAAAATAAAAGGATAAAAGCTAAAGTCATTTGTTTGTACATCGTCTGTGCCAAAATGTGGCAACAGCGAATGCCACAGTGTTTTAAATTAAGCAAGAAGAAGATGTCGACAGAAGATTAGAGAGACTTCTCAAAACAGGATCAGAAGTGTTAATTAACTTGAAAACAAATCGCAGCAAAAAAAAAAAAAAAAGACTTCAGTTCTTCAGTTATCAAAGTGAAAACCTGCTTGGAGCAAAAGTTGAATACCAACAACTTTGTGTGAAATGTTGTCTACTGTACCTTTTGACGTAGTCATCAACGTGACGATGGCGGTGGCAAGGACAAAGAGGTCGATGTCAGTGATGTGAGACAGTCCCAACAAAAACAGAAAAGACCTGTATTCAGATGTAGAATTATTCATTGTTGTGCTGATCCATGTCTGTTTGCATAGAAATCCTAATGACCGGCGCGCTCTGTGATGATCACAAATGATTCAGCCGTCACAACACTATATATGCTTTAATATCACAGAAGAAGCGGTGACCTAATGTTCCTCAGTGCTCCAGAAGGGAGGTGAGTGCCCATCACCAGGCAGGCCTGTGGCATGTAAAGTCCATACCCACAGCAGTGACTAATTGTTTGTTATGTCAGTGCTTGTTGTGCCCGTTTGCCTTTAATGGAGTGTAGTGTGGTGATCCATCAGGCTGTCGAGCAAGCCCCATGTCAGTTGAAGTGGCTGTGTGTCAGTGGGGCGAGCGTGCCGTGCAGATGTGATTTACTGCCCTGCTTGTTGCGCCGCGCCGTGCCTCGCCTCTTACCCGTGCAATGCAGCCCACTCCTCTCATCTACTCTTCTCCCCTTTCCTCTCCTCTCTCCCCAGATTGATTGCCCGCACAACTGGCTCATGACACTCGCCATCTTCTGGCAACCTTTTAGTGCCGTTTTATAGATGGTTAGCGCACCTCATTTGGCTATTTATACATCTGTAAGTGGCCATGAAATATAGATTTGTCTTGATGGGTGTCAACATTGGAGCTATGGAAGCAGAGCTCAGTGACACCTCGTTATTTTAATGGTGTTAGATAAAGAGGCGGCATGGCAGGAGTAATTTTCAAACATGGCTAAATTATACTGTTTTTATTTTCATTTAATGTTTGCGCTCATATTTTACTCAAAGCAAAATGCATTTGTTTTGGTTTTTTTTTCTTGCCGTGTTTGGTCGCTGCGACTGAGGATGGAAGGCAACACCCTGCCCCACGCTGTCACGCACACATGCACATGCTCCAAACCACATATTCTGTGTGAATGTCGAGGTGGTTCAGAGTGAGAAGAACCCTTAACAGTAACATGATGTGTGACCTGTCATCCGCACACACGCACACATATTTCACTCCATTCACAGGCAAGGTCTCAGAGGTAATTAGGTGCTGGCACCCACTCAGTGCGATGTGCTGGTTAATTGAATAGTTAACACATCAGAGGCAGGCCTGTGCAGATTGGAGGTGACACCTGTCAGGAAGATGTTCTCTCCCGACCCAGGACATTTCCTGCTCTGCCTGATACATATGTCATCTTTGTGGAAATACCAAATTAGGGGCAGGCAGCCGAATGAGTGCAGTGCAGCAGGTGTGTAGATAGCTCGGGGGTGGAGGAAGGCAGGTGCTCCTGTGCTCTGTCCTTCAAGAGGATTTGTAAAGCTCGGGGCACCTATCCTTACTTCACCTCGGGCCATTTCCATGGGTATGTGACAGGGAAGTGACAGCGCTGTGCGTTTGTGTGTGTGTGCGCGCGTGCACGTGTGTGCGTACGCTTCGGCGGGCTTTCCCCGAGGCCCTGGCGCAGTGTGCCCAAGGCGTCCAGGAGTTGAGTATGCATCGTGCAGAGGTGTCAGCCGAGTAGAGGTGTCCAGACTCTACCAGCTCAAAGACGGGCGTCTGACAGATAGACTGGCATTTGCAAAAAAAATTACCCGTTTATCAAATGATACTTTTCATCTCCCCATACCGTAAAAATTGTGTGAGGTTACGTATGTGCCCTGACTGAGTGCCTGCATTCTTTCTAGAGGTGTTGCACCTTCAGGAGGCTTCAAGAGGTCCTGTTAGGGGCCTGTTGCAGTCAGCAGGAGACAACAGCTCAAGAGCAGAGGGTTACCACACAGGGGAAAGACCTGGAGGCCGCTCACAGCCAAACCACTGAAAGAAAGCAGATACCAGCTGAGACTTGGCTTCATGTTACAGTTGGAAGCCATTCCCTAGTTATGAAGCGAGCAATTAAACTCGCACATGTATAATCTCACACAGTATACTCATTATGTCCTCTCACATTCTCCACAGCGGTGCAGAAAAGGGATGGATTAGCAGCTCTGTAGAGAGGACGCTGTGATGGCACAGCAGTAAGCAGCCAGTAGCCCACAGCCTGACGGTTGTACTCCACTGATGCAACACAGTAAGACCCAGCATGGCCTCTTCTTAGCCCAGCTATTGCCGCGGTTCAGAGAAGACTTGGCCACCGAGGTATGGCAAAACAGTGCAGTTGGTCTCTATCTGATTAGTATTGTCATACAGTTCTCAGTTTGTGTTGAAATTGCAATAGTTCAAGACCTTGTCTCTGTGGGTTCAGCTTATGACATGTGTGACATATCACACTTCATCTCTTTGTTCCACCTATACTGTCAGTCCTCACTGTCAGATGGGGCAGAAATGTCCTGAATCCTCTGAAAGACTTTTACAGAGAAAGTTGTCATTTGTTGTTTTTTTTTTTCCTGCTCTACCGTCAGCTTCTTATCACTCTCTTGTCTTTAAGAAGAAGCTATTGAAATTACAAAATCAGGACATTGAAACAAAGAGTGAATGATTGAAATGTTAGAAGTCAGGGAGAGAGTGGGGAAAAGGAGGGGGAGTGACAGTGACAGGCTTTCGTGTCAGGTCAGCTAGCCTGCAGTGCTGGCTTTAATATATTGCGTGAGACAGTCACCTGAGTGTGTGATGTGGCAGCTGCCTCAGCCACTCACCTGCAAGGAAATTGCCCATCAATTCACAGCCCTAGGCCTTTTGTGTGATACACACCACTAATCTACACAACATACCCACTTACACGACACCCACGCACACTAACTATGAAAACAAGCCATTATGCATATCAAAAGAATGTGAACTTAAGAGCATCGAAAGAAAGGTCAGCAAAATGTAAATACAGGGAAAGAAAGTCTCAGTTTGAAAAGGGGTCAACTAAAATACCATACTTAGAAATAATTCAAAAAGTGAGCTTGACAGGAGAGTCTTTAAAATGTTATACTTACGGGCAACCGGTGTCACCCAGAAAAGGAACAAATGTGTCTATGGGGAGTGTGTGTGTGTGTGCGTGTGTGCGTGTGTGTGCGTGTTTCATTTTAGATGTCTTGTTATGCATATATCAGCCCAGGAACAGACTTGACAGGAGGAGAGGACTTTGTTGTCAGCAGGTTGGCATCAGCAGATTCAGGAGTAGCCAGCAGAGGTGGTTAAGACCGAGCGGCTCTGTAACATGAACCACAAAGCTTACAGGCAGACTGTATTCCCTCTAGCTTTTAGAGCTTAAACCTGAAATATTTGTATCTCGCATCACTGTTACCATATGAATTATCATGAGGCCAACTTTAAATGATGTCAGTATGAAAAACACCATGAAATCATCTGACCGTGAACTCTTAAAGAACACGTTTGTGCCTCTCGCAGGCAGAACCAGTCTTGGTGTCCTGTATCCTCTTTTCCCTCGCCCTCTCTCCCCCTTTCCGCACCGTCCATCTGGGCTGTGTGTGGGCCAGGCACTCAATAGGCGGATCATTTCAGGTCGGGGCCCTCGTGTGAAATCAGATGTTTAACTGGCCAGCTGAAGTGGGATGGGAGCATCTTAACCAGCACCTTGCCAGAGGTCTCATGTTCACTCAGCCACTGGGGCTGCTGTGAGTACGCCCGCCACCTGCCAATAGGCATTAGGGAGGATTTAGTAATTAAGTGATAGGCTGAGGACTAAATTGGGTGTTTGTGGGCTGGCGAGCCACCCCAAGGTCCCTACAGCCATGCAGATAGGGGATTCTAATTGCCAGGAATATTGATCAGCCTGGCGAGGGGGGTGCACAGGGAATTCACTAGCCATTGATTAGCTGTTACTGCACCTCACGCGTCAATGGAAGAGGGAGGTGAGCATTGGAAAGGCTCTGGGCTTTTCCCACAGTATCCCTCACCACCAGCGGCTCCTGACACACGCATACAATCAGTGACACAGCATGTTGTGATTAGAACCCTCTCTACATGTCCCCGTACGTCCCGTTTCATAGCTTTAAACCAACTTTACTCTCTCGGGCAGTCCTGTGGTGAAAGCGTGGCAGAAAATGGGGGCATGTCCAGAGGGATACCCTGCAACGTTTTTATATATAAAGTGCCACCCTCGACTCATCCCAGTCTTTCTCCCTCTTGTCTGCTTTTTCCTTTTCCATATCGCTTGCCTCCCTGAGTTTGTAAGGTCTTTGACCCGTGCTTGAGCTTGCCTGCCCTTTGCTATTTAATTAGTTGCTTCACCTGACAGTAAATAGGGCCTGGTCAGTGGCCACACACACACACACACACACACAGTTCTGATGATCCAGTGACACGTCACCATCACAAAACAGCGCAGGCAGAATTACTAAACATCCTCTCATTAAATGTTAATGTTGCCTGGAAAGATCTGTCACACATGCACACATTACAGTATATTGATTTCTTCCCCCATACTTACAGCACTCTAATTTCCTATGACTGTGATGAACAGAGCGGCAACAAATTAAGAGATCAATTAGAAAAGGATTAATAAGATGAATCTGAATCTACAGAGAATGCACATGAGTTTACTGTTCAGGTTTTTCCTCGTGTCCATTCTTGAGGTTTTCCATTTAGCGGATTGCAGGATGAGTTGTTTTATATTTTGTGAAAAGTCAATTCAGAACTCAGGTGGAGATTGTGAGGAAAGGGGTTGAGGAAGAGTGTTAGAGCTGGAGGGAGAACTGAAGGAAAGCAGGGGGATGTACTAACTTAAGACCAGTCAACAAAAAATAAACTCCAAGTACCAAGTTTGACTTCATTTTTAGTGAGTAGCTTTAAATGTGTTCAGCATCCTGCTTGAAGGAGACCTGAAGGTGACGTATAGACAAACCCGCTGGCTACTTGCATGTCATCAACAAAACATTTCTAATTTTTCATAGTCATCTAGTTGACTCAGTTGAGTTTTTCTTCAGTCATCTCAGCTGGTGTTTTATATTCGTGCTGAAATGGATTGCAGAAGCAGCGAGAAGGTTTGCTCCCCAGCAGTCTCTAACCTGAGTCATTTAGAGCCTATTACAAAACATCAATATATTGATTGAAGTAAGTGTCTCAGTGTACTGCTCTGTAAACACACAGTCGGTTCGGTCGTACATGTTTTATCCGCTTGAATCTTATCAGGATTTAAATCGTTTCATCTTCGATTCGCTCAATCGTGGCACTGTTGGCTTTTGAGCCATAGAGTCGGCTCACTCCGCCCTTATTCGTTTGGTTGCTTTTAACAGAATGAAAGATATCAACAACATAAGGGTCACAACGGTAACGATATGTATTGTTTTTCATTTCACTCACTCAAAGGATAGATGTTTGATTTTCTTTTGGCTCGCAACTCACTTCTGTAAGACACTTTGAATGAGAACTTTCCACAGAGGCACATAGTGGCGCCTGTGCCAACTATTAGACCATTTTGAAGGCTGCCCTGTGTACCATGAAATATGTCAGCAATATGTCAGGCAGGTCAGAGAGAAAGTCAGTTAGAGGTGGACAGAGTAACTTGACTCAGCTCACAGCCAGTCCCAGAAATCCTCTGTTCTCCAGCTTTGTTGTTTTACTTCATTTGATATCATAAATTGTTTGTTTGAGGTGCACTGATGCGGAATGTGTAAGAATGCAAATGTGTTGAATACATAAACATAGATTTTTTTCCCACTACAGATATTGATTGATTTGTTTAACTTTTCCTTTTTTATCTTTCATATAAAAAAAATCTAATTTGAAATGCTAAACCGAGCTCTTTAAACTATTTACCATTCTGCATTACGAATGCCAGTGATTATACGCAAACAGGCATGTGTTCACAAGGATGGCAGCAACTGCTACTAGTTTTGCTGAACTTCACATAGGAGTTATTTTAAGGGGCTTCAGGTGGGTGACAAATTAAAGTGAAAGCCTAATTGAACTTAGTGGAGGAACAGCTGCAGATGTTACCTTAGAGCTTATGTTACCTTACCTTATCATATGTTATAACCCAACTGGGCACCACCAAAAGCACCTCGAAAACTCAAAACACAAGATGAGGAATACCTTTTGGAAAAATTGTGTTCTATAGACTTTAAACTGGCCGCACATGGTGACCCAGCATTTGAACTATAAGCATTTGAATAATATACATTTTCATTTTAAGCATTCTCATCAGTGATTATCTGTGAACCTTGATGACATCTAGTAGCAGACTGTGAGTGTCATGATTTGAGTTCATGGTCCCATATGAGTGTGTGTGTGGACCGTGTCATTTCCAAGGTCATTTTGTCATCTCTGAAGGGGGATTGTTCCCCCATGCTTGTCCTCTGATTGAAGCCTAGCTACAACGTTCACATACCACTCAGAGTCACCCTCCAGCCATGCTCACAAATTGAATTAGTTTCAGTCGGAATTTGTGTTTCAAAACTAGTAATTATTTTTTAACCCCAGAGGAAGCCAAGAGATATGAGTCAGATCTTCACAAGTCATGAAATTTGACGATATATGATTTTACAGCAACCAAAGGGACACAAGCCTGAAGCACAGCAATTTACCAACCATTCATCTGTTAGCAAATTAAATCACACCGCATTTGACATATTTTAGAAAGTTAGATAAATCTGATGAAAAAGTTTCTCTCTCAATTACCATCTGAAATTAATCTCCTTAATCCCAATTTGATCTCTTTCATGCATATAAGGGGTATCTTTCATCAGCCCACCTATGTGCTTTAAATCTCCGCCACTGAGTTAAGATGGAACGTGACCGTCAAACTTAGTCCGACGTGAAACTCCAACACCCGTGCAGCTCCATGAGATGGGGGAGCTGATTATGGGAGATGAGGACAGAGGGGCGTAACTGACAGCCACCCATTATCTCTCTCTCTGTAGCTGAAGAAGGACTTTAGATAGTGTTTGACGGCGCTGCCGAGCACTATCCAGACGTTCAACTGGAGCTTGAAAACAGAGAGAGAGACAAGAACACAGCTTATTCCCACTACAGACATTTTTGATTTGTTTCCCTTTTATTGTTTTGATCTCGTATATCAAATGGCTCAAATGCAATCTGAAAGGGTAAACAAAGCTTTAGAAACTATTTACCATCCTGCATTACGAATGCCAGAAATTATGTACAAGCAGGCGTTGGTTCATTTTAAGGGGTCACAAGCTAGAAGGGTGTAGAACCACTCCATAAAATTTGAAAGTTAATAGGTACTGTGTAGTGTGAACATAGTAGTGCTTAGTGCTTAATATGTAGTTCACTGTGGTTGGCAGCCCAAAGAAAGACATGGCTTTTGGACTTGTCTTAATCTGGATACTCAATAAAGATCATATTAAGTTTAAAAAAGAAGAATTATAACTGCAAAAAAACTATATTTTTTGTGTATGTAGTCAAGACCAAGGCATGACCAAGACCAGAGTGTATCAATACCGAGCCAAGACCAAGACCACACAGTATATAGTCTACTTAAGTAGCTAAGTAGCTTTTTTTGTTGTTTTTTGCTTCACAGATGAGCTCTGTGGTTTAGGAAGTCAAATTTTCTTAAACCATTCACTTTCTTTGAAGGCATGTGAAGGAATGGGAAGAAAACTGCTTATAGAAATTAATATTTCAGTTATTGGAGGTTTTAATTCCACAGTGATGTCAATAAATACATATTGCAATTTATTGACATTAAAATCAATCAAGAGAGCCCTCTTTGTCAACAAGAGTAACAGTGCGGTCAATTCCAAGACAAGACTGAGACCATCAAAAAGTGGCCTTGAACAAATCTAGAGAATGAGACCAATGGATAACAATAGAAATAGCTGTTTAATCAGGTGTGCTTGATTGTCTGTGAGCTGTGGCAGAGAGGATTTTTAAGTCCAAACTGCAGCAGAGGGGTTTATAGCTGACAGAGGGGAGGACTACACACCAAGAGATGATCAGACTACAGGCCACGAACAGAAACCCCCATGGTGAATTGCAAACTTTGTCCTTTCTGTTGCCAAAAACTGCTACCACAGTTGATACCAGTAAGGGCCAGTTACACACCAACTCTTTTTTTAAGCTGCGCTTTGACCAGCCAATGCCCTCCAAGCCCCAAGCACTACTATGATGTGAGTGCTCTATAATGGGAAGGAAAATGAGCCTCATCTCCTTTCTCAATAGCGGGTATTAGTTTAAGATAGCCGGAGTCAGAGAAGGGGCACAGTGCTAGCTCCTTCACAAAGCATTGTGGTCATTAGTGTGGACCACACAGCCTTTTTCTCAAGAAGAGTTATAACCCTCAGAGGTCACACTGTTCACTAATTGTACACTACAGGCAAGATCAAATTCTTTTGTCAAGAAATGGGACGACCTGTAGCTTTACCTTTCTGTGTATTCCTAAAGCTGATTAGATAATGAGGCCTTTTTCCAGACTTGAGTCCTGAGTGCGCATTAGTGTTTAATATTACCAGCTGGATAGTTTCTTTATTTTATTTTAGCCACTCACTGACCTCACTTCTGCGGACCTTATGTATTAATATTTTGTTATTTGTTTTGGTCCGGAGCTCCTGGTGTACGCATTGTTACTTGCCCTCTGCTCTACAGTGCCATTCCTTTTATTGGCTCGTGTCACTGCACATGCATGATTACATACACGTGTAGGTCTGTGTATGCGTGTGTGTGTGTGTGTGTGTGTGTGTGTGTGTGTGTAGATGCGTGTGCGTGCGTGTGTGTGGTGACTCCTGAGCCAAAAGCACATCTCCGGCTCATCTCTAAGGCCTGGCGTCAGCCTCCTTAAGTGCTGTCAATGTCACATGGTAACAGCAGCACTGCAGCCTCTTAATTGGTTTAGGAAAAGCATCCTTGTCATTTTGCGGTCAGTAAACTCCGCCAGAGAAAATGAAGTCCAAGCTGCTGCCACCTCCTCAACCCCCACACAGCCAGCCTAACAAAAAAATAATGATTATGTGCCGTGTATATTTGTGCGTTCGCTGTCTGTTTTCACTTTTTGCTTTTAGAAATAATTGCTGTTGGTTGTGTGGCTGCATCAGAGGAAGGGCATTAATGATTCTCACTGGCCGCGAGGAAACACTGCGCTGCAGAGGGCGGGAGGAGAGCAACTCATTTTCTAGAACTAAACATGTGCGTGTGTGTTTGTGTGTGTGTGTTTATGTCTTTGTTTGTGTGCGTGCGTGCGCGTATGCTCACATTTGTGCCTGAATGTGTTTGTGTTTGGTAATTTATTTATAGTAGTTTTCCTCACTTTGTCGTGCAGTACATATTGTATGCAGCCTATAATAATTACTCTAGCTGTGTGTGTGTGTCTCTGAATGACTTGAATACACCTTTGTGTGTCCGTGTGTGTGTGGGTGTGAACAGTGCATGTGCATGGCTGTCCTTTTGCACAGATTATCTGGTGAATGCTGCGAGAGGATGATCAGACTGGGAGCACACCAGGGTTGCTCTGCGATCACACAGGGATTATGGGGGATATGGAGCTGTAGTGCATTCCAGGGCTGCCTCCAGTTAGGCTCATCTTCGCCACGCTCCCCTCACACACGGCACTTTAATTGCCTTTGCTTCTTTCATTACTTTTATTGCCTCTCCTCTGCATTGCTTGCTCCCTGGGCTTGTGGAAAGGTCATTGTGATGGTGGTGGTGGTGTGCTCATAGCCTTCGTCTCCCTGACTAGCAGGAAATGGCTGTGGGGCTGAAGCCGGGGAAAAGGAGTGGCATAACAAGGTAGCTACTGACAGGCTGCGCACAGATCAAAACATATATGATATATAAATGTTGTAATGTAAAATGTAAAATGTTTTTTTTTTTTTTAAAACAAGTCTGCACCAGAATTATATTTTTGCATGTGACCCCAGAGATAAAGGCAAATTCATAAGGTGCTAGGGATATAGATAATAGATTGCTCTCACTAGGTATATGCAAACTGTAGGTTGAGTTGAATGCTAAGAATGGCGATTGCAGGATCATTATTAAAAATGGCCTTGTCACCTGACAAAGGGACGATGTGGGCAGGCAGTGTTAATGGAACTGGCAATGTCTTTGCTGGGATGCAGTGAAGAGGTGACAGCCCCTGGATGAGGGACAGGCTTGAGCCTTATTGCATCCCCCGTGCACAATGCCGAGGAAAATAGAGGTCTTACTGGTGATAAGATCATCGAGTGACTTATAGTTTGAGTCGTGGCACAATAACTCTTGTTTCCGCTGGACAATTAAAGTTACTTGTGTGCACTTTCCTGTTAAGTACATAGAGATACACCAGTATATCTAGCACATGTACTACACACAGATATCAAGTTTTTTTTTTAATTCATTATTATTATTGTAGATCTTTTGCCAGTTTTTTTTTCTCCTGCATGCTTGGACTGTATGAGTAAGAGCAGGCTTGCAGAGCTGAACCTGCAGCGGGGTAAAGAGAAGCTGGCATTGTTGGCAGTCTGGAAAGAGTGTGTCATTTTAATAACAGCAGCTGTCACGGCTTTAAGGTCAAACAAAAACACAGATATACTGTCTCATCAGTTTAACACCATAATTACACTTACAAACGTCTCCTTGCTCCTTGCATGAGCCTGTAGAACAAGTAGAACACATAACAGTTTTTTTGTTTCCCGCTAACTCTTCCTCCCTTTCTGTCCAAGTCCAAGGTGGAGGTTTGTGTTCGGTCAGACGGCTCTCACGTCCACTGTCAACCAGCTTATCCTGGAACATATGTAAGGTCTTAATACACACCATATTACTGCCAAGGTCTTTCTGCTGCACTTGTACAATAATTGGTTCCTATCCCAACAATAGCTAATGCACATATTATCATATCCTACATTGCTGCAGGCAAGCAAATGAAAAACTGGCACTGAAAGTGAAATAGCAAAGCACGAAGATCATCCATCTCTGCTAAGAAAGCGGAAGCGGACAGAAGAGAGTGTGAAATGAAGTGCACTTTTGTTTCGTGTCCTTGTGTGTGTCTCTGTGTGCGCGTGTGTAGGCACACATGAATCCACCTGCAGGAGGTTGTGGAAGCTTGGCAAATTGAGGTCAGGAGATTTAAAGCTGAGGTTGACGAGAAGAGGACTGAAGGGGAGAAGATCCAGGTATATGCCAAGAGAATGGAGTCACCGTGCAAATTTGATTTATTTTCATTGAATGCATGTACAAGGCTAACACGCAAGCAGACACCTTAATGAAGAAAGTGCTTGAGTATAATGTAGATATTGTACTGTGATTAATACGTTATTTACAGTTCCTGAACTTCAGTCAACTCACCCGATTAATTATATTAACAGAGTATGACATTCCTGGTCCTCACCACAAGCGTAGCTTATATGTAAAGCTCGTCACTGATCCGAGAGTGACATTAACACACATTCTTCTCAGTGTAAACATAGACTCAACATACATGTGGATGCCTCGAGTCCATGAACTGTCATTTACAGATCGGTGAAATTGAAGAGGTCATTGAACAGCACGATACTTCTGAAATATATTTCAGTGAGCAGAATGTGTGATGCGAGACATGAAATATTTTTATCACTATGCCAACAAGTCCCTTTTTTCCTCGTTTCCTTGTTTCAAAAACAAAAGTTGCTGGAGCACGATAAAGTCACATGTTCCTTGTCAGGCTTCTGAAGTCGGTTTGAAAGCCCACTGCAGAATTCTTGCTAAAGTAGTGTCCACTTGATCTAAAGAAAATTAGTCTGACTTCCTGCCATAGGCTTAGTAAAAGCAGCCTTATGGGTGATAAAGTTCTGTTCGTCTGCATCCTCAGACAGAGATCACTAGTGAGACATCACACACGCTGACCTGACTCTGACTTTGTCTCTGCTCTTGATCATCCTACTCTCTTAAACTATCAGAGTCCTGGCAAGTACTCCAGTTTTCTTCCAAAAGAGGCTGCAAAATCTATACAAGCCCCTCTCTGTGACTACATGTCCTCCACTTTTGCTCTGGCCGACTCCAGAGACAGTGTCAGTGACAAAGCAGTGAGCTTTCAGACAGAGCGCGAGTATTTCTGGAGTGGCTCATCTGAAACACGGGTCAATACAAACACTCACCAGCACATCACAGACAGTATCACTGAAAAGCAAATCTGCTGCATTGCTCCTCGGATTTTATTGGCTGTCATGTTGATTTTGCTTGTTCTGGGATTAGCATAGGCCTCTGTGTGTTTTTGTGACTAATGGTCTGTGTTTTCCGGCTGTGAAATCAGCTTGAGAGCCCCGAACAGACTGCACATCAGTGTTTGAAGCCCCCCCACCCCGCCCCGGGTGGTGCCTCTGCGTCCTGCTGCACAGTTCTCTCTCTCTCCTTTACATACAACTGTGTTTAGCACTCCTCTCCTTCTGCACCCAGGATGACCTCCACCGTAATCTGCTCGACTCTGTCCATCCCGTGCCATGTGTGGCCCAGCCTCGGCTGATGGCTAAAGCTTGTTAACACCAAAGACACAGTTGTGCATTTAGCCGGGACATGTTGAGGGTGGGCAAAGGGGGTTTGTGATCAAACTACATGGTGCGGCAGAGGAAAAAGGTCTCTAAAGTTGGCAAACTTTTCACCCAGCTGACCCAAGGACGTTCTCTCCTCTGGCCAGACAAACAGACAGTCTCTGTTAGTGTTCACCTGTGAGACCACGCGGGACACTTCTAAGTAAACATGTCACTCGAGCGTCACCATGGGAACGTTTTCTGAATAAAATATGAATTTTATATGTTGCTTGAGAAAGGGTTATTTGTTGGTGGAACGGCGCCCCCGCAGCTGAAGCCATCTCATTTTTCTCAGCCAATACCACCGCTCCTCAAAGCGAGCCAGATTTGTGTTACCTAGCATTTGCCTGCAACACATTCCTGACTGATATCCTCACAGATTGAAAGGAGGGAAATTGGGGCTGATTGAAGGGATAAGTTTTGGTGGTGGGAGGACAGAAGCAGAGCGAGAGCTAGGTGAAAAAGATGTGAACCCAATCTGCCATGTGTTGACTGTGCTGATTAGGGGCTTGTGCTAAGAAGAGCCTCTCTATCCCCTCATTCCCTCTGTTGACTTTGTGCCTCACCATCCTTCTCAACGCAGGCGTGACTGCAACCAAAGTGTCCTCCTCATCCTCCTCTTCTGTATCACCTGCATCACTGGGAGGCCCTTTTGTATGCCGGCCTAGTCCAATTAAAAAGATGACAGCTTAACGAGGGATAGAAGTCCAGTTTGTTAATCCATTAGTGAAAGTGTAGTAAGCAGCGTGATTGCTATTAAGAGGAGATTTGTGACATGTCTGAATATTTGCTCCATTTGCGGTGGGCTGACAGCTTTCCGCGCGCGCCGGTGTGTATTTGTGGAAAACCAGTTGAGAGCTGATGTAGACTCAGCCCATTAAAGGCCGCAGGGTGACTGGAGCAAAAGTCCAGCTAATGTTTTGGGACATTCAGAAAGCCTGCAGGGAGCCGGGAGTACAGAGGTGGGCTGAAAGCAAACCTTGAGATCCACCGAATAATAATAAATAGATAAATATGTGGATGAAATGGCATGAGAGAAGCTAGGGAAATAGCACATCTATTCTCACACTGCACGTTTGTTTATTTATGGTGTCTGACAGCCCGGTCTGGATGCCGGGTGGGGGCTGGGGGAGTACAAACACAGACCCCCCCCCCCCCCCCCCTTCCCTCCGGCTCCCCAGCTTTCATTAAGTGTCATTACTAGTACTTTTGGAAAGCTGGCCAGGCTGAGACCCGACTTTCCCTCTACAGATAGTTGGCCATGCATATGGATGAATTTCTGATCCCTCTCATCCACCACTGAGGACGGGGAATTAGGCCAGCGAGAAGGAGAGCAGGGGGCTTAAAGGGTGCGTCCATATCTGACTTTAATGGCAAAGATGGAGCTATTACTTTAGTTGAGGGACAGCGTTCATGCTCGGTTTGTTTCAGTGTATATGTCACTCAGGTTATGAGTGTTTCACTTAAGATTTTCTTTTTTTATGACCATATGAGGTCATGTACACTGATGTCTGTGAGATCAAATATATTTTACACTCTTGTATATTCGTTTTGGCCCGTTGTTCAACATACCCACAATGCCATTATAAAACGTGCGTTTCTAGCCGCACGGTATTCATTAGCAATTTGTTCTTCCAGTTCACTCACTTTGAGAACGTCCCCTGATTGATGGGAGGGGGGGGGTCTGTTTATTTGTATATCTGGGAATGAAATATTCATATATTGTACGCTTTCCCGAGCAGAAGTTATCTAGATTCAGTGTAAATGGTACTTGGGATTAGATTTTCACAGCAGATTGCTGTTATTAAGGGGAAAAAGCCAACTCCTTTGAGCAGTCATCTTCCTGGGAGGCAATCTATTTCTCTTTCACGCAGCCAGAGTGCTGGACCATGCTCTTAATGCACTGAAGCAAAAGTGCTTCGGTCCGCAACCTTTCACGCCTTCAGCTCTCCTTTATGTGATTGAATAGTTAATAACTATGAGTCGCCTTTGAAAGCTCTGTGCCGTTGGTCCTTCTGAGGCACTTCTCTTCTTTTTGTCTGTTTGGCTGCTGTACCTGCCCATTGCTCAGTCTGCCTGCATGTCTACTTGCCCCAGATGCCAAGTCGACTGATAGCCCACCTCTTCTCCACCAGCCCCTCTTACTTTTATCTTTATCTCTTGCCTGACTTGCCGCTTGTGTGTCTGGCTGTCTGGCTGTCTTAGTCTGTAAATCAGAATTTTGAGGGCTAGGGATCAGCTTTTTTCATCTCTTATTTCCTTGTTCCTCTTCCGATACACAGTCACACAAACAGACACGCAACACACACACACACACACACACACACACACGCTCACACAGCTCATTAGCCCATCCCACGCTCACAGCTCTGGCAGAATGTGACCCTGCCTAATTGTGTACCATGCTCATTTGTTCTCCCTGCATGATGTGACGATTGCTTATTTATTCTCCTCAGGGCTCCCGTCTCACATTAAAATGATTGACTCATTTCATTCACTGCACATTTTCAAGCTTTATTTGATAAGCTCATTTCCCTTGGCATTCAAATTCTTCCTTTTCCCATGGTTAAAAGTTATAATGTTGCCGAGGCACATTATTATTCGTACTCTGGATTGTTTCTTCAGCTAATTATCTGTGTTAGAAAATAATTTTGCACGTGTGATTCTGTTTATTCCGGCGGAATTGAGCAGCACAAAAGGGCAGACATTAACGATGCAGCTGGAATAGCTGAGGAGCCAATTGTGTACACAAAGCTGGCAGACACGGTCAACAAGAAGCTTAAGAGGGATTGGGACACTGTGGAAGCTCGGCCAGAATAAGCAGGGCAAATTTGCATTCTTTTACAATTTACATCTGGTTAGGCACCCTTTTTACAAATAACAAAGCCATCAACCTTTTTGTCCAATCATGTAATGAGGGAGTGTTTTGACGCAGAAGAGAACATAACAAGCGAATGCTGATTGGGAGTTTGGGCGGCATTGTTACAGGAGGATTTTAGCACTTGTGATTTTGCCAGCTAACAGTCAATGTTCTCTCCCTGCAGCTACTGTATATCGACCAGGCCTCAGTGACACAGCAGCGGCTGGAAACCTGCTCAGTGCACCGGTAGGTCAAGTCAGACTCAGACTTGTGATGGTGACGAACACAAAGAGATGTGATTGACAGAGGTCACCGACCCAATGCATGTGAGGCATCATTAGAGCCGGGTATTGAAACTCTCCTGACTGAAATGCATCCGAGTGTCAAAAACTGTCAAGTACAACAAGTTTACACAACCATGTCACATATTTAGTTATTCTTTACCTTCTCTTAAATCCAAGTTGCCAATTTTAGACTATTTTATTTACCCAAAAGCTTTGGAACGTTACTGTTTGACACCTTTTAATATGTAAAGTATAACAGTTCTCACAACTGGACAAAAATAAACAGGCAAAATCGAAGCAGCGAAGGCAGGGAGATTTGGATTTTTAGTTCTTAGCATAGGTCAAAAACACTCACTGTAACGCTGTGTGCTTTTATCAGACACCTGATGACATCATGTGGGTTATTTTGTTTTGCTGCCTCCAGAGAATTCAGACAACACCCGACTCTTGGCATCATCCTGTTGCTTTAAAAGAATAAAGAAATAACGATTAAAGGGGCAATATGTAAGAGTGGGCTAGAGTTATAGTTCAAGAATGTGAAGAATTAGCGTTATGTCTGTGTATTGTGTTTCAGAGATGTCTACTGAAATTAGCATTCTAAATGATTAGCTTCAGCCCGTACTTTTTTGTAATACCTCAGGAGACAAAAGTGAGTTATTGTGGTGTCTAGTCTGCCCTCAGTCCAACATGCAGAGGAAGGAGTAAAGAACCAGGTGTAGCAGAGGGACAGAGCTGCTGCTGCTGGCTGACAGACAGCTACTGAGGCCAGGATTCCTGGTCCCAGTAGCCTGGAGCAGGGGCAGGAAGCCGGAGCTTCTTGGGGAATAAACACCTGGAATCACTTCGGATTCTGATCCGATCTGGAACCGTTCACCAGCGGGAGAGATTAGAGCTCAGAGTTTATTTTTTAAACTTTTAGGATTAAAAAGTAGATTTATCTTCACTCTCACTTCTCAACGTGTCTGCAGAAGCAAAGGTGCAGACATCCACTGTTGTTATTGTAGCCGTCTGCAGGCAACAACAGCTCTGTGATACGACTTCATTTTTATACAGAGAACAGACAAAAAAAAAAAGAGATTGCTTGGAGAAAGTGAGTAAGTGCTGAAAATTTGTCTTGATTCCATTTTTATCTTTCCGTGAACTAAGTTAAAAAAGCCCTCATCGATTCAAACTTGCATTTCTAAAGTTGTTTTCTTGAAATCGTGTGGGTAGTTTTACATTATCACAATGTGGTTATTTCAGTACATTTATTGCCATCAAATCACAGCAGACCTGTTCATTTTGGGTTCATACCGCTTTAACATTAGTGAGTGGGTTTGGTGATTCATAGTTACTCATGTGGATAAACAAATTGAAGACTGAAATGGGGCAGCCCCTTTTGGAGCATGTGGCCAGGAATTACACGTTGCCCCTTTAAAGTGCGCTGTAACATTCCTTGTTTTTAGCAGCCTTAATGCTCTTTGATCATCCGTTTATTACATGTGTTGTCTGAATGAAGTCTCTTGTGCTTTAGCTGTGCTCTGACTGCGAGAGGAGTTCTGATTAGTCAAGCAGAGAGCCCACAGAGGAGGAGGAAGAGTCTCGGCTGCCAACCTCCCCAAGCCTGTCTTCCCAGCAGCCACGTGTGCAAAGAAATTCTTCATGCCCAGGAGAGACAGCACCTGAACAGATGTGGACATTTGGATGGGCAGATTTCACCTTTTCTAATCCCAGGAGCAGACAGCAATAATGATGAGCTATCAGCACATAAAGAAGCTCAGAGTTTTCATGAATTATTTTAGTCTTAATTTTGAGTGTCACAAAAAGCTATAAAAAGTTTTGCTTATTTGGCTCATTTAGGTGCGATTAGACTGTGATTATACTTTCAGAAAAGCTTAAACAAGTATTATCCAGTAGTAATTAAACGTGTTTTATCTGTTTTTTACGGAGAGTAGAAATACTAGAAATACTTAAATTTAATGTTGTATTTGGTGTTTTCTGTGCTGTGTTTAATTTTCATACAGTATAGTACATTTCAGTTCAATCCATGATGAGCTAAAAGGAATATTCATCTATTTTCTGTGGTTAAGTTTCTCTGTTGATTTCTACAAAAGGAAAGTACAGCACTCCGTGTGTTTTTTAGTCACATACAGTAACTATTCCTCAAGCCACAGACCCCACAATCCAATGTAGCCAAAATCTTAATGAATATGGGCAGATAGACAAGAAATTGCAGCCAAATAAAAGAATAATAAAGGCATCTAAACCCTAACAAGTCTGCCTTTGTTCTTTCCACTCCACCCACCACAAGTTGGCTGTGTGAAAGCAGGCATTGTTGCAGCTTTGAGGGCAGCTCTGAGAGTTCCATGCCCACCGGCCTTCAATCACATGGGATGTCTGAGTTTGACAGTATAAAGTCTTTCTTCTAGAACAAAATAAGACCCCTAAGCAATAGTGGATGAGCTGTTAGTAACCACAGAGTCCACAGGGAGGTAGACCAAGCATGGTAGTACAGTATACACAAAGTGTTGGTTAGGGATAAGACAATGGACCAGTGAAAACATGACTGCATGCTGCAACACTCTTAAATTTCTTACATTTACTAACAGAAGTAAATTGTATCTGTTTTGTTCTGTAAAATTCCATTTGACTTTAAACCAAAGCTTCTTGAAAACATCAGTTCATTTTTTAACTCAGTCTTACTACTGATTATAGAAACCATCTAGAAAGTATGTCTGCTCTTGCAGGAGTTGTGCACGACTCTTGTCTGCTCCCTATTGTATTTTTTCTTTTTCTTGCAGCATCCTGTCACTCTGTGCTCTGTTGTTTCATTTGACTTTTCAGAAGGCATCAGCGAAAATATGCTTTGAGCTCACACAGGAAAGCGGCGAGGCATCTCTTCAGTTCAGATTGTTGTAGGTAAGTTATTCGCTCACTCGCAGCATGGAAGGATTAATTCCAGCCTTACAGGAAGAGGACACCATCGGTTTCTGCCTTGGCCAAATCAATAGGCAACATTCTTTCCAGCATAGCAGTCAATACGCCACACTTAAGGTGTCTGAGGAAACTAAAGAACACCAATAATTGTTATTAATGCCTTCAGTATCCCCAAGCATTGCATTTAGAGGCAGTCTTTATCTAAAAGACATTCAGCCTTCACATACTGTACATATCCCACAAAGGCCTCCAAGGCTGTGAATCCTCAGGGATAAGAATGTTAACACAAAGAATGTTCACCAATGTAAAATAAATAAAATGTTTCCCCCTCATATTTCTGTATGTGCTTGACTTTCAGAATGATTTTTAGCTACTCATTCAACCATCTGGACCGTTGGTCCAGAGTGAAATATCTTTGATGGTTTACTGTGACAGACATTGATGATCCCCAGAGGATGAATCCTAATGACATGATCTCCTGACAGTGCCTCTAGTGTGACCATAAGGTTGGAATTTCTGGGTTTTACTGAAATGTCTCGACAACGATTGATTTGATTGCTATGATATTTTTTCCAGACATCGATGTCATCCAGACGATAAATTGTAACAACTGTGGGGATGCCTGGACTTAATTTGTCCAATACTTTGGTTAAACTACAAAACTATTGACATTGCCATCAGCCTCAGCTGTACATTGTGTTAGAACCTTAGATGGTTAACGTCTTACCTGCTAACTGCTGATGTTAGCATTGAGATCAAGACAGTTCTGTAGACCTTTTGAACATTCACACCTGTGTTTTAAATGACAGCTGCAGATTTAGACAGAAATTTGGAGTGATGATTGGCAGCATTAAATGCCACAAACAAAATGCAAAGTTAAATTGTTTTAACCCACCTAAAATAAATGTCATATTCCATAAAAATGTCCTATTCCATCAGCGTTTATTCACTTTAAAAACTTCACAGTTAGTTAATAGATTCGATCTAATCTACTTTTTTCTGTTCTAACAAGAATATGCAGTACATTGCAGGATGGTGCACCAATCCACACTGCCCACATTGTATTGTACAGTCACTCTATCAGTGCAGGCAGTTATCAAGTGAAGGACAGCTAACAACAAGCATACATTGCCTCCTGTTTCCATCATAAACCACATGTGGGTTCAGAAGTGGTGAAGGTAAGGGACTATAGAAGACGAGGTGTGTGTGTGCACGCGGGTTGGAGGGGAGGGGGGGCAACATTCAAAATTCAATCAAATGAAGGCCATCTCCAGCAGGGTAACAGAGTAGAGGAGGGGGGGGGGGGGGACTCAGCTGAAGTTTCCACTGGGCCTGCTGTGCTCCTAATGCAGCCTTGGATGTAATTGGGTCCCAGAAGGCTGTTCATTATCGGGGGTGAGCGAGGCAACAAAACAGAAAGGGGTGGAAAGAGAAAGAAAATGTCTCATTCTTTGCTCAGTGCCTCTGTCCCGGCACCATTATGGGACAAGAGTTAATTAAAAGAGCAGTTGATGCCTCTGTTTTTCTCATCAATCTCACTTCTGCTCTTATTAAGTTTGTAATGACAGCAGAGCTTGTCCCTGTCTGCCACCAGACACACAACAAGGGGGAAGAATGAGAGGAGGGGACGGGCGGGGCAGTTAATGTGAGGGACAGCTCATCTCAACAAATCTCACAGTGGTCAACGGCTAACATCCACTGTAATCCCGCCATCAAATCTCAGGGTGGGGACATGTAGTTGGTAGAGGAGGGGTCTACTCTTATGGAAAGGCAGCTTCTTTATTTGGGGTGTGGCACGAGAGCTCACTTAAGAGGTGTGGCTTTGCATCCTAATCCCGTGGCTCCTATCTCCACCGCCTTGGAGGCCATTTTAATTCCCTCCATCATTACAGGGACCTTCTCTGGAAAGCTTTGGTAAAGGTGACTGCTGACACTGTCATTCACAAGGACTATTTCAAAATGTCAGCCCATAGCTGAGATTTGTCTCATTAAAGTTGGTGGAGTCCATTATATCCATCCCCTCCTCCGCCTGCCACACTCAATCAAGATGACTTGGAGATTCGAGGAGGTCGAGGGAATCCTCATAATCGTGCTTATTTGCATAAGGGTTCCAGTGAGGCAGACTATCACTGACCAACAAGAAAGAAGTTCTGCAGAGGTATTCAGCTAACAGGAAAACACTGCTAGCTGTAACGCACCACATTTGAAGAAATCACAGGCAGGCCAGCGTCTTTTTATCTTTTCCCTTCAAATTGATGCCAGAGTAGTTTCAGCTAAGACGCATCAAGAAATGTCAGCCTAACGGCGATGAAGACAGCGAAACACCATCCGCGCTTTTGTTCAACAGTCCTGTGACCTGAAGATTTACATACAGCTTCAATGAGACCAAACTCAAAGATCCACCCACATAAAGTCTGCTCTATATCTAAAGCGCATCAACATCTTTACAGCTGAGGGGGTTCAAAGCCCGGGGATCACTCATGTAGATGTGTGACATCTGCGAGTGTGAGCTCCTGAGTGAGAGAGGCACGGACCCTGGCTATTTGTTTCTATCTGATCAGCCAAAAATTGTGACGCTGGCAGTAGATGAGAACAGCTGTTGTGGGAATTTCATTATGGCTATTTTCACTTATCTAGCTCACATGACGTTGCTGTGTTTGGGCTTCTCCACATTTATATACACGCATATACACTCACTGAGCTCAGGTTAGTTGTAAAGAAAAGGTTCATCTCATGCCGACAGTCAGCCGTTAGGAAAAAGTGAAGTCATTCCAGCCAAGTAATCATCAACATCATCCTATCTAATTTAGTAGGCTTTGTAGCTGAAACAACTAGTTGATCAATGGAAAATGAATTTGCGGCTGATATTTTTGGCAAGAACAAAATTAGTTCCAGCTTATAAAATGATATGCTGATTTTCTTTGGTACCAAACTTAAAATCTTTGTTGGTTGAACCAAAAGAGAAATTTGAAGTCAATTAGTCAGTGTTAATTTTTTAATAATCATATGTGGCAGTGAACACAATAACTATGTTTTGGGTTGCTGGTTGAATAAAAACAGCAACGTGAAGTCGAGCTGGAACAGTTAGTCAAATGTAAAGAAAATGAAATGATTGCATTGTTTAAGCTGCTTTCAGCTTCTGTTTTCAGGAGTTAGGATAGGTCATTAAGATGTTGCAAATGCTGCTCGTTGATGTTGCTTTTTTTGTGATTGGCATTTTGCCAATGAAACCATTAATCAGTACTGAAAATGATCATTAGCTGTAGCCCTTCTTGAAGCCTCCAAGAAATTATAAGGGGCATTTTACTAGTCCTTTAATGTTTCCAAAAAAAAAAGCAAATAATCTAGAAGTAATCTGCAGATGAATCAATAATGTAAATAATGGTTTGTCACCTTTTCAGTGACTGATTAAATCTCTGATTCGCCAGTTTTGTTGTCATAGTGAGACACAAAAGCGAGAACATTCACAGAAGAGAGCCATCATACCTCTGCAGCCTCACCTAACTTGCATCACTTTCACTTATTGAGCTATCATTCATGCCACTGAAAAGCAAACTTTAAAAAAAATCTCAATGGCATAATTGTGTGAGCACTTGCAATGCACAAAAAGACACATTAGTGACTACAATAACCAAATGAAATCACAGCAGATTAAAAAAAAAATAGCTAACATTTATTTATTTTTTCCATTTACAAAAGATATCGAGAGAAAGCAAATATCCATTAGCGGTCCTCCTGCTGTCTCAGCTCTGTGTAGAAAAGACAAAACAGACCCACTGTCACCATCCAAACATGGCCTCTGCTTAACTGTTTTGTTAGAGATCGACCAGCCTCTCTGAAGCTGTGTGATATTCTGCTAAACTGAGAGGGTAGAGAGCGCACGTCAACAAACAAATTCAACCATTTAAAAGACACATTTGTTTAGAGGAAAACCACAAAGGAGGCTGTGTGCTATTTTCAACACAAGGACCATGAAAACGAAACAGTTGATGTTTAATCCGGCGTGATGTTTTGTATGAAGCAAAGCTGTGGTACATTACGTTGTTGGAACAAGGTTAACAGAAAGTAGAAAAAGGTCAATTGCCTAAGCCTGCATGAGTGTGTGGTGTGTGTGTGTGTGTGTGTGTGTGTGTGTGTGTGTGTGTGTGTTAAGGGGTATTACAGGACAACTCTGGAGTCTGTAGACACTCATGCCACAAGTACAGTTAGAATAGTGCTTCAGTCTGTAGTGGAGCACTTCATGGTGGCACACACTGTTGAAGCCACAACAGTACAAGAAACGCAAGGACACAAACACAAATAACATTGAAATTAGATCGCTGTTCTGCAGCTTTCCTCTGATGAAACTCGGAGAAAATGTAACAAGCCACTGAGAATGAAATGTTTCCAGGTTTCTCAGGTAAAATTATAATAGAGACATCTGTTAAAACACTTCAGTAATGACCACATATAAATACTGAATATTAAAAAAAAACAGTCCTTTATTCCTTAAATCACTGCATGGAAACAGCTATCGGCTGATAATGGTTGAGGGAAGCGTTTTGATGGAGCGGGCTCGTCTTCCAGTCTTGTACCTTATACAAGTTCTCACTCTAGTGGTCTGTACATGAACTGCAGTTGATTCTGGCCATGCTGGGAGGGACGGACAGCAGCTGGAAGTTAGTGTGTTTGCTCGTGCTGGTGTGGTCTTGGACATGAATGGTAACGAGTCTATAAGGAGCCGACGCGGTCGGCTGGTGGATTTCAACATCCGGGGAGTCGTTCTACAGTCCAAAGCGGGCCGGTGTGCGCCTGGGCGTCATGGGGGCCTCTTCTTTTCTTCCTGGCGTGCAGATTTTCACCGCTCTGAATCAGAGGAGAATGAATCAGAGGAAAATGAGTCAGAAGATGAGTTTTATGCGCCGTTATGACATTCTTTGCAGCCTCATTCTTTATTATGTTTAGTCAAACGCTGAACATCTCTCACATGAGGTAAGCAGCTGTGGTTTGGAAAGAAAAAAAAAAAAGAGAGAGAGGCTGAAGGTGAGGGGAAGCTGAATGTGATCATGAAAGCTGCAGGACTGGAGGAGAGTGAAAAGGCAGGCCAGTTGTCTCTATGAAGAGTGTTGGGAAGTAGAGCCTGACGCCTCTGACAGCAAATCTATCATCTTTAATTACAGCAGCGTGACACCCTGACACTGCCCACACTTCCCTCATCTCTCTCTCTCTCTCTTGCTCGCTCACTCACACACACACACACACACACACACACACACACCTGCAGCAATTACAACCATCAGGCCATAACCCCCTTCTGTCACCATGTCCCGCTCTCTCTGTCTCCATGTTCACTTCAGGAGAAATTGATGCGCTTTACTCAACACACAAGCTGCCAGTAGTTTCATAACAGCAACGCACACAAATATAAACTGTTGTATGTAGGTAGACAATATACTCATCGCTCCATTTGATACATGATACTTTGGGGTGCCAGTTCAATATGTACTGCGATTCATATTCTAGTGTACTCTCATTCCCTAATTTGCTTTGTTAACAGTAAAACATGAAAGGTCATCCTCATACAGACACAGATTTCCAAAAATGTGGCACATGGCTTCATTCAGTCTTCCTGCGTAGCATCATTTCTATACGGCCATAAAAGTGGCGACTAACTAAAATACTTCTTGAAGTGAACTGCTACATTTAGCTATGGCAGAATGAGTTAGCACTATAAAGTCAGCAGCTGTTTGGTTTGTTTCCACAGAGCAAAGACAACATAAGCCTATATAAGCACATGTTGATTGTTAAGCATGTAAAGCGGATCGTTGAATGCAATCCAGATGCTAATTTCTGTTTCATTTTCTGCTCATGTTAATAGCACTTCCCATTATGTGTTTAAAAACTCCATTCATAACTTAAAATATTACAAAAAGGGTTTCATCTGAGTATTGTGAAACATTTTTTTGAATGAATGAATGAATGAATGAATGAATGAATGAATGGATTCACAATACTCAGATGAAACCTTTTTAAACAGACAATGGATCAGACCACAGATTAGCCTCTAAAAGCCTCCTAAAGGGCCGTGATGATGGTTTTGCATTCACTAATGCAAAGTTTGACATGACAGCAAACTGTAACAGATCTGTATTAATTTTTATCAGTTGCATTCTTACTTTTCAAATGAATCTGTATCTAAAATGCATTAGCACAAAACAGCTGTTGACTGAAGACTGAGGAATACTTGACACACTGTCATAGATTACTCCACAAGTCTGCTAATTGATTTTCACTCCACACAGAAATGAACCGAAACTTAAGATTTCCTGAAATTCTAAGAAACATTGCAGGCTTAAATCTAAACCTGCAGTCGAAGACAGTCCGCACAAATGTGAAGTACACAAACCTGTCCTCATTTGAGGAATGTTTTTCTACATCTTTTTTTAGTATAACTTCCCCCAACACAAGCTGCAACAACAACTGTGTCTAAATAGATAGTCTGGCAAAATTATCATTCTAATTCAAAATGTTGTGAATGAGTAAAAAATAGACCACATCTGACCGAGCATTAGATGCCAGCTTTTAGTACTTGGCAGAAGGCTGCAGTTAACGATGATTTTCTTTATCAGTGAATCTGCAGATCAAATAATTGTCAGGAAATGGTGAATAAACCCCGAGGTGAGGGCTTCAGATGTCTTGTTTTTATCAAACTACTGTCCAAAACACAAAGAGATTCAATTTACAGTCATGTATGATAAAGACAAGTAAATTCTCACAACTGAGCAGCTGGAACCAGAGGACTGCACTTCTCTACTTAACGGCCTATGTAAACATTTCAGTCTGTACCCAGAAGTACCTCGGTTTGTCCAAAGTGCACAAGACTTTAGTTAGGGTAAGTAAGTGCTTCACATGGAACAACACACTCTGCATTTCCAGCTCTCACCACTGATGTGGCTCAACAAAAAAAAAGAAAGAAAAAAAACTTTCATACACGAAACAACTGACTGGGCCATTTACTAATTCACACCACTGATCTGCGCTGGTGAGCAGGGAGACAGGTGATAAGCAGCCGGCACATGAAGGCGTACCCGAAGAAATATTTCATCCTGGACCGGTCACAGCGAACTCATAGAGGAGATGCTTGTGAAGCCTGCCGCAGGACAAAGAGCCCAGGAGATCTGACGATGTTCATTATCACACACCCAGCTTCCTCTGCTTAAATCTAATTCTTAATCCTATACCTCCAGAGTGATTATTTTCAACTGATCTGTTACAGACGTGGTCACACAAACTCAGACAGATAAACCAGCTGATTAATTAACAATAAAAGTTCTTCTTTTTTTAAATCTGTCTTTATAACCTTATTTCTCTCTGTAAAGCTTGTGGACTGGTGTGAAATTAATTTTTTGGTCTAATTTGAAATTGAACGTTCTCCTCCTTTTCTGCTCTGCTATGGCACAATTTAAATTGCTGCAGTAATGGGGGTCAGCCAGGAGTCAATATTATTTCTTTTTGTCTCGTCTGGAGGGACCAGAGGTGAGAAAAGCTCATCACGAAGAGTGAGAGAGGCGGAGTGGAGAGAGTCTGAGAGGAGGAGAGGGAGGGAGGGGTGAAGATATGGATTGGCAGCGAGGTAGGTAAATTAAACATTTCTATCTTCAATGCGTATGGAAAATTAAGGCCACGGGGAACTATTGTTAGATGAGGACCGCGTGTGACCAGGAGGCGAAAAGCGGGCGAGATGGTCGTTGACGTACTTCACGCTGCCTGTGTTGCTCTTCCTCGCCTGTTCCTCTCGACGCGCTCGCAGCTGCTCCTCAGCCAGAGACATCTCCTCCTCCATGTTGCTGATCTCCTCCTTGGCCCGCCGACGGTTCTCCTGGAAAAGGAAACAGAAAAGGAGCATTAAGAGAAACATATGTGGAACCCAAAACATTACACCCATGTGACTGTTCAACATCCTATTCCAAAACCAGCAGCATTAACATGCTTCTGCATCAGCCTCCGCTGCTGTGGGAAGTCTTGCCACATGATTTTGGAACCATTCTACTTAGATTTCAACCAAGATCAACACAAACTTCTGTTTACTGGCAGACTTTACTCTAACAAGTGATTTGGCTCTTTTTTTTACTGCATAATTTTATCTCCTTGTGGCCCTAAGTAAAAAACACTATAGTGGAACCGGTCACGACCAGTGGATGTGTGTAACCAGTGTCAAGCTGTTGCAGTAGACCTTTCTTCATTCTAAAAAGTCACAAGCCAAAAATGTTTCAAAAACGCTTGTCTAAGTGACGAAGCCCAAACGCACTAAATAAACCTAACATGCACTGAGCAAACACCAGCCTTGCTTTGCCTTACCTGTCTGCTTTTTCCTGCATGTTTGATGCTATAGAACATGGGCCCGAGTTCTGCCAGCCACTCTCCGTCCACTGCAGTCACACACTGCATGTACTCCTACAACGCAAAGCACAGATTAAAACATCAGCAACACATTTGTCATTCACAGTTCTCATGCTAGCCGACTTCTGCAGCCGACAGACTTTTTTTGTTTTTATTACCTTGGTGGTCATGACGAGCTCGTGGTAGATGATGTAGTCAGGAGTGTAGCCCATACCAAACAGGGAGCTGGTAGGATGGAGGTGACATGGCATGCCTGTCCTCACGTTCACATATTCACCGATGCCCTGGGAGCAAACACAGGCATAAATAACAAATTAAATGTGTGACTCGGAATTTCCAGATGGGGAAAATGGGACCAAGTGTGCAGTGTGTGTTTGCGCTCGCGTCTATGGGAACACTTTAAGGTCAGAGCAAAGCGGGTCATCTGGGTTAATTTGCTTCTCCACCTGGCTTAGACAGCAGGAAAATAAATTTGAAGTATATCCAACTCTGCTACGATCGCTTGAGTTAGCCAGCTCCTCATAAGTCAAACAGAGAACCTTGATTATACAGTCATGATTTCAAATTCCCTTTCAGATTTTAGCGCTGTATTAATGTGAGGCCAGAAGGGATATTTCACCACTCTGTAATTATGCTGCTATAAATCTGCCACAACCAGTTGCCATGAGGCGTAACATATTAACTGAGGAAAACCCAGAGAGGAGGAAGTACCTTGAGCTTGGCAGCTTGGTGGAAGTACGCAGCACAGATGCACTTTCTGATGATGTCCCAATCTGACCCGCAAGAAATCAGGTTCATCCTCTGCTGCACCATGATGTCCTTTAACTGGGAGCGCACCTCACGCACCTGCAGGAAGAAACAATGTGTAAGGGGAAATACATCCTAGATCACTGCCGTCAGGGGGAAATATCAGAACCTGACATATTTTACACTTCATTTAAAATACCACAGGAGCATACAGATGCCTGAATCATGTACTACACACACACACACACACACAGAAACGGCAAAATAGAAACAAGAAAACTGTTTAATTTATACTTTTTTTCCCCCCACACACACGATCATCTTGCTGGAAATCAAGTGAACACTGGGGCCGGAGAATGTTTACGGAGAGAATAGCTGAAGCGGTGGGAGTCTGACCTTGCGCATGGCCTTGGTGTGGATGAAGTGCTCGTTGCACCAGGCACTGGAGTAATTGTTGTTCTTCCACTGCATGTAGACGTTAAGGTAGGTGAGGTGGTCGCTCTCTGGAACGGAGAACTTCTCCCTCACCTGGTCACTCTCCTCCTCACGACCCTGCAGAAACACACACACACGTTCACTTTTTATTCTTCTTCCATTGGGGCACACGGTTCTTCACACACATTAAGCGACACATTTAAGTGTCAATTATTAAATAAAGTATTAAATAAAAATAAAAACTTCTTTTGGGCCACGCAGCAAAAAGCGAGCTGTGAACACAACACAGATAGACATACTGTTACCTTTAGCGCTGATGTGGCAAATTTGTTAGCAAACAGTTGCATATTTACACATCCAGCAGTTACAGAGCAACATAAGCATTAATTTGGAGTGGAGGCGAATGGAATATTCACTCTCCTTTTAGCTGAAGGATATAGCTGGCTCTCCACCATCTCCACCAGCTAGTTGCTAACTGCGTCTGTGTTCTGTTTAATGGACAAGTAGCCGTTTAGAGCCGGTTCACTAAAAACATCTGCCGGCTGGGGCCAAAAACAACACTGAGAATGAACTAAAACGGCATTTTCAGGCTGGAAACCCAAAAACAATCAGCTGAAAATGTTGTAATAGTCCAAAGAGCTGAGCTGCAGATGTAGCTTCATCACTACGAGCGACTTTTTCCACATACAAGTAGTCACCTGACCCACTGTTAATAGAAAAATATGATTATAGCCATTCTACAGAACAAAATCCATTAATACAAATGGATTATTAAAATGAATATGGCAATAAGATTGGCAGCCTCCCATCTATTTCACACTGACACAGTAGACGCTTCAATTATGCAGCAACTCTTCTGAAGGAGACGCACCTTAGGTCTGTAGAAGATGGCCGGCACAGACAGCATGGAGACGATGATGAGGATGTCGGCACTGCAGCCCATGTCGCAGGACACAATTAGCATCTTGGAGAGGGCGGGGTCGAGTGGGAACTCCACCATCAGGCGGCCTGTAGGTGTTAAAGCGCCTGAAAGCACACAAGGAAGCACGAGTACAAGGTCACACGCGAAGAATGTCAAAGTGTATGAAATGTGAAAGACGCGGGAGGGACGAGCTTCAGACGAGTAATAAGCTGCTTTTTCCATTAAAAGCCCTCTGCCGTGATGGAGAAGCCAGCGTAATGTGACACTTATTTGTCTATCGCCGTGAGAGAGGAGGATGAACTGCTGACAGTTGGGAATACTTGAGGGGAGGGGGGAAAAAAAAAAAAAGAGTGTGAGATCAAAAACTTTGCCAGTTCTGATTTAAATGATTAGACGACAGAGTCTAAGAAGCTTACGAGGAGGAAAAGCAGAGAAGCAGAGCAGCCAGTTTGGGGCAGGTAAGCCTTAATCAGAGATAATCTGCTGTTAACACACCATACAGGGAATCATCAAAAGTCCCCCCTTATCCCCAAATCCTTAAATCCCCTGGAATCTGGCTAAGGATGAGACAGAAATGAGGCTCGGCCAGTCAAATCAAACACAGGATCAGTTACTAGGCAATTACTCCACTGGCTAAACCTCACAACTACCTCCTCGAGGCCTGTTTGCAGTGTCTGCATCATCGCTGCAGCATCCTTTAAACAGCCAGTCTCTTGTCTGTGTTTGTGGTGTCAGCATCACTATGAAGGAGCTCAAAGCAGCGCTGAGGGGGAAATACAACCCTTAAACACCTAATGTTCTCCGTCACAGCTTCATCTTCATCTCAAAAGCAGGATGAGTTATGTGTTTGGTCCTACTGTGTGTAAGGCTGGTGGAGGCCTTGTGTGATCTGCTAGGACTCCTGCAAGGCAGGACAAAGATGACTGACTGAACTCACATGGCTACTTTGTCCATATTAACACATTATGGACAAGTAATCTGTTATTGCTCATTATTAATATCCAGAGATGACAAAACGTTTGTGGTTCCAGCTTCTCAAATGTGAATATTTACTTTCTTTCTGTTTCTTCCATGACTGTGATGGTGATATTTTGCAGACCAAACAATGAATTGATAAATCGAGAAAACAATTAGGATTATATAATGAATTTGAAGTTGCAGCCCTGGTTTAAATGTACACTGAATGACTCTCAGTTCAGGCTGTATCATTCAGATGCATATACATTTTTAATGTAGGTCACTGATAATGAATGTTTTCCCCCCCATCTACTTGGCAATGTCATTTTACTGCAATAAAAAAGAGAGCTGACCGGAGCGCAGTTAAAAACTTCATTTGTGAGATTTATAAGAGAAAGTACAAGTCATAATTGGATGTCAAAGGGCCATAAATTACAGTATATTACAATACTCAGCACATTAAAAGTGTATCTAGGTTATGTATCTTATCAATATTATATTATGATGCCTCCAACCCTTTCTCACCTGTGTTGTCCAGAGCGCCCAAGATCCAGAGCTGGTACATGGAGTTGAGCATGTTGTCCTCAGGTGGTGGATCCATGAAGTGGAAGAGGAGCAAATCCTGAACACCCAGAGACTTCAACAACAGGACTACGTTGGCCAGGTTGGTCCTCTGGATCTCTGGTATGGTGGTAGTCAGCATCTCATTCTTAAAAGCGCTCTGTGTGTAGAGCCTGGTCAGAGACAGACACAGTGAGTGTGAAATTTAAGTTGTGAAGCATGATGTTACACAAAACAGGAAGAATGTACAGATGTTTGCACATACTTCTTTATTTGTGATGTAAACTGAAACACTGCACTGATGCTCCTCTGCGTCGTCTTGTTATGTGACACTGATGTGACTTATTTTGTTCTCCAATA
This sequence comes from Nibea coibor, assembly GCA_023373845.1. Classification (NCBI taxonomy): domain Eukaryota; kingdom Metazoa; phylum Chordata; class Actinopteri; family Sciaenidae; genus Nibea; species Nibea coibor. Next base: position 9,272,933 of record CM041738.1, on the reverse strand, counting down.
TGTGCAGGCATGTCAGCAGGATTCTAACTCAACAGTCAGCACCAGGTCATTCAATTTATTAAAGGAAGCATCCAGAGCCTGAGTTAAAGTGCAGGACCCGACGTAACAAAGCTCTAACAATTATGGCTGTCTGATGTCGGAGCCTATAATTACCGAATGATTTGAATGTATATCGAGGTTTGGAGTCTCAGCTAAAAGGGTCTTTGAGTGGGGAATTCTCCACGCAAGCGGAGATAACCAGCGTGACTCACTCTCTCTGCTCTCAAACACCTTGACTGTACTCCGTGTAAAGCTGCTTCCAAGATGGATTCTTCATAGATTTGTGTGAGCTCGGATGGAAGAGCAGGTGGGCAGAATTAATCCAGAAATATGTGGGCTATCGTGAGCATCCCAGCTCATTAGCGAAGCAAAACGTATCGCCCTGCGTGTGTCACTGCTACTCACTGTCACACTTAAGCAAAAGTGGCAAAAGATGGAGGGGTCAAGTGAAACCTCTAACAAGGCCGTTTGTAGCACATTTCCCTGCCATGCCATCGACAGTCAGAATGGGGGAAAAAAATGCATGACTCCTCTGGAGATTAGGGGTCTGGCCTGCTCTCCCTTTTCCTGCCGCTGAATGTCTTGAAAACATGGACATGACACATCCAGAGTCCTGAGTACACTGTCTGAGGATGGCATTGATCTCAAATGACTCGAGGGAAGAAACACACTTTAACAACAGTCACGCTAAAAAGATGATACATTCCCATAGCAGCAGGAATGGCAAAGAAAAACAATATCCAGGTGGTTTATTTTAATTCACAGGACTAAGATACAAATATAAGATGCCAAATAATGCATCAGGATACCCTAAGTACTCTCTCAAAAGGGTTGGGGAGGATTAGGAGCAGCCTTACACGAACTTGAATCCTGTGGTATAATTATCAATCAAGCTCCAATTCCAGCTCAACACTGCTTGTGCCTCTGTGTGGGCATGTGTGTGCAGAGAAAAGACAAGCGGCATTACCTGTAACACTGCCCTGGTCCCGTACGTCCTGCTCTGCCAGAACGCTGGTTGGCATTAGCCTGGCTGATGGGATAAACCTGTAGAGCATCCATTCCAATGCGAGGATTGAAAACCTGTTGACAGAAAACACAGGTGTGTCGTAAATGGTGTGATAGTGGTTTAAACCTGTACACAGTGTGAAATATATATATATATATAGATAAAAATACCTTAAGTTTGCAGTATCCTGAATCCACAACAAACATGATTCCATCCACAGTGAGGGAGGTCTCTGCGATGTTTGTTGCAACAATGCATTTCCTCACACCATCTGGAGCCTAGAACAGGATAAATTCAGTCAGCTTTGTTTTCTCTCACGTGTTACTCGTTTAAAGTGTGGAAATGCATGCAACACTATGATACAAACCTTCTGGAAAATCTTGGCCTGGAGGTCAGAGGGCAGCTGGGAGTAGATAGGCAGCACGGCCAGAGGAGGCGCGTTCTCCAAGTCCTCCAACCGCTCCACGATCTGATCAGATGTTACCTGCAAGGGCATGGATAAACTTCAATTAACGCAAAATGAAAAAAAATATTGACAAGATGTGGCCAGCGGGGTATCAACTGACAGATTACATTTTGTGTTTGTAGGAGCAAAAACTACACAGGAGTGAAAACAGGCTTGTTACTCAGAAGGGTCATATTTATACCAATATTTTGGAAGTTTTCCTTCTATGTCTCCACAGACATTTGAGGGAGGAAAAATGTACAAACAGTATCAGTACAGGTCATTTAGACCACAGATCTTCATGTCAAAAGTCAATATCCAACCGTTTGAGCAATAATAGCAGCCATGGCCTGCCCACCTCAATATCTTCCTGTCCAGGCATAAAGATGAGGATGTCGCCTATTAATCCACTGAGGTGGATCTGCAGGGCCTGCTTCACTGCTGCCTCCACATAGTCCTCCTGAGGAGTCTACACAGCACAAAACACAACAAATTAGTCAGGACAAAAATCACTGAAATGATCCTACAACAACCAAAACGTAAGTCTCAGAATTTTGACATAACAGCAGAGGTGTCAAAGGTGTATTGTAGCGAAAATAAAATAGAATATGACTAAATGTGATACAACACTTTACTGCATTTGTTTGTTATAGTTTTCTTAATGGTTAATATTCATTTTACAGGTTAAATATTTCATTAAAAACTAAGATGACTGTACTTCGAGTATTATCAAGTTTAAACAACAAATTCCGAAATATGAAATAATAATTATCATCTGAAGTAGTAGTAGCAATGATGTAATATATTTTAAATACAATATTTAAATAAAATATTCTATTAATTATAGATACATATTTAAGTGTAAATGGAGAATTGGGGATTGGGAACAGAAACGTACCTTGCTAAACAAGATGTCAACGGGAAACGTTCTTCCTGGAATGTGGAATATAGGCACGTTGCCGAAAAATGCTGCAAACTTGTCTGAGTCCATAGTTGCAGACGTAACTATGAGTTTTAAATCGGTGCGTCGAGATACAACCTGGACAGAAGAGAGGCGATTATATTTACACTGAAATGAGATCAGGAAACAACAACAACAAACTCAGAAGGTAATTTATCATCTAGACACACAGCAGACGGAGAAGTGTGCACGTCTTGAATACAACAAGAAGAAATATTTCTTTAATGGGTGTTAGGTAGTTGGGTACAGACCTCACGTAGCAGGCCGAACAGCACATCAGTATTCAAGGAGCGTTCGTGAGCTTCGTCCATGATAACAGCGCTGTAGTGGTCCAGGTCCGACTCCCTCAGTGACTCCCTGAGCAGGATACCGTCGGTCATGTACTTTATCAGTGTTTTCTCTGAAGTGCAGTCCTCAAAGCGGATAGCATAGCCCACCTGCAGGCAACAATTTCAGAATAATCAACCTAAAATATGTATCGACTTTAAAGTACTTGCTTACAGGAGATAGTTCTCCATGGTGTGACAAAAAACGACAAACAAATACCTCATCCCTGTAATAGAAACATTTTGATAAGCTCATTATTTAACCAGTGTTGCCCTTCATAGTGAATCCCAGCCAAACATGATGTTTTCCTTTTGTCCACTAGATGGTGGTGTTACACAGCAGACTAACCATAAAAGGCTTGTACACTATAATAATTACTGTTGTAGTAGTTTTATACCAAAACTTCATAGCAGAGATACGAGCACACAGTGACTCCAGTCACTGGGCAACTAAATGAGCAAACGGATCACAGTTTACTGTATTAATTAAACTACCGCTTTGAAACAGGAAGTTTAAGGGGCCAAATTTCCACAATTTGAGAAACGCTGAGAATTCATTGAAATCTACTGGAATCCACTGTAAAGCAGAGCTACCCATTAAGATGACACCAACGTAGTTAGAGAATTAAATATTACCATAACAGACGAGAGTTATGGCCAGTATGTTCAGCGGTGAATTAGTTTCCACAACAACAAAACTACACACACAAATGTAGTTAACGTTTGCTTGAGTAAAGTAGGCATCTGGCTGCCTCACCTCTTCTCCAAGGTTGGTGCCAATCTCCTCGCTGACTCTCTTGGCCACGCTCATGGCTGCCACTCTTCTGGGCTGAGTGCAACCCACCATGCCGTAGCTAGTGTAGCCATCCTCGTGCAGGTACTGAGTCAGCTGGGTGGTCTTCCCACTGCCGGTCTCCCCGACGACAATCACGATGCTGTTGTCCCTGTAAGACATTGAAACTATCAGAGTTAGAACGCAGTCAAAGAAAAACTCATCACAGTTTTGATGAAACGTTTGAGGTGAAACTGTGGGAAAGGATTGGATTCGGGTATTGATACCTTATGATGTTCAGAAGCTGCTGTCTCACAGCAAAAATAGGTAGGTACTGTCTCTGTTCCAGAAGGGTCTTCTTCTTAGCAAACTCACTGGTGGCCTCAGACTTTTCTTTCATGTGGTCAGCAAATTTCTGCTCTGCTCTGTAAGGCAGAAAGAGAAAATCAATAATCAATCAATCAGTCAATATGTCAGTCGCATAGGTTAATCCTGTGGATTATTACAAGGAAAGTGAAAGGAAGATCCAAGCCTGCTGGTCACCTGTAGTCTACTTTGCCGTCCTCACCGACCGGTTTGCCCCCAGATGTGTCCTCCTCCTCCTTCTTCTTGATCCCCATTATATCCCCCAACTTGGTGCCTGCCAGTTCCCAGTGTTTGTGCTGTGCCTGAAAACATAATTATGCCGATTATGTCATATGAATATGAAAATTTAAGCTTCAGTCTGGCTGCAGACGCAGATTGCAATTTCATGCCCATTCAACACAGATAAAAAATTACAGAGCACCTGGTGTCGTAGTTCAAGTTTTTTCACCTCGCTGCTGGAGGTACGCAGTTAAAATGTCACCGACTGTCCAGGTAAGGTGATCATGAATAAATTATTTACTGATGTGATGAAGTTAGACAGCAGTGGCATTATCAAACAGACAGGTGCACACCAACAAACCCCACTGACATTTCCCAGCAGCATGAAGAGCATATCTGCTTTGTGCTTCACCACATTTCTCAATACAGACGAATAGAACGACGATATATTCAATCAAAACCCTATAAAAGTCAACAACAATAACATTAAATGTGTGTTAGTTATTAAAGCAACCAACCTTCTTGCGTTCTTTCTGCTCGCGATGTTTGCGGACAAGCTGGCTGCCTTTGCGAGAGATGATGGCCATGTCAGAGGTAGCATCTTTCACAGGGATGACGGGCTCGGGCTGCGGCAGGGAAACAAATACACACATACACATATTTACATAAAGAAGCTAAATATGACATCTGAGCCACTGAATCATTAGTAATCCACCAAAAGGGTAAACCCAGTGACTACAACGCTTAGCTAATGAACCGTTTAGGTCTTGTTTACCTGCTTGGTGAAGACTATTCTTCCATCAAGAAAGGGAGGAACCAGATTGTGAACCAGCAGGTGAACCTTAGCAGCGTTGTCCTCCTCAAAGTCTTCGTCCACCTCCAGCCTCTGCACCACACCACTGGTCAGCATCCGGTTGGTCTCCCACCGCTCATTATCCTGAGACAAGAAATACAGCCCATTACAAAGATATACTGACACAGACAGAAGCACTAACAAGACAAATAAGGACATGCGCATCCATGAGTGTGCATGCAGACAGGCTGAAGTGGTTGTACCTCGTTGATCTGTCGCTTCTGGGCAGATATTCTTTTTTGAGTCTGTTTCTGAAGGATCTGCTCTCTCTTCTTCACATATTCATCAGAGGTGGAAGTGAACGGGTTGTGAAACTCATCATAGCCTTCATCCATCATGTACCAATCCCTGTCCGCTTGCTGCAGAACCGTGAGACAATCAGAGATGTCAAAAAAAGGAAGAAATACATTGCCAGAAAAATCGCTAGTAGTTTATACAAGACAAAATTGACTGTGTCACTCACCTTCTGGTCCTCTTGCCACTGTTCTTTCTCGTCCTCATCTTCAAACATAATGCCTCCCTCACCATCTTCTTTCCTACCTGAAGAAAAAGGCAGAATAAGAAATGAAATCATCAGACATACAGTATTTAAACCTTGCACATGAGCACAAAATGGCGTGTTTTCAGGATAGTACCTTTTCCTTGTGATAAACGAGGTGTAGAACCCAGATGCTTTCTGTCATTGGCCCACTCGTTGTACTTGTATGACGGTGTAGGCAGGGGCGTGTCATCAGGATAACGACCTCTGACTGACCTATGCACACACACACACAGCAAACAGGCAATATGTAAGCTCCAGAGAGCAATGGTTTCAGAGCTCCTCGCTGTTGCTTTCTGATCAAATCTTCACATCACAGGTGCGTCTAGGGACAGCACTGAGCAGAAGGTATTGCTTTATGGTGAGAACTTGCTTCTCTGTACAGAGAAAAGCAGGTTGTGTACAGTTTACCTAGACCATTTGGTCTCTTGGCTAAATTTTAACGTGTGTTAATGTGAACCTAATCCTCTAAATGCTGCAGCTGGCAAATGCCTGCTTCACACAATACAAAAATGTAAGAATTGAAGATATTTTTAAAATGTAACTGGAGTACTTTGATCCAGTTGCATTAACAGCACTCGTTTTTGTAATATCAAATACAGTGGTCCTTCCAAAACAAAAACCTCTTGGCCTTCTTGACCCTATTGGCTAGACTACTGATATTACTTTGTTGGAAGCCCTCTTGTAGTCCATTCCATGAAGCTAAAAAAATGTGAGATTAAATGAATACCATTATTTTCTTTTACCTGTCCCTCCTCTCACTCTCTCTGCTGGAGCGATGGCTTCGCTCTGAGCGATCTGACTCTCTGTTAGACGGGGCAGGGGAGGGAGACTCCCACTGGGAATGTCGTGTACTGCCATAACCACTATCATCCTCCTCCCAGTTGGAGCGTGAGGGTGTGAAAGAATCTGTGTAAAAAAAACAAAAAAGGGTTAGACTATGAGATTCTCAGAAATAATTACCTGATATAAAGGCAGATCAATAAAACAAAACTACCTCTGGGGCGATGTTGTGGTGTCAGGGGTTCATCTCTCTTATTCCCCCGACTGATGCGTTCGGACCAGCCATCTCTCTGCGAGCGCTCGCTCCTCTCGCCACGCTCTGAGCGCTCCGAGCGGCTGCTGCTGCTGCCACGGCCGTGGCTGCTCTCTCTGTCTTCTGACAGACAGAGAGACGGGAAGTTACTCTTACATCCCTGACTGATCATTATCAACTGACTCATTCTACAATACATAAAAGGTGTAAATGGTGTAAAAGGTGTAAAATGCAAATGGTTAGTGCTCCGACAACTAAACAATCCAAATTTAGCCAATTTACAATATTATTATTCACAAAAGTCAAGCAGATCTTCCCACTTGAGAGTCTACTACCAGCAAATGTTTGGAATTTTTACTTGAGAAATTTTGCTGGACTACAACCAAAGTCATAACCCGGGTGATCTTTAGAAATACCTCTTTCACTCCTCCGGTCTCTGCCTTTATCTCTGCTCCTCTCTCTGTCTCGTTCTCGGCTCCTGTCCTCTTTGGAGGAGGCATAGACTCCATGTTCACGTCTGTCTTTCTCCCTCTGCTGGTGTCTGCGTCGGAACTCCTCACTGACCCCTCCGGGGTTTGAGGGTGTCTCGGAGCCAGTCACACGATATTTCCTGCTGTTAAGACAAGCATAACACTGTTAGACATAAGTCATTCTACATGTATTTGTAATGCTACTACAGTTAGTAAAGTAATGAATGTGTAAAAAGGGAACAAAGAAACTACTAGGAATACATAAACTTTAAAAGGGGTACTTATGTTCCAAGCTCAATTTTGTCTTTGCAGTGACTCACAGCAACAGACCTAGTTTAATATTTTAATAGTTTTAGTAAGATGATCTTTTTCTCTGAAATAACTCATAGGTAAAATCCACAAAAAAGTGCTTAAAGTGTTATAAAACAGTCCTGCTTGGCACAGTCATTTAATTTATTCATAATGTATAATTAAATAACTATATTTAACACTTGCACATTGATATGAGGGATATGCTTAGTACATTATTCATCATTTCTAATAAAACATTGTTCTGTGTATAGGACTTACCTCTCCTTCTTAGCGCCTTTGTTCTTATCATCATCTTCTTCATCAGACCCAGAGTCACTTTTCCCTTCCTCCCAGTCCTTGTAGGAGGAAACCTTGGACTTCTTGTTCTGTCTGGCATCTCCACCATTACCAGTATCACCCTGTTCCCTGCCCTCACGCTCCTTCCTTTTCTGGGCAGCAAGCAGATCCAACCCTAGCAAGGAGGTGCGTGGAGTGGGTGCGCGGAAAACATGGGGCTCTGCAGCATCGCTCTTCTTCTTCTTCACTATCAATCCACCAACTTGAGAAGATAGATCACTCCCTTCCAGTCTGTGCATGGACACATCGTCATCCATCGTCTGTGGAGAAATATTGATATGAGCAACAGGTGAAAATGTGTAAAGTTATTAATCTGGTCCTCACAGCAACAAGTGTAATTACACAGTTGTTGATTCTAACTAATGGTTTGAGCTTTTGGCACTCTTTTTAGCAATGATAAGATTGATGAATTGTTATCTATAAAAGGTCAGAAGATAAATGAATGAAATGTTAATAAACGCAGATCACGAGCAACCTCTTGTTTGCTTTGACTGACCAACAACGCAATGCCAAAGAGATTCAGTCTACTGTACCAGCAGACTATGAAAATCAGCAAACAAGTTGGAACAAGTTAAAACAAATCCATCCATCCATTATCTGTAACTGTCACTGCGGGGCTAGAGACCAAGTCGCTTGTTCATCGCAGGAACATAATTTGAAACAAATGTGATCAGCAAAAGTGCAGGATGAATTTTCTATGCATCAACTTATGATTAATAAAGTGTGACAGATCTAACTTATAATTATATAAAACAGAAAAAGGCAGCAAATCCTCACAGTGGAGAAAGTGGAAAACAAAACACTCGTGTGCTTAATAGGTTATCAGATATGATTCATTTGCTGACCGTCTATATTAATCGATTAGCACAAAATAACCAGGATTTGTGCCAGACACTGGGTCGTAAAGTTACAGGCTGTTATTCATACAAGTACAATTTGTACCAGATTGTTTGCTCCATTCAAGTTTACTTTCAGTTCAAAGAAGCACCGTCTAATAATCAATGAACTTACTAACAAACAAGCAAGCAGGACACTATTTTATAAAGTCGCAACTCACTTCTATCCCTATCTGCGACGAAGGTCACAAATGGGCCCGTACACACATGTAAATAAGTAAAAATATTACATATGTGGCTCATTACATTAAATGAAATATAAGTGCTACGTACCTCGGATAGAGCAGCTAGCGTTAGCCACCCCGCGAGCTATCCGGCTGTGCGATGAGAAGGCCGCGCGGCAAACTGTGGTGAGCTCCCGCGCGCTGTTTGGGGTGTTTAATGTAGAAATGATCACATGAAATCAAAGATTTGATGTTGGGATAAGTATTGTAGTAAATGACGGAGCCGTGGCTGTCACTGGTAAATATGTAACCATCGGCATTCGTAAACACAACGCATATGTTTACAGTGAGGGAGCAGCCATTTCAATCCCACAATTCCGAGCGTGAGGTAGAAAAAAAACGCTTGAAACTTTATTTAAACAGCCTGTGTTACAGAAGGAGAGGAGTGAGAAGTACACCGCATTCATTCCCAAAGCACATGAAATGAAACAGTGAGCAGTAAATAGGAACATTACACGCAAAACAAAAAATATATATATTTAAACGTTTAAGCGCTATGAATAATCACAATAATTAAATTAAAGTTAAAACAAAAAGAATGTTGCCTAAAGGTCCAATAAATGTTTTCAAAGTTTTCCAGACTGCAACCACAAATCCTTGAATGCCTTAAATGCCCATAACTGTCATAGACAGGAATTAAAACATTAGGCTACTCTGCTTTAGACAGTTCAATAAAGTAAACACATTTTATGACTCATTAAGACTGACAGAAATACCAGAAATACTGACATGTCAAGATAATATGAGAAAAAGATGATGGAAGGAACACTTCCATGTCCACCACAGACACTCTTAACAACATGGCATGTGTTTATATTGTATGACATTTGTACAATGATCTCTGCTGCAGTACATTATGTGTAAAAAAAACAAACAAACAAACAAAAAAAAACACATCAAACATATTCTTTAAAATAAAACAACAGGAATCTGCTTATTGGCCTGCACTTGAAAGGAATTCAAAACATCTGACTGTGTGCTAAGTAGACACATGAGTTACCTTGGGACGTGCCACAATGGGTAAAACTACTGGGTAAAACTGGTCTGTCCATATTCGTCAACAAAGATAAACATTGATTAAACTGTTTTTGTTAAAACTGTGGAAGTGTACTTGAAAAAGTAAACTAACAGTAAACTGATAACATTAATTTACAGAAAGATGAAAATAACGTCACATCTGTGTCTTGGAATTTTAAATCACATAGGAAACATGTCAGCTGACTCAGAAAGCTGAAGAATGTGTGGCTTATGTTCTGGCAAAGCACTGTGGATTGCAAAAAGATTTACAAAACAACATGAAAAGATTAAAAACTGTGGTCTTGTTGGACCACCAAAGGCAAAGTACATCTTCCACTATCACCATGTGTTTGGTCCTCTGATCTATCAGTTGCATACATGTACTTCAGAGGCCCCCTTATCAGCACAGAAAGAGGCCCATTGCTATAAGGTGTCCCCATATGTAAACATGTAAAGTCACTTAAATACCTTTTGATCTCTGCTCTTTCTTATAGATTTATTTATTTTTATTTTATTACATTCGTATATAATAGAATATTTACGCATAGTATAACAGACAATTTTAAATTTCATGTCGTTTTTTTTTCTGTTTTCAGTTATTACAATCCAAATCCAAATTTCCCAAATAAGACAATAAGTGAATTAATTTCAAGCTGGTTTTTATTGTTGGCCCTGTGGCTCTGAGATTAAACTGGGTAAATTCGCGCATTGGAAACACAAACACCAATGTATGCGCAATGTCAGCGCACAGTTGACAACCTTTGTAAACTTCCTGGCCTTAAAGGCACTAGTCTCATGATCATGAACTGGTCGATTTTGATTGGCCGGCACCCTGAAACTCGCCGTTTCATTGGTCAGTTGTTGTGTTTTCCGACTTGACAGTGAAGTGACAAGCACATCATTGGTCTGTCTCACATGTCGGCTGATGTGCCGGGTTAGGGTGTTTTTTGATTCCGTAACCCAACATTGTTCAGCGTTTGTGTGGTAATATTGTTTTCTGTGTTGGGTCGTTTCTACGGTGACATCTGGAGCGTTTTGTAACCCGGCTAACCGTGTCCAAACAGGCTGGAAACGGATCGAGACGTCGCTTTACGCAGCGTTACATCCATATCTGCCTAACAGAAGCTAACGTTAGCTAGCCGCTCAGTCGATTTAAGTGATCGGCATTGACGTTAGGATGGGCGAAGAAATCGACAAGAAACTCGTCGACACGGGCAATGAACCTGCCAACACCAACAATGTCGAGGAAAACGGCGAAACAGTAGACTGCGGTGTCAAATATTACACATTAGAAGAAATAAGAGTACATAACATGAGCAACGATGTGTGGGTCATCATCAACGATAAAGTATACGACATCACAAGTTTCCTTGAAGAGGTAAGATTACATGAGTAAGTTACTCATGGCAGCATTAATGCTTAAGTAGTTACTGCCACGTTTCTTCTTCTATCCATTGGCCACCTATTATCGGACAAGATCAGCGTTACTTCCTGTAATGACTTGTAGCCATGTGTCGACACGTAACGTTTGCTGACAGTCTCCACTCCTGTTAACAGCGATGCTATCCGGCGTTGATAACCTGTCAGGGTCACGTTAAACAAGGTTAAGCCAGGCGACACTCGGCTCAAGTTTCTGTTTCTCAAAGTGGCATAACTGGGAGAAACTTCTAGAAACATGAATCATTAGCTAACGTTAGCTGACCACTAACACTAGTTAAGTTGTTAACCGCCTTTTCCATAACGTTATTATTGCGCAAAAGTAGAGCTGCAGCGCTGTGTGTGTATATTATGGTTGATTTAAGAAAACTACATTAAGTGTGACGCGTACGGTGGCTAACACAGCTGTCAGATAAATAGCTAAAGCAGTGAATAAGTGACATGTTCACTAGTGCTGGGTATTCACAGACTTGACTTAAGTGAAATGAGTACTGCCAGAGTTAAACATCTCCATTACGCACATTCAAAACTTTTTACTAAATGGCATAATGAAATTACTCATCCTAAACGCCCTTAAGATTGTTATGATGTATATTTTAGATGTTTTAATTAATTAATAATTATTTGAGTGCTGTAGCTGCTTGCATTGGAGCTACTACTAACTTCTTTGTATAGATCTAACTAATAACTAACTAATAAAAATGCATTGTGCTTTATGTGCTTTGTATGTAACATTACATTAAATTAAAAGTTAATTAAAAATACCTTGTAACTTGCACTTGTAACCAACAAAAAAAGCACAATATTTTACGCAGTACTTGTGTAGAAATGTCTTTAGTTACTTTACTATTTGTGTATTTCACAAACATTCTATGTTTATTGATCCCCCAGAGGGGAAATTTAGATGTTACAACAACACAAGGGCATAATTGGTACAGATAAATACAAAGTGTGTGTGTGTATTTGGACAATAGCTGTACATTAACTATCTGACTCATGGCAGCATTAACTATCTCGACCCTCTCTCTCTCTCTACCTTCAGCATCCAGGTGGTGAGGAGGTTTTGCTGGAACAGGCTGGTGCAGATGCCACAGAGAGCTTTGAGGATGTAGGCCATTCCACAGATGCCAGGGAGATGCTCCAGCAGTACTATATTGGGGAGCTTAACATGGTAAGAACTGACCTTTGTTAGCTCTGAAAGACCTGATTTCATCCCTGCCTCTGTCAAATATCAAAGTTAAAAAGTCATCAGAGTTCCTTAAATATATCCCAATCAAGCAGTTCGTTCATCAGGTGACATATAATCTGTCACCAAATGTCTCTAGCCATTTGTTTAATAAAATATTACTTGGACTCACAAGATGGGACCATGCAACTATTTAGGTTTTACATGCTGCATCATGTAGGTGGGACAGCAGGCACTACAAATGCAATCTACAGGAAAGAGTGGCTGTTGAAAAGCACATTGAAAATGCAGTGTCGCTCACTGTAATCATTCCTCCTGTTCATGCTGGTCATTAGAAGTTGTTGTTGTCTGAAATAGCCAACTCCAACTTGTTATTAAAAGTTCCAATCTTTTTAGTACAATACTCTCGCTGTTAATAACTCTCCACTGCAAATAAAGGAAACAAAAAGATCAAACTTTGAAAACTCTAAAATGACTATAATGTTGGATGATACTTCATTCAGACGGCTGAAGACTATTATCTTCAACTGAACAAGAAAAAAATGCATTTGTATACAAAACAAGGACTGTGGATTTTATTTCCACCACGTACACTGAGGGCACTTTAGGAAGGGCTCTCTTACTGGCCCAAGTAAATAAGGAGTCGTTACTAGTAAACAACTAATACAGCCTGTTCACAAACAATTTATGCAAATGATAGTTGTTTTGTTGCATCTTTGAACAGACTGTAACACCCTGCAGCAAACAGAAAACAGTAACGGTAACAGAAGGTGAGATAAGGCAACAGAAGAAGTTACACATTCAAATTATTTACACATAATAAACACACAGCTTTGTAATAATGTTTAATAATTAACTGCAAATATAACAAAAGAGGTCAAACTCAAGTCACGGGTGAACACTGTCCTTGTTCTATTTATGTTCTGCTGATTATTGCTCTGGCTCTTTAACGCCTGCTTTCTGCAGTTATTGGCATCTGTTGATCAAGTTTGTAAAACGTATCCAACCCTCTACAAAAGAATGACTGTTTTTTTTTGCGATTAGCATCTTTCCAGTGTTTTTACCAGTCCCGTTTTTCTCAAATCTCTAATTGCTGATGAAATAGGGAACATCATACAGTGATCATAATGTGTTTCTAAAGTTTTCAGACAACTTTCTGGAAACTTTCCATGGTAAGTTAAGCTGGGGAAATTTCTAAATGAGAAACGTTATGGAAATTTATGGGAATTAAATGGAAATTTTGGATAATTTAAACAAATTGTATCATATATAAACATTTTGTTTTGGTATAAGCAGACATCCATGCAAAATAATATAATTAAAACAGATTTATTTGTAAGTAGAACTTCAAGTTCTCATCAAGTTTGAATTATTTAATTGAACAGTATCATCTAGTCCACAAGCTCAAATGTGTGGCTTCAATAGCCTTGTGCTCTGGGCTCCAAAGTGTTGTCCAGGGTCAAAATCATCTGTGCATGCAGGGGCATGGCTTCAATAGCCCTGTAAGCAGTGTGCTATGTGCATGTGATTGATGCATAGCTGTTATTCAAGTGTGCTTGCATGAGATCTGGTTGTTTTAGTCAAGATTACGCTAAAATATATTTTCCCCAACCATATCTAAGTTCCCTCATAAGGACCAATCTTCAATTTGTTAATTCCCATTAATTCCCATGGAAAGTTTCCAACGATTGAAAATTCACAGAATTGTGCTGCCCTAGTCCAAGCAAACAAAGATTCCTACTTTTAGATTTTGTCAACATATATAAATATTTACCTGGTATTTCATATGAATCCATATGAATTTGGATCAACTATGTATTACCAGAGAAACAGACGTTGTTCATGAGTGATACTAATTCATTTATTGTCTTTGTAGGATGACAGGAGAAAGCAGTCGACAAAGGTAAGCTCCATCTGTTTGTCTGACCTCAACTTAACTGCAACAGAAAATAATTTACAAAGACGGAACAGAACTTTTGGTTTGTTGCTAAATCGTATAATCACCTCTTTTTAATTTGCATCCTTTTGTTTCTGCTACAGGAGGTACATGACACAAAACCAGGAGAGTCCAGGTGAGTCATGAATAACATGATGAGGCTCATTGCTGCAAGTCAACACTGATCACTGTAATTTGTAGTTAGAAGTTCAAATGATATCGTATTGTTGCATTTATCGGTTGTTTTGTCCAGTTTAATTGTTTTAGGTAAAAAAAAATGTACATCTGATATTTTATTTTTCCCCACAGCTCCTGGACCATGTGGTTAATACCTGCTATTACTGCAGTTGTCGTTGGTATCATGTATCGCTACTACATGTTTGAACACAAGTCCTCTTGAGTGCTGGCATCCTCTTTTTCATCTCATTTCTTTTCATCTGGAGGCCTTGAAATGTTTGACCAAAACCTCCTCACAGAACGCACATGATTGGGAGTGTGTGCATCGTCTGCAACAAGAAAAAAAGGGGAACAGTTTGATAAATTTCTTTTGTCCTTGTCCGTCTACATAGAGCGCACCAAATAGACAGTTGGGCGGAGACTTTATTAAATTGTCTGCCTTCAGTTTCTTTGTATTTCACTGTCACTATGCTTGTTGTCATCTATGTTAAATGTTGTCTTTAACTTTCATATGCATTTGGCCCAGTTTGTATGCTCATTAACCTTTTGCCTGCTTGGAGAAAGGTTTTGTTAACACCATGTAACACAGCATCATTACATGGAAACACTGAAGGAGATATTGGTATGCAGAATATGAAATCAGGGTAATAGTTAACAGTGACCAATCAACTGTTATACACTGAATCATAGTTATAGTTTTATGATAGCTGCCTGACACTAAATAAGAATCCTGAGTTTATTCCTTTCACTCCTGACTGCACAGTTCTGCTGCTTGATTGCATTTATCTCTTGGTTGTAAATGCACATTTGAAATTATGTAATTGCAGTGTCAAATCTCTTGTCTCTTCATTTTTGAAAATGGTGGTAAATTATATTGTATCAGTGATTTATTTAAGGTGGAATATGTTTTGACTTCTTTTTCTACAATCCTGTTGTCAGGAATTTGTGTAAATGTTCAAAATACCAGAACCATATATAAAGTAATATACATTTATATACCATGTAATCATACAATATTTTATTACCCATATATAAGAACTGACAGTGAAGTATTTGTTATTTGATTGTTTGGTTTTTAAATTTCATCGTTCCTCACTATGCCATTTGTTATTTAACATTCTCACATCTTTGTTTCATTGTGATGCATCTTGAATCCATGTTTTGGATGAATGATCCTGGCAGCTGTCATTGGAGGCTTTGAATTATATTGGAGCTGTAGATGGGTGTCTTTCAGGCCACAGTCAATTTTAGTTCTTTTCTGGATTCTCCTGCTGTTCAGACGTTTGTACTGTTTTTGTTTAGATAGACTTTGCATAGTATTTCTTAAATAACTCCTTTTATTGAATATTCTGAAAAGACATTCATATTACTATCGCAAAAAGCATTTTCTACCCATTCACTTTACCACCAGTCAATTTGCAGAAGTTCCTGAATTTCTGAATATAACCTGATGCTATTTTTACATGTAGCTGCAATATTTACTTGTAGTTGGTTGACCTGAAAGACAAATATTTGCCTTCTCTTTGCATTTCAACTGCCATTTCATGTCATAAAAAGTCTACTGGAATAAAATTAGTCTTTCAAAAAGTGAAAGTGGCTTGTTGTCCATAAATATATTTATATATTGTATGTACTGTGTGTATCATCCCAAGATATGTTAGATGATTCTCAATATATTTATTTAGGTAAGTTTAGTTTAGTTCTTTTAGTCAGTCAATTAGGCAAGACAGTTGAGCAACTAGCCTGTGGCAGTTGCAAACAAATAATAATTAAACATACAACAGTAAATAGATTTTTTATGTTTGTTTGTTAGAACTGTCACACCCTTGTGTCCTGTGTGGTCACATTTCTTCCTTATAAATCTGATATCATGATATAAATGAATAATTCTTTGTATTGGTAAATACTCACCCTTACATAGTTCTCTTTATTCTTTAATTATTTATAAACTCACTGATGGATAGTGTGTCAGTGTTGTGTTAATATGAAAGGAATACAGATCTGAAAAATTTAACAGCTGGGTTTAATTTCACCCTGTGGTCACACTCTTGGCTACAGTAGCTGAGACGGGTGTTCATTCATACTCTGATGATCAAAGGCACTGAGCTCTTTTAAAAATGGCATTAAAAACCCAACTGCCTAACACATTAGTATCGTGGTGTCGGGCAACAAATCTGTAACGGCAAGAATACAGTAAGTCCACTCCTGCTTTACAAGGAGATGAGCGGCGTAGAGCAAGATTATTGAATGCTCCTCATACGTTGGCATTCTTTTGGTAAAAATGTCATCATTGCACCATCGTGAGTGAATGTAAAGTCGCATTATGGTAGATGATGATAATGTGGTAATGCACTTACTCTGTGTTTTTCTTCAGGTAACCATTTCATAGTGCAAAGTGAATAATGCTTGAGTCCGCCATACGCCTGCTCCCCTCAGTTACTTTTCCTGTGGAGAGGAGCAGGAAGCAGTGATTAGAATTAAAAGCCTTTCCATCTGCAACCGCCACAAGGGCCCTCACAGTGCAGAGTGCTTATGAGCGGCAGCACACCACAGAAAGCACAAATCAACACCCATTGATTCATCCTTTTCAATCAGGTGGGACAAATCAAGAACTGGATGCCTTCTTGTTACATAAATGGATGGATTGTTTATACTACTTTCACTACTTGTTTTTTTAATGTAAATACCAGCATTTACCACCAGCAAGCAAAAAACACACGGAGAAACCTCCACTAATGAAAAAGCACTCAGTGGTATAAAATGGTATAATGGTACAATTATGCATTCTTTTTAGCACCACCACAATCAGTCAGTGATCATTATTAATCTATTCGTGTTTAGGAAGTCTCGCCCTTGTCATGCCATACTTAGTAGAAACACAAGGTGGCACTACAGCCTCAAGATGTTTGTTTTTTGTCATTTCATTTGGCCAGAAACAGTGGAAATATATGTTAAAATGGCATATCTTATAAATGCACCCACTCTAACAAGTTCTCCACAGAATTCAGCAGTGTTCATCTGTGGGTTTTCATGGGAACAGCAATGAACAAAATAAATGCTGTCACACATGGTGGGAAAAACTCATAATGATGAAACATTGTCACTGCGATTATGTGACGCTGCGTTTGTGCAACAAGATGGCTTGAAATCATATCTATAGATTTTTTTTTTTTGCTCGTTGTTGGACACAGTACACAAGCAACAGATTTATTATTTACATCATAAGCTGCAGTATTTCCTTTTTTTTTTGTAAGCCAAAGTGAGTAATATTTTAGATATTTGTTTGATCATTGCATTGTAGATATTATCTCAGTTTTAGACCCAAAGAGCATTTAAGCCACTAGCCATTTTACATCCATGTCAGCTCTCATGTTGTGACAGAAATTAGGACCAGAGAGAGTGATGAGCAATTATGAGACAGCATATTGCATCTGTGGGAGTAGCCCTCAGATAGACATCATTTCCCATGACTGACTCGCTCGTTGTCCTCAAGGAGAGCTAAGGCTGCTAATGCACACACTTCAGTGTCGAGGGAGACCTGCTGGGCAAAAAATCTCAAATGGCAGGAAAAAAAACATGATCTCTGACAAGAGGTTTGAGTTAGTTCAAAAAGGTTACCCACTCGCCAAAAACATATTCAGTATTTGTTGTGTTACATGGGACAGCGTTAAAATCAAATTCATGCTTTAACAACTGCCTAAAAGGTTACCTAAAAACATTCACCTCTCACACTAAAGACATGTCCAACTTTTTTCTGAAGGACACGGGCCCTAGAAAAAGAAATGGAGTCAAACTTTCTTTCTCAATCATGCTTTTAAGCCTGGGTCCTTGTATCACGCCGACATGATTTCATATTTTAAATATTGGTCAAGTGAAAAGCTGAAATGTTGATTTAAGTGGTGAAAAAATATCCAGATCCTCATTATCAGTAAAAAGTAAAAGCATTCACTGTGCAGTAAAATGGTCCCTGTCAGTGTTTTACTATTATATCTGCTGCTTACTGTTGTGTTTTACTGCTGTAGATGTTTGAGGTTGTGCTATTTTAACTACTTTATATACTGTTGGATAGTTAAATCTACAGTAATGCATCATATTTTATAAGATCATCATCTAGTTTTTTGTAGTGTTAGACTGTATAAACTTTTAATGAGCTCAGAAAATAGTCCTGCTTTCAGCTTTGTGGCAATGTAGCTAATCCCAGAGGGTTATGGATAGTTTAAGACCAACCCATTTTTCATGCTACGATGGAACCAGTAACTGAAGTCTTCACACAAATCCAGTTAAAACATTTCCCTCTGAGGTGTAGTGCAGTAGAAATATAAAGTTGCATGAGATGGAAATAGTTAAGTAAGGTATAACTACTGTACTTCAGTAAGTAAGTAAGCAAAATATTATAAATCACATCATGTCACATGTATTTAGGAAGTATTTTATCAATTCTCAAACTATTTTTTTAAATAGTTGCTTCCCAGACAAGTTGTTGGCCTCAAGAGTATATATATTTTATACAGCGAGTGTACTGTTGGAAGAAAACCAGGCACACAATCAATCAAATTTATCTGAGCATTTTCAATAAAGCACTGTAAGTCCATCCCTGCTGGTTTAACCTGTTATCTAAAATGGCACGGGTAGGCAGTAATCAGCATAAGTCAATTCAAACTATTCATCGTGAGACACTTTCAGATGCAAAACTAAGAAATATATATGCATAGACTAACTTATTGGAAAGGCAAACCCTAAGGTCTAATCACATCTTAGACCTGGTTTTAGGTAATCATACCATATCAGACACACTTGGAAATGGTTCTCCAGCATCCTTAATGCAAATTAACAACTGTGACAATACATACAACTTTGACTTAGACTTTGATGATGATGTGTTACTTACACTCCCCTGGATTAAACTGTCTGTACACTAGGTATTGACAAAACATTGTAAGCATTAAATTATAGGATTTTTTTAAATTTCTGATTCCATCTCCAGAAACACAATCATTTATTTATTTAACAAGAAAAATAAATACACATACACAATATCATGTCGTAGTGTTGCAGATGTGTTTGCAGTTCTGCTCCACTCCTGGCCTGGGGAAGCACATCCGCAGCATACTAAAGCAGTGATGTTCACTTGAAGCAAACCATGCTGACAAAATAGAGCAACCCATGCTGTCCTCAGGGTGAACCACTTCATGAGACTCAGGTACTAAGAGTAACAATTCATGGCTCAGAGTTCCTTTGACTAGACAGTTTTATTCTTCTTTACTAATGATACATTAAATATCTAACCAAGTGATGACAGAATCCAAAGGCTTAATGCTTTATTTAATAGATCATCCATAAACCAATAGATTATTTGTTCACTTTCTATAAAAGTAGTTACTTAGAAACTTAACAAAATGCATACATATACATGTTCATTATTTTTTACGATGCTTAACAAATTTTACACAAACTTGAGTGGTGGTCAAACCAAAGCAGCAAAACCAAAGGCTAAAATTGGTTGCATAAAATGTTTCTTTTTGAATGTTAACTTTAATTCACAATGACAGTTAACTCTATGCAGACATAGATGAAATTGGCACTGTCAAGTTGTAGTAGAAGATACTGAGAGGAAGATCATGGATTTAATGTCTCAAAATTGCAAAACTGCAGCCTTAGAAGTTATCTCTTTGCTGACACAAATGTGGTGACCTTTCTACATTGTAGCTGCTTAATTACTTTCCCCTTGCATACACTGAAATGCCGTGACTTAAAGGTTAACTTCTCCCAGCTGTTATGTGGCAAGGTCTTGGACGCACAGTTTAAAATGGAGAAGAGGCAGATGGCCTCAATCCTTCAAAGTACTTGATATTAGTTCACAAATGTCTCATATGAATAGAAGAAATATCGGCTTTGTGTGATGAACTACGCTCAAATGTTTGAAGTGAAATAGGTTGACCGAGCAACAAGTCAAAGCATGAAACAGTTGACACTATTAAAAGATTGACTATATAACTGCGCACAGAATAATGGAAGGCTTTTTAGGGCACAGACATGGTTGATGGCTAACCATAAAACAACTAAAAGGTGGTTTAAGAGGCCATCTCCGACAGTAAATCAAACCTTGTGTGCTGGAGTAAAACAAAAGATCCAAATAAGTTACACATTGATTGAGCATGTGCTCAAGTCAAGTGGGCACTACTTTTAAACTGAAAATTGATTAAAAAAAAAAAAAACTAAAAATAAAAGAGATATACAATAATAATTAGAATGATGTACAGTGGTTATTTCAAAGACTTGCCATCAAAGCCTGTCTTAGTATCAACCATTGCATTGTAACCCAAGTGGCCCATTAGTCTAATCTTACCCATGATACCTTACGTAGACATGCCAATAACTTGGCTTCAGTTAACCAGCCCGGCTAGACAATGCAAGACGGCACAGAGGTCACTGACCATGTCCTTTACCATGCCAGAGGTGCCCTTCAGGTGCAGACATCCTAAGCCAAGCTCAACAGGGTGCAGGTGGAGGATACACTGGCAGAACGCTCATGGACGCTGTTGTTATTATCCATAATTCCCGACACAAATTGTGTCTTTGATGTGTTGCAGCACCCGACAGTGTCGGCTAGCTCGGGGCAGATGGCCATCGCCAGCCTCTGGAGGACGAGGTGGAATTTCCTGCGGAAGCTTCGGTTTATCCAGAAGTAGAAGATGCAGTTGAGGAAACCGTTGGAGGTGGGCAGCCATACAACCACGTACTCAACCCACTCTGGTACAGTGCTACCTGAGACCGCTGTTGGGCAGAAAACACAGGGACTTAAATAGGGTGAAGATCCACAGCACAAGACAGCAGCTTCTGGATGAGACAAGTGGTTGACCTTTTGCAACGACTGAATCATAGTCTGGCTATGGTTGGTTTATGATCACATAAATTGAGACATTTATTTTAAAACCACAGATGAGCATGTAATACATCAACTGATAATGAAATGTGTGTCTTTCCCCTGAGAGCAATGATATGAAGCTATCAACTTAACAATTATAGTCCAGATATAAAAGCACAAAATTAACTGACTTGGTGGAGTGTAGGGATCCACTTTACAGTGAGGCTCACTAGCATCTGGACAGCAGCACTCTTTGAAGCGTTTGGTTAAGACTGTCATCTTCATTTTATAGGGATTTTCACCCATATCAGAAGAATTACAGCCCCCTTTGGAAAAGGTCTTCACGTCTAAAAATATTCAGCTGTGACTCCACTTTCAGTCTTGATTACTCCAAGACAGCACATGGATGGGGGGAAATGAGAAAGAGTCAAAAAAGGTCTGAGTCATAAAACTGGCCTTGAATCAGTATATTCATGCCCAGAATTACATAAATAACATTGACAGCTATTTCTCTCAGCACAGTTCCAGCTGAAATTGATAAAGACGGGGAACACGCCATCAAATGTGCATCTTTTTAAAAGCAAACTAATCTAAGATATTCAAATACTTAAATTCTCTTGCTTCATCCAAACCTAGAAATTTGATAGAGCATATTGTCATAGTCATTGTAAGATCAGCTGGGTCCACATCAAGAACTTCAATTCTATAATCCTCAAATACCCTTCATGATTGAAGAATGTAGCCATGCAAAAAATAGGGGGAAATAAGTATTTAAAATGTCTTTTGATTGTCGATTGGTGTTAACTCAGTGTAACTATGCAGATAAAGACATCTTAACATTCCAGTCCATGAAATGTGAAATAAAATGGAATGACACAAAAAATATTGAACACACTAAGAAACATTGCCAAACTGACTGATTCAGATTGATTAGTTCTCCCACCTGTGCTAATTACAATCAGCTGTTAGTACTTCCTCTCTTTTAAAACAGGTTACCCAACTCTGAATGCAAGTAAACAATCCATTTGTTACCAAGCTGTCATGCATGAAACATCTCAAGATGAATAGAGGTAAAAAGCGTTCCAAAGACCTTTGCAACAACATTGTTGATCTGCGCATCAATGGCACTGTTTACTGATGGATTTCTAACTGCTCCAATAAGCACCATTGGGGCCATTATTAGCCCTAAATGGAGGGAACATCACTCAATCGTCAACCGACCACCCACAGGAGCCCATCACAACAGTTCCATCTGGGCAGTCAGAAAGTTAGTCAGAAAAGCAGCACAAGGGGTGTTGTTTAGCTCAGTTGGTAGAGCAACTGCCCCATGTGCAAAGGCTTAGTCCTTGACATGGCAACCCCAGGGTTGAATCTGACCTGTGGCTCTTTCCCACATGTCATTCCCCATCTCTCTCTCCCTACATTCCTGTCACTCTACAATCTGTCAAATAAAGCTCAAAAAGGGCAAATATGTCCTCTGCATCATATAGCCCCAAAAATACTATACCTACAGTGATGTTCAGAGGTAGAAGCATTATAGAATGGGACTGTTCTTTTTGTTTGCAGTGTTATGATTTCTGTATCTCTGCAGTTTAAGACTAATGTCTGGCCTAAATTTCACGTGAAAAGGTGCGTTTGAAATTGGAAGTTGAACACTTTTGTCCATCCACCATCTCTCTGATCCACATTGATAAACGGGATACTGCATGTTAGAGACATTTTTCAATAGGAGCGTCATGATGCATTCCCCACAATTCATTACTTACCATTGTAGATCATGGCTGCCATGCAGGGTGTCCAACAGACGTAGTAGGCTGCCATCACGGGTACCAGCACTCTGGATGCCACATTGTGTCTGCTGCGGCGCGCACAGTCGTACTTGCGCAGCTTCAGCCGCTGTCTCTTGGCAGCGCACCAAATTCTCAGGTTTGCATATGTCATGATGATGGAGCAGGGGAAAAATATCAGACACGTCAGACTTAGGGAGTATCCAACATTTGTGGAGTAGGCTGGATTGCAGACCAGAGACGCAGTGGAAAAATGAACCTCGATAATGCCGTCTGGAAACGATATTGGCAACAGTAGAAAGGGAGGGAAGCACCAGGCGAAGGCGATCAAGAGCAGTGTTCTTTTCCTTGTCATCAGAGATGAGTACTGTAGCGGGTAAAACACTGCAATGTACCTCTCCAGGCTTATCGTGGCCAGTGTATACATGCAGGTGGAGTAGACGGTGGAGTTGCAAAAGGCCACGACATGACAAAGAGCATCTGGCCCTTGAGTGTAGTCCTTTAGCAGACTCACCCAGAGATTCAAGGGCATGACCAGCAGTCCAAACGCAGAGTCTGCAGCAGTGAGAGAGAGGAGAAAGTACCGAGAGTTTCTTGACCAACCAGCCACGGAGGAAGTAATAACCAGGAGAACTGCAATGTTTCCCAAAGTGATCATCACGCCCAAAACGATTATTATGCTTACTTTGACGGAGCGGTGAGTCAGCTCCAGCAGTCTCTGAGGGTCCACACCTGACAGGTTGGAGTGCTCAGGTGTGGACAAGTTAAGCGTTGAATACATTTTCCTCACAGTGGCATGAGTGCGAGCAAAACACAAGACACATGAGGCAAGGAGGGGGAAAAAAAGGTCAACGGAAGTCAGAAAAAGTAGACGCAAAGCTGCGGCCTTCTGTGAGAAAGCGGCGCTGCAGCTGCTCGTAGCCTTTCACCTCACCAATCAGCAGCACACCTGCTGCAATTAGTGCTGGGCGGAAACGGTCTCAAAGCGCCCACCCCATACTGTCATCATAGTAATATTTTGTATGTTTAGTAATTTTGTTTTTGTAGTTTTGTAAGTGTGTAAATGATAAATGAAGTCGGTCTTTGTGTGGTAGGCCTGGTTCCTTGTGTTTCTACAGTGTTCTTGCCATAGACTTCATGCTGTTGAAAGTCCCCCTGTTCTTAAATAAAAAATTAAAATGTGGGTCAATACAAGATATTATAAGACTTATCTCAGAATCATTCCAAAAGAAGTCAGCCAGAACATGAATCTGTAATCTAAATTTTTTTATCTTTATTAACTGCATGCAAAATTCATAATTATTTATTAAATCCAAATATATTTATATACTGATGTGTAGGTGTGTGTGTGCATGTGTTTTTATGTGCACAGTGGGTTTGATGTGCAATCAGTAAGAGTTATTTCTGTTGAAGCTTTAGGGAAATGTACCAGGAAGTAAGTACAAGAGATGTTTGGCTTGTAGGCCTTGAGGGAGAGGCAGGATGTAACACTACATTTATATATTTGTGCGTTTTTTTTCAGGTATATCTTAACAAAACATTAGTAATTAGTTGAGATTTATAACAATAACAGACAGACTGCAGACTTTTTAGAAACAACAGTAGTAAACTTTATTCATATAGCATCTTTTATAATATTGAATGCAGCTCAAACTGCACCACAAGGGAAATAAATCAATGACAGATGTATTAAAAAGGAGATTAAAAGAAATAAAAAAGTTAATCATTAATAAAAACAACCATAATATGTAAAAAAAAACAAAACAAAAAAAACCCCATAAAATTACAAATAACAACAAGGCTTAATTAAAAGCAAGATCATAACAAGGCAATTCTCAGGTTGCTCCCAACATACCTCTGTTCTTTTATTTCTAAAAAAACGTGATGGACAATATTCAATGTGTTCTAGTTTTAGATCTTATCAGTACCAAATGTTCGTACTGAGCTAGGGAAGGAAGGGGTT
This sequence comes from Nibea coibor, assembly GCA_023373845.1. Classification (NCBI taxonomy): domain Eukaryota; kingdom Metazoa; phylum Chordata; class Actinopteri; family Sciaenidae; genus Nibea; species Nibea coibor. The sequence continues at coordinate 9,247,766 of CM041738.1, read as the reverse complement.
TGGGTACTCAGCACCCTCTAACTGGAATATCTTACAGGATATTTTAAAACTCAAAGAGCTGATCTCTCTGACTGTTTTTAAATCTACATTGAAAGAGCAAAAGTTTGAATCATCCAGGTGTTGTTTCAGCTGACGTTATTGTTGTTGATTTCATGATTTGTATTGTACCTTTAGCATATTTTAGACCACTACGTGTTGTAATATTATCTCTGTATCATGTATCTGTTTTGGTTTGACTTGTTCTTCGTTTGTGCTGCTGTTCTGTCTTGGCAAGGACTCCCTTGAAAAGAAGTTGCTTATCATATTCATGATGGGAGTTTGTTTAAAAGCCATTTTAGGTACATTAAGCAAACCAAAATTGTTCCTGTAAAGGTCACTTTACTAACTCTAGCAATATTTTTTGAATTAGTAAAAGTTAGTAAAAAGCACTTAAAGAACTAAATGAACTCAATATGTCTCATGAATACTTCTTCGTGTTTACAATTACATCCTAAATGGTTCTCTTTGTTGCAATGTAGTCTATCAGGTGGAAACAAATAAAAACGCCACTAGTGACTCACAGCCACCCTTTCCATCAAGCTCCAAATTTGCAGTGCAGTCCGTCGTGGCAGGTTTCATCACCAACAATAAGAATGAGTCAGTCAACAATTCATCATTGTTAAGGTCCCACAGAAGATGTACGCTCAGTCACAGCCTAGGAAGCCTGACATCTCAACAACCAATCATGGTCCACTTTCCACGATCACACGTCATCAGTGTCAGGCTAACCTCCACCTCCTGTTCCAGTGGCAACTTTAAGTGTTTTTGTCTGCATCTCTGAGTGGTAGCTGCCAACTTGACGCCATCAGAAAAAGGAAAAAAAACAAACTACTTGACACAAGGGCAAAGAAAAGACCAGGGAAGATTGTCACTGACCTTTCTCATTCAGGTAACCATCTGTTTTAGAGGCATTCTTCTGTGTGACAGGCAGTCCATTAAACAGCACATACCATCACACTCTGCACACGCATAGTCACCCACTTTCCCTGTATCTCCAGGGACACGAAAACCACCCATGATTTATTATATCAGAGGCAGTCCATCAAATAACCACACACATCTTAGTGTCGCCAATTTCTACAAAGACGATTTTAATTCTTACAATAAATTCATCATATGACCTCATCGAAACTGACTTTGTGGAAAGGAATGAAATGTTAATTCATCAGCATTAACCAGCATGATTTTATATTGTGCAAACAGTTAGACAGTTAGATGAAAAAATGCATAATTTATGTCATGAAATTCAACTAATGAAATAATGTTTCTTTCATTATATGATGACCTCTTCTTCATACAGTAGCTTCAAAGCCATCAACCTCGTTTCCCAATAATCCACTAATAATATTAATGTTTAAACAGCAGCTGCTACAGTGTGACATGGGAGAGATATTTTTCTGAAGGTATACAGCACACACACATAAACACAGAGAATGAACATCTACATACATGTATGTGCAGTATAGGGCCCAAAGACATACAGCTTTTCTGCTCTACTACCATGGCCGGATCCCCCAGAGGAAAACTGACAGCGATCTGCATTTGATTTATGAGTTTCTTGCTGTCCTAATGAGCGGATTTCTCTTGGTGATGTCTAACACAAGGCCCGGAGGAGAGCGATGGACTCAGGCTCTTGGGTTAATATTCTCAGTACCCCTCCCCTTCTACCCTTGCACTCTTTCATGTTCATTGCACAGTCAATTTCATGCTCCTTACCTGATTCTGTCTCATTTTAAAAGGATGTGGAATCACCAGACAGTTACGGATAAAAACCTGCTACATATATTCTGAAAGTGCAAAGAGTTTATGGAAGCCTATCCCAGATCAATGAAATTCTTTCCCCTAAAAAGTCCCAATTTTGCTTCATTAACTGTAAAATATTTACCACTTGTCCTCGTGATGCTACAAGATTCACAACTCAACAACTCACGACCAATAAAGTATATCAGCCAATGTTCCCAAACCTCTTGGGGAATTTTGAAAGAGTAGCTTATAATGCACATTTTGAAAAAAACAAAGAAGTACATTTTATTCTCCTCTCAGTTCATTCATAAATCCAGCTACTTTTATTTCTGTGTGGCTTAAATCATGACATGTTTTTATGTGACAGAGGGAGTGTTTGTGTGTGTGTGTGTGTGTGTTAAGTGTATGTGTAGGTGTGCACACACAAGCAGTACTTGCCCAAAGGTGAATGTGTAAATGTAGTTGATCCCATGCGGACAGCAAGATAGAGAGTGGTTGAATTTGTACACGCTTGCAATTGAATATCCTGTGAGTGGGAGGACTCCTCCATCAGCCACCTACTGTACAGCACTTCCTGATGTGGAGGAAGGTAGCCATTGATTTGTGTGTCTGTGTGTGTGTGCGCCACCATCCAGTTCTACCAGTGAGGTTTGATACATGTTGTTTAGGAGAAACAGTTGAACGGGTCAGTTTGATGGGCAATTGTGTGAAAAACTTGATGTCTGTCTTGACAGTCTGTCTAAATGATAACAGGGCTTTGTCAGCGCAGACAAAACCAACCTGGCAGTTTGGAAGTTATTAAATGGCGTCGAAGATATATCCTCTTTGTGCCTACACACCAATGTGTACTCTGTGTGGATTCAGCCCATGCTGTGTGCAGAGATAAGTGTAGAAACTGAATGGAGGAAGTACTGTAAGTGGACTGCGTATACATAATAATTCATTGCATATCAAAGACAGAAAAAATGCAGATAAATCCTATTCAGATTTGACTAAATAATTCCATACAAACAATATTCATATGCCTCTGCTGCTGTGGAATCCTACAATGTTTCAATCTGAAAATGACTCCACAATCCTTAATTGTTTTGCTGAAGATGGAGACAGCATGTGATTCCTTTATGCTTCCTGAGCGCAACAAGAAGATATACCAAAGGTGAGACAGAAGCAGCAAGACAACTATGCGAGTTTATTAAGCTCTGCCAATTGTCAGTCAGTCAGTCAAGCCATATCTCAGGGATTTGCAGGGAAACATGCTGCAAAAGATAGCAATCTGGTGTTCCACATTCCTAAAAAAAAATCCTCTGTAATTTAAGCAGCACACATTGACCCTGTTACACAATGTTTGTATGTCATAGTGCCTCTGCTTCTCTCCCTTGTACAAAAATACCTACAACACCAGGGCTTGAATCTGAGTCTTGCATAACAGCTCTTTCATTTAGAAGGCTTGGGTACTGAATATTATTGAAGATGCTTTTTGTGCTTTTCAGAGAATCACACTGAATTCAGCTAATGCGCCTCTCTGTAGCCGTCTTTATGCAACACTGCTCTCATTCTCCTAGAAAAATGGATGCTGCTCATCGGTAAAGTGACCGGTGCAAAAGGGCAAATCCTATTTTACTGCTAGCATGCCTTACAGCTGTGTACCACCTTTAAATGAAATGAATGAATAGAAATGTGTAAATCTTTGTTAATGGCAGTTGGACCCACAAGATCATTTAGTGCTGTCAGGTTATCTGTCTGTTAAAAATATTCCATCATCATCATCCATCGTCAAGTTGTTTAACAGCCAGAAAAACTGGACTCATTGATTTGACCTTAAATCTTTTTTTCAGTGACTACACAATCCTTCAGTAGCCTTGCTGGCAGCAGCTCAGCAGATATATTTTGATGCCAGTTGCTCCTGACCTGAAATGAATGCAATCTGTTTAGATTTCAAGAAGTATTTCAAGTTTATTTCTGCATTGCAACTTTTCCTGACAGTGCTTCCAACTTTTAAGCTCTTTGGAGTCTTGTGTTCAATATCTGCAGTGTAACAGTGGGTATAAGAGAGATCGCAAAACATTTGAATCATTTCATTTCAGTCATGAAGCTGAACCTTTCTCTGCCATTTCTTCATTGGCTGTATAACACTGCCATTTCATCATTTCAAGATTGTGCAGCCCTGGCAGCAAATGAGCAAGCTCAATACTTTGTACAAATATAGAATCCACAGAGAGTTCATGACCTGTAGTCCATTGAATTTGTTTTCTTTTCTGGTTTGATATTACATTTAAAGGTGCTCTCAGTAAAATCTTGAATAAGATTCAGTGGCAGCTGAAAGAATTTTGTCTTAAACATCTGCATACATGTCTTTCCTCAAAGCACCAAGTATCATTTTCTTTTTTTGAGCTAAGCCAATAGATTATATGACATAATAGTAGCTCTAGAGGTCATTCATTGGTATGGGATTTTGAAGTTTTTTTTGTGAATAACACTTTATACTGCAATCAATTTATGCATATGTATTTTTTTTTCCTAGTGTTGATTTATTTTGCTAGTTGTTAATGTTGTCATCAACTAGCCTCTTGTCAAAAGTGAGAGTCTCACTATAGTCATAATTTCTTTTCTTTTCTTTGGTACTGCTGAATCACCAGCTCTTTCACATTCCTCAGACATGTTGTTTCATTCATAAAATAGTGATGCTCTGCCTACAGGAAAAACAAAGACCAGCTAGCTGACCTGATGGAGAGCACAGGTCACAGAGTTGGGTCTTGCTGAGTTGCCTGCTATTGAAAGAGAGGACAAAAAAATGTATGGTTACTTAAATAATTTTAATTTAAATTAATTTAAATGACTTTATATGCAGACGTTTGTATGGGTTATTCAGGGTGTTATTACGATTTTAGTTAACATGATCTGCACATCTTATTATGACAACCTCAGAACTGTGAGTCAGACCCCAGGTTGAGAACCACAGGTATAAATCAGTGTGGATGTACAGTATGTTTGTAGACCTTAGTATTTGTACTGATGTGCATTGTTCCTGGCTAAAGGTCACTGAAATGAGAACATTTCTACATTTGGCCCCCGGAAGCACTGTCCTCTCTGTGATGACTATTCTCTCTGTGCTGGTAGAGGTCATCACTGCTCTACAGTCTAATATTGTACTGTCTGTAATATCTGACCCTGTCTGGTTCACTCCACTCCAGAGAAAATTGTGACAAAAATGACTGATGTGTAACTGCAATAATAAGACCTTGTGTGTGAATTATTGTGAGGGCTAATGAATAGCTGACACTGTAAAGTTGATCAAAAGTAAGGTCATGTACAGTACATCCTTGGCCATCTCACATCATAGAATACGACTCACGTATCATTCACTCATTTGCTTTGGTAAAATGTGTGTCGTGAGAGGCACTAAGCCAAAAAAAAAAGAGCAAGCATTTACCTTGAAATTCTTTAAATGTGACACCACCCACACTTCTGCCATTAAGAGGTCAGACAGAAAGGAGAGAAAATCAATGTTTGCAGCTCTAGAAATTGAATAAGAACCCAAGTATGAATTAAAGATGTACTGCATATGCTTCACGTAATATCTTGTTGTATGGCCATTCCACAGGACAGCTCACAAAACAATTCTGGGTGAGTCAAAGTCTTCTTTGTGATAGCCCTCTCTGCACAGCTGGTTGGTTTCTCTTATTTATTGGTTCCTGATGATTGGGCAGAGAAATGTTTATTTTATGACGTAATCCATGTGTGCGTCAAACCCTGCTGAGTAGCACGCAATGAATGACAATGAGCCACTGAGTGAAAATTGTGTCTGAAAGGGCTGCCTGTTATGGCAATACATTTCTCCTCTGTAGCTCTACTTACCTAAAACATAAATGCAGTATATTAACAGCCTAATCCTGCTGTCCTCCAACACCCACCACCATGACAAATACTTCAAGTCTTTAGCAACCAGAGAGCCATCCTCAAACCATTTTTTCTTTTTGTAAATATTGTGCTGGATTTTGTCCTTCTGAATTCGACGCAAACATAAAATACTTAAGCAGTCGCTCAAGTTCAGCCCAGATAGTGGACAATAGTCCGTATAGTTGAATATCACATCGAAATCCAGATTTTCTGTGCGCTGTGGTTTTTATTAAGTTTGTAATAACAGTTTGGGTGTATTCAATGTCTGATTTACTGAGCCTCAGCAGCTCATTACACAGTGAGCTCCTGGACTGATGCCGGTACTGAACCAGTGACAAAGAGCTGAAGAGGTGGAATTTCTATGAGATCATGAAGCTCAGAAAAATCATAATGTAGTGACCTTGATTACAAGATATTTACTTTGGCTGTGGTTCAACTCTGACACCTGACAAAAAAATGACTCATACAATTATGATATAATCTTTAGTAGGAATTGTATACTATTATGTATACAATTACATAATAGTATATAGAGTACATAGAGTATATAAACCTTTTAAATGCAAATTTATTTTCACCACTATAGCCTGCCTTGTGTACCATGCTTATGTGTCCTTTTCAGTGATGGTGAAATTTCTCCTGCAGTCTAGTATGTCTGTTTGATGTACAGCACATGTGTTTGAGGTAGAATGCATCACATCTGCGCCTGAGAAAACCAGCCACAAAAGGCCTCTGGCCTGACCTTCAGTGTTTTAATGCAGTGCATCACAACAGAGGTGTAGTTCCCATACCCAGCTATCTGAGAAGACGAGTAAAAAAAAAAGAATAAACACAGCACGCTTAAAAAAGGAACAAAAAGTTGAAGAAAAGCTGAAGAAATTTAAAAAGTAAGAAAGAAAAATAATAATAATAAAGAAAAATCTGTAAAGACGTCTACAAGTTAATAAAATGCTAACGTGTGTCAGGTGTAATGTTTACACCATGTTCACCATCATAATTTAGTATGTTAGCATGTAAAAAATTCTTCATCGGGACTGAATGGAAAGCACAGGTGAGACTGACTAATAAAAGTGTTGTACAAATTAAACATTTGACCTTGTGGTGTTGCTAGATGAAAAGTCAGGGCGTCACCAAAGTCCTTAGGACTCATCCTGAAGTGACACACAATGTTTGATTTGTGTTGTTTTGTGGCGTTGCCGTCTCGTAATATATATTCCTTTCAGAAAAGCACACACACACGCTCTGCATGTAAAGTGTGTTGAATCTATCTTGTGTTTTGAAGACCACGTGAAAGGATCAAAAGCAGAAACTATGTAATGTGCAGAATGTCAACTTTCTACCTCCAGCCTCAGGACTGCTGTCGAGCTTAATAACAAGCGCTCATTAAATCCATCTGTTGGGGAAAAAAAATCACTTATTTTTCCATACTAACAGAAAATCTGATTATAGCAGCTGCAGATGAAATCTTGCTGGAGAAAAACAAGAACGCATTTAAAAGACTACTGAATGAGAATGAGGACTGCTCATCTGCCACCATAGTGTTCAGCACCAGACTGTGATAACAGCCACCTTCAGGCTTCATCTGGAGGCTTGGAATGAGAAATGTTATTTGCTTTATTACCTGATAGTATTGTCCCAGTTGTTGTCAAGACTTAATAATGGCAATGTCAGACAATACAGCTTTTATTGCACATAATATTGCGTTTCAAAGGCTTTCCCAGGTGGTGCCATTGGGGTTGTCGTATATTGTTAGTAGTACTGACATGATGGCAAATATGTCCTTGATTTTTACACAGAATATTTTCCATTAAATTGAGATTTAAAGAGTCGTAAAACATGAAACAAACAGCCAATAACATCAGAAAATGAAGGCTTTGTTATTCTAACTCAAAGTCCTGAGTGTCTGACATGATAACTAGAGATAGAATAGATGCAGTTAAATTCAATGTGGTGGCCATAACTTTGAAAGTCTATATCACTCAGGTCAAACAACTTGGAGAAAAACAGAGCACTTCTATATGAGTGGAAACCTGGCAGAACAATCATTTACTCCTCGCTGCAGCCATCCAGGGCACATTAGAAATGATGAAATATCTGATGTTGAGCTCTATTCACTTTCCCATCCATTTTACATCAGCCATCATTGTTGAACGATAGAGCACTACACACATGGAGAGAATACATCCTTCCCTATTCTTCTTCCCTTCCCCCTCAATCTATATCCCCTCCTGTTCGGGATTCACTGCTGTTTATCTAAGTAGGAACAGGTGCTTGCTGAAGAATCCCCCAGGATTTCATCTTTATATGAAGCTTGTTTACCATTCACATATCGGTGCCTTATCACAGTCAGTGTGTATTGGAGAAATATGGATTTATGGTATTCAGCAAGTACAAAACACAGCACAGTCTATCACTGAAAACAGAATAAAATGGACAGGCCCCATTGTTGTGGGGTTGACAGTAATGTATGTGATGTAGTTGTCAGTCCGTTATTAAGAGATAGCATGTCAGTATGATGAAGTTTTTGCCACATCTGCTTTATTACTTGATATTTTTTTTTGCCATTCTTCCTCCTTGCACTCATCCACCATTCTTTCATAACTACTATCTGTTGCTCTCAGGTTGCACAAAACCACAGATGCAGGACGTCTGTGTCCAACCTGTCGAGAGAACAGACTGTTCTGTGTTTGTTGGGACCCTGGTGAATCATAAAACATGGGAGTCCCCTTTGTTCCATTCGACCATTGGGAAAGAAATAATTGTGTGGAGACTGCATAAATTCATATAATGAGTTTTACAAATCTCCGAGGTTGCATGAGTTGTTAAACAAAGTGTGCACAGTCTTTCTAATGGAATATTTTTCCCTCGCTGTTTGAAATTTCCTTGTGTACACCACTTATGACAAAATATGACAAAGTAGTAGTACAGCCCCAAGAGAACCTTTTAGAATAAATATCTCTTTATTCTGGTGAATTTATGAAAATATGTGAGAATGTTTAGACCGCAAAACCATTTAGAATAATCACACACAAAGAAGCGCGGATGTGGACTTTTAATTTTCTCAAACACATCCAGGCATACATTCACTCAGGGACTGTCAGACTCTTTGTGTGAATCCATTTCAATGTTTGCTGTGCTGTTTTGTCAGTACAAAGCTCCACTGCATGAGGATGTGCATGTGTGCAAAGTTTCTGCAAGTATTTTTTTTATCATTTGAATGCACATCTAAGTGTACTTTTATTATGGAGTGAAGAAGTAGAATCAAGGTTATCGAAACCAAGTCCAAATAGTTCATAATAGTACAACAGAAAAAATGAATACTGTATGTTGATAAATGCTTGAGGAGAAATTAATTAATGCAAGTACTTGAACAGCCAGTTAAACAAGAAGAACAGATTCTTAGAAAAGTCAAAGACGGGTCAGATCATTGAGTGTTACTGCTGTAATGGGTGGAACATGAACAAACTGACAAGACAGCAGCTGAAAAAAACATACTACAACACACACACACACACACACACACACACACAAACAACTCACTACTCATACTGCCATCTTGACAGGGAAGTCTTCTGCAAAATTACTGCTAACATTACACACAAGCCACCTGAGCTCACGGCTCACTGCTGGTTTATCATATCCACATTAAATGGGTGCTGCACCTACAGCATCTGGTGTTGTATGTTGCCACATCTTTACACCTGAGAATGGCTGTTTTATCACCATAATTATCATATAAAATAAAGATGACCATGACCACTAACTTCTGATCACACCTCTGGGGTGCAGTGAAAATGAAGCAGTGGACTAAATTATAATTGTAAATTGATCATAAAATCCTGAAGTATCAATACACGCTATATACAAGATTGCCCAGCTAAGCAAAAGTGTGAATTACGTCAATGTTTTGATCATAGCTGATACGAATTTTAATGACACAAGTGATTAAGTCCAAGGTAAATACTGCAAAATAAAAACAGACATAATATATGAGTTGCATTCGCAAAAGTGCATAACAGTGCAATCAATAGCTGTCTTAGAATTAAGACAAAGAGCATAGACAAATATTGAGGCATACTCTTTTTTCTGCCCTAAAGGCAATGCTTGAGACAAAGAAAAGTGGATAGAACGGCCTTATTGAGCCCCCAGGTTTCACATGCACTAACCTTCTTAATAAGATCATTAATCAGGATTACTCTTGTTGGGTAAAATAGATTTTTAGATGCTTGCTAAGAGAGAGAGAGATACAGGCTGTGTTTACAGCAGTGCATAGGTGTACAAACATAATATGATTACTGTAATAATAAATAAAATTAGATCCTGGCGAAGAGTCACAATATAGATAAACTTTAGTTCCCATGTGCAAAGACTATATGAACAACTAAGTGAAATAAAGTTGTTTCTTTTGCTTCTAGATGTATGTACTGTAACCATGCATACTGTATGTATTATTATCAAATGTAAATCCTTTTTAATTATTTTATTTCTGACAGTTCCTGGTCAGTTCACTGAGTCGTGAAGATTAAAATGCACCCATGGACTGAAATTCAACAAACCTTTTATTCTGATGTGTGCTTACTTTATGCAAGTTAATTAATGAATCATTAACACAGCAATACTGTGGCCGCCATGATGATAATGAATATGGATGTTGGCAACATCACTTCTGTCAAATGGAGGCTTCAGTATGGGCACGCTGGCACCGAGCGAGTAATGTGTGTTTTTTTGGCTGCTGCTGCATCCCATGTGTCACATACTTGACAACTCTCTTTCATCCCCTCCATTTACTGTCATTTCCATTTGTGGTAGCCAAAAAGAATATGATATCAAACAACAAAAAGAGTGTTAGTTTGAGTTAAGACTGTTAACGAGTGTTAGTTCATTTGCTGATTAGTTTGAGACAAGAAAACAGCTACTATACAAAATATAAAAACTTGTAATGATAAAAGCAAGTCTCTTTTATTTCTTCAGCCACTCTACTAAAACCACACCACTCTTTTCCCATGATTGGTATTCATCAGACTGAGACATGGTACAAGGTACGGTGAAAGCAATCAGGCCAAGTAAGGCACAGCCATATCTAAACTATCTTCACCTGCTGTTCGTGGTTATGGGATATGAAGTCTGAGTATCACTATCATGTCTGCCAAAATCAGAAAGATTACACCTCTATCACGGTGATCGTTTTGAGTTGATAAACACCGGGATAACTCATATAATGGCTTATATCCATTAACTGTATCAGTTCCGTCCTCCTACTTGGCTTGCCGGCTGTATGAGGATCCACTGAGCTTATTGGTTTCAGTTCATTAAGGTGAGTTTTTTTTAATTCTGATGTGCATATTATAAAAGTTCAGTATCAACAGCAGAAACTTTTAAATGAAAAGCTTGTTTGAATATTCCTTCATATAATCCAAATGTAAATGAGCACTTCTTAACTATGTTTTTGAAACTCAGTCAGTTAAATTAAGTTTCAGTTGCGCGGGATATGAAGAGTTAAAAGCTTTCTTAAGCAGCGTCCTTCTTTTGAAAAATCCCCTTGCGGTCTCTCCCAGGCACATTCATTTTCCACATAAAAATAGGAAAAAGAAACTATAGCCTTCAGATCCCGTCTGCAGTGGATAGTATTAAGTGTTAACTAATTTAAACCCTTAATTTAAACACTGCTGTCCTCCCAGAACCTTTTTTTTTTCATTTTTGGCGTTGCAGTCTAAATCCTGAAATGATTATTAGATTGAGTCCAGCTCTGTCATGCTGTACTGAGGTCAGGAACTGTCGGCTCAATAGCTTATCATGTTTTTTTTTTAGCAGAAGTCGGGCGGATTCATTTTGGACAGAAGATAATCTGACTGCCCAGAGATCTTTACCAATTAGGATACAAGGAGAAAGAAATATTAAACTAAATCTTTTTCTTGTGATGCATTTCTTAGATTTGTCACTGCTTTGCTTGTTTGTATTTGAGAGAAGAAGCAAGAGTGCAAACACGGTTGTTTGCTTTTAAAAAGAAGATGCGCATATGATTCAGCCCTATCGCCAGTGTGACGAGAGAAAGACTGGTATGTTATCCTTGCTATTTGTGAAGGTTTATTCACGTAACGCTTCTTGTAGAAGTGACAGATAATTTGTTTGTAGATGGATATATCATGGCTAAGGTGCCGCTTCTAGCAAAACAACCATTTGAGATGCAATTACTGTGCAACAATTCCACAACCAGCAAACATGCTCCCACTTACTCCAGTACTCACTGCACATGTTTTGCTTTCTGCATCTTAATGATTATCTGGATAACAGAAATAGAACTATTCAATCTGTTCAGTACCTTTATAGGAGAGCAACAATTAAAAAGTTGCATTTTCCATCATATTTGTAATTTACCAGCCTGTTGTGATTAGTGCTGCTATTCTTTAACATATTGACAAGCCTGCTGGCTCAAAAGAAGCCCCGACAGATAGAAGCGATGTCAAGTAAAGTGATTGCATTAATTTTTTCTCAGTATAAAATAACAAGACTGCATCAGCTTTCTAAATTACTGATCACTGGAGCATATGGAAAATAAATCACATTCTCATATCTGAATATTAAATGCTGAGATTCATCTTGGGGGAACAATGGCCAGCCTAACAAAAAAGAGCGACTTTGAGAGTGAATGTGGAAAGAGACTTGAATGGGAATGAGACAGGAATGTGAGAGATGGAGCTGTCTGCCACTGACCAATGACTGCATGATGATGCAGAAACCCTAATTATCAGACAACTCATTTAGTCTGACAGAATGATTCACGGCCCCTGGAAATATATGTGCTGTATCCATGGTGAAACTCAATAACACACGCATACACACCAAGGACTATGTCAGAAACGAATACTATATTGATCGATATGTGTTTTGTGTGTATAAAAAGTAGCGAAGTAGCACGTTGTCTTTTACTTCCTTCCTTTCACTGTATTCATTCACAGGAACCCATCTGAGATCCATAACATTGATTGTTTGTTTGCTTTTTAACTGTGCAACAAATTAATTCTTCTATAATTTGCTCAAATTGCCACAAACCGTCTTCTGAACAAGAAATGATTCTGTTTTATTTAAGGGATCTGTTGTTGTATGTCATTCCCATCTCTCCCCTCATTTCTGTCATCTTGGCTAATTTAATAAAAGCCTAAAACACCCAAATACATAATTGAGCAAAACATTACATATTACTGTGTGCCTGGAAGGGCTGCTGTTTCCTTCATATTTGACACCGATTTGCATGTGAAATTACAGTTAATTATGTACGTGTGGAAAAAGTCATCAACTAAATTAGCATTATCTGAATTGCCAAACTTTTGGAAAACATTTTTTAAAAAGTCTTCTCCTTGAAAATAACATCTGCGTTTTTACATAACTGTTTTTATATACAGTTATGTATACAGCATGAAATATTAAAATATCTAAAAAAAATATTAAAATATATATGTATTACATTGTCTTTGTAACCGTGTGTCTTCCAGAATCTACATCTAAGCACGCTTTTTGTTGGTTTTCATTAAAATCCAAACACAGACATTAATGCTGTAAGTGTGAAAGAGATCATCAATTCATACCAGTGTTTTTCAGCCCATGGCAACTACATTATGCTAATTTCAGAAACCCGGTTGTAGCGCTGGCAGTGATGAATAGTAAACGTCGACCACTGTTTTTCCCTTTATTACTCTGTCAAAGGATTTAGTTCATAAGCTTAAACATTTGCTGTGTTGTTATTTTCTATTTATGTATAGACAGATGATCTTTGTAGTCATTTTTTTGATATAAATTCCTAAATCTAACTATATTCTGATACACCATCACTTATAAAATACCCTGGGCAGTTTTCGTATTGTAGCTGCAAAAACAAATAGTCTTTACTAAGTCTATTCTTAATTATTCCTCTAAAAACATTTATTTCTCAGTTGCCAGACTAAAAAAAACAAACAAACAACAGTTTGTGATGGCTTAGTACAGTTAGGTGTGAAAAGGTTAACTCAGGTAACCGGGCAGACAAAGTTATGAAAAATGCAAACCTCTGCAGAGATAGCTTTTAAAAGATATGTCCTAAGTTTCCTATAATAACAACAACAACAACAACAACAACAACAACAACAACAACAACAATAATAATAATAATAATAATAATAATAATAATAATAATAATAATAATAATAATAACCATCATCATCATCTATGAAAACAAACCAGCTTAAACTGTTATTAATGTTGTTTTTTTCCATTCAGTAAACAGCATACTTGTCAGTCCAAATATATTCAACATCTCACCGTTCTGACACAAGATGTGCAACTGGCATAATCTTGACGTCATCCTTTCAGACAAAATCTGTGGCAGTGATAAAGTGTCAGTCAAACATTTTAAAATGTCAGGCACATCGATATGAGGCAAGGCGTAGGTGGAAGTCTGTTTGTGCCAGAAGGCGTATAATAGAGAGAACTTCAGGGATGGATTTTTCAACTGCTGGAGACACAGTGCTTTTTAACACTCTGCCTTGGCCTGAATATTTGAAGAACAGAAGAAGAATTATACAGAGATAGTCTCTCATTCAACAGCAAATGTCTTATTCAATCCAAATGCATAAACTACAGATATACTGTATTTCTATGACGAATGAAAGAGTTTCACATGGATGGAAAACAAGAACTGTGTGTATTTATCAGATTATTGTCTTTGATCATATAGGCTTGCTTTAGTGTTGTATTTACAGTGCAATATGTTACATATATACAGAACTATAACAGTGAAAACTAATTAGGCAAATATCACAACAACAGAAATATTAAAGGTCCAATATGAAAGATTTTGGGGGCTCTGTTTACACAGAAGTCAGAAGTTGAATGCTATTAATAACAATGTTTTCATTTCTGTATCATCACTTGAAATCATGTGATAATCACTGAGCTTTTGTTATGTTTGAAAGAGCCTTTAATATCCACAAAACCACCATGGTGGACTGTCATGTTTCTGCAGTAGCCCAAACCAGACAAACCAAGTGTTGCACCCTTAATAACTAGTCAATCAATCAGTGTCAGTCAGGTTGATGGTGGTATTGTAAGTTCTGGTCCTGTATTTTCAATTCTGATGGTAGACCACTCTTCGTTTTACATCATTTCTATGGTTATACTATACAATTTATAGAGATATAGAAACAAAACAAAAGCCTCCTTGTTAACATTTGTTGATCTGTCTACCTTCTCCATCTTCATGCTACTTCTAACCCTGTTTCTGCCAACCAACACTTGTAATTTGACGTAGGTAGGACCTCAGGCTTTCCTGAAGCTCAGCTACTTGTTTTAGGAGGAGCCGACAGTCTTTTTCCTCCTCCTTAAGATCAGGTAGGTAGTTCTTTCATTTTCTTTGTCCAACACATTGTGCTTTTCATCAGCTGTTTCTTTGCATGATTCAAATCTCTTTCATTTGTTGATAGGTGACTTCCCTGTTGACCCAAGTCTTGTGACAAACTTTCGACATTTGATTTCATCTCCCTCTTAAATTCTTTTTCACGGCTTGAACTCTGTCTCATACTTTGCTTGCCTTAAAAAAATTAAACAAAATTTTCAGTTTTCTTGGTTGTGTTTTTGTGATCTGGGAGCTGTGTGACAACATTCAGGCTGCTCAGGGTGTAGTTTTATAGTTGCAATGCTCAGTCAGCTTTGTGGATGCCTAGCTTTACAACCTTAGATTTCAAACTTCGCTTGAGTTTCCACTTTTTCTCATTATCATCCTGGTCTCATAGGCCTGTCTTTTCCTGGAGCATATATTCCATGCCTGCCAGACCTTGTTTAACTGGCTTCGCTGCCCTCCAGGGATTTGGTCATCTGTCTCATTCCTGCCTTATTCAGGTCTCTCTCAGGAGTTCATTTTTCAAATCATCCATCTCTTTGCAGAGGGACTGTGTTTCTTTCCCCTGTCTCTCTTGGTGACAAACTCGAGTGCCTTTGTCACAGACACTGTGATTCTTGGTAGTTTTAGCCTCTCACTCCTATTTTTCACATAGATTTTTTGCCCGTACAGTTTTTTTTCCCTGTACAGTCCTTGAGCTTCCTGGCCAACTTGAAGGTACTCAAGGACCTCTGGCTATCAGCCTTGTCCGTTATGTCCCCCATTATGTTTGGCTGGTGACTCAGTCTCTAATAATTCCTTCTGAGGTCACAGTCTGCCATAGTGTGTCTCTGATGAAAACTCTGCTTTCAGAGAGGGTGCAGAATACACAACCTGAAAGAAAATAAGTTCCAAACATTTTTTCAATTTTCATTTAGCATTCACCTTCTCCTTCAAGTTTTTCTGAATGGTTTGTTTCAGAACCCCTATAAAAATTCATGACCATGGCACCATGGGTACTTACATGATTATATCTCAGTTTCATCCATCTTCATAACATCCACTAACACTCTCCTAATATCACCTTTTATCTGTAAAGTCTGCTGTCAAAACCTCTAAAACCTCTAAAATGAGTCAAGCTGTTGAGTCAAGATGTTTCCATAGTGTTGTAGCATAACATCTGGCTTTTTTCACAAATAGTGTTCACCTCATCTAATCTAAACAGGTATGTTTCACAAAATGTCTATTATAAATGTAATCTATTATCTGATCATATAAAGTAGGGATGGTATGACGATACTGTGTAAGATACTGTGAGATCTCGATTTTCATTTGACTCCACTATATGTAAAAACAGAAATATTACTTATGAAAGTGTTTTTTTTTCCAATGACATATCCATGCGTTCAAACATTTTGCATTTGCAAGGCTCTTTGATAGTAAACCTCAAGGAAGATCAAAGGTAGTCATTTCAAGGCTCTGCTTTTTGACTTACAGAAATGACATTTCAGAAATTTCTGCCACCTCTCTTTTGAAAAGTCTGACTTTGTAGATCATTGAGAGGGAGGATGACATATAACACATGATTGAAAGGAGAAGATAAATATTATGATTTTAAAATAGTCCCTGTTAAACCACTAAATGTTACATCTGTGGAAAATCAGTACTTTTTACTGTACAGCCATTGTAATTTTAAACATACAAACACAGAACTCATCGTAATGCTCATAAATGCCTTATAATGGGCACTGCACATCAGGCAATATCAACTACAGAGCACATGCTGGTCTTGAAAAACTTTCCATTGTGAAGTTTTATTATTCAGAGCAGGTTGCCAAGTGTTTATGCTGGTGATCTTTCTGACCGAGGGTCAACCTTGTCCCAGCTGGCTTGTGCGTTGTCACTGAGGCTCCCTCCTGACCTCAAACAACCAATCTGTCAAATAATAAAATAATAAATACAACAATTGCTGCATACCCAATGAAAGGGCAAAGTTTTATCCTTAAGAAGCACTTCATCTGTCTGATCTCACTATGATCATGATTTAGTTGTAATTTCCAAAATATTTTTTTTTGTCTTCTTTAGATCATGGAGCAAAACATGGAGTACATGTGAATGCAGCCTATGTGAACATTGATCATTGGTGCAGAAAAGGTGTACACCAATCGCACATTGAGGCTTTGATTAAAAATGATGTATGTCCTACTTTCCACAGAGCCATTATCTATTTCAACACACTATGATACTGGGGTGTTGATTAGCTCAGTTGGTAGAGCATCTGCTTTTATAACATTACCAGTGAATAGTAATATAGCTGTGAGCTTTGGATGCTATCTCTTGTTCACATGCTGTACAAAACAGCATTGTTCAAGTTAACAGAAAATTTAAGGTCCCAAATATGACTACAATGACTACAAGTTTTAGGAGGAAGTGTGTAAAATGATGAACAAAACATTTTTGGTTTTCCTTTTGATGATTTGATATAACCATGGAAAACATGTTGGATTTAGTATTTGGTAAATAAAAGATCAGAATATATAAGAGCATATATGTAATAAATAGTTGAGTATATGTGACACTGTGATACAGTATGTAACATTATTTGACATTAACTATTAGAGTAGAGAAACCTGAGTTCGAGTGGTGGATTTCAAAATCACCACACATGAATGTGCAACTCATGTCAATAAGACATTGTTCTTCTGCCAGGCAGCGCTGGTTTCACAGGTGGGTGCTAATTAAACAATTTGACTTAAGGTTTTTAGACATGGTTCAGCTAATCAACGATGTGGACCTGAACTACAATATCAGTTACATAATCATTTTAATAAAACAGTATATTGTTTTCAAGTGAATTGGCTGCATGATACCATTGAACTGCGTAATTCTCCTAGCTGCAGCTCGGAAAGTGAAACAATAAAAAGGGCAATCTATCAAGCATTGTCTCAAATAATGGAGCTGTTTTATGCCAAGTGCATGTTGCATATGCTACCTGGAAGCATCTACTTTTGTTTGTTTGTTTGAGTGAACTGTGGATGTCATCGACTACTCAGACTCCTGAGAATGCCTGCTCCACATGAGTTCAGGTGGATGAAAAGCCTGCAGCAACAACAGCGTTTCAGCTCTAGGTCACCTGTTGTTTTTTTCTTACCATCACCGAGATCTGTTTGACCAGGAGGCCTAACATGTCTGATCCAGTTTACTGCCAAAGAATTGAGTGTTGAATTTTTCCTCAGTGTTAAAATGCAGTGCTGTTTTTGTCAGTCACGGTCCTGTTTTTATCCCAGTTGTTGGTCTGAACTTCGGCTGTTTACTCAGATTTAGTGTGCTCGTGTCCTGGCAAACAGCTCAGCACAAACAACAAGAACAAATATGTTAAAATGAGTTGTGTCAGATGGTTTGTTTGGATAACACAGAATAAATGTGGCTTTGCACCCTCACTCTTGCAAAGAACTGCCTGTCTGTCCACTAAAAGTGACACCTAATCTGCCAAGCGGTCATCACAGCTGGGTAACAGCAGTGATAGCATAGATGGACAGGAAAAGGTATATTGATCTAGCTCCACATCTGATGTTTACCACACAGTGAACCTGTAGAGAATCAATGATATTGATCAGAGCATTATTGTACAGTTCAGAAAGTATAAGAAAAAGAACCAGACCAATACACAGCTCGACTTCCAAAAAACACAGCCTATTTGTTTTTCTTGTTTGTAATTTTCTGTTTTACCATTGGAAGAAAGTAGTCACGGTTCATTTAGTTTGGGAAAATAAAATTGCTGAGAGTTAAGTTTATCCCCATTTACAATTTTACCCTTATTCCCACCTTTAAGTGGGATGTACAATTACCATACAAATCACATCTCTTTCATGATGTGCATATTTTGTCATCAAAACCCTTTCTTTAGGATGATGCTTCCTGCCATCTGCACAAAGTACCTGATTCCATGAAAGGGAAATGAGAGCTCTGAAAATTAAAATTAAATCACAGCGGGGAAATGGGACAGTCAGAGGCTTGTAAAGGTAACTGTCATTCATCCGTGCACTCGGCCAGGGAGTAAGTACTAAAGCACAGTGGCTTAATCCAGGAAGTGTATAGAGCTGCAGAAATCTCACACCTACTCTATCAGCAATTCAGTGCTCTCACAGGTTTACAGTTTCTTTTACATCTCCAAGCTTACTGAGATAAGAAGGAATCCCTCACAGCTGCTGCTGATTGTGTAGAGTAAGCAGAAATTCGATCTATAAATTGTCCTCAATGAAACACAGCCCAGTGACACTGACTGAAGGCAAGAGAGTGCCAGTCAAATTTTTTCAGGCAGTTGATAAAAAGGTGCACCGAACACAGGATACAGGGGAAATCCTTAGGGTGCTTTTTATTTCACTGTTTTATACTACCTTGTCTTCTCTGTCCTCCATCCCTCTGTCTGTGACCTGAAAATCGATCTCAGTGCTCCAACTTGAAGGATGTCTCAATTCCTAAAATGTAACTTGAGTCATGTGGGGAAACAGTGACAATGGACAGATGATGCAGTTGTGCCACATCATATTTATTTGATGTTGCTTTAAAATGACGGCTCCAAAGCAAGGATTTCTCATTTTGTTTAATACTAGGGATGCACTGATCTGATAATGGTATTGGTATTGGTCCCAATATTGAAGAAAATTCTAGATCGGGTATCGATGACAATGGGCTGATCCATATCGGCCGACCTATCCAGTCTAATTCTATGCTGTGCACTGTGAGTGGCGTCATATGCAAGCAACACGCCCTGTGGAAGCCCACATTGTTTTCAAAATGGAACGCGCGAAAGGTTCGGCTATCTGGAACTTTTTCACACTACCTCAGCCAACGAATTCGATGGCTACTTGCAATACCTGCACAGTAAATGTTCCAAGGGGTGGTGGTAAAACCTCAGGTTATAACACAACGAATTTAATCAAGCACCTACAGAAATTTCATGCCAGAGAGCAGGCAGAGATCATTGAACTGAGTAAACAAAATGGAGGCGGTATGCAGCAGCTAACTTTGAAGGAGTTGAAGGAAAGAGGTGAAAAATTTCCACTTAAAGGGATAGGTCGGGATTTTTGACATGAATCTGTATGGCATCCCCGTCAGTAGTGTCGCACAGCCACACCGACTTACCCCCGACAGTGTCCTGTGGGCCGAGTTGGTCAGCAACGAAAGTAGTCCGGCAGGTTTGCTGGGACACTTAAATAAAAAGTTTTTCTTCTCAAAACAGCATGTGTTCAAAAGAGTGATTTATTTGCATCGCAAAACCGATGTCCTCGAAAAAGTCACACCTCGTAATCACTTGGCCCTACTTTCTCTCTTTTTGTATCTCTGCACTGCTGCAAATGGCCACTACTGTTTAGTTTTGTTCGTGGACGAGTGCCCGACTCTTTCGGCCCCACCAGGCTCTCTCTCGTCTGTCATCTTGCAGAGAAGAAAAACTTTTTATTTAAGTGTCCCAGCAAACCTGCCGGACTACTTTCGTTGCTGACCAAACCTGGACAAGCAAGCGGAGGAAGCAAGGAAAGGAATTGAGGATGTACAAATTCAGAAATGCGAAGAGGGGTTAGTGTGGTATACTCACCTATGGATCCAACATGGAGCAGCTGCAGGAAGTTACTGGGGAACTGGATATTGGGGAGCCTATCGTCTTCTCTCTTGTTCCCAATTTGATGGGCTAGTTAGTCTGTGTCACGAATGTCTAGACTACAAAATTATATCATCTTCCCAAGAAAACTCACAGCAGCGACCAAATTACACAGTACCCCAAAATGTTTTTGTCCTCAGGAGTAATGCCACCAGCAAAAAAGGTTTGACATGAAAAATTTCATGTTTTCTGTTTTTTTCATGTTCTTTGATTCATTTGGAAGGGCCCGAGTGGAGAAAGATGGCTGAGTATACAATGTGCTGATGATTGTGGAGTAATCTCTTGGGGATACTGATGAAACCACAGTATGAAGAGCATGACCAACATCACTCTCTGCCAGGTGTCCAGAGGCAGATTTGGAGGGATTTAACTCAACACCGGTTTACCAATCCTGTTTGACTGTTGCCAATTTTTCCTGTGTTTCAACTTTTCTTAAAATTGCCTCTGTTGTATACACACTGTGTGTGTGTATAAAATAGACAAAACATTAGCTACTAAAATATTGTTTATTACGTCTCAGTGTTTGTGCAGTCAAAGCTGAGACAATGTCAGCGCAATAACATTTAAAGCATACACGACCGTGCATAAAGAGAACTCAGTCTTGTTTGTTGCCACAAAGAATATTCTGTTCTCTGTATGGCCTCCAGATTAATCTATAATTAAAATGGGACTCGGACCCGTTTATTCCCATCAGGACATTTTGTGCTTGTAAAACAGTGAGACATTAACAGCATGACTGTGGCAATGAGTGCTAATGCGGGATGGTACAAGGGACACGTGGCATTAAATCACAACAGAGTCAGCTTTGACTTTTTCCCTGCATATACACATGGGCAAACATTTAATGGACCAAAAGAACCATCATCAAGCTCCTAATGGTCTATAAACTGTTTCTGGGCATTACCACTCTCCTCTAGAGACTCTTTGCATTATAACTCTGTGTTAGTGTCCATGCTGAAAAAGAAGTCGCCCTATTTAATTAAAGTCATGCTCTTCGTATCAATTAAACAAACATCTTCATACCAGGAATCTCATCTCTATACAGCACTGAAGTTTACGATCCACAGTGAGATTAATAGGGAGACACAAAAATGTAAGTAAAGTTCACATTTCAATCATCTAACCTCAATTTTTTTTCAAATAACACATCTGTTACAGGCTTCTGTAGCATAAATTTACAGTTTGAGTAAATGGTGACGATGAGGGAAAATCTATTTAGCTATTTCCTGCACTCAGCTGGTCTCCTTCAAAAAATCGAAAGGACACGAGCCACACAGCACAAGTTGCACGCTGGATGATATTGCCTCTATAGTTTCAGTCAATGACACCACATGATACCGTCTACAGACGCACACGTCAGATCCCTATACAACCGAAACACAATCCATTTCACACATATGCACAGAATGTGGTTGTGCGTCTGAGTAAAAGCAGCGGTTTTCTCATGTTAAGTCTATTAAACGCCATCAAAACTCACTGTATGTGTAATAAAAAGCTCATTTTTATTGCGATTAGTACACAGTAAGATGTGCCAAAAGTTTGATGAGCATCCTATGGTAAAGAGCTGAAACTTTGCAGATTTATTCAGCCTTATGTCTACATTGTATTTGCTACACTACCATAGCCAGCTCCAGTATCATCTTAATGCGACACGATCACTGTATGAATGATACCACTAGCCAGTAACTAGCAATCTCTCAGGCATAAGAAACTTTTCTTGAATGAAGTGCTTTGACCTGTCTTACCTAATAACAAGCAAAGGAGCATTGCTGTTACAGAAGTAATTAATGTTGTCAAGGACTGTATTTCCTTTGGGGTTCTCTTAATAGCTGGCAGTGATTGGAAAATCTTAATATACTGTAACAACTCCACTGAATTGAGAATAATTCATGGTACCTGTGAATTCCCCAGGAAACACTGCTTTGATTGCTTTGATAACTCACTCTTTTCATGTTACTTAAAAATACACAGTGACATCCAACAGAGAGGCATTCAATGGGAATCTGCACAACTGTATGTTTAATATTTACTCTCCATTTAGCTCTGTTTTGGTCTCAACCAACTCCTGAAGAAAATATGGAGCTCTTTAGTTGTGAAATTCTTTGTTCACCAGCTAGTCGCTGTTATGGAATTTTCTATTCCTGTAGTGTTCTGAGTGACACATACATACTTTTAAATGGAATATAATAAAAGCACAAACATACAGACATTATACAAGGTTACATGAAGTCACATGTGGGCCTTGAAGTCCTCAGCAGTATTAGTTGTTTGTCTTTGATTGGCAGTAGCAGGTTCCATCCTATCTCAACACTGTTGTGGGCAGGGTCGAAGGACTCTGGTGCTGCATGCTTAGACATAATAGACAGCTTGCCACTGACATTCCAATCTGTGTAAACAGACATCTGTGTCTCCAGACTTAATCATGTTGACGAAGACACCATCCTTGATAAAAGCATTCTCTTTTACCTAATTCAGGGCGTATAGTGTTTGTGATGTTATCTCGGGGTTTAAAGTCTGTCCACCAGCATGAGTTGGGCAGAATGTGAGACCGACTCAGGCACTTCTGATGCTTTATGAGAATGTCTCTAATTCTCCTTGGCCAAGTGTTAATAAATAATACAGCATAAGACATCAGAGGCTCCTGAACACTTTCTTTCTTCCCGACCTCACCACTGACCTTTGGCTTCAGCAATTTCTCCACAACAGTCGCCAACTTAGCCTTTCTGTAGTTTGTTGCTGGAGAGGCAGCATATAGATTTTTGGCTTGAAAACAGCAGAAAAACAATGCTAGGGGAGCAGTGAGAGTGCAACACAATAGTATGGGATGTAAACCCAAAGCAATGAACTAAAGCTCAGTAGAAGTGTGGGGAGAGTTACACACACAGTATTCTTATATATATTTTTATATATATTCTATATATATTCTTTTCTTGTAGACAGCACAAAAAAAAATGTTACTTACCATCTGGTTGGTTAGTTTTGGAAAGTGCAGCTCATAACATCTGTCCACTGTTCATCAGACAAACACACACACCTATACACACACACATAAATTCATGAATCGATGAAGTTTATTCTCGACCTTAAAAACTGACAAAAATCTGACAGATCATGTGATATGATCAAAAGCACCAGCATAGCTACTAAATGGAGCTGGAGAGGTTTTGTCCGCTGCTTTTTCCAAGGTCAGGAATAATCGGCGAAGCTCAACTTTTAAGTCAGTATAAACAAAAAACTCCATAAGCAAAGAACAAGTGGGAAAACTCTCTGATTACTGATTCATGATCAAAAGTGCCACAACAGCTACTAAATAGACATTGATGTGCAATTGTTTGGTCAAATACTTCAATAACTTTGCATCCGCATATGGCTAGATATCATCAGTGGCACATTATTGCTTCCAAACCTTTCTGCAAATATCCCTCAGTAATGTTTTGTAGCAGTAAAAACTACTAGCACCTCCTGTGATAGAGTGACGAAAACTGTGACTAATAGAGACACAATCATGTGGTCTGTTCCACAGAAAAATAGTGACAGATGTATTTATCCTTCCTGCCAGTTCTGATAGATGGCACCTCTGTCATGGGTGTGCAGTTAGAGGCAGATACCGTCAGTGGCCATTAAAACAAAATGTCTTGTTTGGAAGTTCTCCCCACACATTGCTCAGGGACAATAAGGGAAGAAATGTTAGCAATGCATTACTCCCACAATAGATGTGCTTGGTGGGGACAGACTGCTCTGTCTTGTGGACAGCACAAAATAAATATTACTCGCCGTCTGGTTAGGAACATTTGTCTCACAAACGTTTCACTGATGTCCTTCTGATTGTTAGTTTTGGAAAGTGCAGCACTGACAACATCTGTCTGCAGTTCATTAGAAATCTGACCGAGACAAACATAGGGATCTAACTATGAAATACATACATGTAAATTCATATAAATGTAAACCCATTAAGCTCTTCTGTGTTTGTCTGTCTTTTCTAACTGCAGCCTCCAGTCTTCTTCCTCCGCTGATGCCGTGACATGATCACCTACTTTGTTGTGGGCCGCCAGTAACACACTCCATGCCAGTTTCTGACTACAGAGAACATACCATATGGCATTTTGTCAAATTGAGTAACTGCATCTACTCAGTAAATAATTATCCCCATGTGTGGTGACATGAATGTATATTTAGTATTACATTAAATATGCATTTTGGGAGTAGTTGTGGTAGTAGGTGAAGTAGTAATATATGTATCACTGTTCTAGTTTAATTAATAATTCGATGATTATGTATTTATATATTCATCCATTTTCTGCAGCTTCTTATCCTTGTCGCAAGGGGCTGGAACCTATCCCAACTGGCTTTGGGTCAGAGGCAGGGTACACCCTAGACAAACCGCCAGTTGATCACATGGCACTGACACAGAGACAAGCCGCCATTCATGCTCACATTCACATCTATGAGTAATTTTTGGAGTTTCCAGTTAACTTGCATGTCTTTGAACTGCAGGGGGAACTCACACAGACATGGTGAGAACATGCAAAGACAGACAGGCCCCAGCTGGGGTTTGTACAGGAGCCTTCAATTGTACGGTTATTGTATAGTATACATGTATTATGTATATGACGGAAAGACAAAAAAATGCCTGGACATGGCTAGAAAATGGCTGTTAGATTTCCCGAGGCAGAGGGAGATTAATGTTAAAAAGGTTTCCAAAAATTCACTAGGGTGGCCTAACACTGTTAACACAAGGGAGGCTGAATGATCTGACAGAGATGGGGACGGTGAACTGGTCGATGAGAACGATGCGAAACAGCTGTCATGATGATTGACCAGGTGAGAGGAAGAACCAGAGGCCACGCCCAGCAACCCACACACAAGCGCACGGGAAAGGGGAGGGAACATTTACACATAACACTCAACCTGTAACTGTGCTGCTGTAACATCTAAGTCTTATATCATCTGTTATTTCTTGCTTATTTATCCAGTATTTTGTGATTGTAACAGAATTTCTTGTGCATCTCTTTGAAAAGTTTTTAAAAAGTCATAATGACCAAATAGACCATCTCCATAGTACAATAAGTGAAAATAGGACAAAAGGTTGATTATACGTACAGAAAAGCTGCCAGTAAAAAAAGAGTGCAGACATAATTTTAATCATAAAAAGGTCAGCAGAACAATGAAGAACCTCTGCTCGTACATAATAATGTTCAATTACATTTTCACTAACCCCCGTCTTTAATAAGCTTTTCCTCTTTACATGCTTGGATGGAGACTGGCCACAGATCATTTTTTTCCACTTTATTACGTTACAATTATCTATATTTTTAGCTTTTGAGTCATCAGTTTGAATACGATATAAATAATAATCCTAATTTTCAGTGGAGCTTATCAAATTAGGAAATTACCATTTGTCTCTGTTCTTCAGTTCAGATCAGAGTTCAGGTCACGTACTGTAGCACTGCACCCTGGTTTGTTTGACTGGGCAAAAAAAAAAAAAACAACAACAACAATACTGTCTTTTCCTCACAAACAACAACAACAACATACAAGTCATATTTTGTGATAACCTTCAAAAAACATATTTTACTTCCACCTGTGCCAGATGTGTTAAAAATAACATAACACATCAAAGTTTCAGGTCACAGGGACCCAAAGTCAGGTTAAATTCAGGTTCAGGTTATTTAGGTAATCCCTTAACATGTCAAGATGGTTTGACATACTCAAATGTCAAACCATCATCATAAAAAAGGCCATTTCTCCCTGAGGTCTGAATGAGGTGACTTTTCCTATGATTTTATCTCCTGTTTGTCTGTGACATTTATGAGCTCCAGATGTTAACCCAACTATGGAGCTCCTTTTATGCAGTTTTCTTGTTGTGTGACTTTATAACCGTTGCTGTTATTGTCATATAGTTGTAAATTATGAGTCAAAAGGCATTGATTTCTACCAAGGTTAATAAGGGCTATTTAACTATTTATGGTTTTAGATTATTTTCCCTCTGGAGCTATCCTGAGTGACATCTTATCTCAATTTGACATTTATTTATCACTTTAAACCAATACAGCACTCCTTCTTAGCTTTCAGAAACATTTTTGGCCCTGCTGTAGGGACTCGGTTTGTGGAAATTGCTCTACCAAATGAGTTACCCTTCATCCTTTTGTAATGAGTAAATAATCTCCCCAGAACGTAGACATAGTGAGAGAGATTGCTAAATATAGATCACCCAACTGTGTAATTCAAAACAGTTCTTCTATATAGCTTACTTGATGTCTTTGTGTTACTTTGGGGCAATAGCAAACGCTTATACTCAAGTGCTCAAAATACAGCATGGTTGATAAATTATTATTATTTTGTGAGTATAGAGATTCTGAATTTGAAGTGTTTTCTTGAAAGTTGGAACTTTGTGGTCTCCATTTTCACTTTTCGATCATAATACCATAGATAAAAGATGTAGAGTTAACAGACACATCAATATGTATTTAGTTGTAGTTCAAGCTTTGCTTTTCTGGGTTTGGCAATGAAGCGGGCTGAGCACTGGATAAAATTAAGGCCATTTATCTCCTACAGAGACAGTGAGCCACTGGAGGCTGTAAATTGGTGCCTCTCTTTGTCACCTTATTCAAAAACAGACAGAATGGGTTGCAACACATTAGTTTGTTTAAAAAAAAATCTGTTAATTGCTCTCCCTGGTATAAGTTAAGTAATAGCAAAATAAAAGCACCCGCCCACTTCTTTCTGTGCCATTGTTAAAACACAGACGATGTAGAAGGAATTATCTGCTAAATCCTTTTTAAAAGCATCAATTTATTGAGAGTGTCGAGGTGTCTCTTAAGTGTGGCTTAAGGTGTTGATTTGGTTGATTGGCTGATTGAAAGAGACAGACTTAAAGAAACAAATTGCCTGGTTGTAATCACAACATCTTGAGTCATCCATAATCCTCCTTTGGCTGGTTCTCTGTCAATGTGGCAGTTGTCTAAAGAACAACACAGACTAAAATCATTCATTCCATACATGTGTGTTTTCTGCCTCATCAAACTTCCTTGTACCGTGTATGTGGATGTTTCTGTCTTCAGATTTCAGCAATTAACTTTGCTGAGTATAATGTTACAGTAACCAATAAGAATGATGGCAGAAACATAAACAGTACATTGTAGTAAATTAGAATCATCATTTAATATACTGACTGCTGAGTGAAAAAAACATCCTGTTCCCATCACATATTATTATATATTAATTTTTTGGGTCAAATTTTAAATTAGTTGTCTCATTTTATTATTTTTTTCTCTTATTCACTTTTATTTTGATTGGATTTTTCTTTTTGCATACATTTTTTTAGCATATTCAAAGTACTTTGAGATGCCTCTGTGGAGATTATTTTTAACGGAGCCTTTCAGATCATTGTTATCAATAATCCAACTTCAGAGAATGTAAACAATGACAAACAGTGATTGCATTTCGTCTTTCCTTCTTGGAAAATGGGAAGTAATTAATGACACTGAATAAAACACAATCAGTAGAATCAATCAGTGGAGGGTGCTTCAACAAAATAAAACCCTCGCCTCAGTTCAATGGGCTGCCACAAATGTGAATGCAAATTTGTGATTACAAGCAAGAGATAACGATTGCGATTACAAACAACAGCCCATCAGGCAAAGGGAGCGGTGTGTCTTTAAAGATATCACCAATCAACAGGCAAAAAAAACAAACTCAAGACTTTAGCGAGCCACCTCGATGCTGATGCAACATCAGGAAAGGGTTAGGAGGGACTAATCGATGGAAAACTGCCTCCTGAGTCCAGAGAGATAACCAACATTTTACCTCAGCATCAAGGAACAAACAGTATATATTCAGAAACAGATAAAAGACATCAACAATTAATGAAAATAATCCCACTAATTAATATGAAACACTTTTACTGTTGAAAATGCAACTTGGGTTCAATAAATGTGGAAGATCTTCGACGTGACCTCACGGTCAATAAAGGTGAAATAACAAACCGCAGCGCAAGATCTCAAAAACAAGGCTCTAAGTTATGTTCTATCTTGTATGTGTTACTCAAATGATTAATTCAGTTATCCTTAAAAATTATCAAATCTCTGTATAGTCTGTGGTGGATATATACTGGATCGCCGATGGACACTGCCCTTTATTTTTCAGATAAAAGACCTCTATTTTGGAGTTGATGCACAACATCACTGTATATGCAAACTTATAAATTCACCATCTATCTCTAAAGACAGACTTTGACTAAACTTCAGGGGGAAAAGCCACAGAATACATTTTACATTATTTAAACAGTTCATGACTTTGTTAGTTCACGACTTCTTACTTCCTCTGCTTGAAAGAAAAATGATAATTTAGCAGCCCATATTGAAAGCACTGTCGGGGAAGAAGCTGTCATTTCTTAATCTTCTACAACACATTTATCAATTTGTGACTGTTCAAATAGTGAGCTTAGGAAAAAGTTGCTTCTCTTTTATTCGAAGGACCTGACCCTGGTGACATTTTATACGGCTGAAAGATTCACTCATCTCCAGGGTATCTGGATCTGGTCTGAACATGAGGTCACGCTGTCTGCCACTTATCTGTGGGAATGAGACAAATTAATAACCAGACCTTGAAGATAGGAGATCTATACAGTGACATTAAATTACATTTTTTTCTTTATTCTAAAATGTTAATGAAGATAGTGTTTTGTCAAAGCATGAGTTCCTGAGTTCAATAACCCACATTTTAAGTAGGAGGTCACATAGAAATTTAAAGCCTTTGTGTGTTTATTCAGTAACATCTAATCATGAAACTCAAATGTCAAACTGCACCACCAACTCACTGTTCTATTTAATGAATCATGATCACTGTTAAAATGCGTACACGTGTACAATCCTAATGCTGACTCCCACGGCTAGCATGAGTGTGTACACAAGCCCATTTAACCTGGTTAACAAATAATGGCCAATGATCATCATGGACAGGGAAATCAGCAATGTCTCCCAAGATTCACAGCTGGCTTCATCTTGTTAATCTTCTAACAGCCCCATAGCAGCCATTGGATATTACACATCAATATTGTAGCATCTGTCTCTTCTCATTCAGTGTATGAATTGCTTTTGTAAGTTTTTGTAACATAATTCTGTATGATTTGTTGATATGTGCCAGCTCTGGGAGTATCTAAAACTGTATGAGGAGAATCAAAAAGGGAACAGGAGCTCCTCGTGGTTTGTATTATACCTCCATTCTGTTTGTTCTGCTTCACTGACTCATACAGCACATCTTCATGGCTCATATGTTGCTGCCTAAACATTGTATACGACATCATTACCCATAGCTGTTATTCTCAATGTGTTTCACCCATGACAGTTTAACACCAGTGATACTAAAGTCTAATAACAAGCCTGCCACAGGCCACAGTCGGTACATGTGTGGAGTGCTAAATGTTTCAACAAAACAATATTATCTTGTTTACAGTAATTTCATTATATCTAAAGAGGGCGAAAAATTCCCTGTGCAATACCTGCTCAGCACCACACAGCAGAGAAACACTCTTAACTGCTAAAGAGACAGATATTTCCCTCAGGAATGGGTTCAGATAAAAAAAAGAGTTAAAAGAAAGTGAATTTTGTAGTTAGATTTTCCCGGTGGCCAGACACATGAATCTAAATGAATGATAATGTTGCTGTAACCACTGGGTGAGGAACAACAAACAACTGTTTCTTTGTCCTGTCCCACAAATGTTGTCACAGCCTCTATTTTTTTCCAAGTTTTACATCTTAATGCTGAAATAGACCTAAGAAATAGCTTCGTGCGCATTGTTTGCTAAAGTGGTGAAATTACACATTGAAGCAGCATCAGATGACACAGATTTGGCAATTAAAACATAGTTTCTGTGGGATGCTCTGGTTTTAACAGACTTTCTAGGAATTGCCAGAAAGTTAGCAAGCTGCTACACTGAGCAATGAGAGTGAATAGCAGGCAACACATAAACAAATTTAACCACAGTACATGAGCCAGTCTTAACATCTAACAAAACTCAAGCAGATGGTATGAAATGAAGATCATTTTTAAGCAAAATAAATAAATAAATAAGTTATGGATTTCGTCTTTAACAGACTTCTCCTAACCCTATGTCCAGAAAAAATGAAAGAACATGAAAGATTATTTCACAGATTTTCTGCATATTTTGTTCCATCAGATATGTGAGAAGAGGACTGGCACTATACATACAGTATGTGCAACACCGTTAATGTTGCCATAAGATGGGTGTCCAGTTCTCCTGCCATCGTGCCTGGTTGCCCCCTGTCCTAATTACACCCAGGATCTGATCCTCCACTGCATAAAAGATTCCCACATGTGGATCAGTTGTTTAATGTCATACTGGTCAATGGACAAAAGGGTGGAAAGTTTTGTCATTCCCCAGTGAGTCAAAGTTATACAGTTATGTGAGCATGGCCTGGGCACTGCTGCATCCAGCTGGTCAACAAGGCGCTAAGGAGCCTAATTAAATCACTATATCTGTGGGTGTCAGAGACATAGACAGAGGAGACTAGGCACAAAGTCACTGAGCCACATCTGAATGTCCTGTAGTCTTAATTTTAATTTAATTCACTTCTGCAGACACGTAGACCAACTTCCAGAGGACAATGGTAGTTTCTTTTTGTCCTGTTCACAGTGTGAATTTATATGCTGATTATAGTGGAGCCATAGGGTTTTGTAGGGGCGGCAGTGTGGGTCCACTGCTTGGTCCTGACTGAAATATAACTTTTGGATGGATTCCCATGAAATTTAATACAGACATCTGTGGTAAGATTGTGAACATGGCAATGCTTGCCAAAAATCAGTAAGATAGTATTTTCATTGTGAGCATGTTAGCATGCCGACTCTTAGTCTTAATCTTTTTAATTTCCTCCAGTATTATAATGAGGAAATGTACTCAAATGCCCAAATCACTATCAGCATTCAGCTCGAATTGAATGCTGAATGTTGTTTTTGTTTTGTTTTCTCATAAGCAGCGACAATGACTGAGTTGAATCAGAAAAATGAACGTGAAAATTGAAATGTGTTTGTGTGAAAGAAAAGAGAGATGCGAATGAAGTGCGTGAGGGAGCAGGAGAGAGAAAGCTAGTAAGTGGGACACAATGCAAGACTGTGATACGACATGGCACGATGGTGTTAACTTTTCCCAGAGGGTCAATTTGACTCAACTGATAATCACAACTACAGTCCCTTCTGTGGAGATGCATTTTCTCTTCTTCCACATGAATCTTGATTCTAAATGACTCATTTACAGTTTTGATAGACTTGCACCACCAAGAAAGCTGGTTTTATTGGTAGAAATGTGATTTTAAGAAGTACATTTCCTTTTGGTTATTCACGACAGCATGTGAAACATTGTGCGCCATGCCAAGGTGCTTATCACAAAAGCATCATTATTTATTTGCGAAGTATTCCCAGCTTGACTTCTTTCTTTTTGTGTGTAGGTGTGTCTATATATATATATACACATACGAGCTATAGTAAATGCACAAAGTGACGGCGGGATAGAAAACATGTGAGAGACAACATCAGAGGAGTTAGCTGGAAGCTTTTCAAAGGTGTGTTCTGTTCCCTCGGGGGAAGGAGGAGACAGCTAATTACTACTGAGATTTCCCATTCTCCATCTCTTATTAGTCATTTCCTCATTAGAGGCAGGCGTTAGGCAACCAGCCACTAAGAGTAAAACCAATTTCTCCTCTCTCCTTCCTGTTTTTACAGTGCCTCCAGGAAGACCTCCCAGCTATAGCAGTGTTAGGGAAGCCCGGCTGAGTTTAAAGGCATTAAAAGTAATCTGATAACATGGAGGCAATGAGCTGATTCCGCTAAACAACAGCACCTTGTCCCAGGGTGCAAACCCGCCGTTGATTTTATTGCCTGTGAATGTTAAGCGGTGGTGAATGTTCTTTAATTGTGGCCATAAATCAGCAGGCCAGGCACAAAAAGGGTTATAGGAGAGAGAGAGAGCGAGAGAGACTGTCTATATTGAACACAGAGCTCACCTGAGGCTCACAGCCCAGTTGAACATTCAGGGGCTTTGCAAAGGACAGCAGTCATCTCAATCAGAGCTTCCTCTTTTTCATCATAATGTGAGGATGGCCTCGTCCCAGAGCCCTCGACACATCCTGCATCTTTGTCCCTGAATCTGACAAAAATGAAGGTCTACGTCTCCCCACAAGTAGGTGTCACCATGGAAACAACCGTTATTCAGTGCTCTCAACAATAGCCGTTAAATGAAAGGAGCTGTCTGATGGAATTAAAGAGTAGGCTCAGTCCCTCTTTCCGCGCTATAAGCACTCACAGCATCGGCAGCCAAACCACACAGGGCAAATATGTACAAAATAGCATAACCTACATTTTCTAAAGCACATCAATAGCGCGCTCGCATGAGTTTTGCTGTGATACGATCACTGAGACGAGTGAGTAGGACCAGCGGACGCTGGTTGACAAAAGGAGACAGATGCGATATATCATTTTGACAAAGTCATTAAAAAGTCATTAAATATGATACCAAATCACAGAGACAGTTTCAGTTAAATGATGAGATTTATTTACCTAACTGCAAGACAGAGAGCGTCAACTACAAGAACAGAGGTTTGTGCAAATGCAGGCTTGCATATTAGCATATCATCAAGACCCAAAGGAATGACTGCACAGCACAGCTCAACAGTAAAAGTAAGCATGCAATAAATCCCTTCCTTCCTTTCAAAGAAATCAGATATTTACTAATGGTGCATGAGTTGCTTCTCACCCACACGGCTGGGCAGTTACACCAGTTGCATATTAGGGTTATGGGCTGTAAACCTTGTTGTGATCAACAGTGGGTGGGTGAAAGAGAGAGTGTGTGTACAGAAAATTTCAAATACATTAGTGTGGTATGAAACGTATGACTTGTTCATTTTGTCTGACAATCATGTAAGGGGAAATAAGCAGCTCAGAGTTTTTGATTAATCTGCAGCGTAACATGGCCACGTGAACTGTGGTCAGTTTGTCTCGTGTGGTGCTGTTTGCACCACTGTGGCACAAATGATAGTTTCCCATTAAGACATGAATGTTTTTTCGGCTGTGCACTTGGGTTCATCTAGCTCCGGCAGCATTTCATACACGATTGACTGCAATGAAACGTATCATTTAATGAATGAGATAAATATTTAAATAACAACAAAAAAGTTCTGAAGAGTAATTTGTTTTGGGCAAGTCTGATGAATGATTACAGACCCATGCATCATCGTTAAACGTGCTTCACCATAAGAAATCCAACACATTTTATAAATCAGGTAATACCAGAGCACGAAACATTTGCTTGGTTCATTACATTGATGTTTGAAGTCAGAAACACTTTAAAATGACTTATTAAGTGATAAAGGAATAATATTTGAAATGTTCTGAGGTCATTTATCTATCAGTTGTATCACGTTTCATACAAATGTTAAGAGTACAGGCACCATTTGAGCTGGTGCAGCTCGTAACCTGAGGCGAAGTAGCAATAAGGTGATCCAGGTAACGGGGGACAAAGAGTGAATTGCCATGTAAGGCACGAATCACAGAAGAAGTGCTGCCTTTTAAATGTTAATTTGTGAGCTGGTTTGGCCTCAAGGAGCAGGAATATTGGTTAATATCTGTACATATTCTTATTTAGTCAGAAAAGTATCCACTCCAAAGAATTCTGGGAAAGCACAAAGCTGGTTACACAGATAAAGGCTTCAAAAATGCTTTTTGTGATAGTAGTTAGAATGAGATAAGTGTTACATTTTTTGAATTAGGAATCCTTAGAGTGACATACTGTACTTGTTTTTACAAGTGAAGAACGTGAAATATTAACTGTCATGATGTGTAAATAAAACATAAAAAACAAATGAATCATCATACAGAAATGACAAGGTTTCTCAATGACTAATTTCGTTCCCTCCCTGTTTTAAACCAGTCACATGGAGCTTAGCTTCAGTCAGTGAGACCAAAGTCCCCCCAGGATCATTTACATTCAAGAAACTGAGCACGGCTCCAAATCTATGCCTGCTGAATCAATAGGCATCATCCTGTGATCCATAGTGACTGAGGAATCCTCAATAGTTGTGGTCTTCAAAGGAATTCAGAGAGCAGCCAACGGCAGGGCCAACTGTGTTTCAGTGCATCCATGAAAAGTCAATAGTCTTTATCTGGGGAGGGCTGGTGAAGCTTTAGAGGACAAATAAAAGTCAGATTAATATTTGGAGCTTGAGGGTGTCAATGGGTGGTATGTCTATGTTAAATCTAGATAAACTAGAAGGACTAGATATCCTTCCAATGCATTTAATGGCAGGGACAGCTTGGTTTTCAGTCAGGTGAATTAGTCACCATTCAGAGCCGCTCAGAGCACAAACACATCATATAAGATAAATTCAAAAACACTCAGCAAATACACAAACTATAGTCTTGTTACTAGACCAGGCCACAAATAATGAACAATCAGGCCAAACCAAAACATTTTAGGGTTTATACAAGTTATATAGCACAGCATTTATGTTGCTCATACGTTTAAGTCAGTCTCCTGTCAACAATATTTGAACTTTATTCATAAAATGTTTTAGGGGGATTTTACTTTATTTGGATCTGAAATGTCCACATAGTTCTTCAACCCAGTGGAATATTAGTTTACATATGCTATCAAAAACCAAAGGAAGGGCAGGGACAGGATCCACTATAGTA
Organism: Nibea coibor; assembly: GCA_023373845.1. Classification (NCBI taxonomy): domain Eukaryota; kingdom Metazoa; phylum Chordata; class Actinopteri; family Sciaenidae; genus Nibea; species Nibea coibor. The sequence continues at coordinate 9,212,382 of CM041738.1, read as the reverse complement.
AAGGGTGGTGTTAGATGTTCTTAACGATGTTTAATAAATGTAAATTGAAAAATTGTTCAGATTTTAAGGTGGAATCATCTGCCGAATTTTTTTACTTGATAAAGCTGAAATGACATTATGTTGTGAGGATGTCAAGGTTTCTTCCACAAGTGATAAAAATATTGAAAGTGTTGGCATTCGTTCAGTTCATCTCTTTTACTCTTTAAAAATGTATTTACATGTGACTTGAACACATTGTCTTTCCTTCCCTGCTTGGTTTGATGGCAATACTCACAGGTATTTACAATAAAAAAAACAAAAACAAAAACAAAGAGCGTCTCAAACAGACACATTTGACCAACTTTAAAGAGTCAGTTTGAGTGAAAGGTTACACCTAAGCCTCTGTAGCTTCAACACATTCCTTTGGAAAATATGACACTGCTTTTTCTTTTTTATAGGCTGCGCTTTGAACACCGTGACGTCAATCTTACACAAGTGAAAGTGAAGGTTATAACTTTTTGAATATGATGAACGTTGTAAAGCACGATAGAACAGAGGCAGCCTTTCAAATAAAGTGTGATCCTTCAGGCATCACACAGAACAATTTGTTCAGGCAATGCACATGTGCAACGATGAGCAAACCAGTAATACTAATTTTATGTTAAGAAACTTTTTTAATAGTCACTGCAAGGACTGGGTAATAATATTTTTTAATATTCTGGTGTGAATTTACCTGATAACTCATTCCAGTTCTGGTTTTACGAACATAACAGCACTCACTGTGATCGGCTTTGTGCTTATATTTGATCTCAACTGTGTGCTCAACAGTTAAATTACTTTTGAAACATTGAGTAGTTTTATATTGCATATAAAAAGCAGCAAGAAAGAGAAAATAATGAAACATACTACAGAGACGGGAAGACTGCTAACTGCGTAACGACTGGGATGACTGGGTTCAGGGATGACAACAATAACATGAGCAACAATAAGCATTTCACAGCTCATACCATAGCCACATGACAAAAGACCAAAAATGGGGTGCAATCATTCATCTTCTCTTGGAGAAAAATGTTATTTAGGTCTTGTTCAGAGGTGGCCACAGAAAAGGCAGCTTTTCTTCGCAACACTTTGTCTGCGCCACAAGCAAAACCAGTCTCCTACTTTCTGTCTAGATGTGACTAGCTGTTGGCTCCCTGTTGTAACCGAAAAAGCATACAATGAGCTCAAGCTGGAGCAACTATCACACGTTGTTGAACGTTGAAATGTGTAAGATAAACAGGTCTGAAGTGGCGATTTGTTTTCATTACTATTGTTTTCTCATCTGTTTTTAAGAAGGCCAAATGACTGAAGGTTTAGCTAATCATTTTACACATGATACTCTAACAAGCCTAACAAGCCTGATTTTTAAATCTGCTAACACACTGAGCCTTGCTATACGAATGCAAATAAAATTTGTCAGGTAGGGCAGGTGTCATACTGGTCGTGATATTTTTATAATTTCATGAGCATGAATGATTTTCAACTCGTTGTTTGTTGGTTAGTTATTGTGATCTGTGTTTATCAGGAAATGTTGTCCATGATCCTGCAGATGGAAAGACTCAGTATTTGAAGGGAAGGTCAATGTAACAGGTCTCAATGCAGCATCTCTTCTTTATACTTCCTGTGATTCATCTGTGATATCTGGATTAAATATTGTTCAAGTTGAGCAATCCATTTTTGATTGCAACATATAGTGCTGTATAGTACGTCTTCAAAATCATCTGGAGATAAGACATAAGGAAAACAGCAAGACAATAATAATAATAATACTTTGAATGTCATGGGCAATGAGGAATAATAAGCCTGTATCTGATTGATGGGTTAACACTAAAGGTTAGGCCTGCATGCATAAAAATTAAGGTGGTGGGGGGTGGGGAACAACCTTCCAGGACCATCATGATGCTGAAATAGTTGGATGGTTAGTTTGCAAAGCCAGGAGGAAATACTGGATCCACACTGAGCAGAGAAATAAAAAAAACACAGTCTCTGTCACACTGTCCTTGTGTAAACACTTTGATAGTGGTGAAAAATGAAATAGATGAGTAACAATACATTTAGAAAGATCACTTCAGTCCATGTCCAAAATCATGAGGCATGCGTCCTTTCTCCCTCTCAGTTTGCCGGACTGGTGCTGCTGTCAAGCTTGGTTCCAGGAACAGGGTGGGTGGTTATTCTGTCGGTGTAGTGGCGACTGGGGTGAGGATGGGGGTCACTAAGTCCCTCATAGGACACATAGGGCAGATGGCCTTATGGCTGTAGTACTCTACTACTTGCTTGGGAACCTCCGCCAGAACACATTTGGCCAGGGCTGCAGGAGAAGCCTGCAACAGAGACAGATAAGAGCTGGATGTCAAAACAACTGTTAAATATTGTTTTAATCTGAAATACAGAACATTTTCCATTGCCGTTTTTTTTCTGATCAGAGGACTATAGACGGCGTTAGGACTACTCTCTGTGTTTCAGACAAATTAAAAGAGGTATGTCAGTGTCAGACATTGTATTAGAGAGAAACTATTTTGTTCACTACAAAAGGCCTCTTCTTTATCCCAAAAGCTCCATGAAAATGAATAATATGTTTTGCAGTGTTTGCATCACGTAGTAGTTGTTTTTTTCATAATATGCATCGGCAATGAGAGTTAAGTTTAAGATCCAGGGGGAGTAGGAATATAACAGACATAGCTATGTTTTCATGAGTGAATAACTACAATCACAGTCATTAGAATAGTTTTTTTTTTATATATCTACAGACACTGCAGGTCCTCTTTCACCCAGAACGAACAAGCTAAACACCAGCCCGTGGTTTCACAAGCACCGTAGTTTTGTTAGAGAGGATGGAGTGAGGTGAGGTGTTTGCATCACCAACTACACTGCTAGAGGAATCCACTGGTCCTTTTAACCATATTACAAAAAATTATTTTCAGGAACAAAAAACTCAAAACTCAAAAACTCAGGCATCATTTAATACACACAGGGCTACACAATTGAGACAATTGATGTGTTAAGTACGGGGGCATCGCTTGTGCAATTATATTTTTTTGCTCGCAATTTAGATTTAATATAATAGAATATTGTCTTAATCCTATTTCATCAAATTATGGGTGATTTATATCAATAGAAAATCAGATTAATTATACAGATGGGTGATAAATATAAGGATAAACCAACATGCATGTCTTAATAAGATGTCACCGTGAGCCTGCAGAACAGCTTCATTTAACCTAAGGGACAAACACGATTGTTCCAAAATGTATTTCCTTATTTCATATTTCATAATGGCTGTGGAAAGCATTGCTCAATGCCTCAATTCAAAATCTCCCATGTATTAAATAGGTTTGAAATCTGGTGACTCTACACTCATTTATTATTAGTAGTCTTAGTATTATTAGTATTTTATTATTAGCATTTTTCTTTAAGTTGTTACCTGTCTGAAAATATAAAGATATACTAGCTACAACACAAATTATGGTAAATGTTTCTGTTTAGAACATGAGGCATCTAGTCCATAACAGATAGTGTGATTGTACTGTACAGCTGAAATGTGGCTGATTGTAGCTACATTTAGAATACATTCTTGTTTGAATAAATTTCTGGATCTCCTCCAGCCTGTGATGCCCATCTGTAGCATTGGCAAAGCCAGCAAAAGCCTCCTGTTTGCTCTTTTAAATAACAAGGGAGGGGGACGTAATATGAAAAACATTTCATGTCCATGATCACCAGCACAGCAGTCAGAAGGAGAGAGGCTTGCAGAGAAAGTCAACAAGTGCAGATTGACAGGCAGAGAAAAGAGCTGACCGTTTTGAAGTCTCTGAAAGGCACGAACTGCACAATGTCCCTCAAGACCGGTTCACCCTTTGGTGAGCGTAGGACTCCATCATCTCCATCCAAAATCTGCATGTCTGTGAAGTCCGCATTGCCCACACCAACAATAATTATGGAGAGAGGCTGGTAGGAGGCTCGTACAATGGCTTCACGTGTGTCTGCCATGTCTGTCACTACACCATCTGTCAGGATGAGCAGGATGTGGTATCGCTGGAAGAAGATAAGAGCTTTCAGTGTGAATTAATCCATGTTAACATTAAACCATTTTAACAGGAACATGCGGTTATAAGCAAGGACACCCCTCAGTGGGTGTTGCAGCCTGGAGTAGGCCTTTCACTGTCTGGGATAATTTTACAGCTTCCACTGAGAAGATAAGTTTAGGTGTGGATGTGTGACACATAAAATAAGCAAATCAAGAAAAGACAGAAGATAATAAAAAGTAACGACAAATTTCACATGTGCAAGTGTCGAATTCATATCATGTGTTTACTGAACAGTATAATGTGAGTTGTACTGTAGATGAATATTAGCACGGGATAATAGAAAGTAACCCTTGATTATTCCCATGAGTGGTTAGCTTGTTGGTAACCTGACCGTGTTTATGTGTTAATGAATGACCTGTGTATTTCTGAAGTGTGCCCTGAAAGGCCAATTATTTACTGCAGCTCAATTACTGATCAAATAAGTAGTGACACTGAGGAATAAATAATTACATGAAAGTCAGCGTGATTACAGCAGTGAAATAGTTTAAAGCATGTAGCTGGTGGATAATAAATTTTATAAAATAGAAATAGACTTTCTTTCTTCTCTCTTTTTTTTTTTTTACCAAAGTGATATTCAGGAAAGATAAAAAAAAAAAAAACACAATAACTTTATTAGCCACTTTTATTAAATCACATTTTAACTGCTTTTCGTGAGGTAATTTCTAACCAAAATAGGTCAGTAATATTGAAATATGTCCATAAATATACCACTAATACAGCACTTCATGACTTCAATCCATAATTTAAAGAATACTAATTTGTTCTATAATGAGCCCCATTTTTTTGTGCCGTAGGGCATCATTACTGTGAGGTGAACCAGAGGCTTCTCACTCTGGAAACTCAGTGTGACACACAACAACAAAGCCTGTATTACATCCATATATATTTTTTTAGAGAGTATAAACACTCACTGAAGCATCTTTAATGTTGCCATCGCCTGCTGCCAGCTTGGCTATCCTGTTAATGATGGGAGAAACGTTGGTTGGGCCGTACAATTGGATCTTAGGAAGGCAGTTCTGGTATGCCTCAACCACTCCTTGGATCTCTGATCAAAGAGAAAGACAGAACAAAATGAAGGGAACATAAATTCAGTTATCTTGTCAGCAAGCAAGCAGCTGTAAACTACCATTAGATGAATCATTCACTGGAGTCCAGCAAAGAATTGTAAGTGGCAATTATGTTTTCTGCCTCACACAAGTTGAAGTTAACATTTCTGTGAGAAACAATGTTTTGAATGACAGTCAGACAGAACAAAATTCACAAATACAATTAAACATAAACATTACTTTGACCAAGCACAAAACTAGAAAACTAGAGTTAGTTTCTTTGCTGTTGGGTGTTATGAATCTGATCTATTATACATTTATTTACCTTTTTCATTTCTTTATTTACTTAAAATAAGTGAACACAAGCTTGCCAAGCAATATTGATATTTTAGCAGTAGTGATGTCAAATTACAGATGTTAATTCTTGTCTCATCAGCATAGAGATGCACATTTCAGGGAAAGTGCTGAACAAAGGCATTCCTCACCTTCACATTCATCATCCTCTGGGTTGAAATTAATGGCAAAGTCATGAGACACCTGTCAACGGAAAAAGAGGAAATTGTGAAACAAATTTTTTAAACTACTTTTTAAAATGATTTTTTTATTTTTTATTTTTATTATTTTTTATGATAGCTACCATATTCAGAACGTGAACTCTTTTCTGGTACCGTTAATGACAACTTTTATAATCATATCTAAATATGACCAAAGTCTCTTTGACAGTAAGGAATACTTGATGACCACATCAAATGATATTGGGGGTCAGTTTGGCACCAAACAGGTTAATAAGACATAGATATGTAATTTTTTTATATTAGAAAACAAATTCATATATATCTTTGGGATGTATCTGCAGTGGTACAGACTGGTAAATATTGGAAATGATTTAAAAGATAAAGAAAGAAAGAATTTTAAAGAATTTGGACTGCAGTGCTAATTTTAACCACTAGATGTCAAACAAAGTTACATATTGTCCCTTTAATTTAATTCCAAAAAGTGACAAATAGCATGCTCAATTGTTTTTTAACAAACCACATTTAATTGGTAGTATTACTAGTATTACTAGCATTATCTAATAGTGGATCTTGACCTCTCCGATATGGCGAAGAGGTCTTTTGCTCTGGCTTCCTTCCAGTCAACCTGGCAGTAAAGATAAAATAGGGATTTATTTATCTTGCATGTCTAACTTTATGTTATGGATCATAACATATTGGGAATGGATTTAATGTTCCGGTGCAAATTTTTCTATAGGCATCAGTTTTTGACAGACTTGGTAAGCCTTGTCTTTAGCCTTGCAGTTGTTAATCACTTCTGGGTCCCTACCAGTGACTCCAAGAGGAGTGAGGAATTAAACACTGTGAGTGTCCTTGAGCATACAGTCATTAATGTGTACAAAACATATGACGCAGATTTATCCGGAAAATTGTGAGATTAACTGCGGACACACGCACACACAACAAAACTCATAACCTTCTGCCCGGTAAAGATAATAATCAGCAGATGATTAGTTCAGCAGATGATTAGTTTTGCATGTAAATTAAATCAGAAATCAGGAACTAATAGCAATGATGAGTTCACTGTATTGAAGTTTTGCATACAATTTAGGCTTATGAAAACTGAAAAAGAAACAAATCAGTTCATTTTCAACCACTGGATAGAAGTGGATTAATATCCAGAATCATACATGAGCATATGGCATGCACTATAATATCTGACTGACAGACTTAATATCTGGTTTCTGAAAAGTAATTACAACCCCTCGTCTTTTATCTGGTCTGTTCTTGCCATACATCAGACTGACTTTGTTTATCTCTGCTGTTTAACTGGCAAAAATGAAATCCTGTTGATACCTCCTCTCACAAGAAACCGTTTTTCCACAAACACCAACTGTCAGGCAGATCAGGGACAAATGACTCCTCTCCAGCTGGCTACTTTTTTGTCTTTAATGTGGTCAACAGTCTGAATGTCACTGTATAGATATGCATGAGGAGCCCTCAAGAAATTAATCATACAGACCAGCATTCAGTTTTTGCATCGTGTCCCTGCAAGAGAATGGATCTTGTATGTATGTCATTTAACAGGCCTGCTTCACAGCAGACCTTTGACATAACATAGCAGAAAATTGACAGGCATGACTAATTGCATTAATAATGGCTGTATTCCATTTCAGTGTTGCAGTTGCAAGGCTCTTGTATTGTGCATGCTGGTTCACTGGCACGGCTAATAAGGAGACTTAAATGGAATGAGGCATCGTTAAGAATTGGTAATGTTATTAGTTACACCTCTGCTTTTCCTGCTACTGACAGTCAGTCATGCAGTATTACTGGGGTGAGCAGCAGTGTAAGAGCAAAACTCGTTAAATATAAGGTTTTAAAAAGCCCCGAGAACCTGTTGTCTTAGTCATATTCTTGCAATGAGCAAAGGGGCAGATTTTTGTGCCAAAGTTTGAAGGCAGCTTTGATCATTTCAATTGAGAGATTTGTGTATTTGTGTTCCTCCATTTCCTGCTTTTTTCACTGGATTCAAGAGAGTGGAGCTCATCTGGGGAAAAAAAGGTATATCAGATATCACATACTTTGAACACTAGTCAGGATTTAACAAAACATTCATCTAAATCTGACCACAGTTGTAAGGTTGTTTGATTACACTGGCAGGCTACTGTATATCAAATATGATCAAAATCCACTTGCACAGTCCTGATGAAGCAGATCCATTTTGCTTTTTTGCTTTTGGGTTTTGGGTTCCAAACAACGAATGCCACTAGAAATCCTCAAATAACTGGACTGAGCCTGGTGAAAAGTACGTTTTGGTGCAGTTGCACTAGAGTTCAAGTTCAAGAGTCTATTTTAACCAAAACAATCAAGTCATGTTCAAAAGCAACCTTAAACTTTTAATAAATAACGCCTAGGGACACACTCATTTTGACTTGATCATCGTCATCATGAAAATCATTCAAATTTAAAACCAGCTTCTTAGAGGCTTTTAATTACCATAACACAATATATTTATTGCATTGATATGTGATGCTTCCCATTAATTCACACAATTCACTATCTGATGCATGGCTTGGCTGGCAAATGAGCATTCTGGATATTTATTCATATTTGTTTTCTAATCACACTGAGCATGGAAAACACATAGTTAAGAATGCAAGAGTGCACAACAACACATACGGAGAATGAGCCTATGAGTGTAGCGTATGAGTTCATAGATGCACTTCATGATTAATCTAATGGTTTAATTAGCAATCACCTGCACCACCAACACAGTGTAGAAACAGCATGCAGTAAAATAAATCTGACTCCTGCGAGGTAGTCACCGTCATGGCAAATTCAAAAATGAATACTTTGTATTTACTGAGCCAGAAAAACTTTGCATGATTGAAATCATAATTATCAGTGTTTCACATCATGCACACGCAGTTTTATATTAAACACAGGCCATTCTGGTTTGGTAGATTATCAAAAGACATAGTGATTAAATTGTGCGTGGTCGTGCACGTGCACTTACTCTTCACGTCAGACTTCCCCCCAGGGCTCTATTTTAAAATCAGTGAAGGCTTATGTTTCAATTTGCTTAAACAAATGCGCTCAAACTCACAAATTCTTATGTAAATGAAGCATCAACACTACGGGGCTCTTATGTCATCGAAACATGTTATTTTCTCAAGACAAGTTGATATTTTCAGACAAGGGTCTTATGAATAAAAATATACCCGGTCATTAGTTTTAAATGTGAAATTTTGACAGAATGACAAATTGTGTCATAAAATAGGTAATGGAAATCAGCTTGGTTACCGTAATAGTCCCAGAGTGGTGGAAAATACCAGGATTCGATAAGACCACATGAATATACAATCTGCATAATAGCGTTCATATTGTTCATGTGTGAAAGACTGGCAGAGCAGAGATACAGATGCACTCACCTCATAGTTTGGAGGGATTCTGGCACCAAACCCCAAAGCTGAAAATCTTTTGTCACTGAAATGATAAGCAAATTAATATATACTGAGTTACTTCAGTTAAATCTGAGATAGCGTTTGACAGAGATCTGTAAAATATTGATGGCTCATCCATATGTTCACATTTCCAAGGGCAGAGCCCTCCTCCCCGTGTTTGCATTTCATAAATGTTAAAAGCTTGAATTACAATTTGAAATCTGTCCCACGGTCCCTGCAGCAAGCGTTTGCACCTGTTCAAAGAGCTCCTCACAGTCTTTATCCTCTCCATATTTCATCCTACCGTTTAGACGGGCAGATATTACTCTAAGAGGCTCTGATATACCAGATTGTGTGTTTCTTGTGAAAGGCCAGGGTGCACAGCTTTGTATAAAGAACAAGATCTGTGTATCTGAATTACGAGCAAGACAGACGTGAGTGTAAAGAGAGCACTGAAATAAACAGAGACCTGACCCTGTAGCCCACGCCTGACGATAACAACAAACGTGATGTTTGAGTACACAAACTGGACAGTGAGGCTCAATACTTGTCCACTTGATGGTTCAATGTCATATAGCAGCCTTGTGTAACCTTTTCCACAAGGGTTAAATCAATCAGATACTGTAATCCAAAGTGAAAAATGCACTATTAAAGGCAATTTACTGCTTTGTGTCGCTCAATGGTAAATCGTCCTCTCAGCAATTTTTGTTGTACTATTTATCTCCTTTTTTTAAAAGACGCTGGGTGGATCTAACAAAAGGTGCTATTTAGCTGTGTTATTATTTTGACCATTCTGCTTCTGCTGCCCTGCCTCTTGCAAACCCCCTCACTATGTCGGTGTCACAACAAATTCTTGGAGTACCCCTTTAAATGGCGTGGTATTGCCATATACACATGAACCAGACAACACTTCTGTGACTGTGTGTTATTTAGGATAAGCATCAGAGCTGTCTCAGCTTGCTTTCAGACACATCAGTGATTGTTTGCCTACAGACAGCTTTCCCCAGTGGCCGCCTCCCTTATCAGAACATTTGCTATACATGCCTCCATAGCTGACAAAATAACCCCAAATTCTCCAGCACAGTGCAATCTCCAGCTCATCAGAATCTCCGTTTAGGCCACAACCATTTGAAGTGATGCGTGTAATTAATTTACTCTGGACAGGGTGTGGGTGTGTCAAGTTGTACACAGAAAAGTTTTCAAGTGTCAAGTGTTGATTCATTTGGTGTGTTGACAAGTGTTGATTGGAGAGTTGTTTGTCCACTCACAGAGCTAATATGGCTTTGAGGCAGCGATCAGAAGTGTTTAATTAACTCCGAAGGGTGTGGACTTAGACAGACGCTGGCAGTGTGATGATTTTACGCTTTGTGAGTGAGAAACAAACTCTGTGAACTCTTGACAGAAGTCGATTCACTTTGGCCAGTTTAGATGTTTCAACAGAATAGTTAAAACCACGGTTCCATAAAATGTAACTAAAAACAGAATAAAATGATTTTCTGATGCTTTTTGCCAGTACAAAGTACTAGACAAGAATATTTAATGTTTAAACTTTAGTCCAGAGAACACTGTGTCCATGATTTCTAAAAAAAAATAAAACTATTTGAAATAGACTCATCAGACCATAGCATACTTTTCTACTTTCCTGATCTCAGAGGAGCTCAGGTCTAGAAAGGTCAACTGCATTTCTGGATGTTGCTGGTATATGGCGTTTTTCACTTTGTATGGGAGAGACTCTTGACTTGCATTCATGGATGGAGCGTCTGTGAATCTTTTATTGACGTTTTGGATTGTAGATAGTGAAATCCCTGGATTCTTTTGCCACGTTGCAGTGAAAATCTGCCCACGCTTTACAAAGTGGTGATCCTCATTCCGCCGTGCTGGTAAGCTAGTGAGCATTTCAAGGATGTCCCTTTCATACCCATCATGATCCTATCACCGGTTACCAATAAGCCCATTTACCTACCAAATGAACTGTGTATTTTGAGAATATCAAATGAAATCACTACTTTCCTCGTCTTTTGTTGCCCCCGTCTAGACTTTTTTGGAACGTGTTGCAAGTATTAAATCCAGAATGAGAATGAAAAAACAATAAGTTTATCAGTTTGAACTTGATATCTCGTCTTTGTACTGTATTGAACTGAAAATAAGTCGGAAAGGATTTGCGAATAATTGCATTCTGTTTTTACGTTTTACACAATGTACCAGCTTTACTTGTAATACACAAACAAGGAGTCAGATAATAAAAAGAAAATCACGTTATTTATATATTTCTGCTTCTCCTCCTAGAACAAGAAGAAAGGAAAAAAAGAATGTGTCTTTGGTTTTTACCATAACCTTGTAGTATTAAATTTACAGTGGCTGCAAATTGTAACAGCAACTGCAGGCTTTGGAGAATTTGAGCTCAGTTAGAACAACACTCAACATGAAACATGGGCCATTTTGAGCACATATTTGGTTACCATCATTACCCTCTGTGCCAAGGGAAAAAAAAAAGATGAACATGTGAATGAGTCCAACATCTATTCTCTGTAATACATCCTCTCCACATGCCCCGGCTAATGTATTGTACTCTGTCCAGATATAAACACACTCCAGTAACAATATTCCAAAGAAATGTATGCCTCTGCAGTTGATACAACAGCATAAAAAGACAGCCTTGCTCTAAACTCACCTTCAGCATTTGCCTGTTTTTAACTCACTTTTAATTCATTTTCATCAAAATCACTCCTATCCACTGAATACAGGCCGCACTCCCACTATTGTGACCTTTCAAACACACTGAGGCATGTTTTATAAATCCAAATAGGGTGAGGCAAATTATGTTTTTGGTATTATATTGGTTATACCAGCTTTACCAATGCAGAGAAAGATTTCTAATGAAAATGTTAGAGTTATTCGTGCTGAGCCAATTATATTTTGAGATTTGTCGTAGCCTTGTTATTGTGAACGAGGCAAACATACAGAACTCATTATCTTGCCCTCTTTGCACTTTCCATACTTTTAGAAATTTGCCCACTGAGCCTTAATGAATTGATCTCGATGCACAATTTACAAATGTCCTGGTGTAGAGGTTCGACATACCACCCTCAGCACACACAAGTCTTTTCATCTTAAGAATCTTGCTGTAAAGCACACGGTGGTCCTCGTTTCCTCGCTTTTTGTCTGCACACGTGAGGAGCCACGGGGAGATGTGCCTGGTATAATAGCCCTCTCAGGTAAACGAGCCTCAGCCCACACAGACAAAAGCTAATCACTCCAGCTCCATAATGCACCTCCTCTGCTAGGACTCAAAAATCCCACATCACCTATATTCACTAAAGGCTAAAAGGTTTGCTTGCCCACGTTTTACACCTCAATAACAATTCCAAAACAGACGGGCTGCCTACACTTGCAGTCACTGTTCGTCCAGAGGCACGTGTCCATGTAAGATGCTCTATATGTAAACACGAAAATGATGCCACTGGGCTGAGCTGCTAATTTTCAGGCAGGTCTTCAGTGTCTCCACTGTTAACTCTTAGATACTATAATTAGCCAGACAGCGCTCCCCTGATATTCAATAGGAGGATCTGCATAAATCAGGAGTCAGAATGTTAATCCTCATCTGGTTCAGTTCTCAACAGATTAGAGGGTCTCTGAAACATATAAATTATTACTTATTTACAGCAACTGCAAAATTACCTGATGATAACTAATATTGTTTTTGCACATTTGTCGAAATTCTCAAACAAAAATGTGTGTGACTGAAGCCAAATCATGAAAACTATATCAGCCAGTACTTACATTTACAGTACAGGAATTCTTACGTGAAAATATTGTTGTTTAATCAGTGTCTGTAATGATTCCTAAAACAGGCTTCATGCTGTACCTCTTCTGTCCTTACAACGGATTCTAGGCAACGCTGTTATTTCTCCAGTAGTAATGTATCCCACTTCTTTTTGAAGTGCTTGCTCTCCCGGTGTTAGCCCCTGTCTCTGCATGTGTTCGACTGTAGTTCAGGGTAATGAGCCTATGCGAGCTAAGAAGGAGGATCGGTAGCTGCAACAGATGCTGAGACGAAACTGTATCATTGAGTTATCCACAGGAGAAAGCACATGCAGCCACCACTGTGAGCAAAGAGACTGTGAAGTACATGCAAAACAGTTAGCCCCATCCATACAGACAGCAAGAGAGAGAGAGAGAGACTAAAACTAGAACCGTTCCTCTTTATGTACTCACTGTACTCTAACTCTATTCGATATGATTATACTGTAGAAAAACAAGGATGGGGAAAATGTATGAAACTGTATCTGACATTTTTATTTTGTATGTTTTATTTTTCCTCTATTAGACAGTGACACACCCAGAGGAAACCCGGGTCGAGAGAGAAGGGTGTGGCGTTGAACTGATGCAAGGGTTATATGGCATGTTTCTTAACCACTGGACCACCAGCGTGTTCAGCTTCATCTACTTATCTTTACATCCATGTCTTTAAATATAAAAATCATCTTGCAGCATCAAGAAGTCTTTCAAAAGCTTCCTGTAACTGCATCTTGGTCTAGATTCTCATCAAAAACAAACTTGATCTTTGAGCCATGGCATACATTCCCACCACATTTCTTTGAAATCACTGAAAAAGGAAAAAAGATGCCTTCATCCATGTGTGGGCAATGCCAGTTGTTGGCACCTTTTCTTCAATTTCAATTTCTTTGTTTGTCTTTAAACATCCACTCCATCCATGGATCAAGGAATGTGTTTTCCGCTTTGAAATGAATAAAAATCTATTTTTTCCCACTTCGAGAGCACCAGTAGGTGTAAGGGACACTAAGCACTTCAGTTTGTTTGTCTCTGAAATATGGTCAAGGTTTTTAAGACATCTGGACAGGCAAACAGACAAACCAGACAAATGGTGTGCGTGTTCAGATGCATGTGGCTCATATAAAGGTCAAAATCTTATCTTTCTAAATGTATTCTTTGAAGAAAAGGCTAGTCAACAGGGAGCCATAAAGGAGTGTGTCCAGAATATTATGTCAGTGTCCTTGACTGACACCCTCAGCCCCAGATTAGCCTCATGCATAAGTAATGTCAGCGGCCAAATATGCTTGCTCTAATTTTGCTTGGTACAAAGAGTTTCTGATGCATTACTTAGCCACAGCTTTGACACAGATTAAAACCGATTTACCAGTGTGAACATGATGTGGACAATAAACAAAATTGTGTTTGTGCACCACCTATTTTTTGTGTGTGTGTGTGTGTGGCTCCAACTATTAGAGAGAATTTTAAAATGCAAAATACATTTCAGGGAGGAAATAAATCCAAGACAGAGGAGCTGGCGGTCAACAGCTCAGTTCCATCAGCTCTGTAACAAACTGGTGAGCAGAAATGTAATAACCTACAGGACTGTCTCTGCCTTTCAGCGTTCCATGATTTCCATTACAATCCTTTTGCTTTGGTTCAGATGGAGCGGCTTGTTTCAAAATGCGTGATCCCACCAAAACGCAAGGAGCACTCTGCAGCTCTATTTCATAACTGGAGACACTGACAATCCCTGTAGGTACCAAAGAGCCTTTACTGAGACACAAAAGATTGACAAACCTATCATAGTCTTGACAGATCTCCCCCACTGCTATCAGAGCCTTCAGGTACTCGTTGGGCTGGTAAGGGTTGATGTAGTGCAATGAGCAGCTGTTCCTGGGGTCTCCATTGGAGGCTGTGAAGTCAATGGCGACCTGGAAGAAAGAAATACAAAGTGTGCAGAATGAATATGACAGAATCAATTAACTTTTTTCTTATGCAACTTAACTTGTGGAAAAGACTTTTATTTGGCTGTTCATTCCATGTGAGCGAGTCTGCAATATGCCTAATGGCAGTATAAATTATCTGATCAGAGGTAGGAGCTTGCACTTTTTACGCCCACATAGATTGGAGCAGCTACTTCTCCCATGCACCATAGATCCAAGGAGCCAACTATAGCTATCCTATGAACAAGGAGGAACTGCATCTAACACAGCAGTCCTGATTATGAATATTCATTGTTTCGGTAATGCAGCCAGTGAGAGAGTGAGAGGTAGATCTACAGAGGAAGGACCAAAGGGCAAGACTTGAAGAGGGTTTGAATTTATTCCATGAAGCTGCCCACAACAACAGAACTGACTGTGCACACGGACGAAGACGTCAACATGGGATGTTTACAGGATAAAAATATCTTTAAATACTGTCAGTGGTGGAGGAAGTACTCTGTACTAATGCCACACTGTGAAAACACTCCAAGTGCATCCTACAAGTAACCACAAGTAAAAGTCTTGCATTAAAAATGTTTTAAAGCAGCTACAAGGAACTTTTATTCTGTGTTGTTTCTGGTTGCCACTTTAATTTATCTGTTTCATGACAAATCTAGTCTGACCTGGTGGTGGACATTAAGAACAACTTATAGAAATAGCCAGTCGTCTCTCAGATGGGCTTGTTTGTTCACGAAAGTCTTATGGAGGCGTTAGTGTTAAACTGAGACTGTTTTATAACCAGTTTAAAGTAGAACATTTAAGTTAGAGTATGTACATACAGCATAATTAGGAAAATGTTCTGTATTTAAGTATTTAAAGTGAAAGTAGAAAAATGTTCCTTGTACTTGCAATATATATTATATCATTATTATGACTCATGCATTAATATAAAACAATTTAACCATTTATTGTTGCAGCTGATTGAGGTAGAGCTTAATTTGAAACTAATGATTATTTTCAGTACGGACTGATGTGCTGATTATTTTCACGAATCTGGAACCGTGAAAGTTTTTGCGCGTAAAACAACTGAAAAGATCATTTTCTGTTAATGACTAATTGACTAATAGTTTCAGTTTTACCTTTCCATATGCTTTGTGTGTGAAAATCTGAATTGTAATGAAGGAGAAGTGTGAAGTGCCGTGAGAGAAACTATCTCAAACTTGCACTTAAATGGTGTATTTCAATAAATAACCAGAAAATGTAACATTTGCTGAGTGCTGAATGTGAATGGCTCACCAAAGGAAAAACAGACCAAAGCCTGTTTATGTGTGAGCAATAGTCATTTTAAACAAATAAGTAAATAATAAGTAATATGCAGGGAATCTGACAGCATTTGCTAATAAAATAGAAACTAGGCCCAGACCAGTTAAAAGATGAGAGACAGTGAAGCCTCACTAAACACAGACCGCTCAAATTACCGTAAAGTGAATCTGGCATCCGCCCATGATGTAATCTAAGAAGGAGTACACTCTGTGGAGCTGCAAGAGGAAAAAAAAAGAAAGACATTTCTTGAAGGCAAAATGTCTGGAAGGATGTTTGGGTGGGAGAGTGAGTATTCAACGATGTTGTTGGAAGCATCTGGTAATTAAAATGGCGTCAACTCAACAAATCTGTTGACTGTGAAGAGTACAGAGAACAGTGGAACAGTGAAAGAAACTAAACGAGTGTTTCTGTGTAGAGATATATATGCAATCAAAATTGTATTACTAAATGGTTCCATACAAGAAACCACTGAGTGAATATTAAAGGTTTGATGTAAAATAAAAAAGTAAAATATTGATTGATTCAACTCCTTTCGATGTCGACTATTCTGATAAACTTTCTGATATAATTCTGATATATTTCTGCAGCAGGTTCCCACCTTAAGGTCGCTGAGGATGACAACTCCTGAATTTTTATAGTTTCTCTTCTTCTGTTTGTACTTGGGGTTCACACAGTCCCACGTCACCTAAAACAAGACAAGACATAGAACAGGAGGAACAGTTGTGGCACATTGTGAACACTGGCGATATCTCTTAAGCACTGTGACATTTGTTTCATCTGTGATGGATTTCAGCAGAGTAAAACAAGAGGCATATTGGGAAAGGATGAAACAGTTACACGGCTGTCTCTCCTCTCTGCTCCGCCTCTCTGTTCACTGACCTTATTTCCACTGGAAATTTTCTGCATTTCCCTGAACGTGGCGTAGAACTCGCCAATGAAGTCGTGCTTCCCCCTGGAGTCATAATCCCACACTAGGCACTGTGGTAAACAGACACAACTCTTAACTGCTTTCTCACTGTTGGTTTGGCCATATATAAACAATATCCATGGAGTTTAATGATTTATCCCTCAAATAATAGTAAAAAAAAAAATCAAATATATATATATGGATTTTCGAGCTGAATCAAACTGGTCAGCCTGTGGTTTTTAATGGTGTGTAAAATTAAAATTTGTTACCTTGAGCTTCCGCTCCTCATCGCAGCTGCACAGGGATATGAGAGACACTTTGAAGGGCTCCCACACAGGATTCAGGTTGTTTTTAATCACCTGGTAGAGCAGGAACATGTTACACATGAAGCAAAATAGTGGAAAAGCTATTGTTGCAAATGAAAAGGGAATATGATGGACTTACCTCAGTTCTGTGCACAAGCTGTTCAGTTTCATCATCATTGATTCGGTATATTTCCAAAAATGGGTCTGACTTGCTGAAGAGGTCCTGCAGAGAAAACAGAATATTAAAACTACAGACCCACTGACTCTTAATGTTAGTACTAGACCCTGTAACAATTACAATTGGATTGTTTGGATGGTCTGTATGAAAGGAGACCGATATTTATACAAATGGCAGTTTTTTCTGATTTATCCATCGCTGATTGCAAAGGCAAAGGTAATCTGTGATTAAAGGTCAGGGAGGTATAAAATTTACCAGACATCACTGTAGTGACGTCAGACTGAGGAAAGAAAGAGGAGGAGAATTTAAGCTTCCAACTTGTGTCATTCCCTAATTATTGCAATTCTTCACTCAATCTTTGACCCTCTTAATGCACCAATAGTCCTCCCATGCAGCCTTCCGTGCAGCGCTGAAATATCTTTATCGATTTCTGTAAGCAACATTTAGAGTTCACTAACAGAGAACTGAAGCATTATTTTTCACTTCATTACTTTCCATGTGCTTTCCAGCAGCACTGGGTTATTATCAACAGCACACATTTTTTAATTAACTGAGCAGTGGCTGTGTCCATTCACCAGGGTTAGTAAATACCCTGCTAAATTGAAAACATGCCAAAGATTTTGCATCCTTTACGGCCATTTGAGATAGCTTTAAATCATGCCCTGGGTCTCAAGTACAGGCGTCTGAGAGCAGAGCAACACTGATTATTTAGGTCAATTGATTCTTCAGGGAGGAAAACAAATGATTACTTTGCGTGTGTATGTGTGTGATGGCTGGGGGGGGACAGTTAATTCTGCATTTCCCGCCACATTAGACAGATACATATCCTGGGGGACAGAAGCAAAACAAGCCATAGCATCCTCTCTTTGTTGTCACGGCAACCCTTAGCCGGTGATATCAGCAGCATAGACCCAGATCAGATCCACATCATGTCAAGATTCAGTCCCAAGCCAACAATTACAGTAATGGTAATCATTGCCAATTACTTACAATGATATCTCATCATTAGTTGTCCTGTTCATCAACGTCATTCTTCAATATTCACAGCAGGTTGAGAGCTCATGCAGCTGACAAGCAGCTAATTAGAAACAGTTTGCCGCTTCAGTCATCGTCTGTTGTCTATGTTAGATAAATTGATACACCCAAGTGGTCTGTTGCAAACAAATTGCACTATAACACACCTGATCGCTGATAAAATCACATTTTCAAGCTAACTTTAAAATCAAAATAATATTAAAGCATGACAGAAGCTCAAAAGTTTTTTTGTCTGACCTGTTGACATCCACCATCTGCCTTTATATATATATATATATATATATTATTATAATTATATAATAATAATAATAAACCAGTTAAAGCACATGTGTCAAACTGCCTGTGGGCCAAATGTGGCCTGCCACATCATTTTATCTGGCCTGCAAGAATGTGATAGGTGCATGATTGTCTTAACATATATTCATTCCCAACTCGTAAAATACAGATGATTTGTCACGCCCCTAGGTGTCTGATACTGACGCACAAGGTATCCTTCCACAACTGTACGAAATGCTCTGGGTTCTCAATTGACTGTAAACCCATCCGCAGCAGGAAGAGATGCCGTCCAGTCACTCCAGTAATAATCCGATCACGGCGATATATGACGCTGTGAGCTTCAATCTGATTAGCAGAGGGTCCTCGGCTCTCCAATCAGATAAAAGTCACATATTTTTCTTTATTTGCCTAAATAGTTTGAACACTGATTCAAGTAATGTGGGTTTCAAACTGAACATTTATTTTTTCATCTATGCAAATGCATAGATTCATAATAAATACAGAAACAGTTATTTAACAATATCATAAGGTGTAGTTTAATTTATTTAAAATTACATTGCATTTTGTTACATTCATACTGTTAATGTGGCCCATCGAGGACAACCATTATGCTAATATGGCCCTCTGCGAAAATGAGTTTGACACCCCTGAGTTAAAGGAAGCAATTCAGGTTAGGTCCACTATAATGAGTGTACACTATAGGGAGCGTACTCTCATGGCCTTAGCTTGCTGTCAGATCTGCAGCATAATGTGTGGCAAAGTTGGGCTTGGGTGTAAGAATGCTGTATGTAAATTCTTTTAGCATTGTTAGCTGGTAGGTTCGGTTTTACAGCAAACAACAAAACTTTGCTGTTTTGGTTCACGAAACGTCAAACAGACACTGACACTGACAGAAGTTAGTGTCTAGCAAAGTGGAGCATTTAGCAGCTAAAAAGCTAAACATTGGTGTTGGTGGAGGGCACAACATAGCCAAAAAGTAAGAGAATATTGGGTTTGCATTC
Source organism: Nibea coibor (assembly GCA_023373845.1). Lineage (NCBI taxonomy): Eukaryota > Metazoa > Chordata > Actinopteri > Sciaenidae > Nibea > Nibea coibor. The sequence continues at coordinate 9,192,578 of CM041738.1, read as the reverse complement.
ATCAATTATAAACACGACTTCAAAATAATGCCCTTCAATGTGTAAATAGGCTACCATTAACCAGATTTTGACAAAGTACTCGAAAAAGCATCTATACTAATTACTCAGTGGCAAGTTTTGTTACTTGGTGTAGCTCCATTGGTGCCTTTTCAACACCTTCAGACCCTCCACCTACATTGCGTTTTTTGTGTTTAACACATGTAGATAAAGAGTTTTATCAACCAGTTTGGAGGTTTTTACTGACACATGAAGAGAGGTCCTCATAGTTGAGCTGCAGGATTCATACACCCTCCAACTCTGTTAAAACCCAGCTGGTTTGTGAATGTGGCAGTATCGGTGATGTTAACACAACAGAAAATAAGACGCACTGTGTTTCTAGCCTCTCCACACCTGCAGCCCCTGCACCAAGCGAACATGCACTGACAACAGTGCAAGTCTGCCCACTAAAACCAGAAAAACCAAACAAATAATGGAGCAGTACTGGCATTATGCATGTTTGCATTCATCCACATAAAGATAAGCAATTTTTCTGACCAGAATTAAATTGTCCGTGCACGCAAACAAATCAAAATCCATGTCTATCATTTTAGAAATCAGTGATTTACATATTTGGCATCAAAAACTAAAATTTGCAGATTTTCATTCGAAGAAAACTCGAAACCAAATAAGCTGCTGTTATGCTTGCCCAGAGTGAAATCACAAACACCTTTGTGTCCCTGTGGCACATAATTACACACCATTGCTCCACAGTGATCCGCCCGCAGTTTTAACATCCAAAATGTAACACTGATTTATCTGAATGTGCAGAAACTGCCAATCAGCGGTCTAAACAAAGCAGGCGGATGGATTATCGCCAGGATTTTGGCAGAAACCCAGTGCTCTCTGTAGCAGACTGCATATATGAGGTATATTGCTGCCTTCAAATTGGGTCGTGTTTAGCATGTTGATGAGAAGAGTCCATATGAACGCCCCCCTGTTGTGGTGGAAGAGGCCGTGGAAGTTTGTTTTTCAGTGGATACATGGATGTTAATATTCCCAACAGCCTCATCTTTTCAGTATGCCTTTGCATCTCCTGCACTACAATACTCGCTCGCTAGCTTGCTAAATTGTTAGCATCCAGGCGCCGTCTTTCGTCGTTCATATTTCCATAGCCTAGTAACATTGCCCTCGCAGCTTGCTTGCCATGTCATGTTGTAAACAGGAGCTCATAAATTCAATTTGAAGGCAGAATATCACATGCAGGGGTGGATTTCCTGTCAGAGTAGTTTTATATTGCAATTTCAAAAAAATAAATGTACATGCTGTAAAAAACTAGATTTTTTTTTTCTTCCTCCGAATACCTCTGCGAATCAAGGGCAATCCAAGTGTGGCATCCTAAGGGTTGCTCTGAGGAACATGGAGTGACTTCAAATGATGAGAGTTGTAACTGGTTGGAAGCCCCCGCTGTCTTTTTGATTGAAACATGCGAGATGTGAGAGAAACAGCACCAATAGTCAGTGACTGCCCAGCCTTAAAATCAAACCATTTGATATGTAGTGACAACACATCCTTTACATGTGATTTTATGCTCTGACATGTAAATTACACATGAGACTAGTATGCTTTACAAATGATCAGTGAACCCTTACATTTGAAAACATTCTGTCACTCCTCACTCTGACTGTGTACATACCTTCAAGGCCAGTAATTTCTGTCGGTGCTCTCTGAGTTTGCACTACAGTGTCATGATTATCACGACGCCACTACTACAGTTCCTGTCTAGTGCTACTGAACCATTTCAAATAAAACATGAACCATGTTGGTATTTCCATCAAAACTGTGTGCTCCACTTGTCATGGTTATGCTTTGGTTGTGTAGTTGAACTGGTTTTAAGTGTGTGGACGTGCTGGTCTCAGTATTACTCTTGTGTATACCAGCATGTTTTATTTTTTTACTGCCATTATAGCACTTCTCTGGTGTTTTGTCATCGTGACTCATTCAAGTTTTTCCCTGTGTGCAGCTCGCCAGCGTGCTTTGCTTTTGTTTAACCAGCCGTCTCCAGCAGTCTCTAGTGAATCCTCTGATCTGCTTGCCTTTCTCCACCTGCAATGCCTGCCAGCCTTCAACCCCCACCACCTGCCTTTTTTTGCGTTAATTGTCGTATTAAATTCCTCAAAACAGCGTTGGCCTCCGTCTCTGCATTTTGTGTCCAAGCACAAAACCGAAATGTGACAGCACTCACCTTATCATCAAGCTTCTTGGCACAGAAGGAGAGCTCCACATACCCGTTGTTGCCAGAAATTTCCTCAGCATGTACCTGAAAAGAAATACGATTCTTCATTATTCATGACAATAAACACTTAACCACATCATTTACATAACATTTATTATTCATATAAAAACATATAATGACAAAAAAGCTCATGAAAGCTTGCTTGTTTGTTCTGGCAGTTGACGTTTGGTAGATTAAGTTGGCAGATTAAGAAATTCTAGAAAATTTTCACACAAACAAATAATATATATAATTTGTCAAAAATTAGTCAGTTTTAGGTGAGTATTCATTCACGATTTTCCCTTTCTGTTGCAAAGAGCTTTTCCTTTTCTAGCAGCTTGTAAGCAGTTAACAGAGTGAAGTGGCTTTTACTTAACACTGAATTGCCGACCATTAAAACTAGCAAGTAGCAAGCCCCATTATCTGCAAACTAATGGGCCCGTGCTGTTAGCTTATTGCCTCAAACTTGAACACATTTAACTTTTTATGGATGGAAAAGTTACCACATACGGTGCAGTGCGTTTGGGAAGTTTTATAACAGCTGGCTCTGTGAATGGCTGCTTTTGCGTTTGCTTGTATTGATGAAAAAAATGAAAGAAGTACAGGATTGCAAATTTGTGAATCACCAAGCTCCCTCTGTTGTTCCCACCAGACTGTCTGACCCACTGACAGAAGTTTCCTTCCTCCTGCTGTTCCTCTGTTAGTAACTGACAAGAAAGTTTACTTCAGAGTCCCTGGCTGGGACTCATTCAAGATTTAGATCTTGAGAGTGTGCATATTCTTGTTTTTTGCATTGTGTATCTACATAACATGTAGACTGGTTATAGAAATCCAATCCTGGACATTAAAATGTCTCAGAAAACCAAACAACATAACAGATGCCATCTTGAACGAGTTCACACAATGTTGACCAGGCCAGTCACCGGCAGGTAAATGTCTGTATTTTTCAGGTTTGTGTTTTATGTCAGCCGGCAATGATTGGTTTACCAGAGGTGAAGGATAAAACAACTATAGCAATGGAGTAAACTATAGCAATTACTTTTTAGTGTAATTACTGTCACTGCCAGAGGGAGGAGACAAAAGTGCTGCACTGCAGGTTTAATACACATATTTAAACATTACCCCCATTTGCTAAATCAGTGGAATTTAAAGGTCCATTGTGTCAGATTTAACAGGCTCTGTTTGCAGAATATGCAAAAATGGAATATAATATGAAAAATTTAAATTTTGTGTATAGTAGAACAACATTTTTGTCACCTTAGAATGAGCTTTTTATATCAACAGAAGCCATGGATCCTCTTTCACAGAGTCCACCATGTTTCTACAGTAGCCGAGAGGGGACAAGTTAAGCACTGGTTCCAGTTTTGCATTTTCTGCATGTTCTGCCACCATAGTTTCTCCTTCACACTAGGAAGGAGAGAGTGACGCAAGGCGGTTGAAATCAGCAACTAAAGGGTCACATGCCACTAAATTCTACATACCTCTCTGTTATAAACTGTGACTGTGTGATCATATGTATAATAAGTAGTATTATTAAGCTCTGATGTCCCTATAATGTCAATAATTCTCACAAGTATGGAAGTACAAACATATGTGTAATTTCCACGAAAACAATCCGCATTCCCACTGTGTCTCTATCACGTACAATATATTCATGGCTGTATTCACGCATATATTAAAAATATCATTTACACTTTCTATAAGGGCATAGCAAGTCAAGCAGAAATGGTATAATGTTACAAAATGCCATAAACAAATAACAAAGAGGTATCTTAGTGTCAGCGTGTGTGGGTAGCAGCTCTGTTGGATAAAGGTTTAACATTTAGATGGTCCGCTGCATTCTTTATATTCGAGCAGTTCATATTGTCAAAGAATCCCCCTGTGTCGATTCACAGTTAAACTCAAGAAAGCTCTTCGCTGCTGCTCTGGTTTAAATAAAGTCAAACTCTGGCAAAAGATGAAATGACTAAGATTTAAAATGTATGAGTTGGTCTTTAACTTTTCCCTCAAAGCATCAGGGATGTTGAGTTCAAATCACAGGCCTGATTCTTTCTGTATGCAGAGGAGAGTACATAAAGGAAAAGCCTCTCTCGTGTGTAAAAGAACTGGGACTGAGTTCAGGATGCTTGTACTGACAGCAGATATATAGGGCATGGGCACAAAACCAGGAATATATAGCCTGTATAAGACAATCCAGTGCTGTGTCTTGCTCCCGTATAAGTTGCATTATATTGTACAGGTTCTGGGTAAACAGAGCGTAATAGCCCTTACAGCAGGCATGTCTAAAGTCATGGCCAGTGGTCAGATTTCATGGTATGCTAAGGAGTTTACAGATACTGTATGGCAGGAAGATTTGCCTCTTTTTGGTTGACATAATGAAGCATTTGAACGCACTCCATTAGCCTCTAAGGACATAACTGCTGGTGTTATGTAGCTGTAGATGTGACTCAAATTATTACTTTCTGAATGATCTGGTGAAAGATTGAAGCCTGATTGGCTTAGATTTGGTGACATTGCCATTTTAAAAAAACATCATTGTGACAATGAAAATAAACTGTTACAGAACATTTGTATGCGACTTTTATCGTTCTTTTTTTTGTTGTTCATAGATTTGCTCAGCTGTGACCACAAAAGAACCCAGTGCATGATGGTGCCAAAGAAATAAATGTAATAAATGTAAAGATGTCTACCGTGATGGTCGATTTGCCGGCATATTTCCCATACTTCAGCAATAAAGGTTTCACCATCTTCTTTTGGGCCACGATCTGCAAAGAGATGAAAGATAAATACAATATTGGCCTTGAGCCCTCTGCAGAAAGATCAGCGTACAGGGATCTGAGTCATCAGCATCCATCACTCACTCTGTCACAAATACACAGCTTTAGGTACATTTACTCACTACTCACTGTCACAGACAAACAGAGTTGCTTTTACATGTTTACAAGTCACAGTTTTTAGTGTATAAACTTAATTTGATCCATTCTTCCATGCATTTGTGCATTTGGAAACAAAATTGATTAATAAGAACAACTGACTACCTGGCCGAGAGTGCACTCCACCCCACCCAGAAAGTCGTCATCGCGGGTCCCGATGCTATGAGTGCCATGGATGTCATAGACTTCAAATCGCAGCTTCTGAACCTCCTCAAAGTAGTAGTCCAAAGAGAAAACCTTGGCAAAGACCGGGTGCAGATTGCTCTTGATCACCTCTGTCCTGTCCAGCTGAGAGGGAACACAATGAATAAGATTTTGAACCTTGACCCACTTTCATCTCAAACATTTTTCCTTTTTTTAATTCCCTAAATGTGTGATCAAAGCAGTGCTAATCCTTGTGGGAAAGAAGCCTTTCTTTAACAGTGATTTATAAATTGTATCCTATACACTTTCAGTGCAAGAGTTTTCAAAAATGGGATAACTTTCAACAAATCCTAGTTATTTTGAGGAGCACCAGCGTTTATACAGCATGTAGAAGGGCAAATGTTATTATGTTCCATCAAGAGGATGATATGAGAGAAGACTGGAGGTCTCTGAAATTTAATCTCAGCATACAGAAAATGTCCATACTTGTCTGCCTGACAAGGAAAAGCTGAGCTCTCCGAGGCTCCATCCGCTCATGATGTAGGATTTAGCCTCACACAGCTCCATGAACATTTGCCAATTTGTCAAGGACAAATCATCATTGAACGTGATGTCTAAGTCTAAGGAGGTTATTTTTGTAAGAAAATGAGCAAAAAAAAAAAGAGTAAATACATGAAATACATGAATTTTCATGATATACTGTACTTATGTTTATGTTTAGTGTATGTTTTCGGATTTCAGTCTATAAAGACTATAAAACTATAAATTCTTTTGTTCAAGTCTTTAGTCATTAAGACTGACATTACACCCACAGAAGGTTTTACGTCTGAAAAACTCTCAGTGGTCATCCTAAATATACGCCTGGATTCAGTTTTGTCACAATGTGCAAAGTCATTTCATCTTTTCAGGAAAGCGGGTCCAGACTGAGTCATGACGACTTCAGAAATTGGTGACATTGCACACTTGTCTGTTTCATCTCGCTTTGATAGTAATAGTCTTTTTCTGAAAAGAGACTGAACTGGAATTACACAGTATTTCAGAGAAAAAAGATGAAGCCTATCACACACACACACACACATACACACACACTGTAGCTGGGAGACAGATCAAACAAATGCGTATTCCTCTTTTGTATTAGGTGTCTGATTATTGAATGGTTTATATTGTAACACCACACTAATCAAATAAAGGTGTCAAAAGAGGCATCAGTATGATCCAGCCAAAGATCGCTGTGTTAGATCGTCAAACAGCAGCTCCACCCACACTTTTCCCTCGTAACTTTTTCCGAAAACGATAATTTGACATGCACACCCACATGATTGGCTGGATGTGGGAAGGTAAGAAAGTAAGCTGGATATAAACTTCTCTCTAAAGCTGTCTTTTTTCATTCTTTACCAAACAATTAAATACAAGTTGAACACTATAAATACTTTCCAGAGAGACCACCTTCGTGGGCACCATCATCCCCATTTTCAAATGATTATTGCATCTCCCACTCTCTATGACGACAGGCTCTTCACTCGCTATCAAGTGTGTGTCATACAAACTGCTTAATTACAAGCATACCCCCTGTCTTATGGAGCTGTTTTACCACGAGCCACCAGAACGGTATGTTATGGCATATTACTGAACTCTACAGGAGATATGAACAGCATTCTTCTTTTCGATTCTCCTTTGGTGTTTTGATGATGGCGGTGGACACGTAGATCTCAAATTTCCCATAGGTCTTCAGTTGGGTTGAGATCCTGTCACTGTGAAGGCTATAAAACATGATTTATATCATTTTCATACTCATGAAATCATTCAGTGACCCCCTGTTCCCACTGAGCGGGGGCGTTATCATCCCGAAGGAGACCTCTCACATCAAGATATTTCATCATAGAAGGTGAAGACTAAGGTTAACTTTGTACTGATTTTTTGCCATGATCCTTTCATCTCGCATGGAACTATCTTGTAACCCGTCTGTAACTGCAATTATGAATGCTATCCTGGTTCATTGTCTTTCTGTGGTTTTCATCTTTGATTCACATTATTGCCATTTGTCCTGCCCCAGACTTTTTGATTTTTGCTTCAGAGCGTTCACTATCCTTCTACATATTATCATTTGATCTTCTTTGCCTCATTACCAATTCAATTTGTTGGTTGGGGTTTTGTTTTATCACATTTTCATTTCATTTGCTTGAACTGAAAAATAAACAACACAGGGTTGAAAAGAGTCAGGCTTTGGTCTCTACCACGGTTCTAGATGAATAACTCGATTAGTTCTCTAGTTAATGTATGCCTCACTTTTTCAGGGTTGTAATATGCTCTATTAGTAATAATACAAATGTTTATGGATCTTTTTTCCCACTGTTTCCTTTTCACTCTGGCAGACATCAGAAAGAAAGAAAAGCCCTTCCTCAGCCTCATTCATCCCCACTCCCCTTTATTGTCTTTCCTGGCCTTCTTCCTCCTCTCTTTGTGCCATCTGGATGGACAGATTTGGGATGAGTCTGATGAGTCTGTTTGTTGATGAAAGCTAATCAGAGATATGGAGGATAGGTTGTGCCGAAGTCTGTGACGCCTGTTTGTTGTTGGTGTGGGGCCAGAACTACAGAGAGATCCCTGACATGGAAAATTAAAGCTCTCTCAGATCAGTTCTGCTAGGCAGGTAGAACATTATCTATGAAGCTCAATCACAACAAGCCTCTGTAGCTTTGGTTACATATCAACAGAAAGATCAGGGCTGGGATTAACTCATTACTGTGTGAGCATGGCCGCAGTTCACATGCAAAGAAAATAAATCATGTCTGCTTTGCTTCTGTGTTTGTCGTCGTAAGAGATCAGGTGCTGAAACAAGGTAATAATGAAATAAAGGCTGTTCAACAAATAGCTGTTGCAAGTCAGTGGGGCCAGTATGAGCTCCGGAAAGAGGAAGAGGGTGGCGGTGATGTGAGTGGGCTCAGCCTCTTACTCAGTTGTTGACGTAAGTATACAATTTGCACAAGCAAAAGTGCCTCCCAGTACTGAGGGATTTGACAACGGAGGATTGGATAACTTGTGTACACTGTCAGGACTGTCAGGACTAGGATAGATAGATACATAGATAGTGTTGGCAGAATTAGAGGTCTTTTGCTTCAATAAACCGTCAACTAAAGTGCTTGTTTTTGCCACTCACATGTTCAGATTGGTATTATAAGTGTCTAACAACATTATGGAAAGAGATAGACCTTTTTTTTATAGAGTAACATCCTTTTTATTCAACAGCAGCAATTTCTCTGTTCACCAGACCCCGTTGACTCCATTAATTGGTTAGATTGTGTGCCTTTGGTGTTTTTAAATCACAAATCAAGTCAAGCGGTAACACAAAGAAATAAAAACACAGAAGTCACACAACGATGCAAATAAATGAACCAATAGAGGCAACAATAGAGTTAGTTCATGAACAGGGAAATTAGCTATAGAGACCAAACCGTTTTTTTTTGTTGTTGTTGTTGTTGTTTTTTGTACCAGGCTGTAGACGTGGTTATTTCTCTGCTGTGAAGTTGGACATTTTAACATGGGGGCTTATGGAGTTATGACTTATTCTATCGCCAGCTTCAAGTGGATATTTGAGGAACTGAAGTGTTTTTGACACTTCCGCACAGGCTTCACTTTACAGCCACAGAGGTTGCTGCTTGTCAAAAACAAGCACTCGTGGATGTACTTTGACATTGGAGCCAGTTTTGCTTCTGCTGGCTACAGCACTCTCATTTAATGCTGGACCAATTTCAAAAAATGTTGTCCCCATTAGTAACAGGAGTAAGATAGAAAAACACCGGGGTTTGGGATGAAATATACGCTTCAGGTACAAAAGTAGCATCAGCAGCAGTTAAGCAACATCGTGGCAGGTCAGGCTGGAGACTTTTTAACTACTTACACATAGTTGGGTAGTTTAATTTATATAAATACGTCTATACAATATTATAGAAGCTTGCTGTTTGTTTTGTGTATAAAATAGTATCGACCAAGTAACTTTTAACTAAATCTGTCAGATAAATGTTGTGTATTATTATTAAGTATGGTGCTTTAGTAGAAAGTACTTAGTTACAGTCCACTACTATGATAGATAAAGCTCTTCTGACATCACCATAGACTTTTTTCTGTTAGTGGAGCTAAAAATAGCCCCGCGTATATAGTACATTGAACCCAGGTCAGTCATCTCATGTAACAACCTCCTTACAACCAAGAAAAATCCATAAATGTGTGCTCAACAGTGTCAGCCGAGTGTTTTTATCATCACAGCCACAAAATAGCATCTCGAGGATCCACATTCATGAAGCCCAAACATTACAGCGAGCATCTTCAACAAATGACTCCCATGTGGCAGGAATCGGGCAGGGTTGCAGTTAATTATTATCTCCCATTTCCCTGAAAAGAGGGCTTTTTTGTTGGATGAAAGGTTGCTGGAAAAATAAATCTATACAATTAGTTATCCTCGGCTACACTTTAATACATCCTCTGCTTAATGAAGACCTGTGTTTTGGCTTCCCCCTCATGAACAAAATGACTTAATTAACAGGGAAATGAGAGACCTCCTGCCCACACTCTAAGCCAGCTTGGGACCAAACCAGGAAAGTAAACATTTTCAGCTGGAACATAACTCATCACACTGCATATTACCGACCTACTGTTTGTCCGCTCGTGTAGACCAGTGGGATATACATGTACAAACTGAATCCCCGTAGGGCAGGCATTACAATCTGTTGTAAATTAGAGAATTGTGGAGACTAATATTCACTCTTCCTCCTGCAAATGTGCCCCGCATTTGACATTTTTAATTCTGAGTCAGACAGCTGTTGTCTGAGCCGTGATCTGTTTTTTTCTGACAGAATGAAAAACAGCTGCAAGTTCACCAAACCATTAACAGATTTGTCTCCCTGGCTGATTTGGTGCAACAACATGGATTTTGGAGGGTTAAATTTCACACGTCACAATAGGTTCATCTCAAAATCTGAGTTTTTTCAGATTCTGATACAGAGTAACAGAGCGAGGGCTCGTCAAATGCGGCTTTCTGGGCAAGAATTCTGTCCAGCTATTAAGAAATCATGTTGCTCAGAGCACCTCAAGGTGCTAATCAGTTGAATTCTTATGTATGTGTGATTCAAGGCACGGTTCTTTATATATTAAATAACGTGGTTAATGATCGGGAGATTAATAAAATATGGTGGATTCATTTTTTACAGATATATCCTGTAAAATTGATAACTAGGGAAATATCAGCCATATATATTTTCCTCACTGTTCCTCCCAAAAGAATATTTGTCAGACTGAAAGAGGGGGAAAAAAAGGAGGGGGAGCTCACCTCTGTCCACTGTCCGTTGGTCTGTACCATGAGTATAACACAGGGGTCTGACTTATTCAGCGTGTCTCGGTCCAGCAGAGCTTTGCAAGACACACGCAGCTCTACTTTGGAGACGCAGGTAGCAGGACCGCTGAGGCTGGTCGCAGGGGAGGTGGCCTCTTGAACGTCATTCATCCTGGCTCGGGGTGAGAGGAGCTGCCAACCAGCGGAGCAGTAAGGTGTGAGGCTGTCGGTAGCTCCGAGGGATGGTGGGTTGAAGAGAGCTCAGTAAAGACGTGGCAAGCTCACGGGAGACAGGCTCTTCTGACTTGGTACAGATGTCATAGATAGAACAGAGATTCATGTGTGAGTCCCAGAAGAGCAAACCAAACCCAAGCTGTTATTACTGCCTGTCAGAGCTCTCCCCCTTGTGAGGCATATCATCTCACCTCAGTAATGATGAGAGACAGGACATGAAGGTGGCAGGGTTGTGCTTTAAGGAGTCTAGATCCCTGGAAAGATACATTTTAAGACTGTCAAATCTGGCGCTTCTTCTTTTTTTTAAAATGCTCCAGTTCCAGTATGAGTTACAAGACTATTCCCCAAAACACAGACTTGAGTTGTTATTTTGTGCATACCACCATTTCTTATCCTGTTTCTTGTACTACACACAAAATAACAAATGGCTCAAGTGGAAAAAAAATGGATTTTTCCATTCTCCAGCAAATCAAAGTGGCTGATTAAACCAGAAATCCAAGAGACACATGGCTGCGTGTCTTTAAGACCAGATGATAACATAAAACTAAGAAAAGGACTTTTATTCAAGCTCCAGTGCAGCATCGTATCCGCCCTGCTGAAGTGTCCTTGAGCAAAGGTGTTGTTTCAAAACGGGAGAAGGAAGTATAAATTTCTCTACCAGCATCATTGACTCTGAGTGATTCTTGGGAGACAAATGAACAAGTGCACCGCACAGTTTGGCTTTCAGCACCAGAGACAGCGCCCGTGGATTTGTCTGCCAGATGTGGGTCTGAAAACCAGATGTTGCCCAAAGCCCATCCGTGTGTGAAACTTAACTTAATAAAGCTGTGAATACAATCAGGAGCTATAAAACACGAGCCAAGCAACAGTTCTAAAAAAAGATAAAGAAAGAAAGAAAGAAAGAAAATCTGTAAAGCAACACGTCCGCTCGTGAGAAAGAGAAAAAAAGCTGCACATTCAATCCAGCAACTTGGTGAAGGGGATACAGGAAACGCTCCTAAATGGCTTCTTAATAATTCATCACAACAAATGAAGTAATCTGTAAATGTGGAAGACGCCGGCAGCAGTTACCGCTCAGCGTGGAAAAAAATAGCGACCCGGCTGTCCTAATTACAACACGCAACAGCGTCGTCTTAAAAACGAACACTTTGATAACACCGTCTGTCACTGGCTCCTCTTACTCACTTCAGTGAGACAATCTACAGCCGATTGTTAAAAACACTCACAGACACACAAACACAAGAAACCCGCTCTGAATCAACTAAATAACTCACTTCCTACCTGTCGTTGTTCTTTCCTTCTTAAACACACTTGTTTAATCCTCTCCCATAATACACTGCCTGCTTTTTTTGTCCTCCGCCGAAACTCATTGGTTAGACCCGCTTTGAGGAGGGAGTAGGCTCGGTGTGTGGAGATGGGTAGTGGAAAGGAGTCCAGCTGCTGATGTAAGGATGGGGATGGAGGACGAGGAGGAGTGGGAGGAGGAGAGTGAGAGGTGGTGGTGGTGGTGTGTTCACTGGGACTCGATTATTGGGAGTTCAATTTTAAAAAAATAAAAATCGAGCATTTAAAACAGGACACGTGACTGCTGAAATGCATTACAGGGGTTTTTGTTATTGATCATGAGTATCTGGCAGCTTTCACACAGCATAAAAGCATGAGATGAATGCAGAAGATATGTGCAGAGGTGTGTGTGTGTGTGTGTGATTCAGGCTAAAAGAATGGTGAACTTGTGATCCACAAAATGCATTTAAAGCTAAAGCAATATCATACACTTTCACAGTCCCTTCTTTGCACCCTTAATCCTCTGCAGACTCAGTCGAGGGGTTTTAAGTTCAGACTGATATATTCATCAGATTTTTTTTTTCTCCAGCTCCAGCCTGCTGGATTTAATGTGTCACCTTCTCTCATCAGCATTATGATCATGTTTACATATTCCATACAAATCACAGCTCTGCATACAGTGGGTAAGCATCTGACATTAAACAGACGCTCCATCAGCTGCTCGTGTCCTCTTCCTTGTCATTTACTGGACCTTCTCCTCGCAGTCTCAGATGAGATGCTCTTTTGCACGTGGAACATAAAAGGTGAAGCCAGATGCTTGGATGATAATCGTCTCTGGAGCAGCTATCGTAAATTCCTGCCTGAATCAGCTGGCTTTGTCTCCCCTCAGTAATGACACGGGTGCGTGTCAGACATTTCACAGCAAAACAGCAGGAACATAAAAGCGCAGATCTTCCAGCATCACAACCACATCTCCATGTGGGAGCTCCAGACAGCTGAGGACCCGTGACCCTCCACTCTCATACCTCGATTAAACACACACAAAACACCCACGTGCATACTGTACACGCGCATGCACATATTAGACCAATGTCACTCACATTCAAGTGAGCCGATCAGTGTAGATTTTCAGTTACTTGACAGGAATGTATGTTACATAATGCATTGTTTCTACACAACAACATTTATGCTTGAACTTTCTCACAGTCCGCCCACAAATGTATCATTTTCATGAATGTACTTCCACACATTGCATAACATTTATAGATTTTTAGAAGGCACTGACACAACAGCAGCACTTTGCAGAGTTTCTGCAAAACAGAGGCGGAGGCCTTGAAAGACAAAGCAGCTGAAACAAATGGACAAAATGACTTCTATACTTTGGGCTCATCAGCACATTTAAAACAAGACATAAAAGCTTAGACGTGGCTGCATTAGGAGGCCTCTGCTCTGTGTGGCTGGCTGTTAGTTACTGTGCACTTTATGATAATAGAAATGTGTAAGCTCCAGCTGTTGAGGCTTTGAAATCTCAGGATTCTGAAGTGTCCTTCACACAGAGGGGACATTTTCATTAGAGATTTGCAGCATTGCAACTTTGATTTCAAGAGGACACGGTTGATTCTTTGAGAGATGGGCTATGATGCGTGCAGCAGACGGGCAGGTCAATCAAATTACTCATACAGCAACAAAATAAAACATTCGGCTCTCTGCTGCTCAATTATCTGCTCCGTTAAGCTGATTGCCTAAACACACGACTTTTTTCGTACTGATTTAAATTCTGTAAACAAAAGTAAAAAAAAAAAAAAAAAAAAAAAATCAAGTGTTGCTTTCTGACACGGCCATCATTTACAGTCAGTTCTTCTCCTGCAGTTTTCGCCCCCACTGCCTCTTCCTCCATGGGTATTCAGAGTCTGCTTTGGGGCACACACCTGAGCCCTGCTACAGCTCCAAACAACGACCATCTGCTGCTGCTACCGTGTCGGTTCAACACCTCACAGGACGTTCCCTGACTTTACACATGGATTATCTATTCACACCCCCTCCACACTCACGCCGCTTCTCCCCCCAGTCACATTCAGTGCTCACCTTGGTGCTGCTGACCACATTGCGTGTACACAAATATCCCAATAGGAAGACCTCTTATTGTGGCTCGATGTTAGATTTTTTAAATCTGGTGTGTTTGTGTATCACCACCAGCAGCTCCCTGGAGTTGAGATATTCTTGGACGTAGGTAGGATTTTGGAAACCTTCAAAGGCATTATTGATTTGAAAGTATTTCTTGTTGCCGATGGGAGATAAAGCATGTTAATGGTAATCAATCACTGAGGTTCTGTTTCAGCAGGCTCGACTTCAAGTAACAAGCTCATTGAAAAGAAACATTATCTTGTGTCAGCCATAATTCAATTTATCTTCCTGACCTACGAACACTGTGGTCTGACCTCCCACTGAGGTCAGAGAAGGTTCTCAGTTGGATATTTGTTGACCGCAGCAAAATTAGTGAAGATAATTGAACTGAGATGCAGAAGTAAGGAGCATGTAATATGTGCAGGTCTCCACATGATCAGATTACAGATCAGGAGAGCAACTATGAAACACAGAAGTGAGTAAGAGGAACTACGAGCTGTAACCAAAGCACATATTTAGAACGAGTCTCTTATAGAGCACGTGATGCAGTGAGTCTGCCCTTTTTTCCATATCCTTCTGGTTAATTCTGATTAACAGTTTACATTTAGTCATTTAGCAGATGCTTTTATCCAAAGCACCTTACAGAGAAGGGAATAATCAAGGTACAGTGCGATAAGAAAGCATTGGCAACAATAAGTGCTAGTGACGACTCTTAAAGGGCTTTCTCAAGTCTGTAAATCATCGTAGTAAAAATGATAGCTGTGTATTGAAATCCCTCATACGCTACACTTTAGTTTTCAGTGAAGTAGACAACACTGATACCTTGGTGGACGCGTACATCACATCTTGTTGACTTTGTTTAATATGCAGTTTATCAAAGGAGAAATCAAATTCAGATCACTGGTGAATATGAAATGCAGGAGTCCACATTTCCAAATGACTCTGTTAGTTTCCTACATTTATGAAAGGCGGTAAGAGTCGTCTCAGATTCCACAGTGTCCTGTTACATTTTAGTAAATTGATTTTTTTTTGTACTCTGTCTTAAGGATCAATCTTAAGGACCATCAATTTGAGTTCCCATTTCAGCCACTTCAATCTCACCGTGTTCAAAATGACTTGACTGACCACTCACCTCCATTAACTGAATAATTCATTTGGATTTAGACAGTTGGGACACAGAGGACACAAAAGGAGACACAGAGAGGACATTTTAGTTCCTCTCCATCCCGATTCTGTCTGCATCGACATGACCGTGCTCCACTTGGGATCGTTTCACCTCATCAGAAAATCGCAGCACAGCCAAAATGTGCAAATAGTTTAGAAATGTCCAGAGTCTCTGTTGTCATAGTGATGTCTCTGTTTCAATCAGATTGTTTTGGTTCATGTCTGCCAGCACATGACCTTCTTTCTGTATGAAAATTCAAATTCAACTTTGGCCGCTCTGTCTAATCTGTCATCACCCTCTCCTGACCTCACTCTGCATCGCAGATCATCGCTGACCTCCAATGCCGTTGCCTGTGCGTTTACATGCTGTAGATAATGTACAGCAGGTCTGTGCATTAATCTAATATCCTGTCACGTTGAAGAGATTCTGCTGAGTTAGAACTGAGATGGTTAAGACTTTATTCCTGGTGAAAAAGAGCTCACTGCTTTCTGTTTCTGCTGAGTTTCGGACATACTTCATCTGCTAATGGGCTGTTTAATTGTATGTCAATTACACCACATCACATCAGGTTAATAACCTGCTTTCAAAAAAATCCAGTTATTTAAAAATGGATTTGCAATTACTCAATCAGTCACCCTCCTCTGAAAGGCGTTTATGTCGACATTAATGAGCTCTATTTTGTGCCTCTAGTGCCACCTACTGCTCTAATTATGAGCCTAATGCAGACACTGAACATTCATTTCAGGTTTTAGTTCACAGCGTGAAGAGACAGGTTTATAGTCAGACAAATCTGCAAATACTGAGTGGAGAAAAACAAATGTGTTTTGTATAATCTGTGATTTCTCTCCACAGGGTTCAGATATGTTGAAGGTTACAGAAACTTATGCAAAATAAGATTTGACCACGCAGTTCACAGGTTTGATGAGATGTGACGGCTGAAATTCATTTAGCTGTTGTCAGTGCTCCTTCATGACTTGACAGGATGCGTGAATAGAACAGAGCAGTCATTAACAGGACCTGTGCGTGTCCTGCTGAGATAAACGTCTATGAAAAAGGTCTCTACACTCGTCTCATGAACCACGTTAGGGTTTTTAAAATTACTTTTTGCTCATTGGAAACAAAGTACCTTCCATACTGCAGATATTTTTTACTTCTGAACACAGGTATCGACCATGGTCATATGCTAAAATTGGCAATCTGAACCCACTAGATATTTGAACACTGTTCTCCACAGTCTGTGTGGCTCTATGCCATCAGGTCTCCTAGACAAGATCATAATCATGACACTCACATGGTTCTTTTTAACACTTTATTTTGCAAAGTTCCATAGTGACTATTTTCACTTCTTCTTTTCCACGTCTTGCTCGGCAGCCTCTTTGGCTCTCTTGGCACGGATGCCAAAAAGACGAGCATTGGCGCGGGCCATACGCAGGCTGGCGAAAGCCTTGAAGTTCTTCTCATCCTCAGAGATGACCCGGGCCTTCTCCTTCTTGTGCACCTGGAGAGAAGAAAAAGTCAATAACCGCACTTCATCTCCCGACATTGCAAAATAACAAAATCCAGACACACCAATATCCAATTTTATGGCATCAATGTGTATGAATTTTAAAAAGCAGTCATCAGAAAAGGGGTTCAAAAGTTTCATCAAGGAGTTACAGAGATTCCGGAGATTTGTCATCATCTGACTGCTGAGGCTAAACGGATCGATATTCATGAACAGCCGTCACAGACGACATGATCGCTCACATAGGAATGGCCAATGACAAAAGCCAGCCAGTACAATTTTAACTGTTGCGTAATGTCCAAGATAGAATTGGAACTTAAAGTATTTATAAACCTGACGTGTTGTTTTTCGTGTAATCTTGGGGAAATGAAAACTTACAGTTTTGATGGGCATGACTGGACCGCTGAGCTGAGTGGCCATCTTCAGCTCCTCCTCCTGAAAAGATGACAAAAGGTTAATTATTTAAGACAATGATAGAAACACAATCATGGTAAACGTTTGGGTCGTTTGGAAATTACTCAAATTAAAAAGGTCAAGACAGAAAAAAAAGCTGGCAGAGCGATTCACTTGCAGACTGATTGGATGACAAGTGTAAAATGAAATCTGCACAGGGATCTGATTTCATGAAGGAGCACTGACAAGTGAGGCAGAGTGAGCCGTGATGTTTTATCCGTCAGCTACCCCATCACAAAAAGACCCTCTCAGAAGAATCACATGGACGATTTAGTTTTCATACTGGATTGAAAAGTTCACTGCGTGTCATAAGATTTTACAAGGTAGACTCAAGTCCTCTGCAGTCTGACAACTCGCCCAGTAAACCAATAAAATGACATTTAGAATGCAAATTCTGATCTTTCACTGAAGGTGTGCTGCTGTCAGAAAGCGTTTAGCCTAAGAATCAGAGTCATGGAGAGATTACAGAAGACCGCTACCACTTTGTTTCATCATTTCAAAATGCACAAGAATAGTTGAGTGCTTTTAGTTACTCATTGTCACGTGTGTAAAACATTAATTTTCATAAGATGAAGCCTTTGTGACCAAACAGTGGAGAGGGCTCTTAAATTGTTCTCCCCACTGCGGCAGAAATGGATGAGAAGCTTCTTTTAAACCTTTGTGCTCCATGTGACAGCATAAAGAAACTTACAGTGCTGTCTCCCTTCTTAGGAGCAGAAGCCTTCCTGGGGAACAGGATGAGTTTGGAGCGGTACTCCTTCAGACGCTGTACGTTGGACTGGAGAGATTCTGTGGATCTGTTGCGACGGCGAGGGTCGACAGAGATGCCGATGGTGCGGGCTGTCTTCTTGTGGATGCCAGCTGCCTGCAGGGCGGAGCACAGAACGTCAAGCGTCAACATAGAAACTTCTGATTTGGACCAAACGTCCACCCCGTGGACTCCAAGTCTTCAATTTGGTTCTCCATTTGGAGAAAGCAGTCATCAGAAAAGGGGTTCAAAGTATTCATCAAGCAAATACAGAGATTCCGGAGATGTGTCATCATCTGACTGCTGCAACAAAACATGACAGTTCTTTCATTTCCGAGCACGTCTGTCAGTTACTGACAGCTACTCTGCATTCAAATGGGCTCAAATTAGTTCACTTACATAAACAGTTAAAATAACCCTGGCCTGCTTAAACGCTTGTTTATTAATATAATGGCATTAATAAGAGCAAACTTCATTTACATTTGCTGAAAAATGTTCATGACAAATAAATGCACTCATTACACCCCATTAATGCTGACGCAGCCTAATAAGTGCTCTCCACTCTCCCACACGGGGTTCAACTCTTTTCTAGAGCTTATTTTCTAAGTGCTGTGACAGACAGGGATCATGCTGTACACTGAGTTCCTCTGTGTGGAAGTGTGATTTAAACTTGCACTTTGACTTCCTGACATTCTGTCACACTCCTGCAATTACAGGACAGGTGTTTAAAAAAAACAAAAAAAACTTTCCAGTACACGGGCACAACCTTTAGATGTTTTAATGTCACTCCTTTAACTACCATCCACTCCAAAAGTCTTTGAAACTTTCGCCTTGTTGTAATGCTGCACTAGGTTTATACACGCATTGTATTTCATTATTTCATTTGCCGATTGTTTCATGCTTTAAGTGCTTTGTCTTTGTCATTGACTGATCAGTTGATTATGTTATAATTTAGGCCCTTTACTAGCACTATTAACCAGAGACTAACAAGGCTGATCACTCCCGCTGTGAGCTAAAAACTTCTGGGACAACTGATAGCTTTAAACATCTCTCAGCTTAAGAATAATGAGAATACAGAAATCAGTTTTTCATGACAAGACTTTCCAGGACATTTCTCTCATTTTAAAGTTTTTTTTTGTCCACGACTGGAAAATTGGTCAACTGCCCAGATATCTTGTATGTCCACATTAATGTTTTCACAGGAAAGCAATGTTTGCTCTTGGAGAATTTGCATCATGTGGAAATTGGTGGATAAATCAAGAGTAAAATGTGTGCCAGAAAAGTGTTTAGTACTACGCACACATACACCAGAATCCTGTTTGCGCCTACATTTTGTGAAGGAAAACAAGTCTACATGTGCTCTGATCATACATCAGTAGTCATTTAGCCTTCCTCCCACAGCAGGCAAGTACATGGGAGAAAAGGCAAGGTGCACTTTGGCAGGAACATCACGTCTTTGTGCAGCACAGTGTTCCTCTACAGCTATTGAGCTTTCTGGATGGGTGGGAAGCATGTATCATCACACAAAGGTTGAGTCTGTTCTGTTGCTCAGTAGTCAACAATAGAATCACCGAGGTGGAGGTCACCTTGACAAACTGTTTTTAAAGGTCGTGGTCATGCTGACATAAAATAATCGACACCATCACTTAATTGGCTTCCCGTTTAGTGTTAGTGTTATTTTGGGGCAGAGGTAAGAGTGACACTGCTGATCAAATTATTAAAAAAAAAAAAAAATTACCTTCAGTTCTTCCAGGGTAAACCCACGTCCGGCACGGACCTTGGTGTGGTACCTAATAGTGGGACACCTAACCTGTGGCCTCAGTGGTCCTGAGACAGGTCGTGGAGCGATGCGACGGGCTTTGGCCTGACGAGCCTTTCGCCTAAAAGACAGAGGCATCTTACTTAAAACTAAATATCCAAACACATTCTCAGTTCAAGAAACTCAGTCTGTTTTTTTGATGACCTACCAGATTACAACTGAACATGTAAATATTGAAAACATGATGGTTCTGCTTCAAATAATATCCTGGGGCATGTTCAATGAGGACATTACCCTCCATTAAACAAACGTGCATGCGGGCACGCCAAAGCAGGAGCACCAACGTGAATCCTCCATCTTCCAACGTTTCAAGTGTGATCCCAGACGATACACACTGACTGCCTTCACTTCAAACTACTTCAGAGCTCATGACATCAGCTGAAGAGACTGAGAAACCCCAGCTTTGACTGTTACTTCATATCCACTCCTTTAGATGATTATGGTCAGATTAGTGTGTGTCATGAGTCCAGACAAAACTGAAAACACTTAATGATTGCATAACATCTCATTTAACTTCTCTCAATTGTTGATTGTGCTCATGTTGTCTCCCCAAAACGTGAACCAGCACCTCTCCAGCTACCAGTCCACACTTCCATCTCTGGATCAGCCAGGACTGGGCTGTGTTTTCTCAAAGATCTTTAATGTTGAGTTATCTTCGCCGTAGCGTCAAAGTTTATCTGTGCTACTCATCCACGATGCGACTGTTTGGTCTTGTTAGCTCTGGTTAGCATCGGTTAGCATCCTCCTCTGTGGTGCAGACATGTTCTTACCTGCGGATCTTCCTGGCTGGCTGGTTAAACCAGGTGCGCACTCTTTTCTGCCAGTCCTTGTGGAAGTGAGGGTTCAGGATCATTCCATTCCGGCTGGGGGCCATGGCTGTCTACTTCCCTGCAACACAACACGGCACACGGGCATGAGCCGGCTGTCATGCCGGTGGCACACACTCTGCTACACACGGCTAGGTCTGATACGCTAAGCTACCGGGTTAGCCAGACTACTACTGGTTGTTCAGATGGATAATTCACGTTAACGGCTGCTGCACGCCGTGAATACCGATCTCTGTTATTAAGACATTTATTACGTGTGTTCACATTCACTGTGAAGGACGTTATTAAAACGTGGCGCTGTAAAAGTTGGCCTGTATCAGCGATGCTAACAGCCACACAAACACTACTAACACAGAGGGTGTTCATCAATTCAACGAGGAAATCTAGCACAATAATCACCTTATTTTAAAGGCGACAGAATACACTATCTCAGGCTGTACGTGAAGTTTACAAATGTCGACATAATACCGAGGATTAACGTAGATTGTGTCTAAATGTGTGGAGGAAAAATCCCATACCTACGAGGGAGGAAAATGGCCGAAAGGAAAAAGGAAGTTGAAGTGCGGTGACTTGTGGGATATGTGTCAACCAGCCAATGGGCGAACAGACGTGACCAAAGAGTATATACAGGAGAGTTATCTCCACGGCAACAAGCGGAAACGGAACAAGTCTTAGAGATTGTGATACAAGATTTATTACAAAAACTCACACTGTCTGTAATATGTAATAAAAATAGTTAAAACTATCGTATGATAAAAAAAATAGACGTAATTTTATAATTATATATTTTACCACCATGATCTAGAGTAATTATTAATTTGATTATAATTATTAACACACACAAATGC
The DNA here is from genome assembly GCA_023373845.1 of Nibea coibor. NCBI lineage: Eukaryota > Metazoa > Chordata > Actinopteri > Sciaenidae > Nibea > Nibea coibor. The sequence continues at coordinate 9,170,918 of CM041738.1, read as the reverse complement.
AACAAGTGCTTTTGTTATTTTCTTCGCACCATCCATGGCTTATGCTGTAGGCGGCACATGAATACAACCGCAAAAACAAAGATTTTGTTTGTACCTTTACAAATAAATGTGATAAATATACGCTAAAACATGAAATAACTTAAACTGAACGCTGAGGGAACTATTTAATTTAACAAAACCATAACTAAGAACGTATTATCACATATCATTAATCTTTGTAATAAAAGATACATCTAATTATTGCCTACAATTATTTTTTCAACTAACCATGGCAGTTAATGGGACTGCATTAACAGATTTGTGTTGTGTTTTGTAATACAAACAATGCTCCCAATATGTGTGGAGATGTATGATTTGAATGATTAATGAACGCCTATTTCTGCCATGAAAGACTGGGCTAGGATCAAAACATGAGAGGCTCTTAATACCTAAGTGTGTATTATTGTAGTACAGTGTGGTTGTTTTAATTAGACTGGCCCAATTTAAGTTTGCTGTCTGTGTTCATGTTGTTCCTGATGTTTATTGGAATTATTTCATGGTGTCTATTTGTGTTCAAAAATGTGATACTCTACGTTTTGTCCGTACATTTAGAGGTGACGTTTTTTGCACTGGCCACTAGATGTAGGCCTAGCACCTTTCTCCAGTAGTCGGCAGTAGTAGGCTAGTCTACTTTGTTAGATTGCCTTGCAGCTGTGTGTGTATGTGGAACTTAACCCTGAAGCTTGACATTTTGATTTCAGTGGGACTCTTCATAACGAAATCTCATAAAGAACCAACTTAACTTTAAATATGAAAAAATAATTCTTTTTTTTTTTTCATATAATCCCCCCCCCCCCATAATTATAGTATCATCAGAAACCCCAATACTCGGAAAGGAGGAAAGAAAAGCAAGAAGAAATAATCAGATTAATTCCATGTTTAATTCACACCTGAATACACCTTTTTTTCTCTGTGCACTTTGGTTGGTCTTAGTCCCGTCTGAATTTGTTTCTGTTTTTCTTTATTTGCTGTACAGATTAGTGTGTTACTATAGAACAGTGAATACACCAAAACTATCAAATAGCACATGCATGTTTTATACAGTATTTTAGATCCTTTAAAGTTGTGACAGATTTGTCCGTTTTGTTCATTCTCTCAGTCAGATCTATGATGAAGTCACCTGTGATGATTTGCCAACAGCCTTGAAGGAGTTTCCATATATGCTGAGCACTTGTTGGCCCTTTTCTTTCACTCTGTAGTCTAACTCATCTCAAACCATTTAAATTAGATTCTCAAAGTGTGGGGTGTGCCCCACTGGTGGGGGATAGAGAAGTGACAGGTGGGGCATGCCAAACGAGAGGACATTTTCCTTTTTATGTCTCTCTTTATCCAGACATCCCAACTCTCCTGGAAGTTCCGTGAGTCTCCCACATATTGACAGCGGCTCCATGATGCCCGCAAATGAGATCCAATCTCCCAGAATCTGGAGCAAGATTGTGCAATAGAGTGACTGCACGTGTGTGTGTGTGTGTGCTTGTGTAACTATAAATGAAGTGCAGAGCAAGAGCAAAGCGTCCTTAAGCTGTGTCATAACTTGCAACTAGTTTAACAGGAACAAACTCGATGCAAGTTATGACACAGCTGCACTTTTATTTTCTTTATTGTTGAACTTGGTTTTATTTGATGTTATTGAGTTAGAATTTAGATACAGCATGATGTTACTTGAAAATGTTAAGCTTGGCGTATTAAGTTATTCCCCCTTGTCCAAAGTGGGGAATGACCGAAAAAGTTTGAGAACCACTGGGTTAAACAAATCAAGGGAGATGGCATGTCACTGCAGAATTCTGTAGCAATGCTAGCCCTGAATTTGAAATAAATGGAAGGTGTTGGAATAAAAAATAAAAAAAAAGTCAAATTCGCACCCAACAGACCAAAATGCATATTACCACTGGTCTTATTTGAATTTCTTGTGCTTCTTGGCCCAAAGCATTTCTCTTCTTCTTGGTCCGTGTCAGTAGTGGTTTCTTTGCTGCAATTCACACAACCATACCACAACCACAGGCCTGATTCACACACCTCACCTCTGAACTGTTTTTGTTGAGCTATGTCAGCTTCTTGCACTCTGTGAAGCATTTGTGTGTGCCCTAATCCGGGGTGCTGTTAATCTACAATTAAAAAAAGGGTTTCAATGAATTTATCCTCATTAGTGGCAGTTTCATCATAGTGTTTGATGTATTTTGCAACTGCATTTGAAGACATATTCAGAGGTCTTACCACATAATTCTAATAAATGTCATTTCATCGTTTCATCAATTTCATCGTTTAGATATCTTTAATATTAATCTACAGTGTAAAAGGTAACACAAATTGAGAAACTGTCTAAGTTTGACTGGCACTCTGCATTGCTTGTTACTGTATTGGTAAACTGTACCATAGATACAGACTCCTATATCTTTTTTTAGGATTCTTTGATATTACAGATGGCAGAGTGGATTACTTGTTAAAAAACTGGTTGAAGACCAGCAGTAGAAACTGTGAAACATAATATAACTGAATTATTAGACAGAATCCTGTTTTATTATTTTGAAGCAGAGTGAGGTTAAGTGTAAAAAGGCATGAGTATGGAGAAATGTGCAATTTTATAAATGGGAGGCTACAGAGAGGTCCTTCTCTTTCAGAGAAGTTATGTTAAGGTCATTTGGATATAAAATAACAGATTAATTAATAAAATGGTTCCTGACAGAATGAACTTGAGGTCAAAGTATTTTTTATTTTCATTGACTTTAACCACCTGTGATAATATTTCATTTTGGTATTTTTCGAGCCAATTACAGCTGCTATTTTTCAGTTTTGTTCAGTCACAACGACTTCATTAATGATTGATCAACTAGCTTTTGCAATCTCTGCCTATCTTCACCTGAGGGCAAAGGTCAAGGTTTGCAGAACTATAATAAGCAAAAAGAAGCAGCGTGCCCCATCAGCACAGGTACAGTAAATGATATGAACATGTCTGCAATACATCAACGTTGAGTCTTTTTTTTCCTCGGACATAAAAAAAGCAAAATGTAATTCAAATTTAAGGACCAAATTTTATTACATGAACTGTGATTCCCAGTTCTTTTACCACATCTGTGCATATTTAAAAATGGAGCAAAGCACCAGATAAAAATGCAACAATACCAACAGATCATGAGATTAAGAGTTGGCTAATAGCTAAACAAATCCTAACTGTCTAGGTGGAAGATGTTACCGAGGATTTCAAATTATTTTGACAGCACATGTCCAGTATCAAAATAAATACCATAGACAGTGTCACACAAGATGTTAGTAACCCTGCCTACTATTCTTTGATTGCAATTACATTATAAAACAGCACAGAGACTTCATCAATTTAGTCTTCAAGTGACTTAATAAATTTATCATACGCAGCTTGATCCATGAGGCCGTCGAGTTCTTCAGGCTTTTCAATCGTCATCTTGATTAGCCACCCTGAAAAGGAATAGTTAATATTTTAAAAGCCAGAAGTGTTGAAAGTCATGAACAAGCCATTCAATGAATCACCACCGTAAATGGAAACTGCAAAAGAACACAGTGATTGGGAGGCATTTACCCTCTGCATAGCAGGCTTTATTCACAAGTGCAGGATTCTCTGTCAGGTCTGTGTTGACTTCAGTCACTTCTCCCGTCAGTGGTGAGTATAGCTCACTGGCAGCCTTTACACTTTCCAAGGCACCAAAGTCCTCTACAATACACACACACACAGCATGAAGATATCACACTGCTGGATTACTGATGATAGATAGAAATTATATAAATATGTGCAATGTATTCACGACTCTTACCCATTTGTTCAAGTCTTTGGCCAACTTCAGGGAGTCCACAGTATACCACATCTCCTAAAGCTTCCTGCAGTGATAGAATAATCAGCATGAATCACAACTTACACAAATACCTAATAATAATAATGCAAATCTGAATTTCAAAGAGGGGGCTAAATATACTCTGCATTTCTTATTGTCAATACATCCCACAAAAAGAGCTGAGACAAGTGTGCATTAGTCAGTCTCTCAATACTGCCTGTCAGTGGCTCTCAGCCCCAATGCCCACTAGTTTCTATTAAAGATGTGCAGTGTAGGTTCATTTTAATTTGTAGTAAATAGAACTCAAACAGTAGTAAATTAGGAGTTGAATAATATCCATTTACACCAACAGTGCCAATGCTCATAGTAATAAAGGAACACAAAAGAGATTTCAGGCTGAGGCTCCACAGAAAATACATGTTAGCAGCATCGACTCATTGTTGGTTTTGGTCTTGGCATTTGTTAACGGTGATCAAAAATCAAGATAACCAAGCTGGTCTCCAGCCAGAAGATAAGAATTCTGAGACCCTAAAACTGCTGAGAGAAAGCCCTTCATCTTTGAGCTCTGCTGAACTGTGTTGTGTATCAAGGGTTTGCTGAAGTCTTCTTTGGGGGTAAAACATTGATCATGCCCACTTTGTTGTACCGCCACCAACTTAATCTACGTCCGTCTAAGGAAAACTTCCCATAGATCATTTGTATTTAACATGCAAATCAAGGCATGTGTTTATAATTTTATAACACCTATTAGTAGCCTGTCTAAGGCTATATTTAGTCCATTCTTTATGTAGTTTATGACAATCAATCCAAGATGCTCAAAGTTCACATTCAAGTACAATGTTAGTGCAAACTGATAAGAGACAGTCACTTCCATAGTTTATGAGCATTTCTTTTTAAGGCAGTGGCAATATAAGGATTAACAAATATAAATAGATGCAGTAAAAACAGCATAAAGAGGATGTGTTTGGTAAATTCAAATAGACATTCAGATAAGATGACAACAGTGAAGATGTGGGCAGAGATGCCGAGGTCTTGAACCATTTGCTATATTATTTTAGAAACAAGCAACGGCAAACAGAGTAGACAGAGTTCCACTATCATGTTTTCACATGACCATCTTGCGTCACATTAAACTGACTGTCCTAGTGGTACTTGTGACAGGTCAGCGACAGCTCACTGTCCGATTAGTTGCCATTGCTCAACATATGAAAACACCACACATAAAAGGAAAAGCAAGTGCCTGCCCTTGAGATTTTCTGCACACCGCTGCACTTTGGCCGTAATCAATTGTCTCGAACAATAGTCATAAAACTGTAAATTAGCTTGTTACAGTACATTTTCTGCAGGAGGGGACAAAGTGCAGCACTGAAGTGCACTCAGCAGACATTAGCATATCAGTTTTTACATGTCCGTGAGTAAACCTCTAATACAAGTGTGTCATAAATCAATGATTAGTAAGAGGACAGATTCAACAACCTACCTGAGCATAATTGCTGATACCAACTGTGCCAATTCCACCTTCCACTCGCACCCACTCATGCTTATCTGTGAACTTCAGGGCTGCGGAGAGAACAAGGGAACAGTTGAATCGGTATGAACTATAATTAAAGAAAAATAAACCGGTGCTATGATGAATGTTGCTCAGTACAAGCCCACCAGTGTCAAAGTACATGGATGTCCAAAGAACACCTTACTGCACTATGGACCAAAGCTGAACAGTTTCTTATGCAACACCATGTGCTTCGAAATAAGAAATCGACAGTTTACTGGTTACAGTGAGACAACACTATAATTTGAGTCTGCTGCAGGTGCAATTCAGGATCCTGACAGTCCTGTTTTAACATTTTAAAAGGCGCAAAACAATACAGAGGTGAGTCAGAGCTGCAATGAAACGACGACAGCACGAGGTAGAGCCTTTTCATACTGAGCTTCACACTGTCATCTTTACAATTTCCAGAGGGAGGAACTGCACTGCCTCAACAATATCCAGTGCTGGCACCAGGCCATGCAGAACAAATACAGGCTTGAACCAGATTGTGAACTGTGGGAGATGCTGATGCATGACTGGTGAGAGCAGAGTCAGTCCTGAGAGCTGGATATTCTTGCTGCATGAGGGACTGGACAGATGTTTTTCCAATCATTAAAACTATGTGAGAGAAAAATAAAATAGGTTTAATATTTCGCATTTCGAGTAGAAGAACAAACAAACATTGAAAAGCACGAAGAGGACGAAATAATTCTTAATATATCTGACCAAATGATTTATCACTGCACCCATTTGTGGCACATTTCGTCGGTCCACGAGACGTGGGTAATCTGTCGTTTACGGTCATTCATTAACGTCACAATTTGGAGCTCGTGGCTTGACTCTCTTCCAAGGATATCAAATAGTGTGGGGAAAGGAAGCCGTGTTTAAACAACACATAATGTGACTGCTTATTTCTTTAAGTTTTCGTCACCTCCAAGTTAAAAACAAACTTTGAGCCGCCCTCCCTGTCGCATTCCTCAGTGACAAACTGCGTTGAGTTGTTGTTTTTTTTTCGCCCACAGCACGCAGACAGGAATGCGTGAGCAGCCCGCATGTAGCCTGTAACATATCAGCTCCTTTTTTTTGGGCGGGGGGGGGGGTTCATTACCTGAGGACAGGGCCGAGGTCGTGCTCAGTGTCCGCGGGGAGCCGCTCCTCCACAGCAGCCGAGTCGCCGAAAGCTGCGCCGCTGCCGGCGAGAGCTGAGGCAGCCTGGGGGAAAAGTTTGCCGAGAGGCACCGCAGCGCCGCTCTCATCGCCATCTTCACTCCGTGTGTGTCGACTCTTTAATCGAGTGCACATTACACTTGACCGCGGGAGCGCGCACCATCCCACTGCACGCGGGCTCGCGCCGGAAGAGGGCAGAGGGTGGGTGTGGGAGGAGAGGAGGGAGGAGGGAGAGTTCAAAAGGTCTAAAAGTTCATGTTGAATGACTTTTGCATTTTTTTTTTTTTTTGCACATTTCACGGACATTGTTGTTCCTCCTTCACTCTAGGAAGGAGAGGTTGAGGCACCAAATGTTGCATTCAAAAAGTCCTGCATTCAAACTGTATACAGGTGTTTATGTACATATCTCTATATTAATGATGCAAAAAATGTGAAAGGGGTTACCTGACTTTGAAGTTCCCCTCATCTGTTTAGCCTGGAACCCGAACTGTATGAGTGCACAAACTCGTGAAATAAATCTGTGCTCTTCGCTGCAGCTTCAGCATCTTTTTCTCTAATGGCATTGCCAGGAGCTGTAAGTACAATTTTTAAATACTCTCAGCAACATCAGGCAAGCCACGGTCCTGCTCCAGACTGGCCTTATGAGGATGTGGCACAACGCGTCAGGTGAGGATTATGATTTTTGTGGCTGACACTGTGAAATGAGATGTGATTACACACCGTGTCGTGATGGAAAAGTTGCCATATGAACTACACACCAGAGAAAAAACAGACCTTTAAAAGACAAGATCATCGTGGCGCATATCCTCTCACTGCTGCAAAAAGAGGTGGAGAAACACATAAAACAAACAAACAACAACAACAAAAAAACATTTCTTACATCAAAATTCCAAACACCTTGAGGACCTGATGCGAGAAATCAAACTGAGCAGGGAATTGTGGCAGGCACTCAGTCACGCTGGGTGAGGCTCTGTCTGACACCTGGCTGATGGAAAATGTGAAGATGGCCTGCAGCTTTACAGCCAAAGAAGTCCATCAGCTACCTTAGACCTACTGAGCCTGAAGATGTGACTTCATATAGTGTTAACAGCCACATCCAAAGAGAGAACACAGCCAGAGAGATAAGCTGGAGCAGAACTAATCATTAATAAATATATGGACATTTCAAATAGTGCTTTTAACACTTGAAGTAGAAATTTGAGGTTGATACTTAGCCAATGAGTCAATGATGTGATATAATATTTGTTCAGGTTTGCACAGGCGCAGTGACACACACACACAGACATGGTAATGTTTACATCAGTAGGTGTTGTTATAGGTGCAACTCTAACTTTTATCCGGTTTGATCCGGTGTTTTGTGGCTGTCTGGATGTCGCTCTGTCTGATTGGACTTGTTGGTCTATCCTCAGCGATATGCATCACATTTGTTCCCCTCAGTTAGTAAGCACATTTTGAAGAGACAAAGTTGTTCTCTTTGTTGCATCAGTTTACTGTCACCATTTTTTTTACTTTTAAGGTCCAGTGTGTTGGATTTAATTGCATCTAGTTGTGCAATCATTGCATTGCAATCTTCTCACATCACTCTCGCCTACCTAGTGTAAAGGAGAAACAACGGTTGAGGCCCTGTCGAGGTTCACTATTTAGTCTGTCTGTTCCTGGGTACTGTAGAAACATGGTGTTTCAACATGGCGGCCTCCATGGAAGAGGACCCAGTCCTACTATGGATACAAAAGATTTTAGAGTATTTTAGTTTTAAACACAGAAAGAATAAACTTCTTATTTCCAAGTTATTCTACATGCATGAAAACATAGTTCTGAATATTATATCCCATGTCTGACCTATTCTGAACATAGAGACCCCTGAACTTTAATCAAATGCTATTTAATCAGCTACAAGACTGAGTCAGTGGATGTTTTGAAAGATTTTGAAAGATCCAAAATACCAAAAGATACAAGATACTGCACTGCAAGCTTCTTGGTCACAGCTAATCCTTCTGCAGCGGAAAACCCAAATCAAAGTCAGGAGTTTAGGAGCTTCTTATGTTTTCCTTTTCATTCATAATTTTGTTCTATAAACAGAGCACAGACATTGTCACAAGACACTGAACAGTGTAGATTCATGTGCACTTTATTCAGACATTAAATTTCTTGGCAGAAGAATTTGTGGAGTCCATTCTTGGAAAAAGTCTCAGACAATTAATGCAAACAGACCTGGTAAAAACAGATGAATATACAGAGACCACTTAAAATATTAGTTGTGCCTGAGCATTGTTGTTGTGTGGTGTATCTACTCTGTGTATCAAAGTATATTCAAAAGTATTTCATTAAGGTCTGCAAACAACAGCAGATCACAGAATGATGTCTTGATGGAATACCATCGGTCTGGATGACAACAAAGATTAAAATGTCTCCTTTCAGTTAGACAAGAAGGACAGAGCAAATGTCAGTAATGGAAATACAAAAGCAAAGAAAAAAAAAAAAAACAATAAGAATTTGACATTGTTTACCAGCCAACTGTGCAACTCAGACAGGATGATTTTCCTTGATGACAGCAATGATAAAACAGAAGCTAACATTGATAACACACAAAATCTGCAGGCTCCACTGATGACCACAGTGAGGTAAAGTCTCCATACTGACTGCACAGATCTGACAGGAGGAGAGGTCTGAGGTCATGGTATTAGACGGAGGTGCCCTCTGTAGGCGCTGGTGTCTTATTGTCATCAGGCTTCATGGCAGGGAACAGCAGCACCTCCTGTAAAGGACAAAATCTGTCAGCTGAAGGGTTTTTCTCTCTTTTACAGTATGAGTATAAAAAGGAGACCACATCTGCCTGGTATCTTCACCGCTCATGTGCATACAGTGCAAGGGACTTGCTACAATGTTATCTTTTTACCATTGTTCTTTCTATCCCCTTAATCACGTGTTTCCCTGGTTCAGTCTAATCACAGTCTGAAGGTCTTGACAGGACAGTGCACTGAGGAAATGTGGTGACATATACTGCACGATCAGCAACAAGTTGGCTTTGTTTGAGTTCTTACTTTTTACTACTCATTCGTTACTTTGAATTTAGTCTTTATATGAATGCTTTTTGTACGGTTAGGGTTAGTGTGTGTGCTCAACACACACTAGCCCTAACCGACCCACGGGAAAACGGCTCCACAGCATAACTAAAAGGTCTAAAACTCCACTTTAAATCACAGAGGAAATCACAAATTGGTTATTTTCGAAGACAAAGACTGATGGACTTTGTAACAGGGGTTACACAGGGTCAAGCATATACCTTGAAGTCACTGTAGAGGTTGTGAGAGTAAATCAGGCTGTAAGAGTCACTGACTTCTCTGCTTGAGACACAGAGCAGCTGTATGCTTGTGTTTAGGAAAGCAGACACAATTCTGATCATTACTATAGTAACCAAGGTCAGAGAGTAGGGCTGTCTCACTCCCTAGACACAACACATAGGTAATTAACGCAGAAGCCTCTGCGGAGTCCGATAACAATATCGGAACACTGAAGCATAAACATATTTCCCTGTTTGTAGACTAAATACCTTAGACTGAGCATGACCACTTAGGCACATAGAGCAGTTGTCGCACTATTCCGAAGACAAGCCAAAGACAGCTTCTTTGGAAGTGAGGTGGAATGATGACATGTCTTGACAAGCATACTGAGAGTTCCTCCCTTATACTTGATCAAGCTTTAATAAACCTTTAAGCAGAAAACATCTTGGAGCCCTCTCTCCAAGGCCTGAACCAACATTAATGAATAAAATTCAAATCCCCTATTTTAGGTTTAAGGACTTCATCAAGTATTATTGATTACTGCATCATTATTCATGCGACAGCTTCACCTTGATGTTGTTGGAGTTCGTGAGGAACATGGTGAGACGATCGATGCCCATGCCCCAGCCGGCAGTTGGCGGCAGTCCGTATTCTAGTGCTGTGCAGAAGGTCTCATCGATGAACATGGCTTCATCATCACCCTCAGCTTTGGCCTGAAAAAGATCCAACTCAACTTACTGACACGCTCAGGCTGGAACAGCGAGGAGGCCTGAACTTTTAAGTAAGAGGACAATGTACAAGTTGGAAAAGATCTGTTTAAGGCTTTATACACACCTTGGCTTGCTGCTCGAAAAGCTCCCTCTGTCTAATTGGATCATTCAACTCGGTGTAAGCGTTGCAGACTTCCTTCTTCATAACAAAGAGCTCAAAACGCTCCGTTAGGCCTTTCTCTGATCGGTGCCTGTAACAGTTTGCGTGTCAGTAATCTCAGTTTGAGCCAAAATCATTGATGATAAATATGAGGCTGAAACAAAGTGCTGACTCACCATTTTGCTAAGGGACTCATGATTTGAGGGTGATCACAGATGAATGTGGGGTTGATACAGGTGACCTCAAGGAAATCTCCAACCAACTGTGGGGTGAAAGAAGCAATTTATAATGTTAAAGTTAAAAAAATGAATAACATAATAACAATGAAGTGTATAACAGATGCGGGTGATGTTAATCATTAAAATACTTTGTCAAGGAGGCGGGCTGTGGTTCTGGGTGGAGGACATTCAACTCCCTTCTGTGCACACAGGTCGTCAAAGAATTTACGTGTCTCTGAGGACAAAGAGGTGACAGAGAAACTCATTATTACAGGTGAGAAAAATAAAGCCAGAAAGGCAATGCAGCTTAATGAACGTGATGAAAACAGATTCAGGGTTTTACCGGCACTGTCGTAGCTGTCCGTTGGAGGGAATTTGACTCCCATAATCTTCTCCAGATCGTGTGTCATGCTCACTCTTCTGAATGGTGGAGTGAAGTCGATCTCATAGGCCTGTCCCTCTGGACCATCAGGGTGGTAAGTCACCTTGTATCCTCCGGTGATGTGCTTCACCATTCCTGAGGGAAAGAGGGTCAGTTATGAAGGTCAGAATTCCAATTTGTTCAGTGGACAAAACTAAGAAGGCGCTGGAGATGAAATAAAGGTCTAGGTTGTAATAATGCCACCCTCAATGGCGGATATCGATGAGTAGATTGCGTGTTATCAGCCATTACTGGCCCCTTTCCTGTTTCATATTTTGAACTATTGTCAGCAACAGGTCGGTGGTTTCATTTTCTATGGTTGTAAACAGTTTTGTTCTTGTTACATCTGAGCCATGCTGTGAAAACAAAGGAGAAACCCTAAACATAATTTTGGATTCAGCACAGACTACTTGCACTGACTGACCCTCAGGCAGTGTGCTACTACTCCACAAGCAGCGTTTTTAGTTCATACATGATTCAGGCTATGATTTTTGATTTAACTCTGGATATCCTCCTACCAGAGGTTTGTTTGTTTGTGACAACAATGTCTAGAGGTGGAATAGGAATGTTACCAAACAAGGAAGCTCACTTTACCCAACCTCGCTTTCAATCTTAAAATAGTATCTTTTGGTTAGTAACGCATGGTAGATGAATTAGACGTGGCAGTTTACAGGGTAGGGCTGTTAGTTTCCAATGAAAAACCAGATTCTACCTACAGATAAATGTGGCAAAAGATGATCTTAATCAAACCCAGCTGCTCTCTTTCTTTTGGGAGTTTAGCTGTGAGGTGTTTCTTATCTTGACTGCTAGTTGGTCATAAAGTTAACTATTCTCAGCAAATATTCTTGCCTTTTTTTAATTATTAGGATAACTGTTGTTGTTACTATAACCAGATAATAATACAGTGGATATAAAATCAGCTGCTTATTTCATTATGATACAATTCACAGCAATGAAATAGAACAAACGTTTAGTTTTCTGGATACTGTCTGTATGTTTACAGATAAAACATCTGTGGCAAAAAAACAAAACAAACGTATTTTAAGAAAACTAAAGATAGTCTGAACTTGAGACTACAAAAATTTGAATTGGTCTTTCAAGTTTAACATGATTTTGTTTCAACAGCACCCCCGACTGGACAATTGTGTCTTCTTGGAATGCAAGAAACTCAAAATGCCTCCCTCCAAATATAAATGGCACTCTGTCCCCAAAATTGATTTCTCCATCTTTGGGAAGAGTACATTAATGATCCACTGTTCAGTCTTCTGTGGAAATCAGACAGGCAATCTGCCTGCTGCGACAAAAAAAAAACAAAAAAACAAACATGTTGTTTGACAGTCAAATCTCTCACAGGAGAAGAGGCAAATGAGACCTCGAGGAAAACCTTTGGCATTTTTTTCACATTTGTTTTCACTTACCTGAGAGTAGTTTCTCTGTGATCTCCATCAAGTCATGGTAATCTGCATATGCCATATAGAATTCACAGGTGGTGAACTCTGGATTGTGAGTGAGATCGATGCCTTCGTTCCTGAATTGACGACCAATCTCATACACTCTGTCCATTCCACCGACCACAAGCATCTGTGAGACATGATGAGCACATTCAGACATTTGAGAGATTAAACAATAACTATGTATAAACTATGTATTCCTGAAAAAAAACAGACATGACATCAAAACAATACAGAAACCATATTCAAATCTTTCCCCTAGAAGTGACTGATCAGTGGAAGAAAGGCTCTTGAAAGTAATGGATTACCTTGTGGTAAAGCTCAGGTGCGATCCTCATGTACAGGTTCATGTCCAGCTCATTGTGGTGAGTAACAAATGGACGGGCCACTGCGCCACCAGGAATAATGTTCATCATTGGTGTCTCAATCTGAAGTGACAACAAACATGATTCAGCAAAGTAAGCTTACAGCTACTAATTCAAACTGCCTCAAACGTGGAGCTAATGTAGAGAAAGCATTAATGTATAAAATCCCCACTTTGTACAAACAAATATAAATGTGTGTAAATAAACAATCCTCACCTCCAAAAATCCCAGCTGGTCCAGGAAGCTGCGTAGGTATGTGATGATTTTGGAGCGAGTTATAAACTTCTGCCTCACGTAGTCATTGAGAATCAGATCCAAATAACGCTGGCGGAACCGTGTTTCCTTTGAGAGAAAGATTACACAGTGGTGAGAACAAAAGCTTTCAGATTTGTTATTGCAGTGACAAATCAATTTGTTTTCAACACAGTTTTTTGTGACCATATTCACAATAAAATTAACATGGCTTTAACGGCGAAAGATTTTCTATGACACAGGAAACAGGGCTGGCTGGTGCAACTAAGAAAATGCCAATTTAGTCTTTAGCAGCAGAGTTTTGAATTGCTTTGTCAAGATTCTTTTTTCTCTAGTAACAACAGTAAGAATTTGTCCGCATCTAAGAGTGCAGTTTGTGAAAAGACCACAAATCCTTCAGGTAACACTGAGCCAGATAAATCTTCACAACTTTGTTTTGAGATCAAACTATCTCACAGTGGACTGTCATAGCAGAAACGTTTACAAAGTAAGCAAAGTGTACCATATAAAGTTAAATATGACTTTGTTCCATGCAAGCCCTAAATGCATAGAGTGAGACATAAGAAGTAGTGCTTCTACTTTGCGTTGTAAAATCTCACTCTCTAAATGTGAGTTAGTGAGAAACTTTTGTCCTCTGTTCTGCAAATACCACAGTGTCTAACCGTGGTCGGCATTACCTTGTCTTTGAGTCCAAAGTGGAGGTGGGGCAACATGTGCAAACATGGTGACAGTAGGGTCAGCTCAATGGGAATGATGCTCAACTCCCCTTTTTTGGTCTTCCCTGGGTTACCACGGACACCAATGATATCTCCTCGGCGCAGTTTGTTGTTGATGGCCACAAATTCCTCCTCTGACTTGTAGTTCCTGACACAGTTAGAGAAGATACAAATAAATGAACTACATGTATACACATGGAGAAAAACAAGTAGTGGGCTGAATGGTGGGCTGACTGATTCAAAGATTAGATTCAAAACACAAAATGTTATCCCAACAGAATAAAGCAAAGAAATACAAATATTGTTTTCTCTACCTCGAGTTTGCCATAACTTGCAACTTGGTGCCTTCACCTCGCAGGTCGTAGAAAAGCAGCTTAGCACCAGAAGCCCTCTTGGCATGAACGCGGCCTGCCAATCATATATCAAGCTTAACAGGGAACCTACGGCTAGATTACTTTGTACATGCAAAATAGAAAGCAAGTTTCAGATCAGAAATATCCATGGTACCTGTGACATTGAGGACAACATCAGTCAGTTGGTCTCCAGGCTGCAAATGATTGTATTTCTCAATGAACTCTGTGAGGGACAAGTCTACATGATACTTGTGTGGGTACGGGTCCTCAGCTGTGCCCTTCAGCTCCTGGATGGCCTGGGAGCGGATCTTGAAGTATTGCTATATAAGAGGGAAGCAGATGATTGTATTTATACAAAAGAAAAGACCAAAACATTACTGGCATAATAAATAATGAGTGAAGCATAATAACCACAGATAAATCTCACATTTGGGTCAAGGGTCTCCTCATCCAAGCCACAGGCATTGTGGGCTCCCTGGTCATTGGATTCCTTCTTTTGCTCCACCACCTCTTTGGCCTTGGCTTCTTTCTCAGCTGCCTTCTTCTCAGCTTTCATTCGTCTTTTCAGCTCACTGGAAAAACAGGAGAAGTCAAAGATGAGCCACAGGTTAGATACCGGGCATTTGAACTTAAAATTCACGGAGGTTTGTTACAGTTACACACAAATGCACCACATTATTCACTTTATTCCATTCTGGTGTATAAAATAATAAACACAGCAAGTCCACAGCACAATCTATTAATAACACAGATGCACAGCAATACAGACAGGGGGAAAAGGGGGATCACATTTGCTCCGATGACAAAAGGTTGGTTGTTTTTCTCACTGGAATGGAAAAGCCACCAACCTTTTGCCACCTTTCCAACGGTTGCCGTAAATTTGAGCTGGGGCAGCAGCAGCTGCGCACGGGGGTGCACATTTTAACCACTGTCCCCTGATCTCAAAGGCTTGGCAAAGCTGCCGCCTGGCTGCCCTGACCAGACACAGCATGCTGAGCTACCACAGTCAGCGAACACACCTGAGAAAATAGACATATATACAAATGCATGTAATGCTACTGGTCTGCACCTGAGCACAAATGCAGTACAGAAATAATACAGTAATACAGAAAGTGAAAGAGAATTCAGCTATCTAGTTTTACTTTTGGTTAGCATGCCGGATGTGTAACACCTTAGGCTTACACACACACACACACACACACACAGAACAACTTAACATTAACTAGCTAGCTAATTAGCAAGTAAAGAAAGTTAAGACGTATGAAGGACAGCGCCGTTGTAACGCATCTTTCTACGCGCCTAAAATAATATCCCAGCGCTTTACTACAGCAAAATGTCACTATTAAATATTACCACACGCTAACACTAATATCTGACATGGGGAAAAGAAACCACACGATTACACCATCAACGCGGGGACATTTCTTTGAACGCATTTGGGTCTTGTAGTTTTACTGATTAGTCAAGGGCACTGTCCTCCTATGGCTACGGCTCATGTTCAGGACTACAACTACCACAAACGCAAACGAACTGAATTGTGGGATGTGTTGTAGGTTCGTGGTCTGTCGCCATATGGGACCTGCACTTAGATATTTTCTGACCGGGTGCAACATTTAGTGATACTGTAGAGACAAATTTAAGTCATAACTCCTGCAGCAAGATTATTTCGAGAAGCATAACACTGCGTAATGGTCTGGGGGTAGTTAGAGAGCGATGGAAGACGAGGATAAGCTCACTTTTTGCTGAGTTTCCCTTCGTCCACCGCTGTCACGTCAGCCATGTTGTAGATGCTGCGCTCGGAAAGATCAACAAATGCGCACGCGTGGCAAAAACGCGAGAACGTGATGGTGCGTTTTGGTGATTGTCGGAAATCAGTGACCCGGAAACAGAGATGAACAAAAAATAAACTACTCCAGAACGAAACACTAAAGTTACAACATGGATAAACAACACGCAGCGGAGTCAACACTCAGAGGAATTGAATTGGTAAACAGCAGAACTGGCGATACAAGAATCTCTGCTAATGCATCCTACAGGCTGTAATTTTCACTACTGCCTTTAAAAGCACCGTGTCCTTTATATAGTGGCGAATAAAAGAAAGTGTAATGCCTCTCCCGAACTGATGGTGGCACTGCGGAGAAGACAGAAGGTCACAGGAAAATCTGGCCAGCAGCATCTAACTGCAACAGTTAGACTGAGCTTACACAAGTTTTGCCATTGTGACCTTTAGTTTATCTAAATATCTACATGTAGTCTGTAATGAAACTGTAGATGTATGATAACTTATCAGATAGCAACCAGTTTTCCACCATGAACAGCATGATTAGATTAGATTATACTTTATTCACCCCACAGCGGGGAAATTCACTTGTCACAGCTGCAAGAAGAAAACGTGAAGTACACACTACAGAAATTCACAGTAGAAAAAAGAAAAAGGAAAAATGGTGGCATCTTTACTCCACATGGTGTAAAGATAAGGTTCCCACACTGGGGAAATTCACTTATCACAGTAGCTCATATACACAAGGCTGATAATAAATTATTCACAAGTTAGAAATATATAGAAAAAGTTATGAAGTCATGCTGGTGTAGAAGAGTCTGACAGCTGTTGAAATGAAGGATCTGCTGTAGCGCTCCGTCTTACATGGCGGGAGTAGCAGTCTGTTGCTGTTTAAGGCCTCCACAGTCTCATGCAGGGGGTGAGAGGAGTTGTTCATGATGGATGTCAGCTTTGCTGGCTCCCACTTCCTCTATAGAGTCTAGAACAGAGCAGACCCTCTTGACCAGTCTGTTGAACCCTTTCTTGTCTCTCTCCGTGCTTCCCCCTCCAGCAGACGACTGCACAGAATAATGCAGATGCCACCACAGGGTCATAGAAGTCATAGAAGGTTTTTTCTTTCCTCTGGAGCCCTGCACTGTTCAAGGGACCTCCGTCTCCTCAGTGAGTGGAGACGACTTTGACCCCTTTTGTACAGAGACACACAGTCATGAAGCCTCACATATTGTGGTCTGTTGGTAAAGTAGTTGACGGTCCATGCAGTCAGATGGCAATCAACTCCAGCCCCTTCTAGCTTCCCCCTCAGCAGTGGTGGCTATATTGTGTTGAAAGCACTTGAAAAATCAGAACATGATTCTAACAGAGCTTCCAAAGGTTTCCAGGTGAGAGAGAGGGATCGGTGCAGTACCGTAGATAGTTAAGTTAGTAGTTAGTAAGTTGCTGACTTGACTTGCTTGACCCTAAAAACTACAGCTCATTTTGCAGCACTTTACCTAAAGTGTAAAACAATGTCTAGATGAAATCTCATAGAGATTAAACAGGATGCATATTGTAGTCTTCAATTGGAGGAGCCAGGAGGGATGTTTTTATAGGGATTTAGGCATATTTGTCATTCTCTGGGTCATTTTAGTCAGAAGAACTAACTAACATCATATCCTGTGTATCGGTAAAATCTTTGTTTTTTATTTCCTTTTGACTGTGTATTCATGAGGAAGTCTGAGGCCAAATATTAATCACCAAACTTTCCTACAAGGGATATCACATCACATGTCAAAAGTCTCACAGAAAAACCCGTGGACTTTCCGAAGACGGAAATCAGAAAGAAAAAAATCTTGATAATATTATTTACCTCACGATACCAATGAATGGCTTCTGTTTTGTCGAACATGCCTAAATAATGCTAGGTATGAGTCAAGAAGTGGTGACATTTTCTTGTATTGGTTTGGTGGTCAAAGATACAAGATATCCCTGTCCCACAGCCAAAGTATTATTGTGCAGTAGCTTATGCATAAAACGTGAAATAAAAGCTCAAAGGTGTAACATTTAAAGTATATATGTTTAATACAGATAGCAGCGAGTTTACAGAAATTTCATTGCAAGAGAATAAAAACGTCCCAACAAAAGCCAAATATATAGTTTTTTTCCCCCAAGGGTGATTATTTGACAGTTGTTCTCATGGTTAGAAACAAAAAGGCAAAATTCCCAACTTGCTGTTTCCAGGAACAAAAGTAGTCTGTTTACTAGAAGAGCGGTTCACTCGTATTACGAGTGAAGAGACTCTTAAGATGTTACAGACAGTGGAGTGGACTAAGCAAATGATTTCTGGAAAATAATAATATTAAATTTAGCAAATTGCATTGGGTGTGTATGTTCTTAAATTACAGGACAAATCTATTATTCATAGACTTTCACTGGTCAGAATAAGAAGATGTGTAAAAATGACAACTCAGAGGCCCTGAGAAAAATCTGAAAAATTGGGAACCATTGTACCAGTAAACAATAAGTCTGCATCATCGCAAACCTCCACATAAACCCTGCAAGCAAGATGGGAATAAAGAAGACTGACAAACAATTAGGGACCCTTGTCTCACCCAAAAAAATCCATGTCTGAGATTGTTGAGAGGAGAAATTTGCATTTTAACTGACTATAAGATTTAAAAATCAGTTTCAGGTAGCACTCAAAGCATCAGAAAATATTTCAACAAGCAACAGAAAGAACACCTACTTTGATTTTCTACTTTGGAAAGGCTATTTAGAAAAAAACATATATTCAAAAACTAACAGGTCTACATTTACAGTATATTAGCTGCATAGCAGTTTCAGAGAAAATTTGCCTGCATCTACGTTGTATAACATAAATGCAATGGATACTTAAGTACAAACAAGTCAGATCCATGACAGAAAATTGCACAACACATTTATCAACCACAACCACATTTATCTGGTCACTGTTGTCGAGCATTTAAAGTACACTTAAAGTCTTATGGCTTAAAACATTCTAATCAATGAGGACTAATCATCACTGGCAGAACCAGGGGGGGTCTTAAACAGGCAACAATGGTAAAACATTAATCTGGTCGCTACTACATCTCCTCAAGGCACATGATGTATGATACCTGCTAGAGTCTAAAGTGACATTTTAGGAAAAATGTAACACCTGTTTGAACACCTGTGACAGGCTCAGTTTGTTGACATCAAATTAACTGGTAATGCTAAAATAAAACTATATGTTGTTCTATTGCAAGAAACAGATACAGTCAAGAGTTTGTTGTGTCTTTAGGAAATATGAGAACTTTTTAAAAAAAATCGACAATCCCCCTCTCTTTCCATACAACTAGTAGTGACTGCATAATGAGTCACACTTTTATATATTTCTGATCTCCAGTTACATTTTAAATACACAAATGAGGAGACTGTAATTTCAAAAAAGTAATTACCTCCCCAGTTTGTGCATAAATAACATTCTGCATCTAAGTGAGACATTTACAGCCATGCTGTAAAATCACATTCAGTTCATAGTAAAAATACTGAAATTTGTTGGTCCTGTTTTTCTAAAGATTTTCTTTGACAGTAAAAATTTCCCCTGCTGTTTATTATTGAAGTCAAAACGGACTACAGGGCCAGTGGTCCAATTAGAATCCTTGATATGTACATAAAGGTGTATATTATTACACCTGGAGTAACTGTGCACAGGAATGTACATGCTATTCATCGTGTACAAAGCACTTAACTATCTCATTTATCACCATCACGAGGTGCCAGTTAGTATCAGCAGATGTGGGGGCCAAATCACATTGCTGTCATCAATACAATTAGAAAATATCTGAACACAACTATGATTACAGGAAACAATTTAGATAATAACCAACACACAAATAAATTAGATACGCTTCTCCGGAAAGAGGCACAGGTACTATACCAATAATAATAAAAAAAAGATAGTCTTTCTAAACGTTGTAAAACAAACAAAAACAAATAAAATCATAAATACTCAACACTGGAAATATTAGTTCTTCTATTTCACAAGTTGAAGAAAGCCGATCACAGATAGCACTTTTCTCCAAAGTCAGGTTTCCTTCAGGAGTAGGGTCCCTTTAAAAACCACTCAAACTGCTCAAACTGACACGCCGTAGTTCCACAGATCACATTAGTTTGCATCGTCTCCATCACAAACAACAGCTGTTTCTGAATTTAAAGTGTATAAAATGTAACGGTGTTTTAATGTATGTGTTTCGAACAAACTGTACAGAGAAAACAAGACAACACACTGAGGCATAAAACTGAGCTAATTCCGTCATCAGAGAGACCAGCCCCTTGTTCACGCGTACACTTACAGTGAAACTAAACATGACACACACGTGTTGTTTTTTCTCTTTTGAAAACAACAGAACAGACAAACGGAAACAAAAGTGTGGCAGCAGGACATCATGCCATTGCCTAATAATGATTAAGGCAAATCAAAAAAATAAAGTTAACTTGCAAAACAAAAGAAAAAAAAGAAAGAAAGAAAAAGAATAAAAGCTCAGGAGCCATAAAACTGGCCTGTCATCAGGAGTTATGCAAAGCAAGATTCGAGTCAAACTTTGGTCCTGAGGCCACTGGCCAACTGCAGACGACAACATCAAGTCTTGTACATTTACAAGAAAACATGTAAAATGGGCTCTGTTTCTGCATGTTAATACCTTAACCTGGATAGTATAATGTACAGTTGTAGCCAACAAACTATTGCTTCTCCTCAACATTCACCAAATCCATCACATTAATGTAAAAAAAAAAAGAGGCTCTTTTCTAGCTGGTTTAAGAATACTATTCCAGTTTATGCGTGCCTGACGCAGAATTATGCCATTAAAATAACACATAACCCTTATGACAAAAAACTATATTACATTCCACTCTCTCCACTTGAGATGCATGTATTTAAATAAGAGTTATATCTCAACTGAAATGACATTATTTGAATACGAACATCTCATTTGTCAAGATCTGTAAGCTGGTTTTCAGGTATAAATAATAGATTAGGTTTTGGGAATGAATAGTGATAGTTGTAACATGGCTGGCAATAAGATGCACTGACCACAAATCTAAACAGGAAAAAGGTGGTGTACGGATAATGACGTATGCATAATCAATTTAATGATACTCACTTGAAAAAAAAAATAATTTATGAGTCTGCTCCACTACGCAGATGTTGCAAACACAGGACAGTAATGACAATAATTTCCGATCCATATCCATGTTAAAAAAATGTATCTTCTTCACTGTAAACAATGAGGAAGAGGTGGCTTAAAAGATAAAACACCACCTCTTGTGGGACTGTACTGTAAAGTGGTCACAAAGAACAGCATCGTAAAGTGCTGAATATACATGTAAAAAAAAAAAAAGTCTCAGCCAATATTTGTTACCGGTATATTTCTACCATCACTCTCTCTTAAAAGATTCATTTCTTTGTAAAGTATTAAAATGTGATTCAGTTCTAAAAAGTATCAAACTGACACAGTTTGGTTCTTGCCCAATACAGGCTAAATGTTAGCCTGCTTACCTATATTGCAAAGTGCTATCTGTACACTGTGGTGGAGCTGATATCTAATATTGAAAGATATGTTTCACAGCCGGAGGTGACTATCTTCACTGCACAGCTGTCACAGCTGAACTACAAATATTCTTTCAGAGGTTTTACTGTACCATGCAAGGCTAGAGCTAATTTTAGCTACAAACGCCACATTACTTTATTTATATTTCCCAGTTTCTTTCTCATATGCTGCTGATGAAAGTCACTTTGGGCTACCAGACACAGCTAGACTGAATGAATTCATATCATCAGGTTCAAGCTAGCTGCTAAACCATTGACCATAGACTTTTCTTTGTCACTACATATCAGATTAGTGTAGAAAACTTTTCTATTTCTGCAGTTCTACTTCTCATTTCTCTGCCTCCTCTCTACATCTCTAACCTTCTTCAATACCTTCCGCACCAATACACATCACATTAAAACATTCAAACCATGTCAACAGTGGCTACCTTCATCTTCCACATCTTCCACATCTTCATCTATACATACCACAGTCTGTCTGAGCTGTCCTACTGTACCACACGCTCTACCCTTCTAGCAACACACACAAAAAAAATACAGAACGAGTATTAAAGGGAACACTATTCATGGAAACCACTAAACACTTTGGAGAACACTTTAGAAAACACCACAAGAACGGAAAGATGCTGCAGATAACATCACTGACTATCTATCTACAGATATATACAGAACTTCACAAGTTAAATCAACAATTAAAAGGCCACTACACTACTTTCAGAGGAAAAGCTGAAGGAAGGGGCCGAATTCTGCTTCTCCCAGAGAACAGTCCTGATAATTTGTCTTTTCCCACCTGGGGTCCATCTCTTTTCTTGGCAAGCGCACTCAACCAAGAAACTCCAAACCAAATTCTTAGTTCTATGTCTGGATATTAATTTGTCCAGTTGGTCCCTCATAATAATTTCAGGCCACTCTGGAGGATAATCATGAGGACTTTTCTTTGGGGGCAGGGTGGGGGGGGGGGGGACTGGCACAACAAGGCCAGCAGCACTTCACAATATTCACCTCACATTCACTGCACTTTCCTAACGAATCCTGTGTGTTGGGCAGAAAAATATTTGGTGATCATATATAAGCACACAGTGTTCAGTTTGTCTTTGATTCGCAAATCATCAACGGAAAGTATTTTGACTTTTCTGTCCACATTTTACAAATTTTCCAGGTATATTCCAGTACTTGTGTGAAGGGTTAATATGAACGAGTTAAGTTGCTGCCCGACTCCTGCAGGCTGACCAGCAGGTCATCAATCTTCTCCATGTTCTGAGAGGCAGTCATGCTGTTCTGCACAGACCTAGACTGAGACAGGGACTGGTTGAGCAGAGACTGGATGTGTGCGTCACTCTCTCTTTGGTTCTGACCAGACTGGCTGATGGCGATAATCTGATCTGACAGCGTGTTTCCAGAAGTGTTCATCATCTGGCCGCAATCTGGAAAGACGTAGGAGAAACGATGAGTTTACAAACCTCACACTGACAATTGTGTTCAGACATGACTAATGTAAGTCAGTTTTGACTATGGAAAGTGCATTAAGATATCACAACACATATCACACAATATTTCCACTGAAAGATAATTATCAATACTATTACAGTGAATTCTGTATGGAGGAACTACAGAACCACTAAAATGGTAATTAAGCAGTTCAGAAATATATATTTAATTGAACAGTTAAGAGGGGAATAAAGTAAATCAAACTTATGACGAGAATAAACTAAATAAATATGTTGGTGGCACATAGATTTCCAAGCTGCTTTGTATACGCTTCATATTGTTTCTGCCATCTGAACTTGTTGGCAGTCAGCTGAACATGTTTAAGGGCATGTGCCTGTTTAATCAAATTCTTACCGTTCTGAATCCCAAACAGGAAGAGGCCAGGTTGTTGAGGCTGGCTGGGCTGGTTGATGCTCCCACTGACTGCGGTTTGAAACAGAGTCCCTGGCTGCTGAACAGGGGACGAGGTGGTCGTCTGCAGGTTTGCCACGCCGTTCTGTGGAGCAAACATGGCTGACTGTGCGAGCTCCTGAGCAGCCAGCCCCCCCTGCAGAGAAGTCATGTTAGACTGAGGCATAAAGAGGCCCACAGGCTGCCCCTGCCGGTTGTTTGAGCTGCTGCCGAGCTGCATCGGCTGCTGCCCCTGAAACATGACTTGCTGTCGTGGATCAGTGGGGTTCCCTAAGGCCATGGGCTCAGAGCGATCCTGCTGGTTTACTGACACCACGTTGGCTTGGGAAAAGAGCAGAGAGGGGTTTTGGGGCTCTTGGGAAACCAAACTGCTGCTGGTCAGTGGTGGCATCTGGCCCTGGCTGCTGAACAAGAGGCTGGAGGCCTGGTCTGGAGTGGGCAGGGGGTTGCTGCAGAACAGCAGGCCAGCCTGCTGTTGCTGCTGCTGGCCTGGAGAAAGTGTGTTTGCAGATGGATGTGGGGAGATGTTCTGAAACAGGGACGCCTGCTGGGCTGTCTGTGTGTGAGGCTGTGGCTGGGAGGACTGTTGTTGCTCCATGGGACTTCTCTGCTGGATCGGGGAAAGCTGGGTCTGAGCCTGAAATACTGATTGTGGTTCAGGGGCATTGAGGAAGACCAGCTGCTGCTGCTGTTGCTGCTGTTGCTGCTGTTGCTGCTGTTGTTGAGCACCGCTGGTTGTAAGCTGGGAGGGCAGAGATGTTTGAGGGAGGAAAAGTCCAGCAGATGAGGACTGTTGGTCTGGAGGCTGTAGTACTGTCATGGTGTTTTGAAAAAGAGCGGCTTGGACCTGCTCCTGAGAGGCTTTCTGAAACAAACCCCCCTGTGGATCTTGTGTTTCAGCCAAAGAACTGGGATTGTGGAACATGGGTGGTGAAGGATGTGAGGGTGTCTGCTGAAGGAAGTTGGTCTGAATAGAGAGAAGGTCACTTGCTTGCTGAAAGAGAGCTGCTTGTTGCTGCTGTTGCTGTTGCTGCTGCTGCTGTTGCTGCTGTTGGGCCTGTTGGAAAAGTGTCCCCTGGTTTGGCACCACCACTTGTGTCGAGCCCTGCTGTTCGGCGTTCTTGCCCTGAGAGGCATCCTGAAACATGCCACACTGCATCTGAATCTGTGACTGAAACAGCTGCTGCTGTAAATTCTCCAAAACCTGCTGCTGTTGCTGCTGCTGAAGCTGCTGTTGCTGAATTTGTTGCTGTTGCTGCTGCTGAATTTGCTGTTTTTGGATCTGTTGTTGGTGCTGGATGTGCTGTTGCTGCTGTTTGGCCATTGAATTGTCAGACTGAAGAGGTAAGTTACAGAAACCTTTGGCTTTAAGTTGCCTCACTGCCTCCTCCAGCTGGGCCACTTCGTCTGGGGGGTACAGCGGCAGTTGCTGCTGCTGAGGTGCAGGTTCTCCACACAGTCTCCCCACAGGTCCGTTGCCACTGCCAGGCCTCTCCTGCCTGAGGCCCTCTCTGGGCTCCAGTAGGAACTGCTGTGGACCTTGCTGGAGCAGAGAGTCAGCAGGCACAGTGAAGGAGCCGGCAGCTGCAATGTCCTGCTTCTGGATCGTGCTTAAGGGCTCTGTGTTGGTAAAAACAGGTGCCTGGCCTTTGTCAGCATCACCTGCAGGCTGAGACAAGTTGTTGGGGAAGGGTCTGTTTTTATTTAGATGGCCTGCAGTCATCTCTGTGTTCTGCTGGGCTGGATGCAGGTCACCAGTCTGCTGAAAACACAAAATAGAAGATAAAAGACGTGCTCTATTTTGTTCTTAGATGCTCATCAGTTTACAAAACACATACATGTAACTCCACATATAATAATCAAGTCACTTAAGTTTGAGCTAAACTGAATTTTAGTAAATATTTATGGAATTTGAACATCTAAATCACTATCTAATAGTTAGTAGTACATCACCTTAAATACACTAGAAGACTGGAGGTTGCTGGTGACCTCCATTGGAGTGACATCTTCTCTCTTCACTAAAGGCAACATCGAAGGTATCAAGGCACCATCTAGAACTGAAGGAGCAAGACCTGGAAATACAAGAAGTCTTATTGTTAAAATGTTTCTGCTCAGCTATTCAGAAGTGACAGACAATCATGAGGAAAATGCACTCTATGTACAGTATATTAGTAAATAAACAGCTGTCAAATGGGAGGTTATAATCATAGTTATGTAGAAAATTTAAGAAAGGGAAACAGACCTTTAATCTGTTCGTCAAATGAACAGGTCTTCACTGGAGAGGGCATCTCCTGCTTCACAGGAACATCATTTTTGGCTGCAAAAGCAAACAACAAAACTGGGAATTCAATGTTAAGTACAAATAAGGTTATTAGGAAAGACGCTAAATGTGATACACTGGACTGTAAATCACTGTTCTCATTGTTTCATTTTAGTTATTCTGATGATCACATCTTTCAAATTTTCGTGTGTTTATGGTTTGGGTTCCTATGTATTGTGAACTGTAGGTGGTGGTGTTGAGTAAAAAGAAAAAAACCTTGTGGGCATAAACACAACAAAGCTGCAGCTCTTGTTTCTGTGGTGGTGAAAGTATGCGTAGAATAAACACTTTGGGGGAGGTTAACTACAACACAACTTGTTTTTTAAGCTCAGGTCAAGAAACTGAGTGAGCCAGCTGTGGTACCAATCAGTAAATATGAAGAAGTACTTTGTAAATAATGATAATCGGAAAGTTGCTTGGCATATAACAAGCTGCTTTTCCCACCAGTTGGTTGTAAAAAGAAAATGACTGGAAACAAACCTATATCTGGAGTGTAGGTAAACGGCTGAACATCGTGGGATCTCCCAGCATTCGTCACCACATAGATTCCCACACACACTGAGGAGGTGATGGCTTGGTTCTGGTATGGAGGAACCTTCACTATCAAGTGATTCTTGTGGGCAAGTTAGCAAAAACAAATTAAGAATACAGGGATTGAAAACACATTTCAGACCTGAGCCTGCGAACTCCACAGCGGCGCTTCAACAACCGTAAATGTCATTCAGGCATTTCTATGCGCTGCAGATTCATTAATCATTAATTCATTAATTCACCCATTTCTGACCATTTTATTTACAAGGGCAAAGGTTTGAACTAGACTAGAGACACACTCAGTATAGCCTTTGAGACAGAGTGTAATTAGGTCAGAACACAATGAGACTACTCAAACCTTTGAACCAGCAGCCATTTAAGGTGATTACATCTAAAGCCTCATACAAATCTGAAATGGCTGCTTCTATCTACTCAGCTCATTAGTAATTGGCACTAATCATTCGGTACAATAATAACACAAGTGCACACACGCACGGACACACAAACATTTTTACCTGGTGAAACAGCTCCATGTCAATTTCAGCTTCTGCCTTCCATGATTTCTCATCTGGAAGAAAGGACGAAGATGAAGCACAACACACATTTTTCAGAGAAAAACAAAAAATACAAGATACAAATTTTTTTTAAAAAGACACATTTCTTACCTGAAACATTCTCCTGAAATATGACTTTGGTGTCTTTTAGAAAGTTTTTGCCAATGATAAAGACCTCTTCTCCTCCTCTCACTGAACAACTGTGTAGTGACTTCTTCAGGATTTCGGGCACTCCTGCAGGCTGAGCTGTAAACAGAGCAGATATAAACAGTTTCAACAAAGCTCGTTGATGAGGGTCATTTTTTCAGATTTTCAATATAATTTAAAATAATAACAACACCAAGCACTAAAAGCAGACTGGTTCAAATGTATTTTCCCATAGATGTTATGCAGCCATTAATAATAAAAAACAAACAAACAACATACATATACATATACAAACTATTTATGAAGTCAGATTTGTTATTTGGCTAAAAGTGACATTTGAGATTAGATGAGTTGAGACAAGCTTCCAAACTAATTATGAGCAGTGACAGTGTTTGCTTTAGGTTTGATGGTGAAGCTCAAAGAAAGGATTAAGAACTGTCCTGCAGCACAATCCAACGATTCTAGATCTAGTGTGTAAGATTTAGGATCTATTGGCAGAAATGTTTTCATTTGTGTATATTCACCTGAAAATAAGAATCACTGTTTTGTTACCTTGAAATGAGCCCTTTTTATCTACAGTCTAACATGTCAGCTTCTTCACTTAATGTCACTAAATCCTACACACTGAATCTTTTCAAGACTTGCATTTGAACAAAGATGTTCTCATAACTCGCATAACTCTAAAATGGGAAAAATGACTCAACAAGGACAACCTGAAGCATAAAATCACAAAATCCTCAAACACACACACACACACACACACGCTAATGGGGATTACAATTCTTTTGTTTTGTGGAAAGATATTTCCCTGAATTGCATGCTGGCTCTGTGTAAACAATAGTCCGCACACCTCCATTGTTTTGCCCTTCCCTTCTCTTTCTGCCTCGTCTTTCTCAAAGCAGTGCTACCAAATCCACTTACTCAGAAACTTTCTTATGGCCTTAAGCGTCTTTCCTGTTTATGAAACCAACCACGCCCTCATACGGTACGCATTATTAAATAAAACCTGAATCTGGAGGGATCTTTACACATTGTCTCCAAACGTGGACATCAAAAGGCGACAGTCTCCTGACCTCAGGCTATATTTGAACTTCACAACAGAACATCTCTCGTTAAAGGGAAGAAAATAGCTCAGTTTATAATGGTAATTATTAACCAACTAGGTGACAGGTCAACTGCTTGTTTTTCTCTTTTGAAAATAATCTACAATCTAACACTTTATTTTTCAGTGCAGCAATTCATTTCATAGCATTTCCACAGACACAAACACAAGGAGACTGACTCACTGCACAGGATTGGAGATGAGGGAGTCTGTAGCGTGAGCACTGAACCATCTGGACGGGGGATATTGACCCGAAATACCAACCGAGCACGCGTGCTCTTCTTCTTCGAGCCGGCCACACCGATGCGAGCCTCAACGTCAGCATTACGGAGCTTCAAGATCCCAACACAGTCCACCCTGCACAGAGAGGTAATGTTAGCACAGAAACAACAGCGTTACAGTGTTTGCTTAACTAGCAGCTCTGTACAACACTAAAAAGCCAGTTATGCAACCATGAGGAAGTCACTTTATTAAACAATTGGTTTGGGCACATGAAAGCGTTGCTTTCTCTCAAAAAGTGGACCCTGGTTGTGGTTTAACTTTAAATGAAATTCTGTATTGGAATAACATTTATCACAAAAACAACCCAATTTCAATGTCAAGAAAACAACGTACGCTAGTGTCATGTTGGTGCTTGGATCAAGGGACACCTCGATGACAGTTGTGCCATCAATGTTCACCTCTTTGCAGGCTGTGGTGTTGCGGCCGGTCACCTTGCAAGCTTGGTAAAATCCATGAGGCTTCACACGCCCAGTATCGTTGCCAACAAACACCTGCAAAACCACTGGCTCATTCACTCCTTCCAGCTGTGTAAGACAAGCAATATATGCATTATTAAAAAACATATAATACACACTGTGAGATGGTAGATGCAAAAAAGGTGAAGATACTGATGCTCACTAAGTGTACTTCACTCAGTAGCCTTTGTTGTGTTGGCCAAGTGCATTTTTGCATCTTCTCATGAAGTCCCAATTCATCAGCTCATTTTCATATTATTGTGCAATCTAGTCCGTCTACCTGTAATTGTTAGCACTTGTTTTTTTGCCTTCTATCTCTGACTTCTATGCTTCTTCTATCCCTGCTCTTCACAAGCTCTAATAGTAAATGATCCAGCAGACCTCACATATATGAATAATCAAATGTTAGATGGTGTCTCTGGTCCGACTCCTAACGCTTCATCTTCCGCAGTCTCCACTAGACAGCCAGATGTCTGAGGTCCAGAGAAGTACAGTACTTTCTTGGAAACATGAAGGGTTTCTGCCATTTTTGCAGATCACTCTAAAATCATATCACCCTCTCTTATGTAGAGAACATTGTTTTCCTTTGTTGTCCAACTATTCTATCAGGATCAGGAAAGCAGAAGCAGCTGGCCTAAACACTGCTGAATCTTTCGTATTTAAAGACACTGGGTCGTAGGGTCTCTGAATAGTTATAGCAGATAAACTCAAGTACAAACAGGCAGATGTCTGCGATGTCCCCGC
This sequence comes from Nibea coibor, assembly GCA_023373845.1. Lineage (NCBI taxonomy): Eukaryota > Metazoa > Chordata > Actinopteri > Sciaenidae > Nibea > Nibea coibor. The sequence continues at coordinate 9,141,056 of CM041738.1, read as the reverse complement.
CAAACATTTTCAGGCTCTGTCACATTTTGACAAACAAATGAGCTTTACTATTCCACCTGGAACATATTTGACATTTTTGCCTGCTCCTGTGGCTCGAAGAATAGCAAATCCAAATCCAATCATTGACTTAACCTTGAACAAAAGCATAGCTCAAGAGTCATTCCAGAGGTCGTGTCCGGGGTTTAACAGTTACCTTTACAGTAGGGAAGCCCTGCTGTGTACGGTCCTTCACTGACCCTCTGCTGCCTTCAGTCAGATAGCGGGCTCGGTGCTGAGTTTCAGGCTGGACGAGGATCTTCAGATCCTTCCCCTCACTCTTCTGTGGGTACTGCATCAAAAGAATTCCTCCTTTCTGTTTAGTTGTCTGGGGATCGTCAGAGCTGCAACAAAGATCACTGGGATCACGTCTGAATCTGACATTTTCTAGCAGGTTTATTTTAATTTGTGCAACTAGCTGGCATCATACTTCTGGTATTGTGGTGGAAAAAAAGCAAATCTGCTTTAACAGATTATGACCCTGTCCTTATTTGCTCAGACCCCCCACCACCCCCACCTCCTCACACCTCATGATGCTCTGAGCACTGCAGAGTTAGCAGGCCCTCCATCCACCAAGCATATTCTATCCCCAGCTCTTAAACCATTCAGAGTTATCTGTTTATTTAATCTGCTCTGCTTATCCTAGGTCTTTGAGAGAGGCTCTGTGATTCACTGTGGCTGACCATTGTTTGTACTTCAGTATCCTGCCCCTCCCTCCCCTCTGATCTAACCGCTCTTCTTCACTCAAAGTGTGGTGGGAACTTTAGAGCCGGAGTAGTTTGCTGAAGATTTCCATCTGTTGTATAATGTGTCATTTCCTAGATATACCTATTGTGGCAATCAGGATGAGTGCTGCAGGAGATTATCCAAAAGGGCCTTTGAGACAATGGTAACAGAATTAAGTGCCCACCTAAGTGTACAACTCCCACCGAGAGAATATGAAGGCAACAAGAAGTCAATTAATTACTTATTAAGAGGAGTCTGAATCCAATTGAACAGAAATGGAAGATTTTTGAGCTCTTTTCTTGACTCTGCAACCAATAATCATTTTCATTAGAAATTAATCTGATTATTGTTTTTGCAAATGCATTGATCAATCGTTTTGAGTCCAATCTGGACTACTGGATGACTTTGTAGAGTGTCAATTCCAGATTTTCAGTCAAATACACGGCTCTTCCCAATTCGTCCACTTCACAAAGAAAGATCCTAAAATACATTATTGTTGTTCGGTTGTGATTAATGTAGTATTGCAATCTAAATATATCTAAGGTTACACAAACCTTCCTTTTGATCCACTCTTGTTGTCCGGGCCTAGCTGTGACAAGACAAAGTGTGGACCTTTGGCACTGTCTGCATCAAACACATCCATGCTGGCTTCCCCTGCACGTACTGACTTAGGACCAGGTCTCTGGCGAGGGGTACGTTTACGAGACTTCCGTGGCACCTCTGTGTTGTCATTGTAAGAGATGGAGCTCATGATACTGAAGTTGGAGAGAGAGTCATCCATCCAGATGCTGTTACTCTGCTCCGAGTCCACGGATGTTTCATCCTGGCAGGACATACGGCTATCATCAAGCAGGTCTTGCGGAGGTGGAGAGATGTTCAGTACGGTGCGACGTTTAGATGGGGTCATCTGGAGATGTGGTTGGGCCTCCTGGGATGTTGCGCCTCTTCCTCCTCCTAGCTCACTGCTACCCCTGCAGTTCCCGCCACCGCTGCCATTACCATTCCCACCTTCTGCTCCGACAACTTCTGGTACCGCTCTGCTGCTCCTGGGGTCCTCTGGGTCGACATTACTGCTGTGAACTTGGTTCGGGTCACTGGCTGAAGTACTGGAATGCATGGTGGAGCTGGAAGAGGTGGAAAAAGCACTGCGGGGGCCTTCCATGGTCATAGAAGTGGACATGGCATCTACAGTGCAAATAATTAGACAGTGAATAAAGGCATCCCAACCAGTGTTGGCTAGCAGTCCCATTTAAGCAGCAAAATTTGTTCATGATTGTTTCTTTTTGGCTTTTTTTTTTTTTTTTTTTTTTTTTTTTAAATTTGTCCAATTCAAATTTCCCCCTTTTCAATGAATCTTACATGTGTGTGCCTGTGTGGCTAAAAGATTTTATATGTATAGTACGTGAAGCACAGTATATGTGTGAGTAAAAAGAAACAACATAAGATATAAGAGATTAATATTTTTTAAATATGCTGAATAAATGAATTTGCAATTAAAAAACAAACCAAACAAGGTGAATGAGTTTATTATTATTACTAGCACTTTGCTCATGTTGAACTGACAAAATGATCAAATGGAGAGGGAAGTTCAAAACAATGTACAATATGACGCATGCCAATTATTGGAGCTTTTATTTTTGGTTTTTCTTCTTATTTCTTTTCTTTCTTTTTTTTTTTTTTTTTTTTGCTACAAAAGTTAATTTCGTTGGGACTGAACGTAGCCACAGAGACAAAATAAACAAGCTTCTGACCTATGAAGCAGAGAACTGCAGACCATTTTATATGCAGACACTCCCTGCTTCAGAGGGAACTTCCTGGAATATAAAAATGAGACAGCGAATGAGCAATAAGAGCTGAACAGTAAAAATGTATTCAGATTTTTTTAAAAATCATAATAACACAGGCTATTTTGTTTGTCAGAAAATGTTGCTCCAGCATGCTGACATACACTGTAATTTCCAAAAGCATTCAAATAGTTACAATGAACTAGATGAAGAGTGGGGGAAAAGTCTGGTTAAGTTGCAGATTGTAAAAAGGAGTTAGACTGCTGTTGACATTCTGGATTGTTTGGTGACTCATTAGTTTGCAAAACACACAGCCAGAAAGAAAAGGAGGCACATAAAACGTGGAGGTAGTCTCAGTCTGAGCAAGTTTCAAAACACAAAGACATAAAAACATACAATAACAACTCAAATCTACGAACAAACGCTATCTGTGCGATGGCATTACAGATGTTGAGAGGTGGGTTATGAGGCTTTGAACCCCAATCACATTATATTAGCACTATTAAACATTTTTAAAAAAGTCACTAATAACACTCTCTCTGCTGGTTCTTAATCATGTGAGAGCTGGGAGGGAGGCTGAGCCACGTCTCAGGAGTAAGTTTTGTATTTTTGGACACCGCTATGTATGAAGAGAACGCAAAATAAAACTGTGAAGCGTCAAAGGAAACAGGAAGAATATGCTTCTGTGCGGCTATCCTGTTTTGCGCATTTGCAATGTGCAATGTCAGCATAAAAGCAAACGATCCAAGTGCTCAATTCAGTGAAACTTAACTTTTTCCAGTAACTGATACAAAACCTGCTTAAATAAAAGACTGTACAATCATCAGTCATCCATGTGACTCATCTAAAGTGCATCTTTTCCGGAGTGGTCAGTTGGTAGAGCATCCAACTCATGTACAAAGGCTCAGTCCTTACTGCGGAAGCCCAGGGTTCGAATCCAACCTGTGGCTCTTTGCTACATGTCATTCCCCATCTCTCTTTCCCCACATTTCCTGTCAGTCTTCAGCTGTCTCTATCAAAAATAAAGTGCATCTTTTCCATCTGTGTACACTTTAAGTATATCTAATTTTTGGACTGTGTTCTTCTGCCAGTATGATTTTCTCATGTGAACAACCACCTTGGAAGTACAAAATGGTCAACAAGGTGATTACAGCCACTCAAAGCTTCCTAATTCCCTAAAAAGGGAACAAAAATGTTTAAAACAACCAAGTCTGTTGTGCTTGTGTATAACACTGTGAATAACAAGTCTAATTAGGCTCTCTAATCATTATTGTGTACTGTGCACGGTTTAAACCTTTAATCGATTTTGTAATCTGTATCACAAAAAAACTTGGGAAGGTCTCTAAATATTATCTGAACCTGCAATACATCAGCATTATTTCAACACTTTGTTGCTGCAAGAGATCACAACAAACAGTGTAACACAAGCATTCACAACAACAATCCCCTCGACCAAATATTTCAACGTACCAGCGGGTACAGATAGATTGACTTTCAGAAGATTTAACACCAGGGACAACTTCCTTGTTAAGCAATTGGCTTTGTTTTGGGTTTCTGGGTCTCAGGAACAGTACGGGAGGCAGGTCAGGTCTTTGTTTGCCCGCAGCTACAGACGGTTACAAGAGTTGTGTTTCTTTGGGGTGGGGCATGATCAGTCCTGCTCGCAGAGGAGAAATAAAGATATGAGGGAGCAGGATCCTACCTGATGCTAGTGCAGCTGAAGGGGGAGGCCCTGCCTCTCCGCCGCTTTTTTGACTCATGACTTTTGGGTTTTGCTGAGTGGCGAAAGGCAACTGTAGCTCTCTGGGAAGAAGATCATACGCCGATTCTGTTGAAAAAAGAAGTGAGAGCACATTAAAGGGATGACAGGGTGCCAGCTCAACTGTGAATTGTGTGTCAGCTCAATGACCACCGTGTTGTCGATAAGATGAAATTAAATTAATTAATTGCAAGAAAAAAGACATGATGTTGTTGTTTTAAGTTGTTTCTCTTCAGAAATACACTTTCTCTGATTTTGTTGGTGTTGTAATCACAGAGTTACACATACAGCAATCTTACGTCACAACACTTATGCAACCTGCCAACTGGTCGCATCAAATACGATAAATGACACGGAAATATGAGAAGAAGGCACAATAACAATCTCAGTTCAGGTTCCATTTCTAGCTTACAGACTCATCTCACAACAGATTGCATTAGTTTAAAACAAATCAAAAGTGTAATGCATGATTTGCTTGCTGGTCAACTCTTGAAGCCAAGAAAAATAAAACAAAGTGACAGAGTGGGAATACACTGTGCGAACAAGTCACCTTGATTATGATGATGGTAATGATCAGGACTTTTAGTAAATCAATGGAGTAGAAGCAGATATTTTTTATTTATTATTTTTTTAAAGAAGAAATGTTTTTTTAAAAAAAAAAACTGAACAGTTTTGTGGGTCTTGTGAGTGTGTTATGCCACGCTTTCACAGAATTCTCACAGCTCCCACAAAAGCTACAAATGTCTTCACACTACAGTTTGCACATAAGCAGCAGTACTCCCAAACACACATAAGAAGCGTAAAATTGGAGTTCCTCTTTAAGGCTTGTGACTAACGCTGCAACAGTTAGCTGATTCAACTATTCTTCATCTTTCATCTGGCTCCAGCGTCTTCATTGTCAGGATATACATTTACTTTAATTAGTATTAGTATTACTTGTGACGACAGTCAGTAGCTAGGACCCAAGCTACATCTTCTCTTGATTTCTCTTGATTGTCTTTCCTCAACACTGTCTGTTACATTAAAGGTCCCGTATGCAGGATTTGTTGAATACTCTTTGCCTCACTCTCTCCTTCCAAGAAGTGTTGTATTCAATTTCTGCCATATTCTGCCAGTAGAGCTCCCTAAGCTCAGGGCTGAATACATCTTGAGGAGGACCAAAACAAAAGCACAAAAGGCACAAAATGACGAGCCTATTGAGGTAAAAACAAATGCTGCAGCATACCAAATAAACAGCAGATCTCATTACAAACAGGCAGCAGGGTCGTATAAAGCCTTTTTCTCTCCTCTCTGTGCCTCCCTCAGGGCCAATGGGACATGGGGAGGGGAGAAAGCCTTGGGTCAACAGCATGACAACACTTTTACTAGCAGCCTGATTCATCATCCAAATATTATGGTATGAACTTAGAGCGGCCATTACAGTCGCCTGACTCTCTTCTCTGCCAACTGCCAGCTTTAATTACTTGCAGCTGAGTCCCGGGGTTTGGTGTGTATATCAGATACTTAACCCTCCCATTGTTACCACTCGCTGTGTACAATAGACAAACCTGGGACATACTGAAACCAGCCCATGCCTCTCCATTCCCAAAGCCCTCCAGTCTCTTACGGCTCGCTTTAGAAGAGCAGGGAATGCTGGTTCCCAGAAAGGGAGCTTAAATCTGGACTCGGCAAACTCATATAACTCACAGTGAACCACACATACACACAGGATTCTAGTGTGGTTTTACTGGTTATTTGCTAAGTTCTCCAAACAAAATCACAGACACACACGCATGCACACAAACGCCCCCCCACTGCCTCCACAAAAACACTTTCTCTACCCCTGCATTTGCACTTTAACTCTACAGTCTTCTTGGGGCTCACTGACTGACTGCACATGCAGCAACATGTGCTCCGAGTGAGCAACCCTTCCAGTAAACAGATTGCCAACCGCACAGACAGAAAATATGTACTCTTCTCTCAGAGCAGCGGTCTCGAATCACTGGCTGGCCTGTTCAAAGTGTTTCCACACTCCCTTGACATTTTTTTTTTAAAGACTGAAAAAAGTTCTTATTTTGCCACATATTTGTTTCCTCGTAAGCAGACAGTGAGGGCAATTCTTTATTTACATGTGACAAAACACTGTTCCTTTCACACAGGAGATCAAAAAAAAAATGTAAAAAGGTCAGCCTCGTTAGCTGGGAAATGAACTGACTCACTCACACCACGTGATGTTTTGATTTTAACTTAAGACTGCAGTCATGTTGTGCAGACCACTGAAGAAAACCTTTCATTTTCTGTCCGTCTGTGATCATCGTAATAACAGATTAAAGCCTGACCAAAAATGTTCACACTGACAGGCACCATGCTCATGTGGTTAGTTTGGATCAGCTCTGCTCATGATATTAATACATTTTGATGAATATCAACTGAACCTTCATTAACTGGTTTACAAATTTAGTTTCCTTCACACACAGGAGGACGACTGACAAACCACATACACATAAAGTTTGGTATTTTTGTAGCCAAAAGTCAAATATTTTTGCTTTTCATACCCACGCCATTGCTGGTGATATGTTTATATGGTAAGTAGTGCAGCCTAAAGGTGAAAAAAGAAAGCACTCACCATGTGAATGGCAGGACTTACACTCCCATTCATTTCCCTCACATTCCTGGTGCTTGCTCTTACTAGCCCTGGCACCTGGGGCGTGGCACTGGTTTTTTTGGCTGAGTGACTGATTTAACTCCCCTTCTGTCCCTCTCCTCCACTCCACCTACCTCTCTCACTCTCACTGCCTTGTTTACTGTGCTCCCAGACCCTTTTCTGTACTTCAACTTGCTCAACAGGTTAGTGGTATTGTCATGTGGAATCCTGTCAAGCAGAAATGAAGCCATGAAAAACGTACTTATGTTTGTTTTTTTAAAATCCAGTCTAGGCAGAGAGAAAAGACATATATGTTGAACTTGGTAGAATACCGCTGAACACAAAAGTGATGGGAAAGATTAAGCTCACCTTGACAGTATATTCGGACATTTTTCTGAGCAGCGAAGAGAAAAGAAAAAAACAGTGAAGGGGCTGGCACCTGCAGCAAACCATGTACAACAACCCTGAAATGTTTACAGCCAAGCCTACATGAAGGCTGCCAGGGACTCCATAGCAACACAGATCTGGGGACAAGTCTTTTGAGCTTTTGAGTCTCGCATGAGATAATGGAGAGAAAATTAGAAAATAAAACAGTATTGATCCAAACTCAGATGAAGTACTGAGCACTAAGAGTGACAGGATACGACACGATTATAAGATTGTGGGAAAAATATGAATCATCTCCATGCCCCAAGTAAAACTCTTTATAATATGAGTAATACACCAATCATGCTTAATTAATACATAGCTTCTGAATCTAAGACAAGGATAAGTGTGTAATATATCAAACCTCTGGTCATCAAATTAGCTTTTGACTGATTACAACTGATTAATTACATACAAATACTTCTCGAACTCATCCATAACTTAATTCACATTTATATCATACACAATCATTTAGGGATGCACCGATTGTGAAATTCTAGGCCGATACCGATGTTTAAAATAACAACTTGGCCGATGCAGATGTTTGTTACATGTATTGCAAAATGCACGTGAACGTGGATCTTTCTCCAAGTGTCCCAGAGGTGTCTTTATGCACCGATTACGCGTCTATTCTGTTTCTGACAATTGACACGCGCTGCATACGTTAATCTACACAGGGCACGTTGAGTGGGCGGAAGCCAGACGCAGAAAAAGCAAAGAGAATCCGATAGATTTTCAAAACAAAATACCCTGTGCAAACTGCCAGTCGTAAAAACAGGCAAAAGCGAAACTAAGGAACTACGTAGCATATTGTTGCCGATGGCAGTTAAGGAGGCGAATATTGGTCGATGCTCATGTTCAGTCGATGCACCGGTGCATCCCTACAATCATTAAGACTTCTGTAGTAGATATTAGCTGGAATTTTGAATGCTTCAATATTGTGATGTTTTCTGGTCTGTATTAAGTGACACAAACTTGAGCACAATCTAAGTTTTCTAATGACGTTCTTCTATGTGCATACATACTTCCTGCGTCATCCCAAAATGCCATCTCATTATTTCAATATCAAGGTTAATGTTGTTAAATTTACAGTATCAATGAAGGTAGACGAAATATCAAAAAATTAAAAAATACAATTGATGTTAAGTTGTATTGCAGGATGGTTGTATTAGACTGCAATAGTTTTATTCTGGTGTCACTAACAAACTTCCAACCAAGAGTTCATTTATAAGCTGGACAAACCTGTCAAAGAAGCACGCTTACTGTTAAAAATGGCATGATGAGCATGTGTGAGGAAGTGAAAAAATCCAGTAGGCGTCAAAACTATTTGTTCAATGGCAGCCAGCAGATGGGAAAAGCCACATGCAAGAGAAGCTAAAACTCATAACATCAGTGATAAGCAGAAAAAAAAATGCGTCCATTGATTTGGGCTACTTGCAGGTAATGCGATGACGTGTTAATGAAAGCACAGCCTGCCGTAGCCGCACCCTGAACTACAGGAGTTCTTGATATTTTATATGAAGTCATGCATCATTCATTAACACTGCACTGATGATGTGTTAACTCTTATCATACAGTGTTAGCAGTTAAAGTAATTGACATCTGTTGTAAGAAGTTATGTGTCATATTTAAATCAGACTATCTGAGGGTTCCATATTATTTTACTGTAGGTCAATACAGATCATTTATGGTGATGGGAGTAAATAATTACCTAACTACCTGAAACAGTAACAGAATAAGTAAGTGTTTCATCTACAATTACTCTACATAAACAAGTGGCTTCCTATAATGGGATTAGCTATAAAACAAGTCACACAACTTTTAATTTGACTGCAGAATCTGTCACTCAGCCATTCGACCAGACTTGATGACTCAAATATGTTGAAAGAAAAGTGCTTACCCTCGAGCCTACTGTACAATGGCAGCCATTGTTGCTGGATGTTTTATAATAATAAGCATTTAAACAGTGATTGTATACAGGAAAGATCATGACTCATCACTGAATTTGATCAAATGCTCGCCTGATGTAGAAACAGACGTGAATTACCACACGAGAGCAGAGAGGATGTGTGAAATCACAGTAATTGTGTGATACTCCTGTACCCGATAACTATCAGTCATCGCTTCAGTAGCGGATCACAACCGCACATTTGATTGTTTAACAGTAACAGCAACTCGAGAATGAGTGCACATATTTACAGCAGTTTATATTTCAAATGAGCACATGCATCATACATTGACATCTTCCCAGCCTTAACCACCTTGTGCTCATCTTACTGCCCAAACGGTAAAGGCTGCATAGACTGGTGATAATTTGAAAAAAGGTGAATCCACTGGATCACTGTGGACAGAAGAAAAGTACACTGATGAAACATCAAAGCAAATATGAAAATACATAATTTGGCCAAAAGCAAATTAGTTCCAGTTAATACCATACATATTTTTATAAACCAAATAATGAAGCAACTACAGTGAAGGATGTTTGGCTGCAGCATTTAATTAGGTCAATCCCAAATAAAAAGACAGCATTGACCAAGTATTTCCACTTTCACCAGAGATGTAAACATTCTCTATTTTGGCTATAACTCCCCGCTGTCCCAATAATCTCTGACTTCTGACAGCGCTTTGAAAAGGTCTCATTATTCATTCTCCACATTTATTACTCAAAGTGACAGTCTGGCAGATTTCAGTTCAGGCTTTGTCATTTATGTCACACCAGGCCAAGAGTTTGTGGCATGTAGCTCATGCAGTTCAGTTCAAGTGATCAGGAATGACGTCCAGGCATCAGTTTACATGATTTGCTTTCAACAAACAAACACCACTATCCTGACTTTACAAAACAGCTCGCAGAGGATCCTGTGAGGGTCAAACCACCCGGCTCATAGTTACAACAGTGCACTGGAGTCTGTGTTACTGTTAGGAGTGAATACAACTGAGAAAAATAAAGTCAAACTCTGCAACACATCTACCTCTGGCTCTGTGTTTACCAGTGGACTTGAAAAGACGAAACAGACGCTGAGCTTAACATGAAAGCGTGCCTTTGGAAAGCAGTGGAATTCAAACTATTTACAGAGGACAACACACACACGCACACACATGCACACACACACACACACACACGCACACACACATGTGCAGATAGATATACACAATGGCCAAAAAAGGCCATGCCTATACACATATACTGGAACATACTGTGACACTTCCAATGAAATCAGGTCTCAAGTGACTCCTTTTTTTCTTTTGTATCAGAGGTGACCACACACACACACGCACACCCACGCACGCACACCCACGGATGTATTAACAACGTCCAGTAATAGAACCGTTCGACAAAGCGTTTGGTGTGCCAACACAGGCATTTCTGTCCGGCTCACAGGAAAACCGTGCTGAGGCAACAGGAAGAGCCTTTGGCAACAACGCCTGCATACACTACACAGTGTGACATCACCAAGCTGCCATGCTAACCACATCTCATCTGAAACTGGAGAGGATTCATAGCAAAACTAATTTAGCTTTGTTTTCATGGCTTTACGGTAAAGATGAAGTCAGTAGGTTTCTCTTCGTACAAAGACCTGTTTAACCTGTACAAATGTACAAAAAAGACGTGTGTGGCAGGCTATTTCTTGGCTCTGAGCAGTTGCCAGACAACAGAGACACCAGGAAGTTACTGCTAACCAGCCAAGAAACAGCCTTATAGATAGACAATTGAGCAGGTGATTGAAAGAGAAACTCAAAGACCCTGTTTACGTTTGGTTTAAAATGAATTGTGGTGATCTGAACAGGCATGAATAGCCAGGAAACCATCCACGTCAACAGTATGCCTATCATGTGTCTCCAGTCCACTTTAAATTTCGTCATTGCCTATGTCACTACCACAGGAAGGTCAAACCTACATGCATTACGTCGGCCTTTCTCCACATGAACGCCAGATTTGTTTCATGCAGGCTAGTTGTCAGCGCTGTCACCAAAACCACAGCCATGTCATGCACCAGTGACATATTTTCTTGTCAGGGACACATCACGTCACAATAGCATTTACACTATTATACACAAGATATATGGTTAACTTTCTACCAGACCAACTCTGGAAATGGAGTGATTGGATTTGATGTTTCTTGGGGGTCATTACAGTTGTATTGACCGCTGTCCACTTGTAATCTTATTGCCCCATTCACATTTTAACCTTAAAACCAAGTGTAAACAGGGTCAAACCCTCCAGTCCATCTTCATTTGCACAGTGCATGTACACGCAGTGCACAGTCCACCTACAATCACAGTGAGGACCAATTTAAAAATAGCCCGTGGCACAGAGGTCTACTTATGGACTGATTTCTGATGGAAGCTGTTGACTCTATTGATAAGAAAGTGGGAATAAACAGATAAAATAGCTGGCAGCGGGTCAGCATTTTGCACACACTGGGAAGGTCTGTCCCAGCCTTAAGGCACTCAGAGATGTTGACAACAGAACAGTAGAAGAAGAACGAAGTACAAGAGCGAATGAATGTGGGACTAGAAACCCAACAGCAAAAGTCTGGTATCCTGAGAAATCATTTCAAAACAATCACAGCTTATTAAAAAAAACAGCTAAATCTGCAGGTCTGCTCACGCCTGCTGTGTTTCTGTCCTGACAAGATTTATTTTGATTAAGACTTTGATTAAGCAATTTTTGAAATGTATGTGGTCAATCTCACCTTCCAGCGCTAGGCTGAGCCTACGCCTTCAGATATTAATGAGAAGATTTGCTGTTACAGATGAGTAAGAATTTGGAATCTGTCTGATTGTCTGTACTGAGTAGTGAGGCACAACAACAGCTGACTGGTGTGGCCAAGATTATACAAACACAGATATCACAAAGATGAATAAGTTTGTTCTGGCCTTTGTTAGACTATTTTACTGAAAATGAAAATGAGTAAAAACTTATTTTGGGCCTGTAGATCTGGGCGAGATGCTTGTTACAGTCTATTGTCCGTAAGTAAAAGTGCATGCATGCAAAAATGGCAAAATAGTGCTTCACGTCAGAATACACATTGAGGAAGAAGAAGGTTTTGCGAGCAGGTTGTGGCTTGCTGTGACGGTGAGGGATGAACACTGTAATTTCTGCTAATGACGTCTTATTTTAGTCATGAGAACAAAAACTTCCTCTTTTTAAACTCTGATACATTAAACATGTGGCAACAAAGACACACACCATGACAAAACAATGCTGACACAATATAATACTAATTGTATTAATACTAATAAAATGAAAGTTAATTAAAATGATTAATAGTTATTACTGTCTGAGGCGGTAAGAAGTTACAGTTCCTGATTTCAAGGAGGTGAGACAATAAAAGTAAGATTGGCAACTAAAATGGGGAAAAAAAGAAACATAAGGGATGACAGCGGTGTGCATAAATGCACAGTATGTAAAGATATGCAAAGCAGCAGAGACCCAGTTCACCTTGACTTGTCTTGACTTGTCCTGAGGCAAGAGCCTCTGCGTGTGGGGGCTGGAAGCACGTTTGTTTTTAAAACTGTGGAAGGGCAACTTTACAGGTTACAAGGACGTTAATGTAGTCAGGAAGTAAACAGGCTTGAATGTTCATCAAAAACATGTAGTTTGATTCGAGTTCATCCAACATACATGCGTCTATTTTTCTTTTTGGTTTCCAACAATATTATATATGTTTTAGATTTGGAAGATCCCAAAGTTACATTGTTCAGTTCATTGTTCAGTTCTACAACACTTAAAGTCAGTGTAAAGGCATTTCAGTAGTGGAAAAGATTTTGAACGATATTTTTAATGAAATGTGGATTTTTTGGGTGGTCCTAAAGGGTGGAGTGATGATACACTGAAGCCTCCTTGAGCATAGTTCATTTCTGAACTCATCTGACACATTTCAGTTGCTTAAAAACTGCTGCTTTAGCACATTCAGCGTCCCCAGAGTCCTGGAGCTGAGAATACTGCTCATTTTTACCTGATTTTGACACCTAATTTCATAACCTTGTCGATATTTTTGGTTGAAAACAGTGTGTGTGTAGGTACAACACACAGATGGTTAGTGCCCCCTCAACGTCACCTTCTTTTTCCAAACAATACAGTATCATCTTGATAAAGGTATCAACTTACAAGTTAACAAAGAGAAGTCATAGGTGTTCCTTTTGTTTTCAACTGACAGAATCTCTCTGTTACAATAATTTATCATCCTTTCCCCTGGCTTTAGCATCCAAATCATTTAGTGCCACTTCAATAAAAGAAAGAATACCAACAATGACAGGATGCAGGGGGAAGTGGGCCAGCCCGGTGCTTCTATTCAGTCTGCCGAGGAAGCGGCAGATGACTCCGAAAAAAAAGAGGAAACACAGGATACTGAGATACCACAAACATTAGGCCATAGGACGGATTGTTTGACCACAGCGAAGACATTCTCATCCTTGACAGAAAACAAATCCTTCTTGGTAATGCTTGATCAGCTATAAGGTGTCTTAAACATCCATGGCAGGAGGAAAAAAAACACCTGAGGCCATTTGTCTTAGTACGGTGAGATCATTACCAGTCCAAATTTTTGGAACGGAGCAGTGGAAAATTTTCAGAAAACCCAACGTGCAGAAAAGTTTAAAAACTTTTTCTAAGGTACTTTTTTAAAAAGACCCAATCAGCCACTGTGTTTGAAAAAGTGTAGAAATGAATAGACTTCAATCAGAGTCACAACTATTAGTCAGTTAATTAACTATTTGACTACTTTGGTACTTCAGTCATGATGAAAGTCATTTTCCAAGTACAAATTCCAAACATCTGAGCATCAGCTTCCAAATCCATTCAGTGATGTGAGTACACTATGGTTAAGGTTTGAGTCAGTTTAAGGACGCTAACGACTTGGTTAAGTTTAGGGAAACATGGTGGTTTGGGTTAAAATGACCACCATAATGTAAGTGGACCTTTGTTGTCATGGTTACAATAATAAACACGTGGTTAAGGTTATGGATTGATCATAGTTATACAAATACAAAAAACAATGTGTTGGGGACTGGGAAACGTTCAGTGGTCTCCTGTGTCAAAGCTTGATGTCTTGTTGACCCATGTGTCCATGAAATGCGTCAGTGATCACTAATCGTTTCAGGGTGCTGCTGAAAAAATACCAACACAATGAGATGCAGGAGCCAGTTACTGCTGGCCATTAAAAGCATCTTTCACATTACTAACAAGGCACAGTAGGTTTGTAGTAGACAGCATATGGGACTATGACTGCAGAAAGAAGCTGATGTTGAGCGAGGGGCACAGTCAGGAGTACGGGTGTTAAAAGTCAACTGGTTTCAATTTGAAGTTTATTTTAATATATTGCAATCAAACATACGATACACAACCACAACACTCAGCCCTCGAAAAAGATCAAACAGTTGATTCAACAACTGTCTGGCACAGTCTCAACAAAAACTGAACATGATAAGCTTCACAAAGCGAGGACTGGAATATTACATTACACAAAGCTGATTTTCTGGTTTTCTGGTATTCTGGTATTCATTTTAAGCACCATGCTAAAAAGAAAAAAAGTTTTGCTATGCTTAAGTGGTAAATGGCCTGTGAAAAACTTTACTTGACCATATCATAAACGCAACACATCCAGATATTTAAACACACTTTGTTTTTTTAGTTTTTCCAGATATAAGATGATTTACATCCAATAGACAGGCTGGCTTGGCAAACAGGGACTACAAACCTATAAGACTTATAAATAATTATGATAAATGACAGTTCAAGAGCCACCTCTCCCTCCGTTTGAGCCAGGAAATACTCTGGCAACACGACGTGTACAGCCTAGTTATGAGCTCCTGACACCTTAACGGATACTTCTGCCAATGGAAAGACTCATGCCAGCCAAGATTCGCCACACTTAATATTTAATGTCTTAGTTCAGAATCATCTTGCTCTGGAAAAAAACAGAAGGTGTGGATGTTAAATCTCACAGGTGCTTTGGGTTTTTCACAGGAGAGTGTGAGAAATCTTTCACAAGTTGATTGGAAGCAAAATCATTAGGCATCATGGCCTTAAGAACTTCAGACGAAGTATTAGACTTTGTTCAAACTAAGCCAGCTAAATCTGAAATGTACCATTTCTTAATAGATAGATTAATAAATAGAAATCATGCTGGACTGTAAATTCTTATGCTAGATGAGTCATTGAAACACTCTGACGGAGAAATAAAACAGAAACAGCTTCAAAACACACTGCATCTTGTTCTACTTTGCACAGCACTGTACTTTTTCTAAGTGATACCCTGCTCCACAGCAACATTTACTCAGAACATAAACTCAATTCAACAGCTGATATGTGTTTGTGGCTGCTTCAGGGTAAGCAGAGATCTGCTTACATTTCATGAACACAACTGACCTGCTAACATAAAATAGGCCAAGTCAAGACACCCTACTCACAAAAATGTCTGACAGAGTTGAAAAACTAGGTGGCATACTTGATGTATTTTAGAGGTCTTATGGGTTTGCTGTTAACTTTACTGCAGATCATGAAATCTGTAGTGCACTACACTAGCCATTGAAAACTCTCAGATACAAAATATACATATTTTATGGTCCAAAGATGGTCTGTCTTTTCTGGCAAGGCATATAAAAAAATTAGTAATAGTAACTCAGCGGTGCAAGTATCACCAAAGTAAATCGAGGTGATCAAGTGACAGCAGCATACAAACATAAAACATTCAGTGTATTTCTTAGATATTTTAGATATTTTACTAATGTTTCAGCATTTTAAGATTTTTTGTTTATACATCTTTGGACTAATCTTTGCTGTATATGTTACTGATCATCTTCTAATAGCTTACTGATATTTCTTCAGATATTTACTCATTTTCATCAGATATTTTCTAAATTATTTTTTGGATCTAGTCTTAGTATAGCATAAAATGACCATATTGTAGCAGAAAACACTTCAATATTGGAATCAGGCGCTACAGCTTCAACGGGTTAAACCACTTAAACACTGATTTGCCGCTGCAAAACAAAGTCACAAGTGTGCAGTAAATACCAGAGAAGATGATATTTTGACCTGGGCCTGATTAGTCTTTTTACTGAGGTTTGGTTAGCGTTAATGATTAATCAAAGAGATTTAGAAGGTAAGGAGATGTGAGGAATTTACATCATTTGTTTCGTCAAGAAGACACAATCTACAAATACTGAACCATAACACTGAATGAGATCCCACTGACTACAGGATGGATTTATATACCACAAAACTAAACTTAACTTAACTTAAACTAAACATAACTTAACTTAAAAATATGCTGCCCCTGCTTCATAAACAACTTACTGCTGGACTTAGTGGCGTTTAGTGGTGTGAAAGGCCCTATCAAGAGCCAGTGTTTAGTTTGTCCATTTTGGGCTACTAGAAACATGGCAGTTCAACATGGCGGACCTGAGTATATTTAGATATAAAAAGCTCAATCTAAAGTAACAAAAACTTTCTGCCATATACTGTAAATAGAGCCACACTGGCCATTAAAAACAATAGTAAATGATTACGTGTTAGAGCAGCGTAATATGCACAAGCGCTCCAGTGTGCTAATGCAAATCAGTCAATGCTGGAGCTGCAATATTTAAATCAGAAGTTTGGGAGCAATTCAGGTTGTTTCTTCACACTATGCTTTTAAATAGGGATTAAAAAACAATACAATGTCAAGCATAGTGTTTGTATCAGTGGTGACACCTGCACAACACTATACCAGCTAAACTGTCTGAAGTGTGCAGAACAGGTTGGGGTTGATGAAGACACCGTAAAGAATGTTATGGTTGACTGCAGAGGACTATACATCTCTATCTCGTGATGTTTACGATGATCTCACAAGAGTTAAGAGTCCCAAACTGACACGTAATGAAAAGACACTGACCTTATTGGCACATTTATGAACTCTACATAGACTTTCGCTTGTTTTTCAGATCTTTTCCCTCCACTGGATTTTTCTTTCATCATCAGATATCAACAAGCTTTCAAGGCAATCAAGTATTTTTAAGCGCATGCCGCTAAGTTTGCTTAACACAGCAGAGTCAATATTAATAGAGTGCTATTTAAGCCCAGGTTTACACACAGAGCAGCCAGAGAGTTAATGATTGACCAGGCTTTGGTGGGTGTCAATATGAAAAAAACAAAACTATGTCGAGATCTTGGGTTCTACAATCACTAACCCGGGTTTGGCAGAACTTATGGGAAAGCCATAACATTCTTCACCTTTGATGTGAAACTGGTGGGAAGACATTTTATGACGTCCATTAACCCGCAGTCATTTACCAACCGCAAAAAAAGCATGACCAGCATTCCTGTTCTGTTTGCCCATTGTTACAATGGGCTGTTTTTCCTTAGTATTCCCTGGACTACTCGTTTTGCTAAAAATATGAATTCCTCATCGTGGTTTAATTTCCCCATGTAGTTCTCTGAAAAAATGCCTGACAAAACAAACCAATAAAAACTTAGAAATAACAGAAGCAGCTAAGCTACAATCTACTCTATATTATCCTAAAAATAAAGAATAACTCTTGTTTTGTCGAAATGTTGTGTATGGGTTGTCAATGCTGAGGATTTGAGGAATTAAATGATGAATGGGATTTTTCTTTTCAACCAATAGAGTAATCCTGCAGACAACCAGGAGGAGAGTTGGCCTTGTCGGCAAGATGTTAAACTAACTTCACCTTTCACACACAGTGCAGTCACCTATGCTGACACACATGCACAATAGTGTGATTAAGCCTAGCTTGTTTGTGTAGTCTGCAAACAAGCTAGGCTTAAGAACAAGTTGCAAGTGATCTCGATCTCAACAGAATTTCAGCTGATTAATATGGTACACAAGAAATGCTGAAAGTCTACAAACAAGAGGTTTTCTGATGAATCAAAAGTAAAACTGAAGGAGTCAATAAATAGTATAGTGAGTCAAAGCTAATGTTTGAAAACTGTCTGTCCGTTTTTCTCCAGTTAGTTGATAAAATTACAAAATTATTTTACCAATTTCTAAATAATATTGCAGGATTCGGGCTCTTTTTTACATTGTGGTTTATCCTTCAAACTAGAAGAAAAAGGAAGCTTGCATCTTTTTTTCTGTAATATAATCAACAAACATTTATCTTCTCCCTGTTTTGAGTCATCATAGAACTATATTCAGGGCCGTTGTTGTTAGCATAACATGTTAACTATGAATTTGCCCTAAACGGGGCATTGTCTGGGCCATTAAGAGTCTAGATACAGGTAATGGTTTTTTGTTTGTTTGTTTTTGGCGAAATTTTGATGAACCGGTCCTTAAAAAGAAATGGTTCATCTGAGAACTTGTGCACTCACATGAACAAACTGACATGAAATATTCTCAGTAATTATTAATTAATTACTAGGGATGGGAATCTGGTCTCCAACTGTCTTACTCATCGGATTCAAATGGGGCGACAGTAGCTCAGTCTGTAGGGACTTGGCATGGTCCAGCATGGACCAAAGTATGGAGGGTGGACTGGTAGCTGGAGAGGTGCCAGTTCACCTCCTGGGAAGTGCTGAGGTGCACTTGAGCAAGGCACTGAATCCATAACTGTTTCCAGGGCGCTCCTCCGTGCGGGTGCCCATTGTTGCACCCTCTCTATATGTTTGCACGTCTTTGTGTCTGTGTACGTTTGTGTGTATTTCAGGTAAAATGCATGTAAAAGCTTAACAGAGACAGCTTGAAGAATGACAGGAACTGTGGGGATAGAGAGCTGGGGAATGACATGCAGGAAAGAGCCACAATTCGGATTCGAACCATTGGTTGCCGTGGCAGGGACTTTGTACATGGGGCAAATGCTCTACTGACTAACCTGCATGTAAAAACTTGAGTGAAAGAAGACTTTCCCCTCGAGAGATCAGTAAAGTATCTATTCATTCTATTCTATTCAAATGCCACAAAGCTAATCAGTTCCTTTTAATCAATGATGGCATGTTTAATTTTAGATGATGACAAACTATTGCTACAGTTAGCTCTCAGGCTAACTGGTCCTGACAGTTAGACAATGGAACATTTGCAAATCTGTGTAGGCCTACTTTTTCCCCACACAGAAAACTGATTGAGAAAGAATTGGACTGATAAATAGAATCTACAGTGGCACTGCCATCAATAAAATCTTATCAGTCCTGTCCTTACATGGATTATGCAAGCAGATTACAAAAAAACAGAAACTATAATCAGCTCATATTACATGTGAAATAAAGTATAATTAGATTAGTTACACTGGGAATGATTATTTGATGTTTTTAAATGCCAAGTGTGTAGGATTTAGTGGCACCTAGCAGTGAAGTTGCAGATTGCAACCAAATGAATACTGTCCCACACCTCACCCTCTCCTTCCAAGCATGTTAGAAAAAACTATGGCTGCCAAGTTGACATTAAAAGCAAAAGACACATGTCCAGATCAGAGTGTGGTTTGGTGTTCTGGACAATAAAGGTGATTCAACATGGTGGACTCTATGGAAGAGGACCCACTCTATCTGTAGATATAAAGGGCTCATTTTAAGACAACGAAAACACAATGACACAATGGCTCATTTTAACGAAAACGCAACTATTCTTATTTTCATGTGATTATACACTGATGAAAACATACTAATGAATATTGTATTCCATTCCTGCAAAGAACTACTACTACTACTACTAAATCTTACACACTTGGCCCTGGATAAGCTAATTCATATTATTAACGTTTGCTGGGAGTGAGCATGCAACAATACACCAAATCCTCCTGGAGTTTTTTCAGAGTTCAGCTCAGTTTTTCTACCTGAGGGTCTCTCATACTGATGATGACACAGTTTATGTTTATGGGCCCGGTAGCACCACTCTCAGGACCAGTGTAGTACGTGTGGTGGTGCCCCGGGAGGGGGGAGGGGCGGGAGGCACTGATGGCACCCACAGAAAATATACAGCCCTGCTCTTCAACTGGCAGGGGGAAAATAAACCTGTCTGACCGGTGTGCACCCAGCTGCTGTGGGATTCAGTTTGAAAATACAGCTACTTTACCTTGCTCCAGAAAACAAACAAACACAAGAGTGAAAGCTGAAGGACACCATGTATGTACAGAGGTTCAAATATGAAGTCCACAGTATTATCAGCGGGCATGTGACAGGAGGCAGTTCACAGAAAAATGACACTGAGGGGGCTGAACGCAGCCGCGTGAACAGTAAGGCGCAAACACGGGTAGCGGGATAAGTTACGCACGCACTCACAAACTACAGCAAACTAAGTAGAAACTTAAACATAAGCGACAGACCGAGCAAAAAGACACAAGGGAAGGTATTACCTTTAGAGTACAAGGATCTGGGAGAATTCAGGTCGAGGTCCCCGCTGAAAAGGGAGATAAAGTCAGAGGGCATCGCAATCCCTCAGTCTGAGAAACCGGACACCCTCACTCAGATACAGCGTGACGTCGCTGGACGATATTATTTTCTCCCTGTCTGTCAGAAAAGCTCTCAAACAACTTCAGACAACTGTAGCTCAGAGTTGACTCTGTCCTTATTGCTGCTTAACCGTCTCCGCCGTCACTTGGCTGCTGAGTCCCCCCTCGGTCCGCCTACGACGCATGTTGTCAGCAGACGACCCGAGTTGCTCACACCGAGCCACGCCCCCCCAGGTGACGCAATACGTACACCTTACGTCGGGATCATTTCTGTTGAAGAGATTATGACTTGTTTCTATATTCGCTGGCTATTTCATCATTAATAACATCATTTTAAACCAACTCGATTATTGAATTAAGCATATTTATGATTATGACAATGATTTAACTGAATATGTCTGTAGTTCCACGGCAACGTGCTTGTGTATTAAATAACATACCTGCCTGTGAAAAACTGTATTTGAATCTATGCAAACTTTGCAGGACAGAACACACAGCATTACTTGCTTGCGTCAGTGTATTAATGTGACACTACAGTGTTATGTGTTTCATGTTTTGTGAAGTGGATCTTTATGTTTGAAATGTCCAATATGAAAACTTTTATTGTGATTGTTATATTACCACTAAAATTAAATATATTTGTCTAATTCTTCATACTTACTTGTAGTAAATGCAATGATATATATAATTGCAATATTGTGAGTATGCTACTATCTGACTAGCCGAATTTAAGCTAACAGCTAATGGAAATACATAACGTAATATATATAAAGCCTATTGTTGAACAAAACAGACTGATGCAAATACATTTTCACTTGCATTTTATGGAACAAAAGCATAAAGATTTAGTAACAGAACATTTGCATTTATTTGCTTAACAAAATATACTGCGGCTTTAATACAGCACATCATTGCATAGCATGAAGATTATCCTCAGTTCCTACTTTTGTTGGTTCAGCCTCTCCTACTATAGTGACAGATCTGCAGCAGTGCAGAGAAATGCTATTAATTTCTAGACTTGCAAGCAACAACATGTTGGTTTTTAATAAACGAAGCAAGCTATGACAAGCAAAAATTGAAGCGAAGCATTCTGTGGGTCTAATATTATTCAGCTTCTGTTTGACTGTAGAAGAAGAGATTAACCCTCGTGAATATTCCCAGGGGAAATCAACGAAAGTCCATTATTTGAAACAGATGAAACAACTGGCTTCTCAGCTGGGCAGTCACCTCCTTGTTTCTTACATTTGAGTCCAAATAAACTGCAGAGTTTCATGAGCATCAAGTCCACAATCTCATCTTCTTCTGATGGCTGTAAGATCAGTGAGTAAAATGTATAAATCAGGCAGTATCAAGTCACAAGAGACAGTTAATGTAAAAAGTATCTCATTTCCTCTGCATCTGCATAATAAGACATTTCACGCTCAGCATGGGTTTACCTTGTGATGTATCTGCTCTTGACTGAATGCCACCAGAATGACAGAGATGAAGAGGTTCAGCACCACAAAGGTCATGAACACGATGCAGGAGCCGATGAGAAAGGCGCCGAGTACTGGATTGTAATTCAGAACCTGAGAGATCGGGAGTAAGTCATACACTGATGAAAGGTCAGCTGCCATACTGTGCTGTGATACAGGTAAAATAGTCTCATACTAACCTCTTCATAGTTAAAAATACCAAGCTGCAGGCTGATCATGGTCTGTGCGGCATCCAGCAGAGTCCGATAGGAGTACAGTTTCCACCCATACATCAGGTTAGACTGGAAAGTAAAAAGTTCACCTCTGTATTAATAACCAACCTCTTGAACGAGTTCCATTTCACAGAGTATGTGTGTGGGAAACTGCTCACAGCAATCGAGTAGGCCAGGAACATGATGGTCATGACCACCAGGAAGCCTGAAATATCAGTCCATGCTCGCTGCAGAGTGGCCGTGATCATATGCAGCTTTGGGTTCAGTCTCAACAGGTGCCACAGTTTGATTGTAGCTAACAGTACCAGGAAGGCAATAAGATACCCCAGCACTGCATCAGCCTTGGCTGTCTCGTGGAAACTGGCGTATCTGGAAGCAGAACATGAAAGCATAGAGGCAATGATCTTTTGAGAAAGGTTTTGAATGACTTGAGAAAAGTTTCGTTAAAATTTAGTTCAAACAACAGATTCTCTCATAAGTGTGAGATGCATTGACTTGCTAAGCAAAAGGCATGATAAATGATTGAAACTAGCAGTTCATGCCACGGTTAAGATATGATCCTTGCTTATATTGGCTGTGTTTTTCTTATTGCTTACTGGTCTTTGTGGTTCTGGTAGTACTCTATGTCCCGCTTTCCCAGTAAAGTCCTCTTGATGAAGACGGACAGCGCACTCCAGCTGAGAATAATAATTGCTAACTCCAGCAGGTTCCACTTAATTTTGAAATAAGCCCATTTCTGCTGCTTCATCAGCTTTCCCTGTCAGGAGGGGAGGAGTTTGTGTGAGTAATCAAATTGTGATTAGTGGTAATAGTAGTAATTTCAAGCTGTAATGAATTCATACCTGCACAAACATGTAATAGATGATGAAGAGGAAATAGATGGCTTCAGAGGCCATGACAAAGATATGAAGGCCACCAGTCGACTGGTAAAGACGCACACTCTGAAGCTCACTGCGGAACTGGAAAGCTCCTGGAGGGAACACAAAGTGACAGACAAGACGATTCTCATAAAACGTTTCTGTGCTGCTCTCACACAATAGCGTGGACGTGGACGGCTTACCAATGGCTGTGGTCTCCAGCATGAGTGTGACAATGCAGAAGAGGTTGACATTGGCATTGTACACAGTGAACTCCACAAAGACTGCTTGGGTGTACACATCAAGCCAAGTGTTGTCAAAAAGGTACTGAAGGGTTCTACAAAGAGAAAAGGAACGTGGTTAAATGATTTCTTGATGTTATACCTAAAATGCTAATGGAGAAGCCAACTGTGTGAGAGGTGGTGGTAGCAACGCAATATGACAGTAGTATGACAGTTTATACACTAATTTAAGGTAAATTGAAACTTTACTTAAATCCAAAGATTAAATAATATCATTTTATATCATTTATCATGCAAATGTGAATTTTGTTTTGCATATGTTGTCATTAATAAACCTGAATATAATATTAATATTGATAGAAAAGCTGTATCTCAAAAAAGTTTTCATTTGGTACCATTTATTGTAATTCATTGTAATTGTACAATATGTTTGTGTTGATTGTTCTGTACATGTGACATCCATTGCACGTCTGTCCGTCCTGGAAGAGGGATCCCTCCTCTGTGGCTCTTCCTGAGGTTTCTTCCACATTTTTTTTTCCCTGTTAAAAGGGTTTTTTGTGGGCAAGTTTTTCCTCACTCGAACCGAGGGTCTAAGGACAGAGGGTGTCACTCCCTGTACAGATTGTGAAGCCCTCTGAGGCAAAATGTGTTTTGTGACTTTGGGCTATACAAATAAAATTTGATTTGATTTGATTTGATTTGATAAACTGTCTTACACTGATTAGTGATTAACTATCTTTGCTAATTAATTTTCTGTCAACTAACTAGTCAATTAGTAGATTTATTTTTTCACTTATCTGTCTGTGATTCTGTGTAGTTCATTTCAGTGGATCATTAATGTATCACAAATGCCTACCTGCTGGAATTTTGTAAATCTGGCCCCAGGTCCACCACAAACCCTCCTCCTCTGTAGAGCGCCACGCTGCCCCAGATGGGGTAGGCCCTCAGTTTACCCTGGGACTGGTACGTCCATGGGCTGTGAACATTCAGTGAGGCATTATCACCCTCAAAGTGGCTCCAACCTGGACCATAGGAGCCCATATTCTCCAAGTCCCATGAGTATGGGGCGTGGCAGTCCCGCTCAGACTGCTGCATGGAGGGAGCCACGTGGCAGGAGTTTTTATGCACCCTCACCTGGCGGAGGCGAGCGTTACCCACCAGCTTGGAGTTTCCATCTGTAATGAAACCTGTGACAGAGTTTCAGGTAATTTTATTTGTCACAGTCCAAATGAATTGTTATGTTGAACCACACACAGCCTTTTTACACTGTAACAGTTTGATGAGCAGGAATGTTTGTGCAATTCTACTTTAAGAACAAAAAGTTCCATATGGGTAAGTAAACAGACTAATCTACTTTACATTATGTCAGAAGTAGACAAATATTTGAATTTGTTCAAGTGAATTCAACGTGAATGCAAAGCAGTCATAACATCAAAACTCACCTGGGTGCTCTCCAAACAGGTTGCTCAGCAGAGTTGTGTTTGCCCAGTTGAACACCTCCTGAATACTCATACTGTCTGAGATCTCTCTACTGAAGCTCTGTCGGATGTGTTGGGTCAGAAAGAAAGCGTTAGGGTCCCTCTGACCATACGCCACCAAGAGCAACATCCACATAAATCCCATGTAGGCTGCATCACAAACAAATATCGTACATTAGAATCTCAAACTGTACTACACTGGATTCTTGTTGCTATGTAAAAGTGCTTCTCTTACTGAGAATCTCCCTTATGAGAGCAAAGACTTTCTGCTCTTTGATCATGTTGTTCCTCATCCTCTCGATGTCAGTGGGAGGTGGTGGCTGATAGAAACTGCATGTGCTGTCTCTTCTTGCTACACGCACTGTGTCGGGATCATCTAAGAGAGGAATGCTGTATTGATACAGTGTTTTTTGTTTTTTTACAGAAAACAATGCAACTATAATAGGAAACTGGAAAAGACATACCTGTGTTCCTCAGACTCTCATCTATCTGAGGCTCTCCATACTCCTCCTGGTCAACTTTCTTCAGAACAAGAGCAAAGAAAGCAGCAAAACCAAGAACCTGTTATGAAAGATTTTCAGATTTTAATACCAGAGGACCTCATAATGATAAGTGTCTTCACATCCATCCTGAGTATTTTGACCACGAACTGCTATGCCAGTCACCTTCAGAGGTTGAGTGATAAAGAGACTCTCAAAGAAGGAGACCACCATGGAGATCAGCCAGCTTATAGAGCGGTCTTTCCCATATGTCAGCCCATATAACATGGTGAAGTATCCTGACACACAACTGGTTGCAATCACAAGTATCCAGCCCACAAACACAAACCACCATGGCAGCCCTCCTTGATGGCGTTTCTTGGCTGCGTCTCCATTGATGCTCTCCTCTGGACTGGGGCTGCCATCAAGCTGGTCTCCTTCCAGGCTGGACGAGGGGAGGTGGTACTCCAGTAGACCCTTCATTCCCTGAACCTGCTCCATGGCTCGGTTGTAGGTGTCTGGGTTTGGAAAACGATACGGTCCCAACAAACCCAGCTCCTTCTCAACATGACGCAGCTGCCTGTACAGGTATCGTCTGTTGTTGCTCTTCTTCTGAACTTCATCTGAAGTCTTCTCAGGGCTCCCCCATACACTGTTTTCTGTGAACACAAAAATCAAATGTCAGATGCATTGTGCTAAAAGTTTTCATTCTGGGCTCTAAATAGGAAACACTTGATATTCAGAACTGTAAAGGCTATGCTTTACCTTGTAGATTAACTGCACGTAAACTGAGGATCATAGAGCAATCTCTCTTGGAGGCATCAGTATAGAAGTCTCCAGCCACTCGGTTCTGTTGTCGGATGATGTCCTCCACCAGAGACAGCAGAGTGTTGATGTCTGCCTGCTGACCAAGCTGAAGCTCCAGGTCAGGCAGCGGACTCTTCATGGCCTTTGAGAGTGACTGGGCAATTCTTTTTATGTCCTAAAGGA
This sequence comes from Nibea coibor, assembly GCA_023373845.1. NCBI lineage: Eukaryota > Metazoa > Chordata > Actinopteri > Sciaenidae > Nibea > Nibea coibor. Next base: position 9,114,586 of record CM041738.1, on the reverse strand, counting down.
CAGATCACATTTTAGTTGGGTAGAACAAGTTATTCTTACTTCTAAAATCACTGGTTAGGGTGCTCATCACCTTGATCACAGTGTCTGGCGTGATGTCTTTCAGCTCTTTCTGAGGGGAAGAGGTCTGTGAGGGAGAAACCCGAACAGTCTTGCCCTGTTTAGAGGCGTCAGTTTTGGAGGCCTTTTCTCGAGGACGGGTATTTCTGAAGATACTCACAATAAGGAGATTGATGGGAAACATGATGATTGAACTTTGTATTCCGATCATAACCTGTTGCCAGGTGAACTCAATGTGACCTGCAAAATAAATCAAGTCCAAATGAATGTGATTAAAGGACAGCTCTTTCAGGAAGACAGGATTAATCACATCATCTCAGTGTGCATGGTTGGATTAGTCTGAATCCTTTGGGGTTTTGTACCTACCTAAGTCCATGGTCTGCTCAGAGGGGTCAGTAGGGATGCCCCAAAACATGATGCTGGTCAGCATGGTGCACAACAGCAAGGAAAAACAGCAGGACACTCGCTGCACACGTGTAAAAGTGCTGCAAGGAGGCCGACTGATGACAGAGAACCAGATGTGGCCGTCACGGAAATCCTTGGCTGTCTTCATGAAGAACAAGTTGCTAGAAAGTATTGGAGAAAAAGGACATTTGGATTCAATACAAACAATAAATTGACGATGATACAAACTAAACAAAAATTTCCTCTACCAGATAAATAGTTGGTCTTACCTAAACCTCTTTAAATCCATCTCTGTGGCAACTGGGAAGACCTTGTCAAGCGTGCACTCTCCCACATCTACAGCCAGCCAGGAGTTACACAGGAAGTGCCATTTTTGACCAGTCTCCAGATCCTGCACCATTACTTTGTTGACATACCTGCATATAACACCAACAATGATCTACTATGCTTATAGCAACAATATAAACTCAGTATTAACTTTTTATTATCACTCTTGCACTCAAACTCATACCATGCAGGATGTGCTCCGGAGTTGTCATGCCACAGCCTGATACTCTGCAGGTCTCCAAGGGAGAAGTGTGTGGTCAACAGGAACAAGTCCACCCCACCCCTCTCAAACACTGGCTTCTCAGGGTCTGTCAGGTGATGGGGCTCACTTTCTCCCTCTGTACCCAGCAGAGTTATTGTCACCTGAAGCAACAAAAAAGCTCAATCAATCTCTAGACAGAGAGTCTAGAGTAAATGTGCAAAATAAAGCAGTAGACAGGTTTTGTCTTTGTGAGTCCCTCTCAGTTTTAACAGGCATTACTGACCTGAGAGGAGGTGGATGCACCATGCCGATGCCCTGTGTTGAAATTCAGCATATAACGATACTCAGCCAAGGGGTCATTATCCTCAAGCACTGTTATCTTGACCTACAAGGGAATGCGTAGACAGCAGCGTTCAGGGATTTGTGTTATACAGCTAAGTATCAAATATAAGATACACGAAGCAATAAAAGGCATTTAAATCACAGATTATGCAGGATATCACACTCTCTCATACACAAACATGCCCACTGTTTGAATATTTTAATCTTCTAATGTAAGGGTATTTTGTAGTAGGCAGAGCAAGTATTTCATACATGTCCTCGTACTTTACATCAGTATTTACTGAGAAAATGTTGTACTTTATATATAATATGCTATATTTCTTTAAATTCAACCGATGGTTGTACCCACTTGTTACTTTGTAGGACAAGGTTTAATGCACAAAACATAATGAGCTCATAAAATTTGATCCACTGTTAGAGTGTAAACAAGACATGAAACAAAGGTCGCCAGCTCAACTCAAAACAAGGATGCTGCAGTTTACAGTTTACATAGTACAGTGACGTCTCAGAGTTTTTAATGAGGTGTTACGAAGCGGCACTGATACTTTGAGGGCTTCACTATTATACGTGTGGTGGAAATCTTCACTGAGAATTACCTTGGCTGAGTCCTGGATGTCTTTCCTGCGTGCCCACACAACCACAAGGAGATAAGCAGCAAAGATGGCCCCCACAAAACACACCACCACAGGATTGTTTGTGAATGTAGCAAAAAGTTCTGCGGTACGTGACACGTCCACCAAGTTTGGCATAACAAAGAAAGAGCTGCCAAAGAAAGTTAAGTGGTTACAGAGGCACTGAGTGACCAAAGGTGTGGTGAGTGGACCAACCTGTAGACAAAAAAGAAAGAAAACCAGTTGGTTAAACATCCAACAACTCACTTTTCAAGTATGTTTTGATATAACCACTGTGTGAAGTGTGAAGTCTGTTTTTTCACCCTGCAGCCGTCTTCACTCCAAGAAGACTCAGTTTCTTTCCAGTATTTGCACTGAGCAGCAATGGAAATGACAGTGACAGTGGCGTTAATGGATTTGACGCCTGGCTCTACAATTGGCTTCATAACAAGGTAGTGCACTCCAATATCTCCTGTTCTGTCTTTGGGACTCAGCACCCAGGTATATTTTTCCTCTGAAAATAACAGACATGATCGTATACAAAAAGAAAAAAAGAAAAAAACACACACATTGTAATATCACACATAGCTACATTGTGAGTGTCCCTTTGATCATGGTTATGACTAATCAGTGATATACAGTAGTTTAAATGTGACTTTCAGCTACGGCATGTAAGTTTTAATTGTACCTTCTGTGGAATTCTCTTTTGGGATCCGAGTCTTAGCCACATGATTCTTATCATCTGGATAATCTTTGTATGCCAGGAATAGCATAAAGGAAATGTCTTCAGACGGCTCCATTTTCAGCACAAGTGTTACGTCCGGCGAGGGAATGTCAATTATTAATGTGCTGAAATTGGCAAGGTCCAGGACCGTGCTGTTCCCCTGCCCGACGTCAAGCCTTGGTAAGAGAATCTAAAAAACCCAGCAAACATGTTGTTCTGAAGTCTAGCAATGTCCACTAAAATAAAGTAACTAAAAATATCTATTAAAACAAATAGTACCTCTATCTCTTCAGGTAAATTCTCTACATGGATGACGGTGCCGTTCACTCTGGTGAGAGAGACGGATCCTACTGTTCCTGTGATGTTTTCCTCTTTCCAAGAATATGGATTTGTCTCAAAACTCATCATCTAGACAGAGGCAGGCATATAGAAAAGACAAAGTGCACAAAAACTATGATTCTGATTACTTATTCTTGTGTTTTTTTGTGTTGGTTCCAGAGCTGTAGATGATGTCAGATTAAATAATAAAGAGAAAGCAACTGTTAAAGATAAGTCTTGCAGATTTGTGTAGAGTTCACAGAATAACTCAGGAGTGAACTAACTCACTAGAATGAACTAGTTTACTGTTGCCTTTTTACCTGGTCCAAGCACTATGGATGTTCAACAATGAGGGAAACCATACCTTATACAGCCCACACTGACAGCATGCTGCATCAGCATCTTTAAATTCACTGTAAATGTTTATTTTGTACACACTTACTCTGACATCCACCGGCTCCCCTGGAGAAACAATATGAGCCGGCAGTGTGGGGAAGGAAAATCTGGAGGAGGTGTTTTTCTGGACATTTATATCCTGCATTTGCATCTTTTCTGGAGACACTCTGTGGGAAGCACAATCAGAATTATCTTAGCAGTTTGAGCAACCTGCAGTTTATTGTTAAGTGCATGGTCTAGCCAGGGTCAGTCATCTCTTACCTGTTGACATACACACTGATCTGACCAGAATCGATGATTGCTGGGTCTCCATTCAGCTTTTTATTTGTCAGCAAAGCACTTTGAACATTGTTTATTCCAGCGAGCAGAAAATCTGAGACTTTTTTCTGAGGAAAACACACAATATATATCTTATTTGGTAAAAGACCATAGAGGAGTAAAGAAATTAAAACAGATCTATCCCCTCCATGCCCCAGTGTAAATTAGAAACAGGCACGCTCGCTGGTCTTGTCCTAAGATTAGACAGTGGTGAAGTTCTGAAGTTGAGAATATTCTTAAAAAAATACTTCTATGACATCTGTGATCATAATGCTGGGGGACTTGACCGATCTGAGGCTTCCCTCTCAAAGGATAAAAGGTTTTGTGAGCTGCCAAAAGGGGGAATGTGTATATGCATGTTTTATATTTGAAATGGAAGATTGTACTATCTCTTGTCATGGCACTGGTTTTGTATTGTGTTGTGTTCTGCTGTATTCTAGTGTGTCATGTTTGTTACTATATGATTGTGGAAAATGAATCAACAAACATTTCCAAAGAGGAGTAAAGAAACACAGATATATAGCAAGTTATCAGTCATCGTTTTGGTCCTTACACTTGATGAAACATTCAAGATATTACTGGCTGCTTCAACTATTGGTGTAGCTGCTTGCACAACTTCTCCATCATCTCCGCTGCCCTGATTAGCGCTGATAGTGTTGAGGGAGGAGCTGAGGTCTACCAACAATGAACTAGCTTCTTCCTGAAAGGAAATAAAGAAACATAAAAGATTAGAGTTGATCTGTACACAGAAAACCAGTCTATACTTAGAAATTTGAAGTATCCAAGGACATTTTCTTTCCTTCCTCATTTGTTATTTTGTGACATTAATCCAGACCTGTACTGCATATAATTTGAAATATTTTGCTGTACTTGTGCAGCGGGACTGAGCTCATCTGGGCTCTGAGTTAGTCCAGCCACAGCTCTTGCCGTCACTTGCACTTCCTGAGTTGTGTTGCTGGGTGAGTCTAGCAGGACTGTAGTCATTTTGGTCAACATTTGCGCTCTGAGCTGAAAAAGAATGAAGCGCTGATGAACATCGCATTGCTCTCTGTTCGAGTTGTAAGCCTCACTGATCATTCATATCAAATCAAATCATTCTGTTACCTTCGTCCTTGCATCTTTCTGATCCTGGCTGGCCTCTGCATTCAGCATATCAGATACTGAGGTAAATATTTGTCCGAGAGACACACCAGAGAGCAGACCCTGCTGCTCTAACTGACTCAGAGTATCCTGCACTGCAGATTGGAGAGCCTCCACAGAGGTGTTGGAGCTGCTTTTCAGCACCTAGAGGAACATAAACAGTCACATGAATTATTCACATTAACTGAATTATTATTACACTTTTATGTGGACAACCTGTTTTTCCAATTTGATGAGAAATGACAAACCTGAGTGGATACAATTGTGGTGGCTTTCTGAAATTCATTTTTTACAGTCACCACAACAGACAAACTGTAATTGTTGCTCTTATCTCCGAGAGGCAGGAAGACAGATTTCACCTCGTGTGTGTTACTGCAGCGCAGATGTTTGCCTTACAGATAAAAGAGACAATTTTGTTAAAACTGTTCTTGATGATCTATCTGCCTATAGCTTGTTAAATGGTCAAAGTATTGAAATTAATCACAGGCACTCATTTTTAGGGCAAGGTACATTCTTTCAAAGGTCAGTGGACTTTCTTCCTCCAGCATATGAATGTGAAAACAGACTTCTAGTGTCAAAAACATATTACATGGCACCTTTGCTTCCAGCATCAATAAACCTTGATCTGCCTATGCCTCACTTGCCCCTAACATATTTATACTCCTCTTGCCACCTTCTCTTGCTCTCTTCCTGCCTCGTAAAAGTTTTATTGTTTGTTTAAAACTGAATTAAAGTCGAAGACGACAGTGCATGTTTTCACCTGTGTCCGTTTTGAAGCAATAAAAACATCCCGTGGAGCAGAAAGAGCTTGGTTTGCAGGAAATGTCAAAGGCATCAAGAACTGTTCCTGACAGTGGGGAGATGCTACATGAGGGTGGGCTGAGGCTTGTAGGGGCATCAGTTGCAGCTGGTTTGGTTGGCTCTGGCCCTGGTACTGGTAAAGTGTATTTGACAAAACCTGGCTCCTCCTTCCCTGAAAAAGAACACCGCACATTTTGTATATACAATGAAAAGGGCTCCAATACTTATACTAACCCTTCATCAACACATAAAAATGATCAGATGAAGACACACCATAAGCAATCACAGTGATGTTGTGAAAAGTGTCCCTTGAAACTTTCAGATGTTGGCTGTGTACAACATATTCAGTGTTTCCATCCTGCTTCTCAATAAGTGGCCTTCTTCCTGCTCTGGAGTAACATTTCCCGAGGTCTTCCTGGAATAAGGTAAAGATTGAAATCAAATAGTTTTACACATTAAACTTTCACGCCACAGTTTAAAATCATTTTAAATGTTGTTCCAGACTTACCGTCAAAGGTTTGGGGTCCTCAATAAACCAAACTACATCTGGGCAAGTTGTCACACAGCTCAGTCTTAGGTTTACATCGTCGTTTACGTTTATTGAAGCACAATTGTCACAACTGCAAGAATAAAAGTGGGCATATAACTGTTCTGATTATACATACATATATCTAACCCTACAAGAAATGTTGTATGTGAAACCGTGCAAACAATCTTTTACCTGATGGTGACGTTTGTGAATTCCTTTGGAGCAACAACGATGCACTTTGCAGCTGAAGCCAGTTTAACAGATTTCCTAAACCAGGTTGTTCTCCACACAGTTAAAACGTAACGGTAAATATCAAAAGGATTTGGGAGGCAATCGTTGTTGATAACATGGGTTTCATCGTTTGTTTTGTTTTCGCATTTGCAGTTTCTTTCTGTACGGAAAGAAGCAAAAACAGAACTTTAAAATACAGATGAAAGCGCTGAGAAATATTATACATCACAGTACCACTATAGCATATTAATATATTTACATATTAATTAGAAAAACACAATGCAACCACAAACACTGTTTTGTTGACTGTGTTCTTTTAATTCTGTTCACCCCGTATCATTACTTTAATCACAGTTTAACACATTCAAAGTGCTCAGCAGTACTTACTACACGTCCATTCAAACGTGAGTCCTTTGCTGGGTAAGGATTCAGTTCCAGTTACGCTCAGCGTGACATTCTGAGTGTAGTCAACCAAAGTGTCTGGAGTCGAAATGATTTTCAACTGAGAGTCATCGACACTCATATTACCCATCTGTAGACGAAAACAAAGTCAGTGTGCTGTAATAGAAACACCTGTGCATATTTATAATCTCATGTTAGGTGACATATTCTGTATGTGTATACAGATCATTATGACATACTGAGGCTTCATGTTCATCTGGTGATTGTTCAGAGTAACTCTGGCAAGCCTGAAGTAAGGTCTCCAAGTCCACGTCCACGTCAGAGCTGGAGAAGGCATTCATGGCTTGCACCTTCACCTGCAACAATCCTTTACCAAAACAGTTTGCATTTAAGAGCACTGAGTACATGTAAGACATACTATGGCTGAGTGTTTCTATTCAATGTTTCAGATTAAGGTGGAAGTACCTTCAAGTGGGTTGGAGAACGTATAAGCTTGTAAGCTACTATTGAACATGTTTCTAGTCTCTGAGAGAGAGTCCCTGGCTCCAGTAAGAGTAAAGAGCAACTCCACAGGGGCTCCTCGCTCCAATGACACACCAATGTTGAGGTCAGTAGAGCTGGGACAACCGTCCTCCTCTGCTATCACAGAGGCCTGCAGGCCTTCGACAGGCTCCAGCAGACACAGCTCCAGATCAGTGGACACTTTTTGGGCTGTGACTTTGTTGGAGGCAGTTAGAGTCAAGTTGTGGCAGCCATGTCCAAGATTCTCCACCACTTCTGCACTCAGCGTCACGTTATGGGGTGTGATCCCTCTGTCCACGGATAACTTAGCAAGCAAATGGCCTTCATGTTGAATTGTGTAGGAAACATTTGTACCTGTTAAAAAAAGTAAACATCAGTGGATTTTCTGAGAAGTTGTTTATTGGAGGCATGTACCCCCTGCAGTGCTTGAATGACTCACCTGCCTCTACCATAACTTGGATCTGAACAGGCCTATCATGGAGCGCATTGCATTTAGTGCCACCTATTGACATATTCCCGCTATAGCACTTAATGAGAGCAAACTCTCTGACGGGCTCCTGAATGGTTATGGCTTTCTGAGCTGTGACATGCCAGTCACTGGTTGTGCACTCCACTCCAACCATGAAAATGCCAGGACGGCTGAATTTATGAATCATCGTGCTCTCCGTCCTGTAAGTGAAAGGTTTAACACAGCTTAAGAATAGAACATCAGTGGTTATAATCTATCTGGTTGAATGCAAAGTCTTACTTACTCTGCTGGGCTGTATGGATCAGTAGTGTGGCCATCTCCAGCATTCAGTGTACATGTGAGATTTCCCTGAAAAGGATGAAGAAGCCACTTCACAGTGATGGTGACATTATCAAAGACGGCCGCCAGCTTGCTCATCAACAGGTGGAGTCCTGAGAGGAAATCAGTAAATGAATACATGTTTCATGTTACTTGTTTGAATTGAAAGTCATCTTGCAAGTTAAGCCTGAGAGGCTACATAGCTCTGCTCTGCTGGTGAAGTAGATGAAAGGTGAAGGATGAGAAACTGAGTCACGAAAAGGAGAACACAAGACACACAGTACATAGTGACAACATAAACACAACTTTGGCTAACTTCAAACTATCTGTGAATTACATAAACAAACTTTTTGAAACAATATAAAGAATAAAAAGTTGAAACAATAAATTGTGTGTGTGTGTGAGAGAGAGAGAGACTCAGACCATGTTTGCAGTGGTACTCTACAGACAGGTAACTTCCCAGCACAGGACATGGTTCACCAAAAGAGCTCAGATCCACCGGAGCCTGGCAAGCCTGCAGTCCGTGACAATGGGCTGGAAAGACACACAAGTCAGGTAAATGACAACGCTCAATTTTCATCCTATTAGGTTCAAATGATCTTGCTGGCGTTTGTATAATCCTCTAATGAAAGGGTCTAATAACTTTTGTGTATTAACAATAAGTAACACCAAATATTTGCTGAGTAATTGCACTCCTGCAGCTTAACTAATCCCAGACTAATATGAATGTGAATATATATTTACCCCAAAGCCCATCTATTCAGCTCCTGGGAGGGGATTTGCCTAATGTCTTTTCTGGAAGTGTAATCCTTTTGTCTGAAGCCACAGGGGTTTCATGTTTGACATGATGTATTAAACAAAAATGTAATTTTATCTTCCCCTTTTTGAACAGCAGCTTTAACAAACACATTCCAATGTTCCCATAGATTTAACTGTAAATAGAGATAAACCTAACAATCATTATTTATAACAATCATTCATGCCAAAGTATCAGGTTGCAAGTTAAACAAATAAATTGTAAATGAGAAGTAACCAAATCTATTATGATATATCTTTGTTATTTTTCTATCATAGTTGCTATATATAATGTTTGCAGAACAAAAAAACAAAAAAAGACACTTCATTTTATTACGTGTAAAAATACTTGAATGCATTATACCTGTTACAGAGTCCATCACATCTATCCAGCTGCACTCCTCCTGTGTGGACATGGGTGAGGCTGCGAGTTTGGATCGGCAGTAGTGAATTGTTTTTCGACCATAGAAGCTGTCATCTATCTCTATAACTTGACCAGAACCACATTGCAGTGTTGCATTTTGGCCATCGCATGCGATAGATCTCCCGAATTCTGGGGGTTAAAAAAAAAATTAAGACTTATATAAGGAGAGCAAACACAACTAAAGTTTAATGTTATGTGTTGATTTATGTAAGTGTGCATACCAAACTGGCAAATAAAGTTGAGCTCCTGGCTACAGTTCTCTCTGGTGTCCCACTGAAAGCCTGAGTGTCTCAGGATATGTCCACAGGCTGCTTGTGCATCTGGCATGTTTACCCAGTTGCTATAGCTTACATCTGAGCCATCCAGCCATGCAAGGGAACCTGGAAAAGGACAATATATATATATATATATAGACATACATATACACCATTTAGTGTAATTAAACCTCTGTTTTGAATTCTGATTCTTAGACAAGATGCTGCAGAGGATGTTAGAGCTACAAATGTTAGAAAATCCTTGTCCGCCATATCTTTTCTTCCTGATGAGTTAATTGTTAAGATGCAATTTAGGGATCATAAAACAACAAAGCCACACATTAAGGTGGTGACAGGGTGAATGAATGATAAAAGGCTCATCCTCTGTGCAGGAGAAATAAAGACACATTTGTAAATCAAGCCACTTGACAGCACGTCCATTGAAATGCTCAAATGAATCAGAAATATCTCTCACTACACCTGCTGCTTGAGGGAGATATCCAAATGCGCCAGTCAGTAAACAAGCACATATCATACATCACACATACATATGCAGATGGACATGCAAGCTGGTAAAGGAGATAACAGCTGAGGTTGTAATCATCATAAACATTTTTTACTCAGTTATTGGATAGAATCATTGATCACAAATATAACAAAAGCTACTGAAATAGTTAATTTCAGAGAAAGTTACTTGCTTTTAAGAACAATATTTAGCATTTTTATTGCAGCTGGCAAACTCACTAAAAATCTATATAAAGCCATTAGAATCCTCTCCACATGCCCTCTCACCTTCAGCGGCAGCAGAGTCAAGTGTGAGGTTTGGAGCTGCAGGTGCCAGCCCAAGCCACCAGTCCTTCCCCGGCTCCAGGTGCTTCTGAAGGAACTGTTGTGTTTCATCGTTCAGGATGAAGGCCAGGTGCCCTCCACCTCGCTCACACCATCCTTGGGCGCTGAGGAAGGATCGCTGCAGAGCCACAAACTCGTAGCAGGAGCCATCAAAACCTTCCTGGTAGTCTGGGCAGGAGAGAGCCTCTGTATCCTCGTCAGCATAACAAACCCAGCTGAGGAGGAGAACCATCAAAGTCACTGTGGGAAAAGTGGCACTCTCCATCTCTGCACCTGTATACTGTTCAGACTCTCTGCTAACATCACCTCTTTAAAGGGCACTGACGTCACAAACTCTGGCACTGGTCAGCTCTTTAGGATTATTTTTAACACTAGGATGGCTTCCTTAATGGCTGTCCAGCTTTGTGTTGTGCCCATAATTCTTGTTCACAAACAAAGCTCTGGCCTGTGGTGAAAAGGCACCAGAGCCCACTGTCAACAACCACTAATTGCTCCTCTGCCTCCTTTAATGTAGGGGTCCACAGTCTGCAGAGCAAGATAAGCTTCTCATTCAGACCGGCTCCTACCGTGAAAATGTCAATCTGAACTTTCAAAGGAGCCAGAGGCTTCAGCTGTCCCATGGGCCTGTGGTTGTTCGCACTGATATGGAACTAAAAAACATTCAAGTTAAAGGCGGTAGCCTTTACTTTCACATGGGGTCGATTCCCTAACAACACATTATAATGTTAGGAATGAATAATAAAATGACTGATGCTGAATTTCATTTAACTGCTTTAATTTCAGCATCCTGGTATAGTACATGCTGGCTCACTGTCACAGTGTCATGGCTAACTGGGACAGTTAAAAAGTACAGAGCCGTCGCTGTAATCAGTAACACCTGTGCTTTTCTTACTGCGTGCTCAGCAGAGTAGCGCATTATCTCACAATTTGTTTACTTGACATATGAAAAGGCCATATTTGCCATATTATTTTGTCTCCGATCTGGACTCATACATTCTTCATATAATAAAAGAAAGAAATACAAGAAGACATTTTAACAGGTGCAAACAGCTAAGCAGCAAGTTCTTTGAAACACATGTCACAGATTTTTTTTACCTTAACCTTAATTAGTATCACTGGTAACACCTCTGTTTACCACTGACAGTACGCTGTTTACCTACTATTTCATGTAAATATGGCTGCTGTGAAAAATGGTCTATTACTGCTTCATAATATTGTGTTTCATACATAACATACCAAGTATATAAATGACATTTTTTTTAGACATACTTGAAATGTTTTGATGGGTCGAAATGAAATACTGCACCGTGAAACACGATGTTTGACATTTAATCGGAGAAAAAGATTTTTTTAATTTTTATTTATTAAAGATTTTTAAGTATTTAATTTTTAAAAACTACTTTTTGGTTAATTAATTATGTATTATACGTTATATATAACGCTACCGTTAAAACCGTTAAAAAAAAACGACCCTTCAAGTACCCGTATGTGTGACGTCATATCACTGAGACGAGTCTGGCTGAGGACATGACTTGTTGAGTGACCGGTGTGTGTTTAATCAGACGTCCCATGGTTAAACTGACGCCACATCTTCACAATGTTGGCTTGTACACGGAGCCTGACCGGCAGCGTGGCCTCTGCTCTGCGGCTCCTGCGCAGTAATCAAGTAAATGTGCACTTTATCAGCGTGTTGCGCTCAGGCTGTGATGCTAACAGCGGGTTGCTAGTAAGTGGACGGCAGCTCATCGCTCCTCGTTTCTCTCCCTCCTCAGGTTGTTGTGTCTGGACATGTGCAGAGGTGTCTCTCCACACAGACAGACGGAGAGGTCCGCATCGTACAGATACTGAAGGAGAAGTTTCCCTTGGCCTCGTCGCTCAAAGTTGTGGATATATCAGGTAAACACTGATATGACAGGAGACTGTCTGCCTGAAGTTACACTGTAAACTGAACCAAACTTCTCTTTGGTGTGCCTGGTGGCAGAGGAGTGTTAATTCAGCTCTTAACTGAAGTTATGATGTTTACAGATATTCAGACTGCTTTCCATCAAATGTATATATCTTAGATGTTAAATGCATATAGAATATAGACATTATTATTATTATTATTATTATTATTATTATTATTATTATTATTATTATTATTTGGATCTGTTAGAAACCAGATAGTCAGAGCATACACTGAGGAAATGTGTGATCCTGTGTTGTGTTCAGGTGGTTGTGGGGCCATGTATGAGATCCATATAGAGTCCAGTGAGTTCAAAGGAAAAAGGACCATTCAGCAACACCAGTTAGTCAATCAGGTAAACCACAATAACAAAAAGATCAGCACTGTGACAGTGTAAAATAAATAATGTGTGGAGTACGTATTTCAAATTTTAGCAGCTATTGTTTACCTTATGTATGAAATGTACTGAAACACACAGTACACGCTGTACAGAAAGAGCCTCACAGATAGATATGGACCATAGCACACAACATAAAGTATATGTAACTACTGAGGAAGTACATGTACATGTTATGTGTGCTATGGTCCATATCTATCTGTCATCCATGCTTGTGAGTGTTCCCTTGACATGGTGGACAGATGTTTATACTTGTGCACATTGAATTTTACTCATTAACTTATGTTTTGTCTTCCACAGGCGCTCAAGGAGGAGATTCAAGGAATGCATGGACTGCGAATATTCACTGATGTTCCAAAACAGTAGAGAAAGTCTCTGCAGGGTTGACCCACAAATCTTTCCTTTGCTCACCCTAGCTATTATGAATGTACAGTTTTAAAGAGGATATTGTGTAGCAACGGTGTAAAATGTGTAAGAAATGTAAGATTACATTAAGTTTCTTTGTTGAAGTAGTGAGATATCTTCCATTTTGAGGTGATGTATAATACTGGTGAAGGCTACAATACGCACAAAATGAATACCTTGTAAATAAATCAAGGTAACCTACATGTCAAGTCATGCTGGTCTCTTCCCAATTTGGGGTCTTCTCAGGGTTGATAATGATGCTGGTGTGATGATAAGCAGTTGAAAAAACGATAACAGTAGTAAATGCAACCATCTTGAATAATGAAAAATTGCTACAGATCCAAAATCAGTTTGTGGAGCATTATTTTGCTGACATTGTGATCACACTTTACAGTATTACTGTGCCATGAAAGTTGATTGATTTTACATGAATTACTGTCCACTGGACTGTACGTGGAGCTTGAATTAATACCTAATGCATGTTGTAATAAAAAGCTTTCTCCCTCAAACCTCTTACTTGATTGACAATGAAGGCTTTTGTGATTTGCAAGGAAAATAGACATCATGTGGAAATATCAGTATTTTAAAGCCTCACTCATCAATATTTTATATCAATCAAATTGTGATATGAAAAGATTTTCTCATAGCGATACAACCACAAATCAAACAAACATGGTTGTTACCCCACTGCTTTTTTTTTTACTTGCTATTTTCATGGGCAGATACTGAAAGGTTAAATCTCTGTGTTCTCTACAGCAGCAGGGAGTTGTTTCCATTAAGTAAAGTGCATGCTACTCTCCATATCAGACTAACAAAGCTAATAATGTCAGCAGCTAACCACTTTATTTCAGGAGTTGTACATTTGAATAACTGAGCACAAGTAGTCACAAATAAAGCTAATGGCTAACAGTGCACTAACAGTTATTGAACTTACACTGACAGACATTTATCTGGTGGTCAGAGTACATGTGATGGGACAATTATGTCACTGCTGCTTTAAGTAGTTAGGCAACTGTAACCATATTAGCCACAACAACATATAGTATATAGTTCTAACATTATGTGTTAGCTTGATTTCTTCCGCCTTAAATAACATGGTTAATGTTGTAATTTGGGGTATTTATTAGAAGTGATGTAGAAAACAGTAGTTTTTTTGTATTTAACATGTTTTGACATAGCTAGCTAATGTGTTTTCTAATGTAGTTTGCTCAGCTTTTGCTAAAGGCCTAGTGTGCCAAGATCAGGCACCTCTATTTTCAGTCAGGCAGACCTTAAATATAATATTCATAACAATGATTCCATACATTTTAATCACCTAAAAAATAGAATATTTTCGTCTAGTTATTGTAAAATGAGCCTTTGATATCTACATTGGGAGCGGGTCCTCTTACATGGAGGCTGTCATGTTGAAACACCATGTTTCTACAGTAACCCAGAACAGACAAACTAAATACTGACTCTAGACACAGCCTTTCAAGTGTTTGTTTCTCCTTTACACTAGGTAGGCAAGAGCAAGAGGTGAGGAGATTGCAATGCAGCCATAGGTGTGGGAATAGGTTGTATGATGCTTAAACTAGATTTCCAAGCGCACCTGAAGGCACCACACTTGTTTGAGGGGTTGTTGCATCATGGATGTCTGAGTTGCGTTATGAGACTTTTAAAGTTTCGTGCCCACTTCAACAGCAGATGGCGCACTTCATACTTTCAGCACGCTGAAGGCAAAGGCACTACACAGTGTGAATTATATTACAGTTCTTCAAATGGCAAAGCTCAGCTGAATTTAAAAAAAGCATGTCAGTCATTTGAATATGAAACATTATATATACGTTAATCAGGAGAATGATTATAATTGAATAAAAGTGTAGACTGAGATTTCAGGCTCCACTGTGTGAGTAACCATCCACACAGCGCCCGTCTGTGCCCAGGCTGCACACCACATCACTCTGAGCGCCGAGGAGGAACGGAGAGGCAGAGCAGCAGGTCTCCGACATGGCTAAAGAAGGAGCAGATATGACCGAGGAAACCGAGTACATGATAAACAAAAATGTGGGGAAAGAGCCGGAAAACGTGGAATCGTCCGGCGATGCCAAAGAAATGCGAGCGGTGATACTGGCAGGTTTTGGAGGTCTAAACAAACTCAGGGTAACCAAGAAGGCAATGCCCGAGCTTCAGGATGGTGAAGTGAAGATCCGCGTCAAAGCATGGTAAATATGAAAATACATTTTATTTGCACTTATGGATTGGATGTGGAGATGGATGTCCACCAGTATCTCTGACAAGCGCGGACGCTGAACAAAACATCTCACTGGAAAATTTCGCAGTCATGAAGCCACAGGTCTTTTCTAGAGCAGGTTGGCTGGCTGGAGCCCACTGACTCCCAGCAAACTGTTGTCAGACAAACCAGCATTTCCCAGCCATATTTTCAATCAGAATTTGAGCTATAATTTGATTACTGCTGCATTTACAAGGTATTGATTAGCCCGTTGTTGCAGATAATTGCAGCTGGCTAATGTTTGCAAACTCAGAGTTAGGAAAATGTTGTTCATTAGAGAATACATGTTGAATCTGGCCTTGTATTCACAAGGGAATAGCCAGTGACTCACTGTTAATAATGATGAAATAAATAGCACAAGAGCAAATCATAATTATCTTTATAGGTCACAAAAATCTGCATTATTTTTAAATAGCTGTCAGTGGTTAGGCAGTTCAGAGGCAGCATCTCATTCCAAATATTAAATCAGACCCTTTTTTCTAGGCATGCATAATATGGATTTTTTTTCCAGCTGATACAGGTAACTGATAATCACCTGCTCTTCATGGCTGATACCAATAAGATCATTGATAATTTCATAACTTGTGAGCAAGTTGCTCACTGAAATGTAGTGAGCAAAGATGAATGATCTAATCAGATCATCAAATCTACCTGATATGACTAAAAAAAAAACTTCACCTCACAAACAGACTTTGCCCTTCACATTTTTTGCAGAAAGAATTAAAATTAAGTTATTGTTATTGACTGATAATTTATCTGCTTTAACTTTATTATCAGAATAATACATAATCATGTACATTTTCCATCATCGGCTGATAATTATCATACATCATTCCTCCCTAATTGATTCTTTATTCTTTGCTGCAGTGGCTTGAATTTCCTGGATCTAATGGTACGTCAGGGGACTATTGATAATCCTCCCAAACCTCCAGTTGTCCCCGGGTTTGAATGCTCTGGAATAATAGAGTCAGTGGCTGAAAACACAGTAGGATTTGAGGTAAGTGAAACGTCATTCTGCTTCTGCTAGATGTATAAAGACAGCAGGGATGTCTGTATGAATGAATCTTGTCAGTGTTCTGAGTGAACAAAACTGCAAATCAAAACTAGACTACTGTAAGCCTAATACTGAGATAACCATTTCAATGAATCAATAATCTATTAATAACTTCCTCTTTCTTGTTTCAACGTTAGTCTGCTTGTTATCCTGCTACTCTGACACGTTTCTTTCAGATAGGCGACAGAGTTATGGCTTTTGTGAATTACAATGCCTGGGCAGAGGTGGTTTGCACACCAGTGGATTTTGTCTACAAGATGCCAGATGAAATGACTTTTGCTGAGGCTGCCGCATTCTCCCTCAACTTTGTGGCTGCCTATATGATGCTCTTTGAGGTTGCCAATCTACGAGAAGGGATGTCAGTGTTGGTTCACTCAGCAGGAGGTGGTGTAGTAAGTGCATTTCTTCATTTCTTATCTGACTCGTGCAAAGCCGCAAAATTAGTTCATCCGTCTCTAACTGATGGCTTCATACCCACAAATGGATGCAGCAGTGCTGTTTGCCTGTTATTGCTTACTGTTGTTGTGGAAATACATATAACACAATATAGATTTTAATTTCTTTCTTACTAAAACTTCTTGAAGATCCTTTTGAGTAATTTGCGTGGTGGAAACAACTGAAAGGAATGCTTAAATATTAAACAGCTGTTGTTATAAGTGAAGTTAACCATTCAGACCAAAGCCTTGTACAAATAGGAATTCTGTGTAATATAACTGCACTGCTGCCTTTCTTTCGTGCTCTCTGGCACTGATAAATTGTTGCAACATGTTTGTTATTTTCAGGGTCAAGCTGTGGCTCAGCTGTGCTCTACTGTACCTAATGTCACAGTGTTTGGGATCGCCTCATGTTTCAAACACGCGGCCATCAGAGACTCGGTGACTCACCTCTTTGACAGAAACATCGATTATATGCAAGAAGTCAAAAAGTAAGCCGGGACTGTTTGTCTGTATTTGGGTGGATTGGAGGTTGAAGAGTCTGTGTTTAGTGACATTCAGCGCATCACTGTGTGTGATTGTTCGTTTGTAGCACGTTATACATGTGAACTAATGTGACAGCGTGGCACTCACTGTGTTTAGATGGCTCTGCGAGGATGCAGATGTTACCTGTTGCCTTATTTGGTCTTGTATGGTCACAGTCCCCATGGCAACGCACAGCTCATCTCAGAGAGCAGCAGCATTGTGTAGGGCGGAGGTCTGCACTGGCAATGTGGAACAACTGAGCCAATTAGAGCTGAGCATTGATACCATACACATACCATTCAGAACACAGCACACTGTTAGCCGTTGGCACTACAAAGAAAACACCTTTTAGCAAAGGCCGCCTGAGATTTGATGTATTATGACACATTTTTGCTGCTGTGAAGTTTTAATCTTTCTTTCTGAAGATGTTGGAAAGCCCAGAGCCATTCTGCCTCTTCTGCTTCAGAGAGCTTAAGCAATAATTTGTGGCTATGCTGTTGAGTCATGTAACCAGAATATATGCACCATGCATGCATGAATCACGCTGTATATCGTCCTTTAGGTTATAATATATAGGAATTCAAATATTTTTGCGTGTGTTTCATGCTTTCTGCCTACATATCAAGTGCAGTTGTGGATTAATATGCCTTTCATCTCCGTGGGCCACACATTCTTCTCAGGATCAAGAGCAAAGTACAATTAAATTAGTCTTTTTACTAAAGGCAGAAACCATGGGAATCACAAGACCACCAAGCAGTTTAGCCAAGCAGGTGTCCAGGGCCAGAAGGGGCAGAAAGTAAGAAATTTTGGTCTCTTTGATGCCAGTCTTTCATATCTGTGCCTTTAATGAGTCTCTTTCCTTTGACGGTCTGTTTCTCTGTGCAATAAGAACATTAAACCTTTTTGTGACGATATAAAAGATGAGGAGTAATGTGGGCTTTGCAAAACATCAGTAAGTTCTTTATAAGAAAACTGTAGGCAGAGCCAAAAAGAAAACACGTGGGTTGTTTACTGCAACTTTTACTCCAGAGAATCAATGCTTGTATCTTATGAATCCATGATTAGACCTAAACTGAAGCCGCTCCAGACTATGAATCACAGACTGAAGAAATGGAATCATAGACTGTATGCATACTGTATGTTTGCATGTTTCGCATTTTTACCTTTAGAGAAGGTCGTACAGCTAAATAACTGCTAAATAAATGTATGAAGCTGGCCTCTTTATCTCAGCAAAAAAATGTACTTCACAGGTTCAGAAGAAGTGAAACAGTCCATTAACTGATCAGTGGACAGACAGACAATGAAACTGTAGCTATTTTAGGGCTGCAACTCATTTTCGTGATCGATTAATCTGCTGATTATTTTCAGGATTAATTGTTCTGACAATCACAACATCCTTGAGCCCAAGGTGATGTCATCAAATTGCTTTTTTCCTACCAACCAACAGTCCCAAACATATTCAGTTTATTAAAATATAATGCAAAGAAAAAAGCTGGAAATGATCAAAACAGTTACCTGTCAAATTTCTGTCAATAGAGGAAGAATTTAGTTAACTAACTGTTTCTAAACAAAACATATGAATACATCAGCTTCGACTGTGCAGATTCATTTGATGATCGTTAGTTGCAGATGTAATTGTAAGACTATATGCTTGCCTCTGTATTAGTTTATATGAATGTTTTTTTCTTGATGTTTTAGGATTTCTCCAGAGGGCGTAGACATCGTGTTGGACTGTCTGTGTGGGGAGAACACAGGGAAAGGCCTCACTCTGCTGAAGCCTTTGGGAACTTACATCCTCTATGGTAGGAGCAATACTCATGCCTTTTGTGTGTTAATGTAACCAATGGCTTTCCATTTTGTACTTTCAAAAAAGAACATATGTACTGTATTGGTCAAATCTTTGTGGACTTGCTCAGCTTTGAGTTAATATCAGCAGTTAAAGGGATAGTTCGACCTTTTGGGAAATATGCTTATATGCTTTCATGGAGAAAGTCAGGTGATACCATTGATACCACTCTCTGATGATGCTTAAGTCATGAAACAGATAGTGTATCTTACCATAAAGACTGGAAACAGATAGATACAAGATCTGACACATAGTCTTCTGTAAAACAGCAAATTTACGTCTTTGTGCAGATTAAACAGCAGTGTGAAACTTTTGTCCCCCTCTTCTGGCAATGAGTTAAACAAACACACCTTTGCCCACCCGTTCAGCTCAGGCAAACCAATTAAGATTGGAAAACTCCAGTATACTGCGAAATGCAGAGAGTTCCACTTGGCAAGGATGAGCTTAATTACTGTGTGAACTCATTTGGCAAGGGATTGAATGAACAGATGTTCATTTATATGTAAAAGACCTGCAGTCCAACTTTAAACAAACAATATATAATGTGTTAATTCATTAGCTATCAGGTTGCTTGCAGACAGATGTTGTCATCTTTGGACAGAGCTAGGCTAACTCAGGGCGGCGTTTAGCTCAGTTGGTAGAGCAGCCGCCACATGTGCAAAGGCTCAGTCCCTGCTGCAGAAGCCCAAAGCTCAAATCTGAACTGTGGCTCTTTCCAGCATGTTATTCCCCGTCTCTCTCTCTCTCTCTCTCTCTCTCTCTGCATTCCTGTCACTCTTCAGCTGTCTCTATCCAAATAAAGCTTGAAAAGGCCAAAAAATAAGAGCTAGGCTAACTCTTAACCCTAACCCCTAGCTAGGTTTCCCCCCTATTTACAGTCTTTATGCTAAGCTAAGCTAACCACTATCTTTGTCTCCTTAATTTTTAACAGACAGATATGATAGTGGTATCGACCTCCTCATCTTGCTCTTTGGAAGAAAGCGAATAAGTATTTGCTATTAACAAACTCCAACTCCTCAAACTATTGAGGAGTAATGTTTTACTGTACTTGACTAAAAAACGTACTCCATAACCTGCAAATGAAATGTATTGTTCTTCACTGCTACCATTTGTATCTGATCTTTTAATTACTTTAGTTTGCTGTCAAGCCGTATGAATCATTTAACAGCATTAGTGGGAGATTAATTCATTAGTTTTAGTTACTGAATATGTGCGAAGGCATGCTTGCACAGATTTAAAGGTCTAAAGGTGTAAACTCTTTCTCCGTCACCTCAACCTTCATGCTTTGGGCTGCTTATTATTGACCGGTCACTGCTGTCCAGTCATTTTCACAGCATACAACAATCCTTTTATTTTTGTTTTTTCAGGCGCGTCAAACATGGTAACCGGGGAGACAAAGAGTTTCTTCAGCTTTGCAAAATCCGTGAGTCAGAGATGCAGTCTGTCGTCAACATTTGATGGAAACAGTACACTGTTACTACCCAATGAACATTTCATGGCAAATGAAACACGCACACACACGTACACACAAATGAGTCACCAGGGTGAACGTGTCTGTGTTTTTTTTTTTCTAGTGGTGGCAGGTGGAGAAGGTGAACCCAATTAAACTATACGAGGAGAACAAAGTTATAGCAGGATTCTCACTCCTCAACCTCCTCTTCAAGCACGGGAAAAGTAGTCTTGTGAAATCAGTGATGGACAAACTGTTGTGTCTCTATGACCAAAAGAAAATCAAGCCGGTAGTGGACTCCTTATGGGCGCTGGAGGAGGTAAGAGCCTGGGGTGATTAGACGGTGAGATCAACGCTGATCGTATTAAAAATGATCCTTGTGAAGAAATAGATTATATAGATTTTATTCAAACATCTCGGATGGCATATAAGATGTCGTGTGACGTTGTGACTGCTGCTTTCTGTGGGACATTGTCAGCTGTTCTTGGACAGTCTTCCACAGATGGTGGGTAGGTTGCGTCTTCCTGTTCCACAGTTATTATCACACCCACACAAACCCCGTCAATCACTTCACTACAAACTCTTTAAGTGTCCCTTTAACTGCACCCATTCATTTCATACAGCAGATGCACACCTGTTCGAATCATGTTATGTATGTTACTGGCTTTGGATCAACTTATTAATCATAGATGAGTCATAGGCGAGTTGAACATTATCTTGCTGCTGTTGTGTGTATTATTTGTATGAAATCTCTAAAGCATTTAAAGTCCTATCTGTACTCGGTGGTCTCTGTAGATTATTATCTAAGCTCTTCCAACTAAAGAAAGCAGCCTCCTTGCCAACAATATGCACTTTTCACACAGACATCAGCAGTGCAGTGTGCACTTGCTTATATCTCGAGCCTGGCCAGGACACAGTTGTATGTAGGTAATAGTCAGTATGTTCAGGCAATCTCCTTTAACTCGTGGGTCAGGAAATATCTCATGACAGACATTTGTGTTCAGGTGGACATCGCTAACAGCCCCACAACTGGCAAGTTTGCCTTCGCGAGATCACAAGGGATGTTGGAACACTTCCCTCGCCTTGTTGTGGTCTGTCTGTGAGAGTGTCTCATTAGTTGTGGTATCTCTGAGACCACAACTAATGAGACAGTCAGACTGTCAGGGCTCAGCTGTGTGAACCAGGGCTGTCCCTTTTTCGAAAAGTTAAAAGTTCAAATGGATTTGAACTAACATGTAATTTGTTCAAATTTGAACACAACACACATGACTGTCACTGACACATACCAGCAGCATGTATGGCCAGCTATGTCCATCAAGGCCGAGCCTTACCCTTTAGTACAGTCTTTATGATTCCCTTGTGGTGTTGTGTAACTGCACTACATGTCTTGTGTAGGCAGTTTATGGTACACCTGCTGCCACTAGTGGCAAGCTAGTAGGTGAGTCCTCAGATTTGTTGCCATTGTAGAATAAGTTAGGCAACTGCTCTTAATGAAGTCAGAAAACAGTGGTATCTTCATCTACGATATTGAACCCAGATCTTTCAACATCCTGCCTCTTAGTGTGTCCTCCTCTTTTTACAGAGGACTTGAAGTTCAGCTTTTTCTTCAAGTCCTTTGAATTTTGAAATCGAGAGGCATTTCATTTTTTGGCTGCATATAAACCGTGCTTGATTTATTGGTTCTGTTCCATCTGAAAGTTGGTGAGGCCCCAACTTTATTGTGTTTATTGGCTCATGAAGTTATGAGTTTGGTAAGTTTGGTTGGTTCAGCAGAAATCCAATTTGCCTGAATATATGAAAACACTGTACAAGAAATATGCCTCATAGTAAACAGCTTGATAGTCATAGCAGGAAAATTTGTTAAAGATGGTTTAGTTCCATTAAGTATCCCAGTAAGCTGGGGCCTTTGTACTCACTCACCTAAATGGAATGTAGTGGTTTTTAATGTTATCAATTACAACTGTGCTTTTTCCTGCTATGGAAGAAAGTATGTGTGTAGTCTATGGAAGGCTTATTCTTGGTAGCATGCAATGCTAGTCCAAAACTTTTAGGGGCCACAATTGCAGAGCCATGGTCTGTGGTAATTAGGCATTCCTTCTCCAGTAGCTACATATGACTAATGGTACCATTACAGCTTAGAGTTATTTTCTCAGCGTAGGATGATTTGCCAACAGTATTAGTTCCTGTCAGTGATATCAGAGTGCATCTTGTGCAACGCGTCCTCTGCCCTTAAAATGTTGGATGTGAAACTGATTTCACACCAAAAATGCTCCAAGAATTTAGATAAAAAGCGAAGACGGGCAGGTAATCCATCACAAGAAGCTGAAGTCATTCTGAACTTTGTATCTGCAGTCAGAGACAGAATGTGTTGATGAAATTATTGCTGTCTTCAGATTTTCATTTCTCATGGGAAACTCCCTGCGTCCTGCTGTCATTAAACTTTGGCAGATTGCTCAAGCCATTCACTTGAACTATTGCCCGTGAAGAATCTCATTAGAGGGAGAGATAGCGTGGGATGTAGTGCCAGGGGCACAGCCTGCCTCATTTGTTGATATGCCTGGAGGAAGAATTCAGAGGGCATTGGTTTTCATGTTTACCAGGGTAACTTTTTTTTCGGAGAATGTGCATGAGCGAAACGCAATAATGGGAGGCTGTCTGACCAGCAGCAGTTTTACTTACAGCAGGTAAATGCTGTGTGAGATACTAAAATAAAAGTAAGTGACATACAGTGTCTCACAGTAATGACTTGAAAGTACCAGGGAAATCCTCTTGTATTTATAATCGTCTCCTCTCCCTTCCGCAAACTTTCTACCTTGCACTAATGTTGGACATGTTTCTGACCTATTTTTGCTCTTGGCTTGATTTCTGCTGTTTCTTTTAACGAATGAATGCTTGTGGCACAACAGCTTGTAGACAAAGGGCCACATTCAGTGTCTTTGTGTGGACTGTAATGAGAAAGCAAGATATGGCATCCTGAGTAATCTTTTGTGATGTGTGAAATTTTCTCTACACAATTGAGTCAGACAAGCTTTAATGAGTAGCATCGACGTTTCATTGTTCACAGCTTTGACCTGCTAGGTACGTCGTTGGATGTAGACAGGAAAATGTTGCCAGAAATCACAATAATTGCACAATTGTTTTTAACAAACTTTAATTATCCTGCTGCCAATTAAATGGTGAAAAGGAGCCACAAAAATAGTCAGACATAGTGTGAAAATGTTACAATAGGCAGGAAATGCCCCAATAAAAGCTTGAGTCACTGTTAGATGGGTGGCCTCCCTTCACTTCATAACTCCAGACTTGCTATGACAGTTAACATGAGCGTGCTATGCACTGTTACACAATATGACATAATTTCTGTGTTTAAACAGTCACCTCTCAGTGTCATTGAGAGCTGCCAGCACGAGCGAGCCAGGGTTCAAATGTTTTCGATAGTTCCTGCTTCACTATGTGATGTTCTGTTTAGGTTATTCTGATTTTTTTCTGTTGTCATAAGCTATAAAAAGTCTCACCGCCTAAATCCTTTTTAAAAAGGTAATTAGAGGAGTTGGGAAAATGACTAATCCCAACACTGTGTTAGAACAACATGTGTAGTTGATGTTTGTGTCTGTTAGATTTAATATTCAGTAAGTCATCATGTGCATTTTTATATGCACATAAATGAAACAAAAATGAGCAGAGGATATTATTTCTTTTCAGAGTTTAGGACTTTATTATGCTGGTATAAGCTTTTTTTAAGAAAGTGAATATTAAAATCATTTGTTCTTGCAGGATGTGACACACTTAAAATGAGAATGGATAGTGTTCTCCTGGAAGCTGCAGAAACATTTATTATTTACGTCATATGTTAGAAGAAGCCGCTCTACGATTTGATATGCTGGCTTATCAAATCTCTTCTGCAGAGTGCAAGTCATGTAGTGCCTGTAATTATAGGTAAAATGAAGCAGTGCACTTGTGTGCGTCATAGGAACCTTCTTGGATCATTACTACAGGCAGCGAAATGTTCAGTGTGATGTCAAATGTAGCGCAGCCGGGTGAGTCAGCATCATTTAACATTAAGGCCATTAACTTTTAAGTAAATTTAGATTACAGCTGTTCTCAGAAAGTGGTTCGTTCGTGGCTCTGAAATGACCAGGAAATGGTTGCTAAATCATGTCACTAATTTTATGATAACAAGTAAAAGTTGGAAGGCACCCTTGTTTCTTTCACATTTATGTCAGCTCAAATCTCATTTTACACATTACTGAAAATGCAACCCAGGTTTACTGAGCACTTTGTGTGTTTCTATAAAACAAACCAGATTAGATTTAGATGTAGTAGTAGCCTAATACAGTTTTATAACTTTGGTTTTAAATAAACTACAGTGACCACAGAGAGGAGAGAAGCCATTTTATTTTGTGTTGAATGTGTCTACTTTCTCTGTAATTACAAGGAATCACTATTTTTGAGTCATTATTTTCTGAGATTTCATTTCTGATTACGCTGTTGTGCTTTTGTTTCTCAACAGTTCAACTTATTAAAAGTAAGTTTGTGTTTTCTTCTCAGGTAAAAGAGGCCATGCAGAGGATCCATGACAGAGGCAATATAGGAAAACTCATTCTTGATGTGGAGAAGGCTCCCACCCCTCTGGTAATAACAACATTTTCCTATTTAATAGTAGGAATGAAGTGATAAGAAGGGATACATGAATAGACAGGGCTGTTCAATAGCCAAGTTATTGGGCCCGTTTCTCAATGATTGTCGACGTTAAGGTTACAAGATTTTCAGTGCAGTTCTTTTTGCAGATTTGCAGTTTTCACAGTGACTCATGCAGCAGGCATCGTTTACAAGAAAGTTACTAGGCTACTAGTTAAATGTTTGTATGTGCTTGTGCTTGAATGAACACACTGAACACATTATCAAAGTATTATTTACAGTTTCAGCTTCCAGCTCTCTGAATTTTATATAGTATTATTGCTAGATATAAGACTACGATAAGAAAGTTTAGTGGTTTGGTTTGATCAGTCTGAATGCCAGATTGGATCACTGACAATGATAGAGGAGGAGGTGGAAAGAGGAGGAATATGGTAATAAATAGGCAGATGTGAAAGGATCCACAGTACAGAACAGGTTTGGGGAAATTCCAACAAGTTATTGAAGATTAAAGAAAATATCTCCCTCTTGTGGTTCCCCCTGATTTAATTTGTTTAGCCAATATAGAGCTAATTTTTAATCTATCATGAAAATGCTTTTCAGAATGACGGCAAACATAAGACTATGACGTGCCTGCTGCATGTTTTCAGGTTCAGTCAGTCACAGAGAGGCTGTGAGGAGGATTTCCTCCCGTTTTATAGCAGCCGTTTCCATGGTGATCCCAACATCAATGTGTTGACACGCTGGTAATTGAAAGCACTGACCCTGTGTGCAGCTGTACCATTAGCAGAGATTTAGCATTACCCCTTGATATGAGCTCACATTTATGTTCACCTCTGCTTTTTCAGAGCGAGTAGCTCAGTATACAGTTAATTACAGCTGAATAATGTTTTACCACTAGATGGCCAGCGACAGCACAGAAACCAGTGAAGCAGGAGAGGAAGAAGAGGAGCCAGAGGGAGACAACGACAGCAAGGAGCGAATGCCTTTCATCCATTAAACCAGGCAGCGCAACACACCGAGAGAGACTGGAGAGGCTGCACGCTTTCCCCACAGACAGACAGACTCAGTGTTGTGCAGTACATGTGTGCATATGTATGTATGTTTGTATGTTTGTATGTTTGTATGTATGCATGTGCTTTATGCATGTATGCACGAATGTGTGTATGTACAGAATATGTTTGTGCTGCTTGTCTGTTGCCTATTGTTTGTCAGTTGATTGGTCAAACAAAAGTTTTGGGTACACAAAGACTAACAACATTTGTCACCCAGTTAGCACGTGCAAGTGCCATTCTCAGAATAGTATTATTATATTCTTTACCGTATTATGAAGTGATGTTATGCTAGTCAATGATGTGAATAGGACTGCCCATCTGCCATCTGTTGCATCTGCCAACAGCCCGTTAAATGGATAAGCATTTAAACCTGCTGACTCACTGCTATCACTTTAAGGTTAGCGCCCTTAAAAACAGATTCGGCAAATGTCTGTCCTCAGAGACGACAGTTGTAAAATGAGAGAAAACAATTGATGTACATTTGAGAAAATGCATTGATGCTTCTGACCAAGGGAGTGAAACATTTTCTCATGTTACAGTAGTGTTGAAGTCAGTAGAGGTAGACGTGTACATATCTGCATGATATTTTATTCTTCTGCCAAACTGTAATATTATGGGATCACTCGTGCCTTTGAGCTACAAACAAGTGTTTGATACTTGAACTGCTTTCCTTGTGTGGAGTACGCATTGAACTAAGCAGTGAAGAAGGTATTTTGAACTGAAATATGAAAAAAATGCATTTAAAGTTTCTTCCTCGCCTGATCATATAATTTGTCAGATGGTGAATCTATGCTGCCACCAGAGCTGTGATATATTTTCCCACCATACTACACGTAAAAACAGAAGAACATGAGCTAAATCAGTGATTTCCTTGGCGGAGGATGATGAAGTGGTCAGTCAGACTGCAGTTCAAGGTTGGTCTCTGCTTCGCTTATGTGATCAAAGTCGTTTACTTGCTGGTGCCTCACAATGAAAGTGCCATACAACTCCTACATGAATTATTTTGATGTATAAAAGCATTTAGGTTTTGAGCAACACTGTGTATTACTTTATTTAAGTGTGATGCCGTCTGCTTTACTCCACGTTAGTTGGTGGTGGAATGCAGGAGAACAGCTGGCAGGGAGCAAATGTTCACCACTCACACTCACCTACTACAGATTACTGCTATATATATATTTTTTAGTTTTTCATCTATCAAAGTAAAAACAAACTGCACTGCATCTTATTTTCACTATTTCTTCAGCCATGCTTACTCAGTGTTTTTTTTTTTTTAATCAATCAGCCATTTGAATTATTTATTACTTTATATGAGTATACATTCAAAAAATATTTTTCACAATCAGGCCATTTTAAAAAATGAAAAATGTATCACCTTAGTAACAGCAACGCTAACTGGAGTAAACGCTGCATGCTTTGAAGTTGAATGATGAACAGTGGCGACAGTTATTAGATTTAGAAATTGATTTCTGGACGCAGAAATGAGGACAATGCTGTGTAGACAATTTGTCTCAGTTTTGATGCCTTTAATGTCAGGTCTGTTTGTGTGTATGTGTGTGTGTGTGTGTGTGTGAGGGAGAGAGATAGAGAGAGAGAGTGTGTGTATACATGTTGCCTTGAAAAGAAAAAGAAGAAAACATGTCTTCAGAAGTGTTGTAGAGTGTTCACAAAAATCCTTATAAACTATGGTCTACGTGTGGTTGTATATTTTGTCACTTTTTTTTTTTTTTTGTTGTGTACTTTCCTTTGAGTACCGCTCTGTTTACTTGAATAAATTTACCTGCAAAGTATTCAGTGTTTTTGTCTTTGGCAACAAAACAGGAGAACTACTCCTAGACCTCCTAGACTTTACCTCAAAATCAACATGAGTGGCATCTTAGTCATTAATTATTAATTAAGCAAGAACTGCTGACTGTCAGCACAGCCCTCTGCCCCATCCTCAACTCAGGGTCGGTTTTAGTTTTATCTAAGGTGGTAAGACAAACAACATACAATCATTTCTAATGCAGCTTTTTTTGTTGTTGTTTTGTTGCATAACTAAACATAGAACTTGGACTCGATACCGGGCAATGAGTCTAAACTAAACAGATGGTACAGTACCTTCACATCCATTTACACCTAGAGTGGGTAGTAAATAGAAATATTTTCTTCCCTTTTTATTTCTAGATAGTTTCTATAACTTCACACACACAATCACATAATTTAATAAAATATTCTAGAGAATAATTTACTTAGTACAGCCTTAAATGAAAGTCTTAGAAATGTATAATTTAAGGACTGTTAAATGGAAACTTGAGCTTGTTTTCACAGTTGTATAGCTGTACTGAGCCCAAAGGCCCAATGGTTTTCTTATTTAACACCCCCCCGCCCGTCCCCTCAGCACACCCCACCGCCCATCTTTATACAACATCTCACTCTAAAAATAACCAGAGCTTGGGGCTGGACTTCCTGTGGTGTGTAGCAGCTTTATTTTTAAAGATTATACATATAACACTGGAAAGATAACTACAGCTACGTTTACTCACATTCTTGTTTTCCTGCACGGAAAGTTGTAAATGAAACCCTTATTAATGTCTATGAATATATATACATACTGTATATACTATATTTTAATGTTAGGCGGTACCACTTCCAAACACGTCTTTTCTGAGCTGACACCAGAGTGTAACATTATTTTTCACTTGTCTAGGACTGATATTGAATGTGGGATGGGATGAAGAACACTTTGTAACAGCGAAGCAATCAATGAATTTCCAGTTTGTGAAATTAAAGGGAATACTGCCGAGCGCACCTTGTCCCGAGTAAATATTTATCAAAAGCCAGACACAAGGAAATCATTATTTGCCACTCCACCCTTATACCTCTCTCACCTCCTCCTGATGTTTGGACAAAAACAAATAGAGTTGGAGCCAATGCAGGGAGAGTACGCAGAAAGGCATACAGTGGGTCCAGTATATATTGAGCTGCCTGCAGTGGTTTTGGTTCCTTTCACAGCACTACAAGGTGTGCCACTGTGTCCTGTCCCGTAGGATCCACTGGCCTCAGACATGGCACGTCTGGCCCTCCCTGTCTTCCTCGTTCTTTGCTTCTCCTTGCTCCACTTCAGCTCCGGCCGTCCATCTCGCACCAGGAAGGCCATTTCACCTCGTCAGGCCGGAGGTAACTATGCACATCACACACAGATCATAAATAGTGTGTTTGCAATTTAAAAAAATCATCTGACCTTTTTTTTTGCCTCTTTGTTGAGATGCAGCTGCAGAGGAAGATAATGTGAAGTCTCAGCTTGAGAGGTTGTGGCAGGAGGTGAATTCACTGAAAGAGATGCAGGCGTTGCAGACAGGTACTCACTCAGGCCTCACTAGATAGAGGAAGGTCAAAGAGGGATGAGATGACAGTAGATTCATGCAGTCTTCGGTGTGTTTTTAAAAAATGTGCTATTGTACTTTCTCTCACTGTTTCTTGTTAAGAGAGGCCACTGAGCTGCCATGCAGTGTGTGAACACTGCTGAGACATAGTTTGCAACTTGACAACTCAGTTTGAACTTCTTGGTGTGCTGAGTCACCAACAGAGGGCAGCAACGCTCATAGCATCTATTGGAAAGTAAAAGGTTGAATTGTACAAGGTGAAGAATATAAACTACACACAAGTTCACAATAATTTGATGTTTTTTTTTTAGTTGTTCCTCTCCTTTTCATTTTAAAACTCAGCCCACATCAATTCAAGGTACAATTAATTTGTTACTAATTTGTTAGCTCCTGTTCAGACTGTGAGCTCTCTATACCATGAGTTAACTAATATAGCTGCATAAATTGCTAAAACATCTGAATTAAAGTATTAAAAAAGATAATTTGCTACTCTGTCCATCGTGATTATTTTCTATTACTGATTGCAATATTTCTGAACTCTTAAAATACAGCAATGCAGTTCACTCATGAAGTGCTTTGTGTTTTCAGTCTGTCTTCGTGGCATCAAAGCTCACAGGAAGTGTTACCTCACAATTGAGGAACCCAAACATTACCATGAGGCAAATGAAGACTGTATTGCACAAGGAGGAACTCTTGCAACGCCGCGGGACATGATGGAAAACAATGAAGTGAGGGACTATGCAAAGAGGAGTGCTCCGGGATCCAAGGACTTCTGGATCGGTGTGGCAGACATAGTGAAAGAAGGCCAGTATGTTGATGTCAACAGCCTGCCAGTCAGCTACTTCAACTGGGACCGCTCCAAGAAACAGCCCACAGGAACGAAGAGAGAGAGCTGTGTTGCTCTTTCAGTGGTTGCACAAGGAAAGTGGTATGATGAGGTGTGTCGCAGCCTCAAAAAGTACATCTGTGAATATGTCATTCCATAAAGGAGACGCAGTGATTGTTGACAATTTGATGATCATTTGTGTGGAGCATAGATTAAAATTCATGACGGAAACATGACTTGTTATTGGCTGTGTATTATAACATTCATTATATCGAAATGTGTCTCTGTGGTTATTAATGAGGTTGCAGTAACTGTAATTATTAGACGATGGGTGACATGATGTGTTTCCCAGAGGCTCAGGTAATGGCTGAACAAGCTGAACAAACATTCTGGATGAAGTTACACAGAAATAAACAAAAATGTAAATTTTTTACATTTTTAAAAATTTTTTTACAACTATTTAATTTTGGACATACACCTTTGGAAACTCCACAGTTGCTGTCATCGTTCATAAACACCAACAAGTACCACAGTTTACTACTCAACCTCTGAACACTGGACACAGCTCAGTCTGAGCGCAGTGATTTGCATCAAAGTGTTTTTAATCCCCTCGCCTGTTGGTTATTCTCAGGAGCCTCATTAGTTAGAGAAGACAGATATAATCTCACCTGTGAGGGACCCCTGTTGTATGTTCAACTCTGTTATCAGATTTGGGGACTAAAAGCCAGCATGCACAGGTAAGCCATGTTCAAACCTTTAGCTACAACCTGAGGTGTAGCCATTCATCTGTAACACTACAGTCTTTGATAAAAATGTACATAAATCATTTCTAATCATTTTTACATGCAATAAAAAATAACTTTAAGGAACATTGATTAATGTCTTTGGTACTAAAGCCAATGTGTTGTGCCCATTTAAGTAATAAAGCCTGTTCTTGTTCCCATTTTAGCCTTCTCACATGTATTTCTGTGGATAACATGGAGGATAAATATACATAGTGGTATGTTTTATGGCCTCTATATCCCCTAATCCTAATAATAATCATAATAACTCTAGCCCATGCTGACATTGATGTCCAATTGAAATTATTCATCCTACAATTGTTTCCTTATACTATTATTCTCTGGAGGCTTAGATCATTTTAAATCATTTTATTTTGGTGCAGTGAGCCTCCTGTCATCCTAAACCACATCTGTGGCTCCAGATGTAACTGTAACGCTGCTGCTAACACTCCCAAACACACCTCTTAAAAGAAAACTACATCCACCTGGCCTGTCATTGGAATGTGGGCGGAAACTGGGATTACCAAAAATAACCTTGAACAAACATTTAAAGAACGCGCAAACATGCAGAAAAGGACTCATATCAAACCTTTGTGCTGAGAGGTGACAATGTAAAGAGTGCATTTCGAACAGTTTGCTCTGATTCGATGCAGCTACACTGAAGTATAAAATGTAAAAATGTTCAACAATACAAAATATATTACCACACATCTCACCTTGTAC
Source organism: Nibea coibor (assembly GCA_023373845.1). Classification (NCBI taxonomy): domain Eukaryota; kingdom Metazoa; phylum Chordata; class Actinopteri; family Sciaenidae; genus Nibea; species Nibea coibor. Next base: position 9,082,444 of record CM041738.1, on the reverse strand, counting down.
ACTAAATTTAAAAATCTGAACAGCCTGGCTGCTCCTGGTAGGCTTCACAAACAAGTGACAGGTTCATTAATGAAGTATTTCTCCTTCATTCTCAGGAGTGAATCCACTGAACTGATTCAGAAACAGAAACAACACATCAGTTGGCTTAGGGGTTAATATTAGGTCCATAAATGGTGACCATAAACTGTCACATCCTCCTGTCTGAGTGTGACTAGGGACCTTTGTTCAGTGTGTCTCCCCTTCAATTCCTGTTATCTACAATTTTACTGAGATAAATATGGTATAACCTTTTCGAATATTACAGTAATAGGGTATTAGTGTTGATTTCATGGTTCATTTTACCGCAACACTGCTAAACCATGACAGTAAAAGACTGTAAAATATGGCATTAAATATTATGGTATTTATTGTACAATAACAGTCTAATAATATGTTAAAAAATACTACTTTCTTCTGTATACATTCCCTTAAAATGGCATATAAATAACAAAACAGAGGGTCTAAGGCTTGATTGTCCACTTGGCTTATCCAGTATGCGCTGGTTCTGTGCATTCAGGGGTAGTCCATCATTTACATAAAATTACAACTAAAGTTTGCGGAAAGGGAATGCGAAGGTCCAGTGTGTAGGATTTAGTCACCTGGCAGTAAAGTTGCAAATTCCAGCCGAATGAATACCCACGCCTCATCCTCTCTTCCTAAACCCGTAGGAACTCTGACTGTGAAATTCACATAAAAAGGAAAAAAGCTATATCTAGATCAGTGTTTGGTTTGTCTGTTCTGGACTATTGTAGAAAAATGGTGGTTTAAAAAGGCGGAGTCCATGGAAGAGGACCCACTCTCACTGCAGACATAAACAGCTCCTTTAAAGACAATGAAAACACAACAATTCTTATGTTCAGCTGATTATACACTAATGAAAACATAGTTATGAATGTTGTGTTCCGTTCCTGCCATTCCTATCTTACACACTGGACCTTTAAATCAGAACATGTGGTCAACCAGGTGAGGTTAATATTCATTATTGTGCACTCGCTCACTGTGATCTGATTGAAAACATGACCCACTGCTGACCTGCATCAGTCACACACACACACACACAGGCAAAAATACGACATTAATGGTGGAGGTGGTGTGTGTGTGTGTGTGTGTGTGTGTTCGTGTCACCGCTGTCCTTTTAAAAACGCAGACACGCGCCGACGTCATCCTGTCCGCACACATCACGCACGCTTGTCTGGATGGAATGTGACGCCAAAGCTCCCTGAGTGAAGTCTCGCGGAGTAAAACACCGGCCATTTTTCTCCATTTATAGCAGCAGGACACTTTGTGCTTGGGTAGTGTAACCGAAAGTGTTGCGATCACTTTGATAAGCCTACAAGTTTTGGCAAGTTTAATTTAGTTAACCAAGCATCCAAAGTTACAACAAACAGGACACAAACCATGTTTGTGTTTACCGCTGCAAAGTTTTTTCGCTGACATCCTTGTCCGGATAGATGCTTGTCTAAACTGTCGCACAAATGGAAATGGTGCCTAGCGAGGAGAACCAGTTCGTACCCAAAGAGGTGAGGTTATTACGGACCCAGCCCAGGTTTGGAGAATCAACCCCTGGGCGGTTAGCTGTCACCCTTACAGACCATACGCATTAATAACGACAAAACTTTTGCACCACTTTGGGAGTTCTTGGTTTATCGTTTAGATGCTAACAGTTAGCTAAACATGACTTGACGGCCTATCGTGACATGGTTAGCCAACTAACGTTTTAGCTAACGCCAGTTAGCGGCTAGTTTCGCTGCATCTCAGACAAAGTCGGCTCAGCTGTAGCACAGTTACAAATAAAGTTATCTAGACTTGGAAAAGGACATTCCGATCATCAAAAACTCCACTCCATGTTTTGGTTGACAAACGAACACGGCCTTTGTCAACATTAGTTAGCTAACGTAGCTAGTAGAATTTGGCTAGCCAGCTAACGTCGTTAGCTTTGTAAGATGGTTAATGACAACAACTCCAGTTCATCTGGATGTTTTTGAAGTTGTTACGCCAAATGCCAATAACTATACTATACCAATGGACTTGATAGTAATCTGTAATATAATTCTGTAGATAAATAGGCGCACTTTTATTCCCTCCGTGTGCAGCTTGTTTTGAATGATACTTGTAGCTTTACTGTAAACGTTAGCTAGTCAAATTCGCCAGCTAATGCTAATGTTAGCGGATTTGACTGGCTAACGAAGGTGCAGATGTATGTATCGCGGCTTCAGTGTTAGTTTTTTGTGTGCCCCTGGGGCGAGATTAAAACGTTCACCCTTTGTATTTACTCCTTCGCCTTAAGTTGTTTAGCCTGTGCTCTTTTACCCTGTGGGGTGGCTCGGTGGTTAGCTGCCGCTGACGTGCAATATCCTGCTTTAAACAACAAATGTAACACTGTGCGGTGGTTGTCCACACGAATAAGAAAATGAATCCTGTCCTGTAAACACCCGCGATGGTTACCAAACGATAATGCGTTCACTGACATGTTGACTCAGTCTAACAGTGGGATTTTAGCATAAACGTCCTAGGTCTGTTTTTGGTTGTCATGTTAATGTGTTGTTTTATACTTCTGCACATCTATGGGGTCATTTAGAGTCACGTTTTATAACCTTGTTGTTCTTTTCATGACACTGGCTGCATTGACGTCAGCAGCAGTCATACATCAAACACAGGACGTCACTGTTTGATATTAGGGCTGGTGGGAAAATTGGATTTGATGATGCAGCTTTGCACACATTATCAATATGGTTTATTGTTATGGTGTGCCCTCCAGCCAAACATCTTCTCTATCAGATCCATTAAACCACGCCGGGCGTAGCTTATTTTTATTCTTTTTACACAATTATGTGGCTCTCAATGCTGAGCTGACCATTTCCTCGTGTCTTGTGTTAACCTGTACATGAAAAATAAACCTGAAACTTGAGATGACATAATATAGTAACCTGCTATGTATTAGATCATTTAATATATTTAACACTGTGGTATACAAACAAACTTCTTAATCAAGTATAAATACTTGAAATAATCATATACGTCTTTGCGTACACCTGACTGTCTCACACATAGGCACGCCGACCAAAACAACAACAAGTTACAAAACCCCTGTTGGATGCGAAAGCCTGTCGTTGCAGCTGTGGTTGACTTGTGTCTTTCAGCCCTGACGACGTGATGCTGGTAGTACAGGAACAAAACAAAGTCAGATATCACTTCTGCCGCATGTTCCATTTATGAAATCAATGGCGATGTTACAAATGATTGACTGAAGTCGTGGAACAAGACGTGCACGAGCACAAGTGATGTGCAGGGTAGTGCTGGTAACTTAAGCTGCTGTTTGGTGTTGGTGAGGATGGCAGCTGTGGCACAGTGTTACTGTGGAATGACTCAAAGCTCTCCAGAGATGCACTTAATTAATTATAATTAATAAATAAGATTCTGTTGAGGTAACTGTTTGTTTAATTATGACGCGTTAACAGTGATCCACAGGGTCCAGCGTTTGAAAAGTAGAAGTGACACTGACATATTCTCATGCTTTGTCATCAACAACAATCCGTTATGTTGGATTATTTAAGCTGCATCATGACTTTCCAAATGGCCTTCTCTTATGGATGAAAGGCAGTCGTGGTTAATTATTCATTTTTTTCCTGTCAGTCTCTTCAACGAGGAAATCCACTTCCCTCTGCTGTTCTGTCTTTGGAGCGTCACGTGTTGCCATGAGTGTAGCATTCAGTTCATACAAGTCACAACAAGTCAAGCGCAGACAGTGAACGCACCATTAAAATGGATTGTGCAGCCGTCACCAGAGCTCCTCAGTGTTTCCCTCTTTAAATCTTTGCTTTTATGACCGCTTGTTTCTGCTTTGTTTGACACTCACTGCCAAGTTGTGTCAGAACAAGTCAGTAATTTGACATCACTTGTTTTGCTATGCTTAGATTAAAAAAATAATAAAGTACATAGTTTTCTATGTTTCATCCCATATTTCATCCCTTTTCTGCAGCTATTATTGTTATTAAAACTTAGTGTCTGCTTAAATTTACCAGCCATTGTCCCAAAAATTTTGTGGTAGTTTATCCAGATTTGTGGTTGTTGGCTTGTTTAGTTGTGCTCTGTGTTTTAATGTCCGTGCAAAGACAATTCTGGGATTTTTTGCAAAATTACAATATGTTGGAAAATAGTTGCTATAACCATGTGAAAAGACGTTATAACGATATATTGCTAAAATGTGGAGTTAGAGGTTAAACGTTTTTTTTGCCAGTTTTCCAGTCCAGGATTTTGTGGGCGGTCCTTAAAGGGTGGCTCAATGACACGCTGAGGCCACCCTGAGCATAGCCCTGCACCCCTAGCAGAGAGATGAATTCATCTCGCTCAGAGTGTTTCAAAGTTTCCCGCTGTCGTGTCATTTTCTGAACTCATCTGACATGCTTCAGTCAGTTCTTGTCTTCTCCCATGAGTGGGCGACTGCTCATTTTTACCTGATTTTGACACCTAATTTCATAACCTTGTTTGTATTTTGAATCATTCAAACTTGGCTGAGTGGTTAAAAACACTTTCTTTTTTGGTCTGACAAACTCAGAACACACATTTATTCTTACTTTACACAGACTTTCAGTTTTTGTATGTGTCCCATGTGGTTATAATTGCATTGTATACATTACATTGCCTTAATATGTGTTCATGGAAACTGACATTATAGCCTATCATTATTTTTGAATCAGTTACAGCTGTAAAGTAACACAGCCTGTGCTTTGCAGTACCTGTGGCTTCATGTCAACACCCTCTGATTATATCCACGGTAAAAATAACCTTTAATCTCATAATACACTTGTGTGTTGTCAGCTGCGGCTTCTTTATAGAACCTGCCAGTCACATTTTGCCAAGATCACAAACCTCACAAAGAGATTCGCAAAAACAGGAATGACTTGAACAGATCCCTGTAATCATCACCCTTTCACCACACAAGAGGTCGATCTGCCAGCCAGAGTAGACGTAGGCCTGCAAGTCAGCTACATTTAACCTGAAGCTGTTTTCGTGTAGGCTGAACACACACACACACACACACATGTTTTACAACTTATTGTCCTTGTTGTGTTTTAAGCTGTTCTTCACTCTGACTATCTCCATGTATCTTTAGGGTGTGTTTTGGAGTTGCAGACAGAGTATTTTTGATGAGATGAAGAGGATTTCTCAGGTAGCCATGCCCTGTGTGTGTGTGGGAGAGAGTGCCAAAGCATGGTGTTAAATAGATGCATGAAGCAGCGCTGTGAGAGCTTTGTCAAACACAAGAGACATGAAACTAAATAATAATAATGATGACCACCACGTACAGGAAGTCATGTCATATGCTAATTCATGAAAAATTTGAAACTTGGATACACATCGACACACCAGTACTATATGTTGCACACTTATGTGTCTAACTTCTGATTACTTCTCAACGGGAAGCGTTGAAGTCATTCGAGCGTGAACAGGTACGGTACGTACCAGAGCCGTCAGAAAAAGAAACTATAGGGAGTGTTCAGATGTGACTTGAAGCATCTTGAAACACTCGCACTTCTTGAAAAACAATTTACGCTGTGTGTTTTACAGTCAACTCGAGCATGTGTCAGCAGTTGCATGGCCTGTTTTTTTTTTTTTTTTTTTGGCAACATATTTGAAATTGTTTGACAGATTACTAAATTGTAACCAAAGATCTGTGACTGGCCATTAAGAGGGTTTGCTTGGTCGTGTTGGAAGGTTTGTCGGTGAACCGTCAGTCATGTTTTGTACGGCAGGCCTCAGACAGATTCATGTTTATCATTGACAAACCGCAGCGACAGGACAGAAAGTGGGTGCTGCTTACGTAAGGCTTGTAAGCGCCTCTCTGTCACCAATGCACCAGTTTATGTCCTGTTTTTAAGAGTATCGTTTCTTTCTGTGATTGGCGTAAAAATGCAAAAAAACATCAGACTTTTATTTATTTATTTATTTATTTATTTATTTATTAATGATAACAAGATATAACCATAAGATAACAAAGCTGTTACATTAGCGCTAGCCATACAGAGCCATTGCATAAATAAACAAGTCTAAAATTGGCATGATCTTAATTAAATTCAGGAACTGATCAGAGAATAAGTAAACAAGGTTATAAATCTAATATTCCAGCTTTTTTCTTTTTTAATAATGGGGCACATTCCAGTGTGTACTAGAAACATATTACGTCATGACATCCGGCTGTATCTTTTTCCAAAATGTAACCACATGAAGATGGTATCGTTTTGAGGCTTGATATGAAGTGCTATTTATATTTTGTGTACTGACATGTCTGTGATCATGACTTTTTTTTTTTTTTTTTTTTTTTTGCACAGACTCACATCTTTTAACTGGCACCAGTACATGGTGCTTATAACACAAAATACAGAATGAAAATGTAGCAGCTTGCTGTTTAGAGCTGGTACTAACACTTGTGTATCTGTTCATTCACTCATTTTTTTTTTCCGCCAACTAGTCGATTAGTTGTTTGGTAAATGAATTTTGATGAATTGATCATTAAACTGGTTGCCGATTAATTCAACAGTTGACAACTAATTGATTAGTTGACTAATTCTTGTGGCTTTAATCTTAATGTTTTTTTGTTGATTCGCAGATCCAAAATGCAGCTGAGGAGCCGAGGGTGCTGTGTATAATTCAGGACACCACCAGTGCAAAGACGGTCAATGAGCGGCTCACCCTCAATCTGCCTGTCTCCACCACCCTCTCCAAACTCTACGAAGATGTCGCCCACAAAGCAGGATATGTGAACAGCACGTTTGACCTCGCCTGGGGAAACACGCCGGATATGGTTAGATTCATTAATCCAGCCAGTCACTATTGTTTCTTCCAACATGTATCGCTGAAATTCTGGATCTGGAGTTAGAGGCTGATGTTTTGTAATTCCTACATCAAATCAAAAGGTTAAGTACAAGTAAAGGCTGCATTTCAGGGATTCGACATGCTAAGTCGGCATGACGTGAAAAAGGAGCGTTTTTGGTGTGATTGTGTCTTGAGTCTTTTTTTTATCCTACTGGACTCAAACAATCAAAAACACAGTTGTCTTAACCTAACTTGGCCGGGAAAGCTCCGTATTCATATGATAACTTTGAAATGTCTGAAATGTTTAGGGACGCTAAACGGCAGCAGGGGAGATTATATCATCGTCTGGTTCAAAAGTAGCCAAGCCAGCTTCACCGCATTCAGCACCAGAGCGAGAGATCTGTGTTGCCCTGCCCTGTTTCCCTCACAGTTCATTTAGAGTTTCATCCTAATAAACACACCGTACGCCACCCACCAGGCACCAAACAGCAGAGGGGCCAAGTTAGTGATTTGCCAGGTGGCCAGAAATACAACTCTAAGCAAATGGATACGGGTATATGAATAGGCAAGTGTTCGCTCATGTGTCCAAAAGCAATTTTAGAAGGCGAGTCAGTGCTGTGTTCATACATTTCTTGGCCGCCCCGCTTGGCTGAATGAATAAATGAATTGGTGCAGCGTTGAGTTATGGCTACAGTTTGTGTCGTTTGGTCCAGACCGGTGTTGCAGGTGACCTCTTCCTGCTCACTTATCCTCTGCTTACAGGAAGTGTATGTGAGGACACACCTCTACCACGACAGCGTCGCCATATCGTGACCTCAGTGAAGCTGATAGTGGCTGAGAGATATGTTTGAATGTTGGGCTTTGCCAATTGTTTCTTTTTTTTTTTTCATGCTATCAGTGCTAAGAGAGGGATTTTGTCATACTCATTGTTCTCAGCCACAAAGGAAACAAAGTGTGTAAGAACGGTGCTGCTCAGAGAGGGCAACTGTAGAAGGAGTGCGCTCTTAGCCTGCTCGCTTATAAGTTTGTCCGGGTTCTCTGTCTTTGTGTACATACTACTCCCTTTTCTTAAAGAAGCACTGGCTAATCCCGTTGCTGACCCAGGCCAAAGCCCAGGTGCTGCATCTGTTGTTATCTCACTGAGTAGGTCAGTGGATTAAGCTACTGTATGTTTCCACTGCAGCACTTTGCTTGCCTGCCCTCAGCTTGTCCAGTAGAAACGCAGAAAGTCTTCGGCCGCGTGGCGTTGTTCACATGTTGGCTTCAAGCTACTTTCCTCGTATGCGGCAGTACAGAGAATTTGCAGAAAATGAGTTCAGTGGGAATCTAAGTCTTCTCGTGAGTTCTTCCCGTTTTCAACCTGTAGGAAACTACTTGTGCTGGAAGCTGTTGTATTTCTGCCTGTCACACGGTGTGTTGTTTTTGTTCATGTGTTTTGTTTTTTTTTTTTTTGTCACTGTGTATCACTGCAGGCACCGCTGGACCACAGCAGTCATATGTCCCTCTCAGATTCTGGCTTTGAGCCTGGCGGTAAGAAGAATTTCCTCCAGCTTACGGACAAAGATGGACAGCAGCCCCAGGTTGTATCGGTGAGTGATTACAAGATTAAGTAGTATTTAAAATAAAATTTGTTGTTGTCCCTACAGATTGGTTTTTGGTTTATGAAAATCTTCCCATGTGTGCAGGATGAGTCAGGAACAGCAGAAAGCAGTGGACTGGATGAAAGTTCCCAGGAGCGTTTTATTGGACCCCTGCCGAGGGACGGCACCCCAGGCTGCAGTGGTGACTACGGCAGTCCATCTTACTCCTACTCGTCCATCCTCAACAAATCTGAGACCGGTGAGGCTTCGTCTACAGGTAAACACTTGGTAAATCCTTTTATGCAACCATGACTAACCTCTTTCTTCCTGTCTCTTGCACCCGCTGTAGGTTATGTAGGCTTGGTCAACCAAGCTATGACCTGCTATTTGAACAGTCTCCTACAAACACTCTTCATGACCCCAGAGTTCAGAAATGCGCTGTACAAGTAAGGAAGTACTCTTATTGAAGACATTTTGTTGTTGTGAAGTAAAGTACAGCTTTTAAAATGATTTTATAACTTCAGCTGGGAGTTTGAGGAGTCCGAGGAGGATCCAGTCACCAGCATCCCCTACCAGCTGCAGAGACTGTTTGTTCTGCTGCAGACGAGTAAGAAACGGGCGATCGAGACCACTGATGTGACGCGGAGCTTTGGCTGGGACAGCAGCGAGGGTGAGCATTTGTTTGCTCTCCTGTGACTGCACTCACATGGCCTGTCTGCGTGTTTTAGCAGACACCATGTGCCTCTGCATCTGTGCACTCAATTACACTTTTTGTGCGTTTTGTTTTTAGCTTGGCAGCAGCATGACGTCCAAGAGCTGTGTAGGGTCATGTTCGATGCCCTGGAGCAAAAGTGGAAGCAGACTGAGCAGGTAGGAGAAAGCAAGAAGTTTTTCTCGACTTCTGACAACAAACAGAATTTCAGCAGCCGGTCTGAGCCCCTCCCCTCCCCTCCCCCTACAATGGAAACAAAAGGCTTACTGTGGGAAAAGTGAAATGGGCCACTAAGCCTCAGGGTTATCTCAGGAGTGAGTTCTAAACTGCAAACACTTAATCCAGTGTGCGTATGTACAGCCATGTGGCCTCTACACATGAGCTGCTGGTTAGCACAGAATGAATGCATGTGACTTAGTAAATTAGCAGAAGACACAGCACTGTAATGGATTCCATTGTTTTTCTCTGTCACCTTTTGGATGTTTACAGTGTACAGGGAGAGTTTAAAGTAAAAAACTGTCAATAGAATAAATTAAATCACTGTTTTTATCCAGCTCCAGATGACATGCACACATTTAGCTTTCCTTCAAGCCCCAAACTATTATTGCTTTTACTATTATTAAAAGTGGATGTGCCACATTTCTTAGCCGCGTTGGTTTACTCTCTGCCTCGAGCCGTCAGTTGAGCTGCAGATGACAGTATATGTTTGTCTTTTTACTACATGTGTTTGGTCAAGTGTGCTTCAAACAAACTAGGTCAAGCGTGTGCTTAAACAGTTTCTGAGTTATTTCATACAGAGAAGCACAACACTATGAACTGTGTAAACAGAGATGATGACGCACATCTTTGGGCAGTCTCTCCACTGGCATGCCATTCAAAGTGTATAAATACAAAGTGTTGCATCCATGAAAAGCTCTGGGCAGTGTAGAAAAAAAATCACCAAGTCAGATTGTCTGTGATATGACAAAAACTGTAGGACTTGATGCTGATGTGGCCCATCGCAAAGATGCTTGGAAAACGCAGTGAAGTGACTCAACGTTCGATAAGAGTTTCTTTCACAGAATACTCAGGACTTATCATTCAGTACTAGCATAAGTGTTAACATGTCAACTGCAGGTATTTTAGCTTGTTGGCTTAGTTCAAACACGGCTAAAACAAACTAATGCTGAGTTGTTTGAAGTGACACACGGTTGAGATGCCCTGACATGTCATGCCTCCATACTCTCAGGCCGACCTGATCAACCAGCTGTACCAGGGGAAGCTGAAGGATTATGTCCGTTGTCTGGAGTGTGGCTACGAGAGCTGGAGGATTGATACTTACCTGGACATCCCTCTTGTGATCAGACCCTTCGGAGCAAGCCAGGCCTACGGCAGTGTGGTGTGTTTCTCTCCACATTTCATTGCTTGCAACACAGCAACACTTTTTCACAGTTTGGGACATCAAGGCTGCCTTGAATTCAGTTCTTGCATCTCATTTTAACAGAGTTTATGACTGTTTTCCGCCACAGGAAGAAGCTTTGCAGGCATTTATCCAACCAGAAACCCTGGATGGACCCAACCAGTACTTTTGTGAACGCTGCAAAAAGAAATGTGACGCCCGTAAGGTGAGCACACTGAAAAATGTGACATTAGAGTCTTGTTCAGCGAAGACAGCGTTCTGCTATTGACCCGTCTGATTCTTGAATAAATGCTTCTCCGCACAGGGTCTGAGATTTCTGCACTTTCCCTACTTGCTGACACTCCAGCTGAAGCGGTTTGATTTTGACTACACCACTATGCATCGCATCAAGCTTAATGACCGCATGACTTTCCCTGAGGAGCTTGACATGAGTCCATTCATTGATGTGGAGGATGAGGTGAGAGCAGCGATGGCAGCACCTGCTTCCGTCAGATTTACAGCAAAATCTTGATTAATGAGTCTTTGATACATTGTGAGCTGCTAAAAACCGAGTCTGTGGGGTGATAGACTGTGCTCCGTTTGGAGAGAGTTTACGAGTTTCATTCGTGTCACTGTGTTTTCTTTTTGTTTCGTTTTTTTGAACCCCTCCATGATTGTTTTTTTTGAATGGTCTCCTCTCTAGAAGTCGCCTCAGACAGAGAGCTGCACTGACAGCGGAGCCGAGAATGAAGGCAGTTGCCACAGCGACCAGATGAGCAATGATTTCTCCACAGATGATTGTGTGGATGAGGGCATCTGCTTGGACAGCACCGGCAGCACAGAAAGGGCGTTGAAGCCAAAGGTAATATCTTCAACACCCACCTGTATAGATGTCGTTGATTCATGTTAATCTCCTCAGTTAGTTGTCTTAGATGTCCTGATCGAGTTGTTTTGGCACCAGTCCCAAACCGAGTTCTTAAATATCAAGTATCTGCCAAAACAAAGTCAGATCCGATGCTTAAATGTTAATTTAAAAATGTATCTGATACAGCTGACCTTATTTTTCACAAGCTGCTTGATCAAAATACTGAATGTCCTGACTTAAAAATTAAAAGCTGAGAAGGATAAAAGCTTAAATATTGATATGGTATAGATGTGAGTTTAACTGGGAGAACGTGACTCCTTCATCGTGATGTGTCACGCTCAGAAGAGAAGACGTGTCACTCTGTTGTATTTGATGAGACTACAGAAACGCTAAACAATCTTTGGCAGAGGACAGACAGCAGCTTGCAGGCAGCACACAAACCCGACAACAGCCAAGATTTATTTAGGCCTATCCTCACGTTACTCATGGAATTAACATTAATTATCAACAGCTGATATGACCTCCTGCTGCCGTTTGACATTTTAACCACAACAGTCAGTGCTGGCTAAAGAGGGAAACTTCTACCTGGTAGTTTTGCACACTGGTCATTGGCAATAAGATGGATAATATCGCCTCCCTACGTATAACACATACAAGCTACAGATGGGACAAATAGAAGGAAAATACGTGGTAATACATACCAGATGCAGAGAAAATGATCATGTTTGTCTAATCTCACAGCCCAACAGATTTTGAATCTCCATGTGATACAGCATGACTAACTTTGTCGTGACTCTGTTGCTTTCTATGTTGTTATACTTTCTAGACTGCTGGAAGTGTCACAGAGCAGTGGTCATCTGGCAGAAAACGCTTTACCCCCCTGTTCTTGTTACATGAGATGTCTGTCTGTCATTCATAACGTGTGCTGCACTTTGCGGATGATGACCCGGCTGACACTTTGTGGGTCATGTTGGTTTTGTTACATAAAACTCAACGATGAGCTGTTGACTCCCCTCTGTGCATGTTTTCCTCATTCCTCTGCGAATCCAGCACAACGTGAGCTTACTGCAGCTGCAGTAACACTGTTGTCAACATCAAACTTGGATCTTATCGAACAATACGATGTTTTTTCCCCTCCTGTCTGTCCTCAGAGTTTGCTGACCTTTGAGCTGTTCTCTGTCATGGTCCATTCTGGGAGCGCTGCAGGTGGCCACTACTACGCCTGCATCAAATCCTTCAGTGATGGCCAGTGGTACAGTTTCAACGATCAGCACGTTAGCAAGGTCAGCCTCACCTTCTGAGTAACCTGTTTTGTCCTCGTAAATGTCAGGAACAATGAGTCACCAGGCTATATCAGTGCTACTCACAAGTACTAGAATCTATCATTAACACGGTGATATGCATAGACTCATTGTCGGTATGTTTCCGTGCATGTCTGTTGGACAGATCACTCAAGATGATATCAGGAAGACTTATGGGGGATCCTCAGGGAGCAGAGGCTATTACTCCGGTGCCTTTGCAAGGTCAGTTGGCTCTCTGTCTGCAACACAATCACACGCTTACAGTATACTCAGGGAATACAGTAATGACGACCTCTATTCAGAAGGAAAGTTGTTCATTGTACATTCATGTTATTTTTGAAGGAATGGGCTGCTTCTTATAGAGAACAATATTATAGATATATTATAGAACACTATGTTCCACTACATTACATACTTCTTTTTTTTCTCCCACCAGCTCTACAAATGCTTATATGCTGATTTACCGATTGAAAGATCCCTCAAGGAATGCAAGTAAGACATGAGTTTAATTAAATCTTCAATGGATGATGTCAAAATATGTCATCTTATGTTGAATACAATGTGCGGAAACCACGCCACTACATCCCTTCAGTGTTATGCAGTTTATAATCTCACTGTTTCTTTAATGAGGGTTGCCTTGAGTGTCAGTTGTAATGCGTGCCCTGTCTGTCCTGTCTGCAGAGTATTTATCTGCGGAAGACTTCCCAGAGCACATAAAGAGTTTGGTCCAGAAGGAGAAAGAGTCTGAAGAGCAAGAGAAGCGACAGAGAGAGATTGAGCGCAACACCTGCAAGGTACACGCACCTTTTTGGATCGGCTCATCTGTTGTTTTTGCTTCTGTATGAGACGTAGCTGATGCTTCTCTTTTTAAAATGAGCCTAACTATTATTGTTGTCTTGCTTTTCGTCCTCAGATAAAGCTTTTCTGCATGCATCCTGTAAAGATGATGATGGAAAGCAAGCTGGAAGTGCACAAGGACAAAACTCTCAGAGAAGCAACAGAAATGGCCTATAAGGTTTGTTATTCCACCACACAGCACAGCAGTCGACCTTTTGTCTTGGAATGTCAGAGTATCCAAAAATGCACCATGAAGGAGAGTATAAAAGGGTATTATGTCCTACTGTGCTACACAATAATGTGACGTTACCAAACACGTATTGAGCTTTGGAACTCTTATGTATCTTCATCAACATTGTGTTCTGTGCCTCAGCTGATGGAGCTGGAGGGAGTGGTCTCACTGGACTGCTGTCGCTTGGTAAAGTACGATGAGTTCCACGAGTACCTGGAGCGCTCCTACGAAGGCGAGGAGGACACACCGATGGGCCTGCTGCTGGGAGGAGTCAAGTCCTCGTATATGTTCGACTTGCTGCTCGAGACTCGCAGGCCGGAGCAAGCGTTCCAGCCTTACAAACCTGGAGGTCAGTAGTCGAGATCGCCATGTAATTGTAGGCTGTTACTCAAAAGCAAGCAAACTAAGTGTTCCATGTCTTTGAGGGTATGTTTCTGATTTTCTGCAGAGGTGATGGTGAAGGTTCATGTCGTGGATCTGAAGAGTGAGACCATCGCCTCTCCAATCAGTGTTCGAGCGTACTTGAACCAGACGATCACTGAATTCAAACAGCTTATTGCACAGGTTTTTATTTCCTTCACTGGGCCTTCTCTTCCTTCCTCAACTCAACCTTATAAACTGTGTGCATCCCGTGTGAGAACATGAGAGCAGTCCTGTTAAGCGTAATGTGTGTGTGTTCCTTCTCAGGCTACAGGGCTATCTGCAGAAACCATGCGTGTGGTCCTGGAGCGCTGCTATAATGACCTCCGGCTCCTGTTTGTTCCAAACAAGACACTGAAAGCCGAGGGGTTCTTCAGGAGTAACAAGGTCCCTATATATTTTTTTTTTAATTCTGATGTTACCATTATGTTGTGCCAGTTTATTTGTCAGAAAATGTATTTGAACACTATTAAATTTGAATTTTTGCATTTTGTTTTTCATCAGGTTTTTGTAGAGAGCTCTGAGTCGACGGATCATCAGGTTGCTTTCACTGACTCACTCTTGTGGAAACTGTTGGATCGTCACGGGAACACGATCCGACTCTTGGTCTTACTGCCTGAGCAGTCTCCTGGTACCTTGGCCAACAGAACTCTTTGCCAAAAAGTAAGCAGTGACTCTGATGCCCCTGTTGAGGGGTCAAAGAGCAACAGGAAATCTGTAGAGGCGATCCTCGAGGAAAGCACAGAAAAGTTAAAGAATCTGTCTCTGCAGCAGCAGCAGCAGCAGCAGGGCTCCAGTACCAGTACCAGTGACAGCCAGAAAAGCTCTGACGCCAGCGACTTTGAACACATCGAATCCTCGACCCAAGAGGCTGACTCAAACTCTTCGCTCTGTGTGGCTGCCGACAACAGAGAGTTGGAGAACCGGATCAGGGCTGCAGCTGGGGGCAGCAGTGGCGCCTCCTCCGACCCCGAGAACCACTTTGCCTGCGAGGAGCGCTCAGACTCTGAGGTGAACAATGACCGCAGCACCAGCTCAGTAGACAGCGACATACTGAGCTCCAGCCACAGTAGTGACACACTGTGTAATGCAGACAGCGGGCCCATACAGCTGGCCAACGGCTTGGACTCGCACAGCATCACGAGTAGCCGTCGATCCAAAGCCCACGAGGGCAAAAAAGAGACGTGGGACACTGCTGAAGAAGACTCCGGAACAGACAGCGAGTATGACGACAATGGGAAGATCAAGGCAGAGGCTCAGTACCTGTACTTCAGAGCCGAGCCTTGTTCTCAGGATGACACCACGTGGGATGCACAAAAATGTATGAACCTTCTATTTCTGATCCACTTTAAAGGTCTTTAATCTTTAAGACTTATTTATCATATGTTTTGTTGTTTTTTTGTGATCTGCTTCAGGTTTAGTGGTTCATGTGGACAAGAGAATAACATTAGCAGCATTTAAACAGAATCTGGAGCCCTATGTGGGAGTCACATCCACCCAGTTCAAGGTGTTTCGGGTGTATGCCAACAACCAGGAATTTGAGAGCGTGCGGCTCAATGAAACGCTCTCATCATTCTCTGATGATAACAAGGTCAGGATATATTTTAGATACAGTTTAACTAGTTTCTGTTGGAGTGAGTCGGTACTTGGACTTGTACCTAACTTGGACATTTTAACACTTCCCATAGATAACCATTCGACTGGGAAGAGCACTGAAAAAGGGTGAATACAGAGTGAAAGTCTATCAACTACTCGTGAATGAACCAGAGGTAAGAACTGAGACTTTTGTTTCTTTGTTGCTGCGCTCAAGAAGATTGTGGCTGAACATTGCAATCCCAAATATTGATTATTTATTCATGTGCCCCTGTTTCCCAGCCCTGCAAGTTCCTCGTGGACACTGTGTTTGCCAAGGGCATGACTGTCAGACAGTCTAAAGAGGAGCTGCTCCCTCAGCTGAAAGAGCAGTGCAAGCTTGACCTCAGCATTGACAGGTAAGACTTTGTTACCATACTTTGATAAAGCATCAAGTGAAACAGGCAAGAAAAGGTGTTTGTGTTTACCAAACTGTGTGTGTGTTCAGGGTTCGTCTCAGGAAAAAGACGTGGAAGAACCCAGGCACGGTGTTTTTAGACTACCATGTCTATGAAGAAGACATCAGCATCTCCTCCAACTGGGAAGTTTTCCTGGAAGTTCTCAACGGTAACACTCATTTTGCTATTTTTTTTTTCAAAGAAGTTAACATTTTATTATTCTATAATAAAATGTTTTTTTTCCCCTGGGACTTCTAAATCAATACTAAAAAGCTAGTGTTAATAAAATCTCTTTGTGGAAACCTGAAGTGACATGAAGCTACAAGCCAGCAGATAAAACAAGTCCAGTACTGCAGGGGAGCATGTTCTTGTTTCCAGATGAGGTTTCCAGGTGAAATCGGGTACATTTAGAGTGCAACCTGATCTACTGAAAAAACTACCTTGTTACCTCTGCTCTCTGGTTACATTTAAATACAGTACGTACAATGTCAGGTCGCAGGACGTTTTAACATTGGCTGTATCTCTTGTTCTCAGTAAACTTGGACAAAGTAGGTTCATGTACTGTGCTGCAAACACATGACTAAATGATCTAAAAATATATATGTTACGTCACAATATGTTGTTACATTTTCTTAATTCACTTGGTGTGCTGATTAAATGACTAACTTACTTGTGTCTTAATTGTAAAAATACATTATCTGTCTGCGTTTGTTATATTTTCTTCACAGGTCTCTCTTGAAAAAGATCTGACCTTAATGAGACTACCCTATTAAATAAAAATATGTGTTCTGATCTTTTTCTCAGAACCGGAGAAGATGAAGTCCATGTCACAGCTGGCTGTTCTGACCCGGAGATGGAGCCCCGCTACAATGAAGCTGGGGCCGTTCCAGGAAGTTATTCTGGAGAGCAGCAGCGTAGAAGAACTCAAGGAGAAGGTAAGTCTGCGTCCTGCTGGATGTTTGTGGAACAGTTATTGAAGTTTGCCACATAATTTCTACTGATGAGAGGCTCAGATTCAGTTTATTTATCCAAAAAACATGGAAAATGCAGCCGTCTCATCCTGATCATCCAAAACACAAGAAATAATTTCCTACTAATCTAAAAAAAATATTCCACAATAGACCTGTTTATGAAGTAATGCAGTCTCTTCTCTCCACGCAGCATCATTACTTTTCACTTATTGTGTACAATTAATTGTAACTTGGATTAAGACCATTGGTTGATGCCTTTTGTGTCTGACTCCATTTGCAGCTCAGTGAAATGAGCGATATTCCTCTCGAGAACCTGGAGTTTGCAAAGGTATGTCGGATGCAGTTTGTCGCAGTATGTCGCTTTAGTCTCCCCTCTTCTAAATAATTTCATCACTGACTGATCTGTCTGATCTGTGCAGGGTCGGGGAACATTCCCCTGTGATATCTCTGTACTGGAGATCCATCAGGATTTGGACTGGAACCCTAAGGTGTCGACTCTTAACGTGTGGCCTCTGTACATCTGTGATGATGGAGCTGTGGTCTTCTACAGGTAAGCGTTCAAAATGAGAGAGACACACACAGGACAGGCAGCGATGGCTGTAATATGTCATCACTTTTGTCAGACTCTGAATATCTTTCACCCAATCACCCATCTTCTATTTTGAGAAGGTCATTCACAGCGATCCTGTCCACAGATGAATGTTTTTAATGTCACTTATTTCCTGTGGTTGACGTTGTCATGGTAACCTTAACTGAGTGTTGTGTGCTATTCCTGCCAAATTCACATTACATCAGAATACTTGCTCTCAGCTCCTAAATCACAATCACTTTAAGAATATGTCAAAGTCAGAAACAGATGTGGACTAACTGTCTGAGCCGTGTCCGCCTCAGAAATGTGACTTCAATTAAAAGTTAGAAATGAGCTGATAAAAGCAATGCTCTATGGCTCTGTTACCTAATTCCTGGTGACACCGTGTAATATTACATTATATAGATGTCACAGCACCTCCCTGCATCACTGCGTTACACTTATTTGTCTCGAGATCAACGTTCGTGTGATCTTTGTCTGTGCAGGCACAGCACAGAGGAACCGATGGAGCTGTCGGAGGATGAGCGCAATGAGCTGATGAAAAAAGAGAGCAGCCGTCTGCTCAAGACCGGACACCGTGTCAGCTACTCGCCGCGCAAGGAGAAAGCCCTCAAGATCTACCTGGACGGAGGCCCTGCCAAGGACCCGGGGCAGGACTAAGGCAGAGATCACCGCCCAAGGTTATTTGGATCGTCTGGCTGCTGCAGCAGAGCAACCAGGCTACGGGACTCTGAGCCTGAGTGTCGGGCCCGATAGTTACTTGAACATCAAGCAGCATTGTGAGACTAACATGCTCTCACCCTCCACTCTGAGCCCTCGGACTGGCTCAGCAAACCTATTGTGCACTATAGTGTATTGTACTGTAAAGTTTAAAGGGAAGTACGAAAGCTATTCAATACAGACAAAAAAAAAGAAAAAGAATCAAATACTGTATAGACAAATCAACGTAAAAGCTCCAGAGATGGATGCAGAGATGTTAGGACTGTGAACCTAGACCGGAGGGCATCCATCCTGTCTGTTTAAGTCTCCCGTCTCCTTTCACGTCAGTCTCTTTCACCGCGTTTCTCTTCCTGTTTCAGGAATAGTGTTGATTCGGAGTCTTACGTGACCATCCTGTAAGTCCATTATGCTAACACCTTTCGAGCACTGCTAGAGAGAAATCGACCTTATCTTCCATCGCTCACCTTCCTTTTTAAATGCATTAAAACAGACAGCACACAACCAAGAACTACTTATCCAGCCTTCCTCAGTCTCACCTCCTCTGGCGAGGTGAACCTCACTCTCTCAGCGACAAGTTAGGACATCATTCATACACAGGATCTGACGAAAACGCACACAAAAGCAACAATTAAGAATTTGTAAAGTAGAGGAGGTTTCCGCTCCTCTAATGCTCCTGTAATGCCAGAGTCGTGTTGTTATGGGTCGTCCCCACTGCTGCTCTTTGTGCTTTAAAGGAGCTTTACCTCTGCGACATCACTTCCACTAGATCTAGTGATACATAGGCCATGGGTCCTTTAATACAAAGTACAATGAAACAAAACCAAGTAGACTATGTCAAGAATCTCCTTGTTTTGTTTTTGTTTGTTGTAAATTATTATTTTGCTCCAGACTTAATGGTTGAGTTAGGTCTCGTGAGGCACCAGGCACACATCTGTTGTCTGTATTAACCTTTAATTTAGAAAGTGGATTTCTTTGGTTTTGCACCATGTGAAGTGGGTGTACATCTCTAAATGTCATCCGTGTGTGTGTGGTGTTGTACTGGAGGGAGCTCTCCCTGAGTTTATGGCAGAGAGTGTGAGGTTGTATTTTTTTTTTTTTTTTTCCTGTTCGTTCTTTTGGCGCTTCTACCTGCTGCTGCTGTTGCTGCTGCTGCTGGTTGATAGACTGGCACCAGGAGGGTGTTTAAAGCCCCACTGGACTACTCAGTCTGCCCGGGACTGAAGCTCAGCATCCCGGCCCCTCTGGGCACCCGATGCTGCCACCAGCTATTCACTGTAGAAATGCCAATATCTGAAGAAAATCTTTTTTTTTTTGTTTTGTTTTGTTGTTGTTGATGTTTATTTCTTTGAGATTTAAATCCTGTGTGAAAATAGTTTAAGATGATTTTAGAAATTAATTAAAATGCTTTTTTTTCATAACTGCAGTTTTCTGTCACTGTAAATTAAAATGGCTCAGTTTAACTCACAGATTCATATTCAGCTTTTTAACAGGTTTGGTGTTTAAAAAAAACTGTTTTATTTTTCCAAAGGCAGAAGTTGCATCAGGTATCACTTGCATTAGTATTGCACCTTCCAGTCTAGATGTTGAAATGGTCCCGTTTCTGTTCATGAAAGATAACATGGAAAACTTTTGGTATTGTTTTAATAAGTAATGTTTTTGACCACAACATAAACTAGAGCTGCAAGTGTGGACAACAGCTGGGCTGATAAACACAGAATGATTATAGCTCCAAGATGAAATCAAATCAAGTTGTAACAATCATACACAGTACAACAGAATTCATTGCCTGGCTAATTAGTCCTCTGGTCTGTGGTGATTCAGTGACGGGCACTGTGTGAGTGTGCAGGGCCTTAAGATGTTTGCTACAGGACCATCCCCAACTCACCTCCACAGATTACTATTCAAGGTTTACAGGAGGCCGCTCAAAGGGAAGGGAGGGGAAAAAATAGAAGACTCAATTGCTATTTTTGTTGGCAAAACAGCAGTTAAAATGAAGTTGCCGGTTTGTTAGGTGCACCAGGACAGTCTAATGCAGTCCACTTGCTTTGTAACCAATCTAATCTTTGTGACACTTATAGAGTAATTTTGAAACATCTAAATATACAGCAATGCCAATGAGCGTAGACCCAGAAATAATCATTAGAATTACCTAACCTGACAGAATAAAGAGTCATCGTTTCACACACCCATTTTGACTGAAACATTCAGCACAATATGTCTCAGCAGCCAGCAGGTACTGTCCTGTAGCTTTACTGAACCGACCCCGACACAAAACCATACCAGCGTCTTCTGTGTACCGTAATGTGACTCTTAAGTCATTGGCAGCCAACAGTCAATCATCAAACTAATCAAAAGAAGTTATTAAAGATCACGCTGAGGGATGGCCATAACAGAAAAACAACAATCACACGATTAAAAACAATATAAACAGAGTAATCTCAACACGGCGTGTGTTTCCCCTCGTCATGCACACAATAACATGTCATCTCTGAGACATAAAATTGCTGAGGCCTCGGTCTTGGCAAAAACAAACAGCACCTCTGTGGAACAAAGCGACATGAGGATCTTGGCAGCAGAGCAGATATTGCTAGGATCAAGCAGCAAAGTTTGCCAAAACATTTTCTCAGGACAAACAAAGGCAAGTGCAGAGGAAACCAAAAGCTTTGTTATGAGCAGCTCTAGGATACTGAAGCAGCTAGAGTCTGATTTACCCTTAAACACACTTTGGTTTTATCAGACACGTATAAGGAAGCAAATTAGCTTCCTAGACGGAAATAAGACCAACTCTTGTGGTTGTTAGCAGCAATTATTTACATGTTTGCCAGATATAGAAGAAAGTGTGCATGTTCAGCTGACGTCTCGTGGTAGTGTTGCAGTCCTGTGGATGAATATGGCCGTAATATTGAGGGGAGTGATTCTCAGAAGCCCAAATATAATTTATTATTGCCTGATTCTCAGTACGTGAAGCATGATCGTATCTAGTTTCTTCTTCTTCCTTGTTGACAGTAAATGCAGTAGTGGACGGTTCAAAGAAGACATTTCTCTGTTTTGGTCTCACAAATTTAAGGTGAGGTGAGTATTCTACAGATATTCAATGTCTGGAGTTGTGTTCAGTGTGTTAGTATTAATTTAGATGAGTATTAGCATTAGATATGTGTAAGAATTCTAGCACGACATAGGGTTGCAGCAAAGAGTCAAGAAACCAGTGTTTAGTGTCAGCATGGGACAGGACAAATATAGCGTTTCCTGTTTTCTGTTAGTGACTTTTAGATCTACATTTTGGGAAACCTTTATGGTCGCACAGGTCACAGTTAGAGCAAATAAAATCAATATATATTTTCATCCATTTTCCATGCTTTTGCCACTTTGGATTAAGCTGTCAAACAGAAAGTGCTATGGCTCTTTGCAAACAAAGCTCTGGAGTCAGTGGAGACCCCTGTCTTGTTGTTTACAATCAGATCACGCCGTGTCTAGATGATGTAGTCTATCTCTGAGTATAGAGTGTCTGTCAGGTCCTCTTCACTTGAATCCTCTCCTTTAAGGCACATGGATCCTCGTCTGTCAAAAACATTAAAACAGCTTTAATTTCTTTAGATTTACTAACAACGTTTAGGAGATTGTCTGCTGTTAAATGTACTGCACTCACCCCAGGTGCTGGCAGTGGAGATCTCCCGCACAGGGGCAATGTTTCCTGGGTCCCTCGTCCTGGGAGTCCCAGGACAACAGCTCCATGAGGTGGTTGGACTCACCAAAGCAGCGCTCGCGCTCAATAGGCTTGGCCGAGCAGACGGGGAAGAGCAGGGCTGAACACACAAAGAGAACACACTGATACATTTTCTGGAGAGGATGAGCAGCTTGTACCGCGCTGTGTGCTGTGTGCTGTACCTTTATGGAAAGCACAGCAGAGGTCTGTGCTGCAGTCCGTCTGGTATTGACAAGTGCAGCCGGGCTCTCCTTTCGTGGCGTTTTGAGTGCACTGACCCCATACACACAGCTGCTCACCACAGCACTCCTCATCCTTAGTGCAGGACTGAGAGAAGAGATGAAAAAAATGGCTTTAATTTCCCAACTTTTCATTAAAACACATTGCAGCCATCATTTCAGCACGTTCTATTTGGCTTCTTAAGGGTCACAAAAATTGGCATGCACCTTTGAGTCAACGAGGCTGAAATTCACCGGAGCATTAATGACACTAATGATTCTCTAAGCGTGAAGTCTGACGATGTTTTTTTTCTTTTGGTTAAATATAAATGAGATCAGCGGGTCAACTGGTCTCTGATAGCGGTGTTCCTATTCCTACATACCCTCTATGAATTGTTAATTAGGGGATACGTCAAACAGTGTTCTGGTTATTTCCATGCAGAGTTTCTTAGTGCAGCACTTTTGACGAGACTCAGATCCTCTGTGTATTTATTATGCCTGTACACAGTCCTCTCTTTTTGGCAGACTGCCAGTGTCTTTATGCCTTTTTATTCTGCTTCACCGAAGCCAGTTCATCCAACATTGACATGACAGAATCAGCAATAAGAACTCTTAAATAAAGCCTATGGCCGAGTCTCCCGAGAGGAGACTCTCGTTACTAATATGCTTTTCTCATTGTTCTGGATGTCCCTCTAGAGGGAAGAGAAGAGCTCTTGTTTAACCTTGACACATGCTGTCCTTTCATGTGAAGCTCATAGGACAGTGTTCACAAACAATACACTCCGGTTACACTTGTGGACAGACTGCAATGCAGTCAGATGAAACCCCAGCTGCATGGGAGTGACAGTGTGTGCATGCGTCTGAGAGCGTCAGACTCAAGAAACGGTGCATTTCAGAGAAAACTGAACTCATATAATGTAACCTATGTTTCCTTACCACATCAGTAGCTTTGCAAGGCAGACACCTGGAGGTGTGCGTGTCAGAAAGACAGTACTTTGCCTTCCCACAGTCCTTAGCAGTCACACATCCCTAGAGACAAAAGAGAGGAATGATCAGGGATGATCAAACACCATGGCTTGGTCCAAACATTCTCAGGGTACCAGCGATCAGAGAGCTGCCCACTTATCACGTGAAATAAGTGGCATCATTTACAGCTCCTGGTGGTCTCCTTGTGTACAGAAATTATGCTGAGCGTTTTCTTTTTGCCACATATCTTAATTCAAGTGGTATATTTGGCTACACCATCTGCATATCATGTGACCCTAGATTGGATTCACGGTACAGACACTTTAGATTCAGGTCACAGCGTCCCAAATAAATAGCTAAAGAAATGAAACTTTTAACACTCACAGGCATCTTTGCGGGAAGAAACCATGCAACATATTTATGAAGAAAGAGCTGCCTCCTCCAGTTTTATTTTTACCTCTTGTAACTAGGCTAGATCCTGGTCCTAGAGTTACCATGTAAACAGCTTTTTACCTCTTCTGCCTCTCTGTAATGCGTCTGACAGCACGTCATTCAGTGGTCTCACTTTGAGCCAAA
Organism: Nibea coibor; assembly: GCA_023373845.1. Classification (NCBI taxonomy): domain Eukaryota; kingdom Metazoa; phylum Chordata; class Actinopteri; family Sciaenidae; genus Nibea; species Nibea coibor. The sequence goes on along the minus strand of CM041738.1, from coordinate 9,058,494 downwards.
CATATGAGGTTATCACCGGTTTCTGTACATCAATGTATACACAAGTGATTGATCATGTTTCTAAAGCTATGTTTTTGCATTGGAGCTCCTTCTGTTAGACGCTTTGACCCTAAATTAATGAATTCCAGTTATAATTCACAAATGTAATAATTGTTTTACATTTGTCACAAATGCATCTGACAAATCAGCCGTGAGAATAATTTTATACATGGTGCAGGCAAATGGTAATTAGAGTTGAAAGAAGACATGACAGACACACTGTTAGAATCATTCGCAGACGCTACGCCAAGTCAGTGCCTCTGATGCTGTGACCAGACGTTATGCAATCAAGGACCTCAGCAGCGGAGGCCTTTTTATGTCGACAAATTCAAACAGTCAACGTGACATGAAAAACAACACTTCTAACTGTACATCATGAACAGAATGAACTTACATGATCAATGTCGTTGCCCAGGTCACTGTACTGGTTGCCTGTGGTGATGTTGTTTGTCTCCTGTGTGAAGGTGGGACATCGGTTAAGTTTCAGTCACCAGGGGAATCTCAATTTGATTTACTATTCGTAAGCCTACCACGTCTGCTGAGGTGTGGACAGATTCACTGTCAGTCACTTTATCAGAGGCTGTTTCATTGTGTTGACTTGGAGGAAGGTTACTGGGATGGGGGCCGGTGCTCTCGTTGTTCCTCTGGAGGAATTGGAGAGATTTTCAAAGAGAGATTTAAGGCAAAGACACTCCCCTGTTCTAGCTTAGTCCACTGCTGCATCTGCCTCTGAGCTTTGTATACTTATATGTAGTTGTTTTAGTCATTTGAATAGATCCCCATAACACCAACCATTAACTTATACTGTTTCCAGCAGTGGACAGTGCAATAATGCTGTGTCATGTAAAAAAAAAATCTAGCAGCTGACTGAGAGGTGCAACTGGCTGCCTACTTGGTGAAACGCATCCTCGGGCTTTTGCTGCGGATCCTCTTGCAGTTGCTCCACTTCCACAAACATGCGGTCCAGCTCCGTTTGTCTCTGCTCGGAATTATCCTCCAGGATGTGACTGATGCCCGAGTCCACTATCTCAGGGAGGATGCCATTGCAGACTGCTGTGAGAGCCAAAACTAGCAGAGCGACTCGCATCATGCTGCTGCTGCTGCTGCTGCTGCTGCCGGGCTGGGCTGCTGGTTCTGGTCCTGCTGCTGCACTCTGAGGAGGGTGTGGCGATGATGCTGAGCAACACAAGTAGCGTCACCAACACAGCTGATGCGTCTCCGTCACTGACCATCACCTCAGGTACGTACATCACCGCAACACCTCACGAACATGTAAAAAAAGAACACAGCCACATTAGCAGGTTATTAAAAACAACAGAACTAAATGGGTCATAGATAAACTTGGCAAAGGCACCTCAAACATACTTCCGGTCAAGTTTAAATTAGGACGCGGGGTAGACTGCACGTAACCATAGCAACTGTACTTAGACTAAAACAGCTGCTAAATATTAAAAATGGCATACACAGTAATAATAACTGAGCGTTTTTTCGAGCAAGTCTCAGGCAAAGAAACGTAACACTTCAGTTTGAGTTATTTCACTGCTGAAATGAAATTCCCCTTCACTTTGTTGTTGTGGTGGAGGCAGGCAGGTCATTAACTGATCCCAAAACTACAATTAACCCTGAACAATTTCCAACAGCTCTCCCCCGGTCACCGTGTACACGCAGTTCCACAGTCCGGCCACAAGATGACGCCATTCGCTTCTTATACCCGGGCCGCAGACCGCTTGGTGAGCCCACGTTTGCGGGGTTTGTCCCATGTTTTTGTCCATGTGTGCTGCCTATACTACCATTAATGCTGACACTTTGTAATGTGTGTTTAATGTGTTGACTGACGGGGATATGGCGCCGGGTGGCATCACGGAAAAGGGAATTAGCTGGCGTTAAACCTGAAAAGCCGGTGTGTTGAATCATGAGGAAGTCTGCATAATTCTCCATGTAATTGTTTCCGTATCATTCCTCTGCCCCTATCTTTACGATATCAAATTTTAGTTCAGACCATATTCTTCAAATGTTATTTGGTCTAACTATGAAATGATTTAGCTTTTGTATTTAACTTTTTCACTCCACCCAGATTGAATTAAACCACCATAAAATCCAGTCCGGTGTGTAGTTAACAACTTGTTTGTGTGCGGTAAACTCGCAGGCCACCAGGAGACGGTGGGTGGTCGGATAAGTAGTGAACTATGTCTTTGGCATGAGAAAGTCTGGATCCTCTGGATTAAACAGCAGCCACAGGAGCTGCTCAGGGATGTGTCCGACTTTAGAGCACCGCCCTCAAACACTGCTGGACTCAGCTGCAGAGAGGAACTCCTGCCTGTCAGGCTGACTGAAGACCGACACAATCCACAACAGTCCGGGACCTTGCTTGACCGGAGACACTGGAAGGACGAACTTTTCGGATTTGTTTGAGATATGAGGTAAATTCTTTAGTTTTACACGTTTTCTTGTCTGTCCTGAAGAAGTCTGTGGTGTGAGACTGAGACACCTGACAGAAGTGCTGTTTTCCTTATTTCAAAAAAATAGCATGTAATTTAAAATCAAGTATATCAGGTGACCTTTGATAACCGGATCAAAAGTCTAAACCAGGCTTTCATTAAGTACACTACGGATCACCGTGTGAACTCAAGCCAAACCAACACCAGTCATGACATTAGTGTCAATTAAAGTGATTGAGGTAATGAGATAATACCGATTTGTTGTCTTGAAGCAAGGTGTCATGGTTTCTGGAGTTTTCTGAACACGTGTGTCTTATCGTGACCGCAGTGACTGATCGCTGGCTGAGTCAGACATCTGCTCTTGTCTCTATACTCTGATAACGAAAGTCTTACCTCCACTTGAGCAACCTGAATTTCTCTTACGCTGATACTGGTGCCACAAATCATTTCTGAGGGCCTGTGTCTCAAACCTGACTCACGGCAAACAGGACTTTTCCGGAAGTTTAAAGACAGTAAATAAGAGAAAGACAAACAGGTAACTCTAGGCCAGTATCATCATCCCTCCACAAGGCCAGCGTTAATTAAAAGCGGTCCTGTCAGCACGTTATGGAAGTCTGCAGTGTGCTTTAATTCTTTTCAGTCTTTCTTATGGGCTGACCTTACCTGCTCAGCAGCTTCCAGGTTGTAAAAAGCCCTCAAGCCTGTCTTTGGGGTTGCAGTGACACAGACTGCATAATAAAGAAGGTGTGGTGTTGACAGGCTGTGCTGTCAGGCTGCTGAATGGATTTCAGTGAGTGACAGAAACTGCCTGTAAATGTTTTCTTGCGTAGTTAATGTGCAGCTACTGCCACTGATCGAAACCTTTGACAAACACCGGGCTACCAAAGAAGCAGGGAAAATAGTCAGGCTCTATCAAATCTGAAATATCTGAAAATACTCATTCATTTGTCAGGCTTTATAACTTCTTCAGTGGGACTCATCTGCTTCTCCTTCTGCGTTTCAACACACTGCACGAGAACACAGTCCGGGATGATTCATATGTCTTGTAAGATGATGCATGATTCGTTCAGCAAGGAGGGTCAAACAGAGTCATACAAACAATGGTATTTCTGCTTCCCACTGCTGTGTGAGCAATCATTTCCTGTGTGCTTTATGACTGTTGAAGATACCCCTCTCCGTCAAACTCTAAGATCCAAATTTTATTACAGAGAGCCTTGGCCAGTGAACGTGTTAACATGTAAACAGTCTTCATACATATAGTATCTGGTCTCTGGCCCGGAGGCTGATTTATGTTCATGGAGGCTAACAACCTCTTTGGGCATAAACATTCAACTGCAAACCACTGTATTCTCCTCTTGCTGGAATTTCCCTTTCCGCAAAGCTTTTTGTGAGTCATTCATCCTCTCTTATATAAAATATATGGAAAGGCACTGCGGACAGTGTTCTGCTCTCATTGCCAGTTATTGCCAGATAGCTGCGAGGCTTATACTGTGAACATGCTCAATGATTACAGGTTTAACTCTGAATCATGTTCTTCTCCTTTCAACAAATACAGTTGCCTTAGAGCCGGAGAATATACAAACATCACAAGATCACAAAGCTGTGTAACAGAGCTCTGTGAGCAAATGAAACTAATGTCCTGGACTTGACTGTAACACAAGGTGGAACTGGTGTAACAAAGCCAGTGCAGCAGACTAATTCAGTTTACATTTATGTACAAACTTCCACCTTTTTCAAACTGTCCTTTGACTGTTGCCAAAGCGTCTGAAAAAGACTCTGAGCCTGATTGGCCTCAGCGCCGCTTCAGTTCCTTACAACTCCAAATTCCGTGCCAGCGTTTCATTTTTAGTTTGTAATTACCAGCTTTACTTGAGTCTGACTTAACAACAGTGTGTGGAGATAAAAACAGTATTACAGAAAGCTGCACAGGTTCCTCCATTCATGCAGCCAGACGACAGCCTGCATTATGATGACGCTTCAGAAAAACCTGAAAATGATCTAGATAACACACCAAAACATTTCAGCCAATAGGTTTGAGCTGTGCTTGGCGTCACCTGTCAACACAACAACAGCCTTTCACAGGTCGGATTGAGACACAGTTCACTATGCAAGCCTACACACCTTAGTATGTCTGTGCTGTAATGACTGCTTCAGTCTTTAAAGGCCCATTGTGTAAGATTAAGGCTTTATTTATGGAATGTGGAAGAAATGGAATATCATAACTATGACCTGTTTTTATGACCAATAATCACCTGAAATTAAGAATTGTTTTGTTTTTGTTACCTTAGACTGAACACTTTATATCTACAGACACTGCGTGGTCTCTTCCACAGAGTCCACCATGCTGCACTGTTTGCAGCCCTGAATGGACAAAATAAACACTCTGTCCAAATAGGGCATTTCTTGTATTCCATGTGTTTTTTGTCCACCATGGCTTTCCCTTCATGCAATCCACAACTGCGATGCTAGATTTCTCTAAATCTTTAAGTTGCTTTTTCTGTCACATTATTAGTCAGTGGTTACTTAAAGGCTGTTTAAGATATAATTAATACTAGCAAATGTGAGACATTAAGTAAATACTTAACATTTAAGTTTTGGAAACAACAGATGCTGTAATTAAAGAGAGATCGAACATTGAATAATCCTAGCAAATGAATGAATCAATCGGTTAATAAATCAGAGTAATATCGTGTAAGGACGTCATGCTGTGGAAGAAAACAATGTGCAAACCTGTTTCGTGCCACCTGATAAGCTGACTGTGAGTGGAAGATTTTACTCATTATTGCAGGGAGGTGTTGTAAACTTTCTCCTTCCTCTCTGCAATATGTTTCCTTCCTTGTTCCACAGCATAAAAATGGACATATGCGTCCAGGCGAAAAGAGAAGGGAACATTCAGAGATAGGTGGGGCACGTTGTTCCCTTTAGCCTGCTAGTCTGTCTATCAAAACAACATTATTTCTGCTTTCTTAACAGCTGACGATGTGTTTGCAAAAGTAGGGCGCATCTAAAATAATAGCACACTTAAAGATGCAGCTACTGCTGCTGCACAAGGTCTTTGCTGTGGTAAATACACCCCAGGATATCGTTAACACTTTCCATCTGGCAGGGACAGGAGCACACTGCAAAGGGTTTTAAACGTATCTCGGTCATGCTTCAGAATCACAGAGGTGGAATTTTACAGAGACCGCTCTCCTGCAAGCTTTGATCTGGACAGGAAGCCAGACACGCTCCACAGGAAGCGTTTGGATAGGAGGCGTCAGGGGGAGATCACGCACTTTGCTGCAGCGCTCAAAATGTCGAATAAGGCATTGTATCTTATTCTCAGTGCATCACCATGATTCCATTGAGCGATGTGTCAATATTGTCAAGATGTCCAGACAGTCATTTCTAATATTTAGTTTGTGAGGCGCTTGAGTCTGTGTTGCTGTCAGGGCCTGCTACAGTTTATCACAGGTGAACCCAGAGCATTTGACTGTTATTGAGTTGACCTTTGTGCATTTTTGTGTTAATCAGAGGTCGTCTTGTTTACATGGTGTCCTGTTTATAGGTTTTATCCCTGCTATCTTTTCAGGTCATGTGCTGTTCTTCTGCAACATGACACTTTACTAGTCTATTCTGAGCTTGGCTTTACTGATTGTTGGCTTACAGAATCGGCCAGTCCTCCACGCAGTAATTCTGCCATCTGAACCTTCCCTGTGCCCACCCCCTTGTGGTATGGATGAATGAAAGATGCTCACTGATCTTTGACCCTCACTGCTCAGTTTGTAGTTTGTTTTGTGGTTTATATTTACTATATTTGATTCTTAACAACATCCACTAATTTGTACTAATTCAGATGTGAATCTGTTTTCTTGAACATTACGCATGCATTCACTGCAATGATAACAAATCTAGTAGACTAATTTATTGTAACACATGAGAATGTGGTTGGAGTCAGAATAATTGTTGAAGTGAATTGTTTGTGTCAGTAGCTGGGCAGGCGTAACGCTGTGCTCAGTGTGTCCAGATAAATCATTCTCCAAAGGAGCCATGTGGTGAACACACATCCCCGGCCAGGCGGGCCTACAAACGGCAGCCCTGCAGCTTCACAAGCCTGCTCCCGTTTGCGGAAATTCACAGTTTTTTACTCTGGAGGTGGCCGACATTTACTGCACTCTGTCAGTGTCTATACCTTGCTCATGACAGCTCTTCTTTTGTTTTGGCACTGCTGCCTGAACACACAGCCAGATTTCAGAGAGCTGAGATAATACTGTGGAGCTCTGGGGCCTGGTGGAGGGCAGAGCCGGCGGGCTAAAGTCCATACGAGTGCACTGTTTTCTGAAGCAAACTGCCTGCTTATCAGGTCCAAAGAGGGTTCCTTCCTGGTTTTCTTCAGTCCAGTCTGTAATTACTGTTGCTGGCAGGCTACTCTACAGTATGCACATTTCCCAGCACTCCCAATGTTTTCCTTGTGTTGTCAGCTTCCTATTGTATTCTGGTAGCCTAAAGCAGTGTGCTCTGCCGAACAAATGGAAGCATTGCGTCACTTGCTCAGTGTCTTTACAGTTTTGTCAGTGTCAGTTATACTGTTTGTTTTAGATAGAACTTGCTATTGCACGGTCTGGCAAGCACATTTCACTATGGAGTTGTCATATACTGTACATGTATTAAATGAATTTAGATACTTTTTCAGGATAACAACCGCACTATTCTATAGTTTCTTTATTGTTACCAGTGAAAAGACCAAAACCAACAATAAACTGATCTTACTTGTGTGACCAAAGCCTGAGCCTCTGTGCCAAGGACCTCGTTAGTGTTAAAAACCTTTTTGAAAACATAAACATTTATTTTGAGTCAATCTCTCATACTCTGTCCTGTGTAAATTGTCATAAATGCAAGAAATATGTATTAATCCGCTGCTAAAAATAGCGCCCAACAAATGTAACTTTTGCTACAGACTACAGTGCCTAACTGTTTTCGGAAATGATTTGGCTTTTTAAACAAATGACAGAATATGTTTTGGACCCATTTTTAAATAGTTCAGTCTTCAGTAGAAAGGATGTGGCTTGGGGCAGAGTGTCACAGACACGGTTGGGAAGTTGGAAAGTAACACATTGTTGGTTTTGTATGGGATTGTTGACATTATGAGAAATGTAGAATAATACTGGCTTTGTTCTGTGTTTGAAATAGTTCCTGCAGGCCATACTTGTTGGAGACTACTAATGAGAAGTTTCATTAAAACATTCTAAAACTACTGAAACATTTAAGAAAACATGTGCTATAAAAAAAGTGTGCATATTTTGGTTTTCCCTTTCGCCTCCCAGGTGTAACAGGTGCATTTTCCACATTCCCAACATTCCCCCTCTATCATGCTGGAAACGGATAGCTTGCTATCACTCTCAGACATGCAGCAGCGCTTTCACTTATACACTCGATTGCAGATCATTCCTATGAATGCTTTTCTCTTTGGGCAATGTGCCACTGTACAGTAACGTAATAATGGGAAAATGATACTTAAAGTATCAGGAGATTGAATAAATAGAACAAACCACAGATATCACTGTATGAATTCCTCACTGTACAAATAGATTAATCACTGCCGGTCACTTCAATTAGCTGCAGTAGGTTTCACTCAATCAGGTCATTTTCTAAACAGACAGAGACGCCATTAAACTCTCTGATCTCTTAAGCATTATATGGTTCGGCTGTGATGTACTGTGGCGTATGCGTGTACGTATGTGTATTCTTTCCGCTTCGTCTGTCATTAGTTGTATTTTTACAGCCGTTCTGTGGGTTTGTTCTGTCTGCCCACAAGTGACTTTCCATTCTGTCAGACCGAGATGGTGAAGTCATGGGACTCTGTCTGAGACAATGTAGTTTGAGTATTGAGCATTGACTTGGCGATGAAGACACTAAGTGGTACCTTTTCATTAGTCCTCGCAGACTCGTACAACAGATGGTTCCAATAATTGTGCCTTTTTTTTTTTTTTTTTTTTACCTCTTTACTTGGAGTGGAACGTGAAAGCATAAGTGCAGTCAACATGTCTTTATGTGGACTTTCCACCAAAGGCACGAGAGATTATTGAACGCTGGCCAAGTTTAGAATTTAAAATGATGTCAACATAAAATTATATTAGCTGTTCTTGCAAAAAAGACAGCCACAAATGTCATTCCATTATGAAAATGGAAGTTTCCCTTTGTAATATAATTATCCATTTCATCCTTTTTTGGCACACATTTACATCTCACTAGCTCAAACAAACTTACTTTTAAAACTCAACTGTCAAAAGAAATGACTCCAGAGAAGCTTTCAAGAAGATATTATGTATGCCCCAAACACTCCACATACCACATGGTAGAATACACAGCGATTTTCCCATCACAGTCTGCTGCCATGCATGAGAGATTAAAGCACCTGCATCATATATCATGCCTGTCTCGGCCATCGCTCGTCACTCATTGACAATCAGAGAGTAAATTCCCCAAAAACTGTGGAGGTGGTCCTGTGACTACTTTGAGGTGGCATGTTGGAGCCAAAGAGAGGGCTGGCTGAGTGTTGGGCTAATGCTGATGGAGCAGTTCAGAGCTCCTCTAGCCACGTGGCAAAGGAATGTCAGCTCACTGAGTTTGAGGCTGGATGTCTGCTGTGAAAGGCCTCGGCCCACGGTATCCACCAACAGGACAGGGGCTTTTTGAAACTCCAAAGGTGTATGAAGCAGGCTGAGGGTCACCTGAGTGTGCTGTTTTTCTTTGGGCTGGTTTTTGTTCCTTTCTTTGCCTGAATCTTTCTCTGAAATGTAAAACAACAGCGGCAGAATCAAAACAGGATGCAAACATGCAGCCAAACAGGATCTTGTGCAAATGAATATGCTAATTTTAGCAGAGGGGGCACATGATGGCGTCCTGGGAGTGACATTCAAATCCTCTTACCGCATTCAAATCACACTCAAAACGAGGTTGTGACCCACGACTGAATGGTTATTGGATACAGGGACTAACTTTTGCATGCATCATTGTATTGTTCCCGGGCTTTCTATGGACAGTTTCATGGCACAGGGACGTTACCACCATGGTGTCAGGGTGTGACAGTGGCTGTTATTGTAGCTCACGGATGATGTAATCAGTTCAGCGAGGTCTCTGGGAGATAAAAAATGATCTCACTCCATCAATCAATGGGCAAAATGTGGTGGAAAAGACGTCAACATTGTGACATATCCTGTGAGGTAAAAAAACAGGCTAACCCCACTGATACTGGATTACTGTGGGGGTCTGTTAGAGTCCTCCACTGGCCCGACCTTTCCTCTAACCCTGCCCATCCCGCTCCATGGGACATTAAAATATCAAAGGCAGACCTCTCCCAAAACTCACAGAAGCTGTGGTCTCCACCCAAGTGAGCACACACATGCTTAATGCAGAAAATTTCCACATTTTGCTTTGATGTAGAGTTCTGGCACAGATTTACTGGCATGATTTTCAAAATGCTTGATGGTTGATTGGAGGAAAGGGAAAACTACGTTGTATTTAATTCTGTCAGCTCAGCCCTACTCTGACGCGAGCGTGTGTTTTAGTAACGCCGTCTTTCACACGCAGGCACATACCGTGTGTGAGCACTTAATGTACACACCTCAGCAGAAGGTGGATTATTAAACATTAAACATAATCAATCCAAGACAATCAATCCGTGTTAGTGTGGGCTTACGTTCCAAATAGTTTGAAATACTTCTCTTTTTACTGCTGACAACATTGTCTGGCTTTCTTGCTGGAATGAAAAATACCACAAGACAAATACTTTTCCGGTCTACTCATCTACGGTCAGTGCTGCATTCCAGGCATGAAAGGTGCTTAGCAGAAGCAAACTGTGGTTCTGTGAATCTGTATATCGGACTGCAACAGGCACAGTTGTAGAAGAAAATCCTGTTTAAGAGTACAGCATGATCTTGATTATTTGTCTGTTGTTACACCTCATGTTGAAGTTTCAGCAGCCTTGTTCTGTATGAAGCTAGTGAACCTTGAAGCTGTTGAAAGGTTTGGTTTTATGTCGAACCAAAGAGTACAATCAAGAACCACAAACAGCCCGTTTTTATAGGCTCACATGGTTAATCCTCTATAAAGCACAAGTAGTAAATATGCTCGGCAGCTGTCTGACGATGACGGACTGGCTCCTTCTTACTTTAGTGTTTATCTCACAACCTTTCCTCCACTCAAAATTTTATCTTGTCAGTGTGGGTGGAGGCTAACTGTGTTTCAAAACGCATGTTCTCTTTATGAGGGCTGGTACTGGATGCCCTTCTGTTAACTCAGCAGCAGATACAGCTGTGATGTTAAATTATTTTAACATTATAATCTATAAACCATTTAAATCATTGAAATAATGAAACGTGTCCAGTGTAATAATAGAATGTGGAAAAACCAGTTGCCCAAAGGCATCTGTGAGAGACTCCATGAGATGACATCAGACTCTGATGTGTCTTTCCTCCCCAGACTGGGCATGACGGTGCGGGCCACGCTGAGGGTGTAGCCACATCTGGCAGAGAGTGCTGAAGTAAGCAGGAGCCTCAGCACACCAAACCATCTACTGCGGTGGGGGAAGATGGGAGAGACCGAGGAGGAGAGGGACAATGTGGGGAAGCTGTTTGAGAACTTTGTCCAGGCCTCGACTTGTAAGGGAACCCTTCAGGCCTTCAACCTCCTCTGCAGACAGCTTGACCTCGACCCCGCAGACAGCAGCACTTTCTACAGCAGTCTGAAGGCAAAGGTCACCACCTGGAAGGCCAAAGCTCTGTGGAGTAAGCTAGACAAGAGGATATCCCATAAGGAGTACAAGAAAGGCCAAGCATGTGCGGGCACCAGGGTAAATATATTAATATGTATTGGAGACCTGTATTATATGCCACTGATCATAAGCCATAAGTGCAGATGGAGACAGAGAGTACAATATGTATGTGCATGTGCTTTGTTGTGTCAAAGTTACATTATTTTTGTGTGATAGTGTACTTATTTTAGTATGTCTTCTTCTTGGATCCTCCACCATTCTAGACAGCATCAGCCCTTTAAAAACACAGCAAAATCCACAGTCTGTCCACAGTGACTTTATTTGATACACAAGTTACCTTTGTGTAGCACAAAGGTTTGTGAATGTGGTGTGCTTTACAGCAGCTAATACACAAATCTCAGCGATCGCAACTACGGGGGGAAGGTTTCAAATGTTTGGAGCTGCAGCCAGTCAGAAGGATAAACGGATAAAGAAGACAAATGTTCATTTTGTCTTTGTGAGTCATTTTTTCTTTTATTGTGTACTGAAATGTTAAAATATTTGGTATGCTTAGGTAAACAGTAGACACGACTAGTTGGGCAACTATGTATGGCTGCTTGGAAGGTCAAATTATTATTTTTTCCTCCCATGTAAGTCATTTCTGAAAGCGAAAATAATATTAAAACATCTAAAAATACCACAGGGCTTTACTCATACATCCTTAAAGTTTCTGATTTAGAAAATGTCTTTGTGACTTAACGTGACGTAGTTCCTTTTTTTTTTTAGAGAACAGTCTGCACTTTGTTCCTCCACGGGACTCTTAACAGTGCCATAGCTAAGGCAAATGTCATGGTTTTCACTCTAACCTCTACCTGCCAAGACACATCCCATCAACCCCATAAACACTCATTCTTTCACTGAAACGGCTCCCAACATACAGGACAGGAAATTAAAGAGATATACAATGCTTTGCATGGATTCTTTGGCTGTCAGACAGGTGCTACATGACAAAGCTGTACAGAAAAGCAAACATCATGTTACATTATTTCATTCATCCGCCGTATGTAAATGTATCTAGCCACAGGGCCAGTAAAAATGCTACAAAACCGTGGCCAAGAAACACACACACACTGTACATTAAACACAACAAGCAACAGATGTGCACTAAATCAAATGAAACATGACACAAAATTTCATAAAGACACGGAAGAAAAACAACCTGACAGCTCTGCACTGCTTCATCTAACCTCTAACCCTGCAGCCAAATAACACAAAGTCACAATACAACTACAGACAAAGAGGAAATAACACTAAAATAATACAATTTTTTTTTAGTTGAATTATAAAGAGATGGCTGCAACAGGGACACGTTAGGGTGTGTGGTGGTGGCTGTGGGTGCTTGGCAGTAAGGATGATGTGGGAAAGTAGAAAAACCCGGAGGAGTGTGATTACCTTTCAGGCATCAGCTGCCCCCAGCTTGAAAGAGTGTTTTTATTGCGCAGAGAAACAGACAGCATCACTCAGCAACTACGAATATTTGGCCCCAGTTATACAGAGGGTGTGCTCTGCTCTTTATGGGCTCTTCCTTGAAAGCTGGAGCCAGACCCAGGTTGTTATTAAAGTGTGTGTTAAATGGTTCAGTGTGCGCTTAGTTTTTACAGGTTCTGTAACACCAAAACACCAAAATAGGTAAGACGAAAGAAGAAAGTGTGACTCTCTTAAACTTCTGAGCCAAATGTTTAGGCCAGATTTCGTAATTCTGACAGTCCACGGGGTTGAGTTGTAAAATAAAAAGTGGTACTGTGCACCAAAGTAGTAAACCAGATGTACAATCAGTGGATTGTTGCATTACAGACACTAACTTTTTGTGAATTCATAAGATTGCCCCTTTCTTCTAAAAGCCTTTAATAAGTTGCTTATTAATTTCCACACATGTGCAGCACAAGTGCAGCATGATGTCTTAATCTCTCACAGGGCAGACAATCTGTTTTTACTTGATTACTAATTTCTCCTCTCCCAGGGAGAACCACGAGGTGACGGCTCATTTTTTTTATGGCGACTCAGCCCTTTAAACAGTGACAGATGTGAAATCACTCTGCACCTCGTCTTCATATTCCCGCTGTTGCAGCAGTCTTTAAAGGATGTGATGTCATCCGTGTTTTACGGCCTGACACAGCTGGCTGTTGTGACACGTAACCACAGAGTGTGTCTTCTTCATAAAGTTTCATTGTGTACAGGAAAATTGCAAATTGACTTTTTTTTTTATAATCCCATGTTGTGAAGCAACCTCCATCAGATGCAAAGCTCCAGATTCAGTATGCTGGTCAGACCAGCAGACTTTTCAGTCACGCAGACAGTTTTAAGGTCGTGACCCCTAAAGAGGTGAAGCTGAAAATTATTTGGCACAAATGGTTATTATAAATAAATGGTCATTATAAATATTTCCTGCTTTTCTTCATCAAATATGATAATAAACTGAATCTTTCTTGGTTTCTGACTGTTGGTCGAACAAAACAACCAACTTAGTGACATCACATGGAGCTCTGGGGAACCGTGACATTTCATAAACCAGATGAGTGATAAATCCAAACACATAAACCTTAGCTGCAGTTGGAGCTTTAGTTTCCCAACGCTGAAATCTAGACGCTCTGATGGTAAGGAGCTCCCCGTATTAGCCACACTGTCCACTAAGATGAAAAATACCCTGACAGATAGAGTTCATTAATAAGGTGGGGACATATGTGACCAGGGTGAGGTGGAGCAGGGTTGAGAGCGAGGTCACAGGTGGGAAGCTGAAAGGAAGCGTGTGTGTCCTGGCTCATCAGATGTGGAGCAAACCGTCAGGAAACGGCTCATATCTGGAAAACTCTATCAGCGAATGGAAACAGGCTGAACAAACAGCCTGTTACTGCCACTGGCTGATAGACAGATGAAAACAGTTGCGTGAGATTAGATGAACGTACATGTGAATCAACTGAGTTAGTACTCTGCACGTTTGACAACATCCATCTTTGTCTCTGGCTGTGTAAATACATTTACTCACCCTTTGTTATGAGAAAAAAAAAACTAATCCAGCGGGCAGGCTTGTCCAGACAGCACTTCCACCACCTGTGTGTGCTTTACACCTGAGCTTACATCATCCCGATAACCTCAGGCAACACATGGTGACACATTGTGTTCCTCATCACCCACATCCAATGGGAAGCCACCGCAGAGCTCAACCACACGCTCTCAGAGGGGGAACACGGAATGACTAAAGCAACAATAATGTTTTTGGAGAAGGAGCACAAAGCCATTTATGGTCTGATTTGGGATTATGGTGAGCTGGCACTGGGTGCTCTGTAAACAGCACCCAGTCTGATTGTCTCAGAGAACCGATATGGACGGGTGCCACGCCATCGCACTGTCACAACTCTGTGTTATCCTCTTAGTGGACACACAGGATGACAGGAAGCGAGTCCTGTTCAAATATGTGGCAAACCGCTGTCTGCACACTGGTTGGATTTAGAGGTTGTGCACAGCGGATAGAGTGGATAAATGGAAGGTTTTTTTTTTCTTTTTTGGGGAGAAAAAGATATTTTGTCCAACTAATTTGCTGAGGCTATCGAGACAGGAGGCTGTCCACTTGGTTGAGCACAGCGGGGGTAACCTTCAGAAGTGCTTCTGGGTTCAATGTCACATCTCCTCTCTACACAATCCCCTAGAGTGCCTCTTAACATGTTTAGAAGGAAAGAAGAGACCGTTTGCCAGCGCACATGCGTCAGTTCTTTCATCTATCATTCAAGAGGGTGATGTCATGTTCGAACCACACATTCTCAGACAGATGCTGTAACCTCAGTGAACTGACTTCATGCATTTTTAGAGGCCTCATGCATGAATAACGCCTTAGATATGCTGAAAGGCTGTAATGATAATTTAGGTTGATGGAACGCAAACAATTCTTCAGGTGCGTGTAAACGCTCTTATGTTTTACTGAACAGCCATTACACACACAAGGCGGCCTCAAGGTCTTCTCAAAGCTGGAATGATGCTCAGAGTCAGTGTCTATCCTGCTGAAGTGTCCTTGAGTGACACTCTAAACCTCTACATGCTCCAGCGGTGCAGCAAAGTGCTGCTCTTTCTTATGATTCACATGGATGTTCTAATTCTCCCTGATATGTTAATAAACAAAACCACTCGGCGTCATCTGCGGGAAAAGTCTCAGCCTTCTGTGATTATAAACGTCACCACGATGTAACTGATTTCTCTGTGTGATGTGTGGGTAATGAGACCAGTGTGTCATTCTCTCTTATTTAGTGCCTCATCATCGGAGGGGGCCCCTGTGGCCTGCGAACAGCCATTGAGCTCGCTTTGATGGGTGCCAAAGTGGTGGTCATCGAGAAGAGAGACTCCTTCTCGAGGAACAATGTGCTGCATCTCTGGCCCTACACCATTCATGACCTGCGAGGCCTCGGGGCCAAAAAGTTTTATGGCAAATTCTGCGCCGGTGCCATAGATCACATCAGTGAGTATCTGACGGTACAGAAACAAGACATGATGCTGGCTTCTGCTTTTCATTGGCCTGTGATCACATGCTATCAGCCTCTCTGAACCCTGAGCTTCGCTTTGAGAGAGTGATAGAGTTCAGGCCTCACGCTCGTCAGTGTCAAGATAACATAACATGAAACACAAAGTTTGGCAGTGTTTTACATCTGTAAAGACTAATGTGTGTGTGTGTGTGTGTGTGTGTGTGTGTGTGTGTGTCTAATAGGCATCCAGCAGCTGCAGTTGATCCTACTGAAAGTCGCCCTGATAGTTGCAGTGGAGTTTCACATCAATGTGGAGTTTGTCAAGCTGCTGGAACCTCCGGAGGATCAGGAAAACGAAGGTATCCATCCATATGTTCACTTCGCTACCGCTATGTACGTGTCCAAACAATAGATTAACAATACTTTTATATTGACCCGCTTGACAGTTGTTTTATGACCTGCAAACTTTGGGAACCTGAGGAGATTGACGCAGCTGGAAAGAATATGACTGGGACACGAAGCAGGATGAACTTAAGAAGTTTAATAATCTGTAAAGCTAGATATCGACATCAGGTTTCATCTGTTTGTTACACAGACACTGTGTAGCTGCCTTGAGGACCTGCGTTTACTCTCTCACTCTGTAGTTTGGCGCTCTTCTGCTTTTAGGCTGGTCAGGCAGCAAGGGATTTCTTATCCTGCAGTATTTAATTTCCTTGACAGCCACCAATAAACAGGAGACAAACATTGGCAGCGATCTCGTTTTTCATCATACTTAGATGAGGTTAACGGAGGTCAGGTCTGCTGCCAGACTTTCCTGTTAGTGATCAAATATATATGCCTGCTACATACAGCACCCACTTAACACATTAATAACATTGAATGAACAGTGCTTCCCTTGTTCAAACCGAAAATGTAGTGGTAGTGTGCTTTTTTTACTCTCATCTCCCTCATAAATGTTCTGTAGCACGTACTCTGCAGTAAAGATGACTCCTTGACCTTCTCATCTCATGTTGGACTCTAAACTCTCAGGAAGAAAATAACTTGCACACTGTTGTCAGGTGTCTCCTCAGCTGCAATATCAATACACCGATAACAACGAGAGCCTTGCCTAAATTTAGACACAAACTTATCCCTCCTGTTCTGCTGTGACGGACTTAGCTTGCCCTTGACATCATGGAATGTATTTTCCACATGGCGATGTTGCACAACAAGCTGCCAGGCTGTTACCGTGATCGTCTCACACTCCTGCTGCACCCGCGCTGCATGCTTAAAATGGCTAAGGTTAACTCTAATGAAACTCTTAGTTAAGTTTGCAGGCCAGATGCAGTGGACTTTGCAGATATGGGGCATCTCTGTGCTACGTGAACATACTGAGAGCTGTCCTTCCATGCTTGCTCTTCATTAAACACAGCAATAACATGTCACAAGGGGAATATTACTAGGATTTATACTGTGTTTTTGGTTCATCTTACTTATCTGTGTCTTTTGTTTCAATCTTTTAGGGATTGGGTGGAGGGCCGCAATCCGACCTGCTGATCACCCTGTGGCTAACTTTGAGTTTGATGTCGTGGTGGGGGCGGATGGACGCAGGAATACTCTGGAAGGTGAGAAGACACCAAACAAAAGGGGTGAACAGACGCCTCAGGTTCCACTTTACTTTGCTTACAAAGTACGTTATAAAGTTACCTGTGTCTGATCAGGGAAGGAACAGTCCGGGACCCAGTTGTATATTTTCCCATCATTAACAGCTAACTTTCCCATCAGAGCAGCGTTGGAGCCTCTGAAAATGACATAACTATATTTTTCGGTTACTTTTTCCAAAGTAGTTTTCTGTGGATTTCTTGTGTTCGTGTTCTAAATCTCTGAAGCATCACGTGGAAGAAAAAGTCATGTTTAGTGTTAAATTTAGGTCAGATAAAAGCCAGCACGCTCTGTTTACTGAACAATCCAAGGCATCCAACAGGACTGTTTCTGGACTCTCACTTTGAATAACTGCATTATTTCTGTTGTGATGCTATAAATGAAGCTCACCTTCTGTAAACTTACACTCACATGAAGCCATTGATCTCTCCCAGCGGGAAAGGATATACATCAAACCTTGAAAGACTGTACAGAAATAGAGCAACACTGGGGCTCAGTGCAGCAGCTGATGCATGCATGCTGGACTCTCTCCATCTCCCTGTCTCACTATTTCGGCCTCTCTCCTAAAAATGCTGTCATCTAACAGCCAATTTGCATCGGATGCTTATTCCTAAAAAGGGTATTTTGGGGCAGAACAAGATGCTTAGCTCATTCTTCAATTATGAAGAAGCCTGGGGGAAATGATTTCCCCCTGCAGTCAGCCTGCTTTTGAACTACTTTTGTGTCCTAGCTACAGTAACACACACAGTTAAATACAGCCAGAGGAAAAGGTCCTCCATGTATTATCACAGGGACAGTTTGAGGGAGCAGTGACAAGTTCAGACGCTTTATTTCTGCCACACTGTCTCTGTCTCATACATCACACATGAAACCTGTTTTCTTCTCCTTCCTGGTGACATTTCTAGTGAGTTCTTGCTGGTTTGATAATACCAGTAAATGTTGAACCTTAATTTTAGTCTATTTGATGAGTGCTGGTTGGTACATAGAAAGTTAACACTGAGAGAACACTTTAATTTTGTTTCCTGTATCTCTGTTCTCTGATTCAAACTATCTGAAAAAGACAGTTATAAAAAGAACAGTTCTCCTGGTGAAGTACTGCATAAGGTTCGTTGAATTAGATTCCTTGAAAAAAAAAAAAAAATTACTTAACTTGATGATAACCTTTAATTCCTGGTGCTTTTTACAGCCCGTAGCTTTTGCTCACTTGGTTATATAAAGGCTCACCTTATCCAAAAATAACTACTTTGTAATTATGGTTCAACGCTACTTTTACTGTGGTTTTGACAGAAAAGCCGAAAGGACTGGTTTGCTTAGGAACGTCAACATCCTCCCTGTTCATTCTCTGCTTCATTCTTTATCTCGCCGTCTTTTTTCCCCACTCAGGTTTCAAAAGGAAGGAGTTCAGGGGAAAGCTGGCGATCGCCATCACAGCCAACTTCATCAACAGGAACACCACTGCAGAGGCCAAAGTCGAAGAGATCAGCGGCGTGGCCTTCATCTTCAACCAGAAGTTCTTTCTCGATCTCAAAGAGGAGACAGGTGGGTCAGAAGCACAGACAAACGATGGTGTTAGCTGGAATTATCTGACAGAAAAGTTTTTCTTCTGTTCGCCCTGGTTTTAATCAGTGACCACTGATGAAACGATTTTGAGCGTACCTCTTAACAATTTGGGGGGTTGGCTTATCAACATGATAACATAATTAGACATTGACGAGTCTGAGTCCCTCCAAATGTCCTCTACACTTTGATGCCCTGTTGATTCTGATTTTGACTTTCTTAAACCCTATGATTTGTTGCAGGCATTGATCTGGAGAACATTGTGTACTACAGGGACAACACGCATTACTTTGTCATGACTGCCAAGAAACAAAGCCTGCTGGACAAGGGAGTGGTCATTAATGTAAGTAGAACATTGTGACCTGCTGTGTTATATTATTATTTTCAGTTTTTTATGAAAATGTGTGTCCTAATAGCTCACTTTTTGTTGGAAACGTGGACAGCACGACAGAGGGCGAGAGCCAGAATAGTTCAATCTGTACTTTTTATTATTTTACTCATTTTGTTATACTGTGGGGCTTTTATTTCACTTCTGGGTGCAGTATAACTAAAACAATTCTCAAAGGGAACAGATCAGAATGAAAGTAGTCTTTAGAGCTCAGAGCTCAGACGTGCTCTGTGTGACCTTCTCCTGACTGTCATGCTTCTGTTCAACAGGATTACACAGAAACCCAGATGCTGCTGAGCAGTGAAAATGTCAACCAGGAAGCTCTTCTGTGCTACGCCCGAGAGGCTGCTGACTTTGGCACCAACTACCAACTTCCCACGTTGGACTTTGCCATGAACCACTGCGGGCAGCCAGATGTGGCAATGTTTGACTTCACAAGCATGCACGCCTCTGAGAACGCTGCTCTGGTCAGGGAGAGATTTGGCCACCAGCTGCTGGTGTCACTGGTTGGCGACAGTCTGCTCGAGGTAAGGAAATGAAAGTCGTATCAGGTTAAGTCAAGTGAGCTCGGTTCAGGTGAGCGCAGGGTGTGGGGGAAGAAGAAAAGAGACTGTTACACAATCTGGCGGTCATGGCTTGGAGGCTCAGTTTTCTACGGTCAGATGTTGGAGGGTGAAGAGCCCGTGAAAGGGAAAGTGTTGATGTTCCTGCTCCAGTGGGCTGTGAGCTGTTCCGCCTCCTTTGTGTGTACATACTCACCCTTGATGATGGTATGCCAGCAGTCATTGAGCAAGTTGAATTTTTCAGCGCTGGGATGATTGCGGTCGTCCTGACACACACAGGGCACAACACTTACTGCTTGCATGATTTAGGGAGGCCTTAAAGAAGGCTGTACAGACACGTACAAGCTCATCTGTGCATTTCTAAGGACGGTAATTACTGTAACTGTTTGTAAGATGTAGTCTGATCATCAGCACTCTCATATGCGACAAAACAAACAGAGCACCAATAGTGATTTTTACACCTTTCCTTTAGTGAAACGAAATCAACACTCACAAACTGCAAACAAATCATTGACATACCCAACACACCCAAACATTTATTACTATATCCACCCCCCATCTTACACCAGTGCTGAGTCTTTTGTCTCCCAGTATTTATATTATGTAATATCTGTCTAGACGCCTGTTAAGCGTTTCACAATTTGAAAGACTTATGTATAATATGCCTGATAATATTTTGTGTCGCTAATTAGCTTTCAGTCTAATCACAGTATTTGTTTGTAAAGTAAAGTTTGTTTCTTCATGTACGCTGACACACAGTTACAATCAGAGATATTTGATCTGTGTTCTGTGCAGCCTTTCTGGCCCATGGGGACCGGTTGCGCCAGAGGCTTCTTGGCTGCCTTTGACACAGCCTGGATGGTCAAGAGCTGGGCTCAGGGTCAGACGGTCCTGGAAGTGCTGGCAGAGAGGTACATACAACACAGACACACACACACACACACACACAACGAGTGCATGTAAGCAAGAGTGCGTTTGCATATATGTGCCATTCAATACCATTATTGTATACCAGTATTGTGTGTTCTCATACTCACAGTCTGAATAATGTTCAAATGTTCAAATGTTTTATTTGTGTGTTTCTATAGAGAGAGTATTTACAGGCTGCTTCCACAGACAACACCTGAAAACATTGCCAAAAACTTTGAACAGTACACCATAGACCCTGGCACTCGATACCCCAACCTCAACTCCTCCTGTGTCCGGCCACACCAGGTGAGAAGAAGGACTCACTTATAATATCAGATTCTTACCATTTTTAAACAAATATAAGTTGTTGAGTGTGCTGATTGTAACACTTTTCCTTTGTATTTCAGGTGCGTCACCTGTACATCAGTGGAGAGCTGAATTCCTGCTCTCTGGAGCGCGCTGCTACCATACGTCGGCCTGTCAATCTCAGCAGACGAGGTTAGTGTAACAGGAATCGGCAGATTCCTGCGTGTTGTTTTCACGAGTGAATCTGTAGTTAAAAGCATACCCGCTGCTGACTCCTCTTCAGAGTATTTAATCCCTCATGAAAAGGGTGTCCTCCCCTCTGTTACTTTGAAAAGATCCTCATCTCCCATTGTTTAGGGAACGGGGTTTGTTTTTACGTGTGGGTTCACTGGGAGGAGGAGGCTTTGACAGCGGAGCCGCCGGGCGGTGGAGCGTCAGGCACACATATCTCAATTCTCGCTCTCCGAGTTCAACGTAGCTTTATGTTCCTGCCTAAAATATGTTCATACTCATAAATCATTTTGAGCATGTCTGAATTTATCTTGATAAAAATGTACAGTATGTGAGGTAAAAACTAAACATTCCTCCTCCTTTGTAACATAATGTAATTATTGTGCTGCAGAGTTCAGGCAGGGATTATATGTACTGGGAACTTATTGTAAAGACAGAAGCTGTACATGATAAACTGAGCTGTATGTTCGACTCGAGTAACTCGAGTCCTTCACCAGAGGCATCAAGGAAGTACGTGTCCAGACAAAGACGCGCACATACCTCAGCACCCACTCCCGGCATATCTGTCATAGTCTTATTTATTGGCACAGAACGTGTTGTCGGTCCATGCTTGTGATATCACATCATCTTCAGCCTAAACTTCTCTTCTTTAGTGTTTTTAAAAAAAAATCATTATTATTATTATTTAAGGAACTACATTGTCGGATTGATAGATCTAACTTTCCTCTGTGTTTCTTTTGTAGAGTCAGAGATCAGACCAACGAGGCTTCTCACCTGGTGCCAGAAACAGACAGAGGGCTACAGGAATGTGACGATCACAGACTTGACATCTTCTTGGAAGAGTGGCATCGCCCTCTGTGCCCTCATCCACAGGTTCAAACCTCAGCTGATGTACGTAACAACGTAACACACGCCAGATAATCAGCACTAGCCTGCAGCGCTGCATCTGTACATGTAAAAACACTCATTAACATCTCTCTTTACAGTATCTAAAGCATTCACATGAACAACCCCCTTTTCTTTAAATGAACCCTGCACCCTATTTGTAACAACTAGTTGTGAACACATCCATTTCTTGTGGGTGTGTTAAATATGCTCGGCATCAAAGCAAGTCTTTTATCTGTGTGTGTTTTCTGCCGTGCTCTCTACTTCCCCCTCACAACTTGTGAAACACTTGACCCTTTTTAAGAGTGCTGATAGATGTGAAAAAGACTTCATACGCAGCTGTCATATACATCTAGCTGGTAGTAGAGGGTGCTAGCAGTGCAGCTGTGTACATTTCACACATTTTTACCAAGGGCAATGAGTTTCAGCTCGACTGAAATAAATGCTAGGTAGTCATGAAGTCAAACTAATAGCCCTTTCTGTCTGTTGATCTGGAGTCGTGGTGAAAAACAACTCACAGAGGACAAAATCTTCCTTAAAAACAGGATTTTCCACTAAGATTGCCTTACACAGCATGAGATTAGTCTTTGCAACTGTAGATAAGTACATTTACAAATCTAATTATATCCTCTCACTCTTTAATTATTGCCTTCATACCTCGCCACATGCCACTACAATTTCATGTGGTCCTGTAAGTTTCCAGGAACCACTGGCATTTTTCCCCTTCCCTCCTCCATATGCATGCCTGTCAGCAGACTGCAGAGAGGGGAGCAGGTTTGTAGAAAAGAAAGAAAGGAAGAAAGAGAGAGTGGTCTCTGTGCTGACAGAAGAGCTCCAAAGTTTGTGTGTGCTGCTGCTAGGTTACTGCGCTCCTCTTTACATTATTTCTGAAGGTGTCTGCACACCGTCAGTTAAGGTAAAGACGTCAACGCTGGGGAATTTTTCTCCCATTAGGAGCCATTTGCTGCAATTTTCTCCAGCAATTCAAGAAGCGAGGGGTGAAAATTGATTGAGCGTGATAAGTTTCTGTGTAAAGTTATTCCATTGTGCTAACTGTGCTCCCTGTCAGTCACCTGACGCCTACACGTAGACATGAAAGTCTGTCAGGAAATAATCCTTTCAAGAATCTCAGTTACGAACCTTACTGTTACATTCCTGTCTTATGTCTATTCTTAAATAGTTATTATATGGAAAATATGCACTTTAAAATGATTAAAAATATGTTCAAAGAAAATCTAATGAAATAATCTGATTATGTATAAATTTCAGAGTAATCAGGTGACAGATAAAGCAGAAACAAATTAATGTTCTAAGACTGTAAATGTGCACACAGTATCTATATATGTTTCCCAGCTGCTTTGCAATGACATATATGTGTTTTTTTTTATTACCTTCCTCTTACTGAACCCTCCATTACTCTCTTTTTCCATCAGAGATTTTGACTCGTTAAATGAAGAAGACCATGCTGCAAACCTCCAGCTGGCTTTTGACATCAGTGAGCGTGAATTTGGGATCCGGCCGTTCACGTCTGTGAAGGAGCTGAGTGACGATCAGGAGCTGGACAAGACCAGGATGATCACCTACCTGTCCAAGTTCTACGAGCTCTTCCGTGGCACACCACTACCTGCTTCAGGTAGCCTGCCTACACTACTATACACTACACTAATTGTGCTTTGTACTCTACCTGTACTCAACTCGATTCTACCCTGCTCTCCTCTACTCTCTAATTACAACTCAACTCTTGTATATAATAATATAATATTATATATATTATATATTATAATATGATATAATGATCCTAACTCTACTCCTCACTCTTCTATACTGGACTTAGCTCTACCAACTGTACTGTCCTACTGTATATTCAACTCTACTTTACTTCATACAACTGTACCTTGTTTGACTCTACTCTATTTGACTTTCATATTTTCTTTTTTATTGTACGACTAAAATATGTAGGGACAACCAAAAAATGAAATTCCGGAGACATGTTTTAAGGAAACCAATCATTTGGTTCTTCCTTGTGCACTATTCGTCAAATAAAGTGGCATGACAGGAATCTGTACCAGAGCCTTCAATAGATTCTTGACAACATGAAGACACTGTCTGTCTCTAATGAAGGGGTATTCAGTGCCTACCTATATTTTGTTGTTTAATTTCATCTCAGCCAACCATTTATGCTCCTGACATGCAGCTGAGTAATTCTTCATTTTTTTTAGTGGAACATTTTGCTATACAGATTCAGCAACTCACTTTTTTCCAGGCCACTCGTATAACTTTCCTAATCTATATGGTCATTATTCATTGATATCGTCTGACATTTATGGCTATGCACTGTGGAAACACTGAAATCTTTAATGCAGTCATGTGTTTTACTGCAGGTTCCAGAGGAGTGGATGAAAACAATGAAGATTATCCGTCTAAAGAGGTCAGAAGTAATAATAATGTGCTCAATCTTGCACTGCCGAGAAAACGGGTACCAAAGGTAACTCCACACTGAAATCTTTAAATCTGTTGTGATAAATACAACAAGCTGACTGACTCTGACTTTCTTTACTTCCACTTCATGTGGGATCTATTTTGTATAAATACAATATTCTATTGTTAAAAGAGTTTAAAAGGGTAATGCATTCAATAAGCATGACAAGATTTTCTCCAGCAGTTTTTGGCTTGACTCTTTTGACTGTTGGTAATTTAGTTTTCGTCCCCCCCCCCCTTGTTCTGCACTTTAAGGATGAAAAGAAGTCAGACGGTACAGATCCCATTTACAAACGGAGGCGGAAATTCTGTTATTTGGAGGAGGTTTGTTGCTAAACTACTTACACACAATTTCAGTCTCACTCATGTTAACAGAACACAGTCATGACTGTTGTCTGTCTCTAGGCCACCAATCTGTCGAGTAATGGCTCCTCAGTGCGAGAAAGTCAGGAACCCAAGGAAAACAAAGTGCGCTCAATGGCTACTCAGTTGCTGGCCAAATTTGAAAGCAAACCCAGCCACCCAGTCCGGAGAACACAGGTAAAAACACAACAATGTGTTCATTCATAGATAGATAGATAGATAGATAGATAGATAGATAGATAGATAGATAGATAGATAGATAGATAGATAGATAGATAGATACTTAGACAAATACTTGTACATCCTTCCTGTCTGTATATAGTTAGAAATGGATATTTGCCCACTTTTTCATGGATCATAAATATGTTTTAAATCTCCCTTGTTGTAAGCTGGAGCTCTGACAGCGGTCTGTGGTTGTAATGAGACAAAACTTTCCTTTTGCCAATGCTACAAAGTCTTCTCTTGTCTTTTATTTCCAGCATTTCATCTTTTCAGCCTTTTCTATTTCTGTGGCTTTTGATTAACAATCTTCTTAACTTTCTGTGAAATCTCAGTCAGACTGTGAGAGGTCCTCCCCGCTGCAAACTCTTGACCTGACTGAGAGTCTGCATCTTAAACACAGGCCCCCCGTCCCACCTAAACCTCCTCCTGAGTTACAGGTAGTCTGGAGCCGCCACATGGCAATTAAAGACACACAAACAGCAGCCAAAGGCATCAGGACAGTCTTTAAAACTAGTGACAGTCTGTAAAGCTTCACATAAAATAGTCAGGTATTTGCATGTTATTTCTGTCCTGCTGCCCCAAATGTCACACACAGACATTTGCAAACTATTATGTACATTTACTTTAAACACATACACCACTGTTGTGATGATATAATTTACCTAAAAACATGTAAATAAACACTGCCGCAAGTGTTTTTGCATATTTCCTTCACTCCAGTTTGAAGTTCTTGTTACACATATGGAAGCAAAGTCAATGCTTTGGCCAGTGTTTGGTCAGCTGTATACATTTTATGTTCAAAATTCCACAAAAAAACATTCAAATGAAATTTTGACTAAGCCGACATGAAAGTAAATTACCTTAGTTGATTCAGGCATAGTCAAACAAGCGTGATGATTCCTTATTATCCTTCCTTTGAATTCAAATTGTTATAAAAAATAATCTTAAATGCAAGCGTGACTGAAGCATAACTCAATTTTTCCAGTTGTTCCAGTCACATAACTAGTGTTATGATTTTTGCTTAGTTACCAGACACACATCTCGACTTTTTTCCATTTGCTGTATAGAGTGAACTCAGTGTGGTAATTGGAAATTAATTCAGTGTATACTTACACAATGTTTTCAGGCATTGCAGTTGCTGAAGTCAAAGCATTGTACTCATGAGCTAGGTATTCAGAAAGTGTCACTAAAAGATTAATGTGAGTTTAGCGGTCTCTTTTGTTTAACTGTAACTTTAGGCTGGCTCAGATATCACACTCACCCTTCAATTGAAGAAAGTTTAAAAAAAAAAAAAATCAGTTTCTGCTCACAACTGCATTACCATGTGATGATTACATAACTTTGGCAAAACTTAAAACAGACTGAATCACTGCAGTAGGTTACCTACACAAGTGGATTTTCATGCTGTGCTGGCCTGACTGACACCTCAAAACACGTCTGCTATGCTTTGAAAATTGTTGGCAGCAAATGTCAAAAGTATTTATGTAGTTAATGGCCTTAAATATGTATAAAACCACCTGTATGGTTCTTTAAATGATCTACAGTCTCTAAGTGAATGGAAAATTACTTATACCAGAGCTCACACGTGCACTATATTATCCCTTTCAGTTTGAAGTCAGTATCAGAAAAGCAGCAAAACACTTAGTGCCTCCAAAGACTCTGCCCAAACCCCGACTCCAGCCTCAGTCCCAGCACCCATTTTCAGTAGTGAAGCTCAGACATGTTGATCAAACGCAAGATGAGACGAAGTCCGAGCCTCAGCCTGAGAGCGCAGACCCCCCTGCTCCTTCTTCGTCCTGCCACTCAGCAATCCAGTTCATGTCAAGAGTTCTCCAGCGCCTCAGGGAGGTGGATGAACACATCTCTGAGGTGATCACTATCTCCTCTTTCATATCTTTAACTTCTCCCTTCTGTTTATGTCTCTGTCCTCTTTTTAAACCCGTGCAATTGTTGCGTGCTCTCATCCCCAAAAAGGGCCCCAGAGTGAATGTTGATTATATATTATGTCCTGATTATACATTTAGGCTTGTGTAATGTGTAGTCAGATGGTGAAGTCAGCCCCTAAATTATCCAGCCTGACGAAAATGGCAAGAGCAGGCCTACAGACCTGGCACAGGCTGAGACAGACACACAAATGGATTATTGGCCAGTCTGAGTCTGTGTGGAACAGGTCGGCCAGGGCCAGACTGCAGGCACTGGCCTGCATCTGCAATTAAGCTATGTAGATTACTCCGATTTTGCTAAAAGCCTGCCTGCGTTGGCTCGGATCACCACTGCAAAGTTATTCACCTTACCAAGATATTTAGTGTTGAAGTTCTTTGGCTGAGGAAAAATTGGGCGTGTGAGATCTGTTTTGAGAATTTTCCTAAAATACAGGGGACGGACAAAATATTTCAGAGTTCTTTTGATTGAGTGTAATAACAATTTTTCTGGTGCGTACAGAGCTGGAGCCAGGAGAGTGGCTTAGCTTAGCATAAAACAGGGTAAACAGATAGCCCAGCTTAAATATGTATATTTCATATATAGTTCAAATATATAATCAAAGTTCAAATATACATGTTTCAGTTGTTTAATCCATTTGACAAACAACAAATTGTGGCTTTAAGGAGAGTAACATGCTGTAACTACGTTTTAGCTAACAACGGCTGGGTGCAGTCTATTCACTATACCGTGCAAACAGCAGAGGCGCTGCACAGAGATGCCGGGTGGTTGACTCTACATTTGCTGATTTTTAACTTTGGACAGAGCCAGGCTAAATTTCCCCCATTTCCTTTATGCTATGTCTTTATGCTAAGCTAGGCTAACCACCTTCTGGCTCTAGCTCCATACAGACATTCAAATAACAAATGTAAATCAGTGAACTACTTCTTTAAGTTGTGTGGCGTCTTTATTATTTTATGCCCCCTGTATTATCGGCGTGTAGATTACCAAAGTTTGCGCATAGCATTCTTGATTAATTACTCTTTTGATTAATGTGCCTTGAAATTGACTGTGACTCACTTAAGCCTTAAAGACTGAATACTTCACTATATGATTTATGAACATATTTTTTGGCTGAACCGACCTACTTGTCTCAGATTTCTCCGCGAGGTCTGTGTGGCTGTCTCAGTTTTCTGTTCCAGTACAGTATGAGTAACCACATCAAGTGGGGTGTGAAATTAATGTAATAAGGCAGCCTTCGTTCCACACAGCGATGTTATTGTTCTCCTCCAACAATACACACTTAGCTGTCAAAGCTTGCTCCTTATTGGGAAAGTAGAACAGAAAGGTCTTTCATCATTTAGCTGTGTAGTGCGTATTAAATGGTTATTAGCCTACCTAATTATGTCTGCACACTGAAAGCTCCACATTTGTTGGTGGGAGAATGTGTCTCATTGTACTGTGCAGACGAGACTGATGGCGCTTCTTTTGTTCCTGTGCTCCGTGTCATCCTGCAGAAAAAAGCTCAGACACAACAGACTAGAGAGTTTCATACAAAAAGTATAAAGGAAAAAGCCGTTCACCTTACTGGGTTGTTCTCAGGAGACAGCACAGCTGTACTCAAGGTGACTATCTCAAGCTTGTGTGTGACCCCCCCCCCCCCTCGGCCTGGCCTTGTGTTTTGCACTTCCTCCCATCACAGTGTGATTTTCTTTTTTCTTTTTGTTTATTTGCATGTGGAAACACATCACGTCTGGGATCATGTCAAGTGTTGCATGCAGCCCCTTTTCTACCTATGCAGTATTTTGTACAACATAGAATTTTTGTTTTACCTACAAGCAGGAAAATGTCTCTGAAATGTTATCATGGTAAGTAGTTATAATATTTTTATAACAGAGGTGTATCACATAATGACATTGTGAAAGGAATCTCGTGTAGTCATTAACCTACAGAGAATTATCGCCTGAATGTGAAGCTCCCTGAGTTTCAGCTCATCATTTAGCATCTTCAACCTTACTGTTTTTAGTTCACTCTAAAAGCAGCTAAAGAGTCAGATATTTCCCTCAGAAGAAGGTGGAGAAACGGAGCCAAAAGGGTAAATACTGGACTTGCTAGGTAACCACAAACACATTTACAAATGAATGATAATGGTGCGCCATAAGTTAGAGTGACCATATTTTCTAACCCCCAGACCAGGACCCTTAATTATACTGCACATGCACGTACGTAGGTGTTTTCAATTATTTCAGTGCCAACTTAGCAACATTTTCTAAATCAGGACTAGGGACACTTTGCTAGTAATTTGTAAAAACTGGGATGTTTTAGTGTTTTACAGACATTTGTTGGTACTCAGGACACCCAGCTAGATCGACACTGGGACAATCCCGGATTGGCTGAATTGCCTTTGTTTAATTCTGGTGTACCTAATAACCTGGCAAGAAGAGTTCATGTTCATGACGTCATGTTTGTTCCAGTTGGGAAGGCTCAACATTTCATCCCAAAGGCAACACACGGAAATCTTCCAGATACAAAGAGGGACTGTTTAAGACAGCGTTAAAAAACAAGCATCTTAGCTCAAGATTTATGTCGTTGTCATGTATCTTCTTAATTATAATCGACAGATTTATGCAAAAGGGCTGCTGCTTTGCATGAGAGCTTCCCTTTTAACTGCTGTTTTCTGCCCCTTGTGCTTTTAATTACCAGCAGTCCTCACAAAAGAGAAGTGTGTGTCCTTGTGGTGGCACTTTGTGGGTTTCTCTGCTCCACCCATCCCAAAGAGCCTGCTCCAACTCAACAGCCAGATGTTACAGCAGGACGTACTCTAGTTTGATGTAAAGGAACTACACATTATGATCCATGTTTTCTTTTTCAATGTTTGGATCAAATTTGATTCCTGAAGAGCGATTGGGAAACTATTTAGACATGATCTCACTGAACCATGTGTGTTTATCCATATAACCTTGTGATTAT
The DNA here is from genome assembly GCA_023373845.1 of Nibea coibor. Classification (NCBI taxonomy): domain Eukaryota; kingdom Metazoa; phylum Chordata; class Actinopteri; family Sciaenidae; genus Nibea; species Nibea coibor. Next base: position 9,028,345 of record CM041738.1, on the reverse strand, counting down.
CTATAATTATCTTGCTTGCTTTCCTTAACTGTGTTTTCCTCTTGGCTGAATGTTAGCAAGCAGTTGCGGAGGAGTCTAAAGCTGTAGGCTTTAAAGTAAAGAAAGTGGTCAGCCTCTCTGAAAGTGACTCCAGACGCAGAGCCTCACACAGAGCTGTCATTTCACAAATATCCACAAGATGATATCTAAACACTAAGACACTCAGGAAATAACACTGACAAGAAAAGGTGTTGATCTGTGTGGAAAACATTCATTAACACAGCTGTGTTAGTCCTTACATTAGACTCAACTTCTTCAGACTTTATATGTGGCCTGATTTCATTCTCCAGTTCCATGTTGAAAAACATCTCAGTCTTGCTTAGCCAACACATTTCTGATTGTGGAGAAGTTTGATAATGTTATTAGACTTTTGATTGACATTTGAAATTAATCTATAGTCTATAACTTTATTCTTGGAAGCTTCTTGGAAAATTCCTAAACTCATGCTAATGTTTTGACCTTTAGTTAATAGCTAGAAAATAGCTAAAGCGGAAAGATAAAATTAGATTAAACATAATGAATGTCCACAAATGTGTAAATGAATGTTTTTTTATTCAGACAAGTTCAAAATGGTTTGCATATTGCATGGTTTGATTTCAATGGGTGTTAAATCCACAAATGTGTGTGAAGATGTTTCAGTATGTTTATTATGCAGGTATTTAATTACTTGGGGGTAAAGTCCGTGTTTCAGCTCGTATTATAACGAGGTGTCATTAGTGCTCATCTTGCTGTCTTTAATCATTCTTCACTCATGTCTGTGCTCTGTTTCCCAGGGCGGCTCATTTCGCAGGGCATTCCCCCCGTCGGGTGACAAGTGTCACTCATGCGACAAGCGTGTTTATATGGTGGAGAGGGTCTGCACCGAGGGGCTCTACTTCCACAGGGAGTGTTTTCGCTGTTCTACCTGCAGCTCTGCCTTACGTCAGGGAGCTCACGCCTTCGACTCTGAACAGGGTTTGTAACATCAAACATCAGCTGTCGTATTAGATCCACGTAATACTAAAGAAGGTCAGTATTCAGTTGGCTGACGTTTGCTGTAATCTTACAGGGAAGTTGTACTGCAAGCTTCATTTTGATCAACGCAACAATGGGACAAACCTACGGAGGAATTTGTCTCTACGTTCAGTGAGTGCTCTGAATTTCTAACGATGCCCATCTTGGCCATATTTACATATTGTGACATATCTAACCTCTCTGTCCGTCATATCCTCTACTTTAGAATCGTTGTGGAGCTGGAGTTCAGGAGCGATGCGTTAATGATGAACCGAGTTCTGAGTCCAGCAGCACGGCAGACCTGCAGAGTCAGTCCTCGGCAGGTACCTTCAGCTCGTTCATAAGGAAACGGCTGAGCTGGCCCCTGAGTGTGACTCGTGCTGTGTGTAACGCCCCCTGGTATCTGTCCCACCGTGTGCGTAGTACAGCACAGGCGCTCGTCGGCCACCTGAGGGACAATGCCCAGGACTATGCATCCCTGTATGAGCTACTGAGCATGAGCTTGCCCCTGCTGCTCGTTTTACAAGAGGTACTGCTGCAGATTTACACAGAGGCCGTGCCTGATGGGCCCAGCTCTATACAGCCTCTACTGCTGTGGCTGCAGGAGCATATAGGCCACAGGCTCGTGTAGACACTCAGCAGACCCTCGCTGTTAATATTTGACTTCAGATGTCATTAAATCTGTGGCTGAGTGGCACATTAGCTGGAGTGTTCTCATCTTGCTATCATTTGTAGCTGTGCACAAGCACCTTTATTAATGTTTACTTGCCTTTTATAATGATAATGCAGGTAGATTTGCTCTCAGTGCGTTGGATGTACTTGTACATCAGCCAAAGAAGAGACACTGTAGGTTGCTCATGCAGCTTTTTTTTTTTTTTTTTGCAATTTACTACAGGCAGTAGGGAATAATAATGAAAAGCTGCACCATATTACTTGTACTTAAACTGTACAGTACTCATAGGGTTAAAATAAGTTCAACAGAAGAGGCCACAGTCAGTGCATTAAAGACTTGAGACTGCTGAAATGTCTGATCACCGTTGCTGTACAATCCAATCTTTTACAAACTGCCTTGGAAAATGGATCCTGCGGTTAAAATATCTTAACTCAGGTTATGACTGACTAACTTGATGCACTTTATGTTTGAGAACTGCCTTGTGGACGTTGCAGTAAACTGTCACATTAGATAACAGCCTGGTCTCATGTTAACACTGAAACATCTGGCGGGTTTTCTCTTGACTATACTGTACATATGTGCTCCTGCCATATGTTTTAAAAAAAAATATATGCAAGTATGTGTATTTCACACACATGCCACCAATTTACTCCTAATCTTTATTTACTTTGACCACTAAGTTTACGTTCATGAGCTGTTTTTATTGATTTGTCCACGGATAACACCAAAGAATCTTTTGATGCTGTGGTCTGGTGAGTTTCCTTCTCAGTATTTAGTTTTACTTTGCTGCCATCTACTGTTCACTCTCTGAATAACCATGAGGGCAAAAAGAGATACCCGACCCAGTGTAACATTATCACAACAGTTATGTTTTAAGTCATTGATTTAGATTTACTGTAGACAATAGACGCTGGTGAGCATGCTGTGATGTGTTTGAATGTGCTTGCCACTCTTGCCATAATTTTAAAGCATGTTGTCGGATGATCAACTGCAAACCTCTTTGACTGGGAGCCACACCGTCGCTTCCTATTCAGATACACTATCTAACGATACTTATGAAGCACTTTAGAGTTTCAGAGTATTTTGATTTTTTTCTTTATGAAATATTTGAAAATGATATTTGCGAAAAATGTCAGCTATTATTTTTAAGTGTTTACGGCATAACATGCTGGATATGCAACATGATGTTTGTGCGTTCTTATCAGCTACCTAATATTTCTTGTTGAATTACTGAATCTGGCGCATGTAATATGAGTATTTGGTTTACAGTGCAGTTAAAGGGTGGAAGACCAGTGTACCAAAGACGAGTTCTCATTCACCCTGACTGGACTGGGACATCATTTATTTTTAAGTCTGTATAACGAGAGGGAAGTCATGCAAACTGTAAAATGTACAATGGTGCCAACATGCAAATATCATCTTCATTATGAATGTCAGTATTTTGTTTTGTTTTCATAAACATTTTCTACTTTTGTGCTTTCATCTGTTGTCATTTAAGTCTGAATGTTTTTTCGATTTCTCTTCCTCTCGTTCAGCTGAAGACTTTTATGAAGTGTGTGATGCAGCTGGATGGTTAGGAGAAATGACATTTTGAAGGTGATCACATGACGTGCATGGTCACATGGTCGTGTGTGATGTGATACTGATGATAAATAACTGACGCAAAGTGTCTGATATGACCTAACAGCATTTACAGTGCTGGAATAATTAAACACATGTCTTGTGAGACTGAGTGACTAAACTTATGACTAATGAGCAGCTTTAGTGTTTGTCATTGATCCTCATTTGTCATTGATCCTCATTGTTTGTCATTGATTTGGGAATGAACTAGTACTAACTAAGCCTGATTCAAGACCTCTGAATAGCTGCCTACGCCGCCTATTTCTTCAGTGATTCAAATAGTATGAATAATGGAGTGGAACCAAACTGTAATTCAGTCTGATTGTTGGGTTTTATGAACTATAAAAGAGACAAAATCAAGGGAACTTTGAGTCTTAGTATTCCTCTTAAAACATCAACAAAAATCAGCACAAAAGAAATCAGTTCTGTCAGCATTAATCAATGGTAACCATCTTAACAGGCTCGTTTCAGTAGCTGTTTTTGACTGTATCACAAAATCTCCCTCTGCAGATCAATTTTCTGAGCCCTTTTTCATTTGCATTGAAGAAACTGCTGTTATCAAGGTCAAAGGAGAAGTTTCAAGCTTAACTTTAAAGCCAACATGGATGTGAAAACATCTGCAATTCACCGCTCCAGCACAGCTACTGTATTTAAAGGACCTCTTGGTGAGATTGTTTTGTCGGCTTCTGTTTCCCAAGTCCAACATTCGGCTGTTAAAGTCAGCAGTTTACCAATATTTGTTGAATTATCTGTGGTCAAATGAGCTGATGTATTTGCAGATATCGGGGAATACAAATGCATGTGTGGATTGTTGTGTAAAGCCTTTTGTGGTTTTTAACAATTAGAAAGGGATAAATCTGGTTCAAAACAAAGAATGAGCAGTGTTCGGACCGCTCTCATTACCACCAGCAGTCCTTTAGCACGACGCTTAAAACCTCTAGCTACTCGGAAGTCGTCAGATCACACTGTGGCTGTATTGAACAGCTTCCATCCATCAACGTGACTGTGGGAAAAAAACATTTTAATGGAACAGTTACATTTCCATGATGATAACGTTATGCTGACAGTAGCAGCAAAGAATCATGTAACGTTCCATATAGCATGATGCAGAGAAACTTTCACTTCCAGTGTGTACACTGTAAGTGCTGTAAATTTTCACGGCCCAACAGCACTAACACTTTGTTAATAAAACACATTACTAGCATTTTTCTGCCTCTTCTTCAATAACTTTAAATGAAAAGAAACTTTACGTTTTGTTAGAAACACTTAAGGAATGCAGTTAGAAAATCCTTGGCTTCAGTTTATATTCTGTTGAAACTTCTAGTAAATCATCATTTTTCATAACCGGTCTGATAAGTGTCGCGGGGGTCTGGAGCAGATTCCAGTTGACAATCTTTACACAATACTGAAGCGCTTTCCAGCCTTCAAAAACTTCAACAAATGCGACGGGCACATTTCCCATTTAATATAAGTACATATGTGATATATTTACATACTCTGTGTATAAACTAAGTACTATGTTGTTCTCTAGTAAGCTAATGTTAAGGCCAACACACAATAAATGAGTTAAACTGTTAAAAAAAAGATACTTGGTTGTTTGTTCAGTTAACAAAGTACTTCATGTTCGACACATTATATTCAATATATTTTACACACTGAATACAATGTGAACTAAAATGTTGCCTGGTGCCGGAACAAGACAATGCGTTCAGATGTCACACCTCAAAGATCCACAGATGTCTCTGTCCCCTTCTCCAATGTTTGTTTCCTTTGTTTTTTTATTCAGAAGCTGCCACGCAAGCAAGGTTATCACTTCACCCACAGAGGAGGGAGGAGAATAAAAGAGTGATGATAATTCTTCATGACCTCATGTATATGATACTGTCGGAAATGTTTTCTTGTGTTTTTGAACAATTCTTGGATCGTTTTTTTTGTGCAGATGTTTTACTTTTTAATAGTAAAATGTATGTGTTGTTATAGATTTCTGACTTTGTTTCACATACAGTGCAAAAAAAAAAATACATATAATATATAATACAAAAGGCACATACAATATTTTAGATGATTTGAAGCTGGTTTAGCTTTATTGTCATATTACCTCAGGAAAAAGGGGTGACAGATCAGGAAATGGTCATTGTGGTCGTTTTTAGAACCCTTGTTGACAAATTAAAACTATAATCTGTAATTTAATTATACATGTGCGATCACTCAGGGCTTCAAGTGTTAGAGTAGTAGTGTGTATAAAACTGTTTTCTTTCTAGTTGATCTATTATTTTTGCAGTGCAGTCTACATTTTACTGAGCTTTACCAGCAAAAATACTGATACTACAGCAAATGTCCACAGCTACGGCCGCCAAACTAAAACATTATGTCACATTGCCACAAAGATCTGAAAGTGAAGAACCATTGTCCATTTCTGTCCAGAGGTTCATGAAAGCACCATTTAATTTAGGAATATCCTCAGAGGTACAACCTCTTTGCTCAATAAAGTAGCTACATAATAAATTATAATTCACCTGTGTCCTCTTTTTTTTAACCTTTATTAAAATCTCACTGACACACGGGGTCTTATTCTCACTAGGGTCCCTGTCAAGACAAGACAGACAGACAGTGTTGTCTGTCAATATTGTTCAATACAAAAACAAAATAGAACAAATTATAGAAGTGAGAAGTGCAAATCTGCCAAAAATAGTGGTCAGATTTCAGTATCAGTAGTTTAAAATCCCCTACAGTTTCTACTGTATACGGATAAATAAGGACACAGCAGTCCAAGGATGGATTTATGAATAAACTTGTATCAATGCAATGTTCTGTACACACAGTAGTGATGACCAGTTCACTAAAGAATGCAGTGTACAGTGGTGTGTGAGCTCTCAGAGCGTGGTGATAGACAGCGTCCGACAGATGAGGAGAGTGAGCGCTAATGTGCTGCTGTTTCGTAGAATTAAAGGTAAAAAACAAATTTCCTTCACATTTTCCTGATGATCAACATGACATATAAAAGAAAAGCTTTCATCAAATGTGATGGTAAAATATTTGTCACAATGGTCACAATCCCAATACTTGTTCAGACATGATGAATGTAACAGCTATCCATGTAAATTCAGAATACATATGCATTCTGAGTTAGTCAGACCAAAGAAGAAAGTGTTATTAACATGTGTAAAAATCAGGTAAAAATGATTCTCAGCTCCAGGACTGTGGGGTCATGTCTGATGAATGCTCTGAAGCAGTCAAGCAGCAGTTTTGAAGTGACTGAAATGTGTCCGATGGGTTCAGAAAATTGCATGACATAGTGAAAAGGGTGGGTCCTAAAAGTGAACCCTGATGCACTAAACACGTGACGTTACAAAGGCAGGAGGAAAGACCACTGAACTTAATGCTTGTTGGAGAGGTCCGGTGGGTCTATATCTTTTAGTCTTTGGCATAATTGTGTCCCAAGTCTTAGATAAATCAATAAAAAGCACTGTGCAACACTGTGCAACAACTCTCATCCAAGGCTTCCACAATATAATTTACTGCTTTCATGGCAGTCGTTACTGTACAGCACTAAAACCAGACTTGTGTGGAGATAAAATGTTCAAGTACTTGTATTCCTTGATCTGCTCAACCTTTCAAGGACATTAGCTAAAACAGAGCATGTTGAAATGGGTCTGTGGTTATTCAACATGGTGAGATAATCGGCTTTCAAAAAGTAAAGAACATAGACAAAATAACCAAACGTCAGTAATGACATGGTTTTGTATAGAGGGATGAAAAACATGCAGCATTCCTCAGCTATATTAACTGCAGGCAGGAGTAAGAAGTGGAGGAGTGAAGGGTCTTTTTCTTGGGTTTCGGTCTTTTAAGGCCTGACAGACAATGTCATGAAGGAGAAAGTGTGGTTAGTGGAGCCATGACTGGCAGGGAGGAAGTGGATGATTTGCTGTTGGATAATGTGCCAAACAAAAGATCTGGAGGCTAAAAACATTTGAAACAATTCAGATACTTTTTTTGCGTTAAAAGTATAAAACCTTAAGAGGAAAACACTCTCTTGATGTGCTAGGAACTGTTAAGGAATGCACTTAGAGCTCAGGGGGCAATGTCTCCCTTGACCTGAGAAAAAAAAAGTACAGAAAATTACAGCAGTTATAAGAGAGTTGGACAAATGCACTTTCACAGTGTGAACTAAAGAAAATCTTCTACAACGCCACATGTTCTGAACGTTATGAAGTCTTGTCAGCAGGCTCCTTTAATTAAATTCAAAGGCCCTAAATGTGTTGAAGAACAGTGGGTAGTATATATGGAGTAGTCTGAATGAAACCTTATTTATTAACAGATTATTTTAGGGAGTAAAAGCCAATTGTCCAATTATTCACAAATATAAAGATAGTGAGATATAAAATTTAATAATTCATACAACCTAGAAATCAAATGCAGTATGTGCCAGTAAAAAAAAAAGCTAAATCTAAATCTAAAGGTTCACTGAGATCCTTTAATTTAAATGCAATTAAATACTTAATTTTTATTTTTAAATGGCTTGATGAGAACCTCAGAACCAGTAATAAACATTTCTCTAAAGCCATCCTATCATTGTTCATTTAAGAATATATTCAATTAGTTCATTGATTGTGCAGTTTTCTTTAGTATTTTGTGCTGTTTCCGAGCAGAAAATGCAATTTGCTCTTTCCTGTATGAAAAAAAAGAAAACAAATTTAGAATGTTTAACATGTTAAAATAATAAATGGCTTCTAATTCACAGTAACAAAAGACATGACAATAACACAGGGCAAATAATAATGTTTTGCCAGAATTTGTGTGATTACTGGCTGATGCTCCGAGGGTTTATTTGAAGAAGCTCACTTTAGAGATTTCATTTAATTAACATTTTTGCAAATCTGTTTGTCATCATATCGAACCTACGAAAACACTAACACGCTGGTCTAAATATTTCAATTAACTTCAGAAATTCAAGCTGGTGTTTTGATTCATTTTAGACAAAGTGGAAGGCACAGAATATTTGATTTGAAAAAAAGACCTCACAGAGCTGTGGTGCAGTGATGTGAAGTGCGGTTTTATATAACACAGTCCTGCAAAAACAAGTTGTGCCATCTGCTTCCTGACCTCTTGTAACTTTTTCATTTCTTCTTTCTTTCATTAAACGACCTTTCCTTAAAAGCAAAGAGAGCAGAAAAGAAAACAAGTTATACAGTAGCAATGATTAGCGTTCAAGCAACAGAGCAATCAGAGCCTGAAATTGCATTGAAATTACAGAAGCTGTGAAAGTTGATGAAAAAATAGAAAAGCTGGGACAAGCTGAATCTAAAAATATAATGTCATTATTTTAGCACTTTCACGCAAATCATCCATTTAAACAGTCAAACACAAATCTCTTAAAGGGAGGAGACACTCGCCGGGCTGCTAGAGTAAATAATCTATGTTCTGTTTAAACATTCATATTTACATTTCCTCTCTATGCAGAAGGTGGAATAAACAGCTGCCGTGTAAAGTGCTTTGCCCAATTATTAATAATAGTGTGCAGTTAAGAAGGTATTATAAGGTAATATGCAAATATATCATATGAGCTTCATGTAACAATCTCATACAAAATAATAATGACATAATAAAACATAATAATAAATACATAATATAATAATAATCTATAATAGTATAGGACCTTCAGGAGCCAGTATTCCTGCATACTTTACTTTCAGTGCAGGACTTTTGCTTGTAATGGAGTATTCATTTTCATTTCTTTTATCAACTGTTTTTCTTTTTTTAAATCTGTTTACTGGAGCTTAAATGAAAAGTAGAAAGCTTTAGAGTAACTGTTTTACTTGATGTTAGATTTTGCATTGTTTTTACAGTTGCATACTGTATAAGATTTCTTTGTTTCCATTTCCGAACGTCACTCATCTAAATGTGTAAACGCCACCGCGTATTCAGTGATCACTTTCTTAAATCATCGCTGCACATTTGAATAACTGAAAGAATACTGTTGAAGATCCTTGAACAAATCACGCGCCGCCTCCTCTGAATTTAACTGGTGCTCAGAGCAGAACACAAACTTTTTTTAAAATTCATTTTTATTACTTTATTTTTTTAAAGCAAATTGAGAAGTTCAAACACAACAGCCTTCAACATGACCAAAATCCTTCAAATGTTTGCTTTTATCTGAACCACAAAATTCCATCCTCGCTAATCTGAGTGTGTTTCTTTGACATCGCCCCATCAGCTACAGGTTTGAAAGAATTACTTTTCTCTATAATACTCTGTTTATGTTTTATTTACTATACTATATTTTACCTAGGGGCATATCTTAAGCATTGAAAAAAAAACATCTTTAGTCAGATGCTGATGTGAGTTACTGTGAAAGCCTTTTTCTGTCTCTATACATATATACTCTACATGTATATATGTATTCATGTATATACTATATCACTAAGTATTCCATTCACAACTGTCATTGTTTCAATTCAAAACAATAAAACAATCCATACAATTTTATTCAGATATCCCAGAGTGACATTGAGTTTGGCCAGGCTTCTCTCAAATATCATGAAGAGATACTGTTTGTGCTGCAGCTCTGGCAAATCTTAGACTGTTTGAAATATCTGGAAACCAAACAATCCAGTCAGGGAGAGGGAAGAAGCATGCCTGAAAATGGCATCTCAATGAAACCTTGGAAGGTACCACACAGAGCCATGGTTCTTTGTTCAACAAATATGTGTTTGCTATTTTTTCCTGGAAATATAAAACAACAGGACCGCAGGTAAAAAGCTCTTATGAAATAGGTAAAGGTCGAACCATAGATGTTTTCTTATATTATTCAATCAAGCTTTTTTTTTATGTCCTTCTGTCTTTATTAGACACAATTAAAAAGTGCACAGAGCAAACAATACATAATATTTTTTTTTATTTATGGCCCGCTAGAGAAGATATGCCTGAGAGGACAGGCTGCTGTAGAGCTACATCTGCAAACCTATTCATGTATGTCAGCTCTTTCTGGTTAGCCCATATGTGTTCATTATTTGTTTAACTGCCCTGCGTAGCATAATATTCAGTTTTTGTCTCATGTAAACACAGCTAATGATGGTGCTCTGAATCTGCGGGGATTAGAGTGCTGCTCTATGCTCAGGAGCTGATTGGGATCAGGGCAGGAAAACTACTGCAGGGCAATGATGGAATCTGAAATAATGTGACAAGGCAAACTAGGCAAAAAAAAAAAATGCTATAACATGTAAAAGCAGGAAAATAATGCTGCTACTTTTCATGAATGTATGAGTCTGTTTCAGGACTGTGTATTCAGGCTTGGATTGATATACTGAGCTGTTGTTAATTTTATTAGTTACACCTGCTATGTTCCTGCTTGGCCATAGAAAAGTTTACTGCTGACTCGACAGATTTTGACATTGTCATCAAAGTCTGCAGATAGCTTTTCTGGTTTCATATTACTTATGATAAAAGGTTAAAATGGTTTGATTGTTGGTAAGTGACAATAGTATGAGTGTTAGTAATGAGTACTTAACTACTGTACTTGCTTAATACTTAAATTAAGATACTTGCTTATTTATGTAGTTATGCAACTTCATACTTCAACTGTGCCACTCTGCAGATTACCAAAATAAATATTTGTTTTTATTATATTTTATTTGCATCTCTGCAAATCTCCAAATTTTAAACATGAATGTTTTTGATCCAGTGAAGGGTTAAATGTTAAACCCTTATGGGCTAAGAAAAATCTGCAACTTCTTAAACTAATTAAATATATTATTTATTTATTTATTTTTTTTAAAAAGCCCTCTTGGATTAGCTGGAAAATACCTTGTCACAAAGCAGGCTGTTTTTTTAAGCTCATGAAAGTTGACTTTTTAAAGACACACCCGGGATGGCACACTGTATGACGATGTTGTAGATCATGAAGCATTCCTGTGTATTAAACTACTCAACAATATATATTAGTTAAAATTAATTATTAATGAATTAGTATTTTGGAGTACTGAGTATTTTCTTTATTTATTTCAGTACTACTTTACTTCCTTATATGATCTGAATATTTAGCAGGTAAATGCGTCCTCCATAGTTTATTTAAAGAAGTATCTCAGTCATTCCCTCATTGACCTCCTCTGTTGTTAACCTGATTCTGTCCCCTGATTATTTCCTGCTTGTTTAATCCTGTTACCTGCCTGTCGGTGGTGTGCCAGAATCCTGCCTCATCCCACTGGTTTACTGTCTACACTCTCATGTGTTCACTAGTCTTCTTCAGCTACACTCACCATGGTGCTTCCAGTATTCGGCAGCAGTCAAACAGCCCCTTCAAGCCTCCAGTCTGACCTCCTCTGTTTTCTGTTGATCTTCTACTCGTGTTGTCTAAAGACTATAGTGTTTATACCTGTTCTAAACCAGTCCCCTCCTGACTGCCACCATTGAAGCATCATGTTAGAATGTGAGGGACTCAAGGAAAGCATTTTGAAATGCAATGCAGCAGAATCAGAAATTATATTATATATTTTTTTTATTTGATTGAGCTGCAAGCCTTAAGCAGAGATGAGGAGCGGGCTACAGAGGTTTTGTAAAGTCCCTTCTTTCTAACTCCACAGTTTCTGACAGCATGTGAAGACATTTATCAGACTTCACACAGCTCCCTCTGGAGACACAAAAGACTTTGCACAACGTATCTCCTTAAAGTCAAAATGAGAAAATAGTGAACTATCCTTTAATTTCCAGTGCCTCAGCTCCCCTCGGTGATTTATAAACCTGTAAACCATCTGCCTCATTCTGCTCGTGTGCGCATGTGGGGCAATTTTTTAAAGTCAGTTTTCATTTATTTTTGTGTGACTCTGAAAGCCTTTAATGAAGTCAAACAGATGGCTGACTGTGATACATAAAATGACTTATGATCAATACTCTACTGCTGTACTGTACTGCTTTAGTTGAAGTGTAGTTTGGATTATGGGAGTGCAGGAAATCTCCTGTTTATATACAGTGAAGATATCATGTTGTATTCCATGTCACACACTCATGTGTGTGTTTAAGCAGATGGCGCTACCTACTGTCAGCCGGTGGTGGAATGATAACTAACATTTACTTTACTTTTCACCTTAAAGTAACAGATATCAAATAATTTTGTTGCTACACTGATGTGTAATCAGAGGTGTTTCTCTATCATTCCCAATCTCAATGTCCTGTACGTCTGTTCTGTGCAACTTTGTGCTCTGAACAATGATTCCTTGTCGACTCACCCATGAGAATTAAGTAATGTTTTACAGCATATAACTTTTACACTGATTTTGGTGAAACTGAATCATATTGTATGGAGCAAATGTTTTTTGCTCTCCCTCTGATGTCCTCCGGCTGCTGTGCATCAACTCTGTGAATTCTCTGATGGACAGTCAGAACTGTAGCTGCTGTTAGCTAATGTTAGCTCAGCTTGTTAGCTGGATCGCCCGAACTGTGAGCTCAGATTATCGGGGGAGTGTTAGCGTTTGTACCACAGGCGTTTTGGACCACCGGGAAGAGGAGGGTTTTTTTTAGGCCCAGGCTCAGCAGCCTCAATGGACATAATGACAGAGGCAAAGAAACCCAAGAGGACGTTGATGGAGGAAGCTAAGAAGAGAAAATGAGAAAGTGACAGAGCGAGAGGCCACCAGACAAGATTAAATCTGGGACTGACTTTTAGTCATTGGCAAAAGCTTCATGAAAGAAAAGGCTGAAAGACAGACGCTGAGCTCGGCTTCTTGCTGTGGGACTAGTTAGTAATATTAGCTGGCTGCTATATCTTGTGTTGTTGCTTGTTTGATGTTTGGCTGTTATCAAAGTTGTCATCTCGCTATTTTTTTATAATAAGTAATGTAATCAGAACAAATGAACAGCTGTCCATATTTATGACAGTTGTATTACAGTCTGAAAGTCGCGGCACCACATGACAAACTACCAATTTCTACATATCGTTGCTTTAATACAATATTGTATACCTGCTACTGATGTTTCATCAGGCTTATCATTTCTATTATTTCTGTGTAACATCACGTCATTCCAGAGGCCTTGATGTTAGAATTATTTGATTTTAGCTCATTGTAGGACAGTGATGGAACAGGAAGAAAATAATCTCTTTACATTTTACAGTGTATATACTGTATATTTTGTTATTTTATTTTATTTTATATATTGGAGTCAATGGTAAAATGCCACCCCACGGCTGTCCCAGTTCATAGCATTATTCCAGCTGCTCTTAGTTTTGGTTGAGGATGTGACTATAAATTGAGCCTTGGGTTTCTTGCCAGCCTTATCCTCTGACATTTAAGCTGGGATAGTGACAATGCATTTCAATAGCCCATTGTTCTGAACCACTATCATCAGTAAAGCCCTGGACCTGGGAGCTGTGCTTTTTTCACCAAAAAGCAGAAAATGATCACCCATAATCAGACATCATACACAAGATGTCTTAAACAGGAGCATTTCCAGTCATTAGGTGTAATTACACTCCTGTATCTGCCTTTATATAGAACTGTATTCATATCAAATAAGCCTCTCTGCACATACTAAGACCACAGCCCTGTGTGTCCTTTAAGGACAACAGCAGTCCTGGCAGCAGTTAAGAAAAACACACACAAAAAGGCAAGCAATGCAGGACTGACATTGAGCATGAGTAGTTTACTTCTATTAGAGGTTCAGGAACTCATGTCTTTTTGTTATTGATTTGTGCTAATGCTTCAGAACAGGAGAATCTATCAAATGTTATCTGTGCTCTCCGCTATTACCACAGCTCTTTCTGCATTCGAACATGGACATTTGTGGTTTGTAATTTTCTTCTTTTTTCAAATTAAATCCATTTCACAGCTGAGATTGGGTGCCAGAAATCATATTTTAGAATATTTTAAAGGCATATGACTTTAATATATGTATATAACAGTGCTGGGTTTTTGTTTGTTTGTTTGTTTTTTGGTAATGTATACTTCAGCCCTGTGCAGGTTCAGCTATATTTTGCCAGATGGCAAAAATTCAAGGGTGCATTGATTCTTTTTGACGGCAGGACATAACACTCTGTTCTAAAAGCATGCATCTGTGCGATATCACAAAATCCTCTGCCTCAGATACAATCTGCATGCACATCTGGTTATAATCACATTTTAAACACTGGTTATGCAATAATCTGTCTTTAATGTTTGTGTCCTGCTGGCGGAACCTTCTATTGAATAGACAACGGAGCTGCCAAAGAGATAAGGAGATTTGTAGGGAACTAGCAGGTATGCAAACTGTGAAAAAAAAACCCCACTCAAATGGCTGAACGCTGAAACATTTGTAACTGTAGTGGTGAGGATTTTGTTAGAACTTTGTTAGAATGAAGCAACATTCCTTAGAAATTGCAAAAGATGCAATTTAGTGAGTTTAAGAGTGCAATACCACTGTTGGAAATACAGACATGAGTATTTGTTATGATTATATTAATTATGGTCAAAAACAGGAGAATCAGCACCCTAGCTAACTGCCGAACATCAGTCAAGTGCAACAATACAAGACATAGCAGCCTTCTAATATTACTTACTAGTCCAACAGCAAGGTGCCCCAGCTCATCATCTGTCTTTCAGCCTTTTATTTCACAGAGCTCTCACCAATGACTAAAAGTCAGTGCCAGATTTACTCTTGTCCCGTGGCTCAATCACTCTCATTTTCTTTTCTTAACATCCTCCGTCAACGTCCCCTTCAGTCTCTTCTCCTCTGCTATTATTTCCGTAGAGGCTGCTGAGCCAGGTTACAATGCCCGCCACACCTGTCTGCATTCCCCTGTGAACCGGGCCTGAAAGCCTCCTCTTCCTGGTGGTCCAAAACACCTGTGGTACACCGTGGAACACTCATACTTCCCCCACAGCAGCTATAGTTCCCCGCAGTTTACTTTACTGTTCATCAGGAAACAGGGAGTTGATGGACTTTTCAGCTGGAGGATATTTTTTTCACTGAAATCAGTAAAATAGTTGGTGGTGTGTGACATAATGCTGTAAAGCGTTACATACTTCTTTCAGGCGTGCAAAGTGGTTTAAAAGTTATTTTATGGTGGAAAAGTTACACGATATTGCATAATTTCTATCTTGTAACCTATTTCTCACAAAGGGTACTGCAGAGTGCTTGTACCAGTATATCCAGTATTTTCTTGGGAATGCATTGCAATAGGTTATTTAATTTAAAATCTTAAGTTAATCAGTTGATGTAACTATGACTGCACATGATGCCAATATTAAAAATGAAAAGAACCTGCTGGTGCTCATGAAGCCAAAAAGCATCTTGTGGCATCTGTACAAACTGACCAATTCCATTCAAAATCAGTAGAGAACATATTATAGTGAAGTGGGGAACACAGTGACACAATGTCAAATGTCAAACATGCAGACAATCAAAGTCTAAATTTCTATATCTATTCACATAAAAAGGAACTCTTGAACTGGAAAAATAACAGATTACAGGAATATGTTACTTCACAGGTCTGCAGTGATGAAATCTAATTAATCTGATAGACACTGAACCTCTTGTACATATCTACACAATATGCAATGTCATTTCCATTCATTAGGTCTTTTGATGGTCAGACCTACCTCCAATTTAATGGAACCCAGCTTCGTGGCCAGAGTGGTGGGCATCTGGCTGTACTATAGACACTTAATGTATCTAGCATCAAATAAAACATAAACAGCATAAGAAGACAGCGACAGCCTGTTCAGACTGAGAGAATGGCATCATGCCATGTGTTTGTGTCTGTTTTAGCTACGGTCCTCTTCGTCACTCTTCACTTTTTAATTAATTAAACAATTACTTTGTCCATATTTTGACCCTGGATAAATGGTCACTCAATATAAAAACGTGTGCTGTATCTATGTTTTGATTTAATCCATGTAATCTGGTGCATGAAAAGCGTGGGTTACCATGGTGACAAAAATGAAATAAATCTGGCAGATGCTTTAGATGCTTAGAAAAAGTTAAAACAATGGTTATCAGGCTGTGTGGAATATACAGCCATAGTCTAAAAGTGTAGATTTCTGCAGGGGACAGTAGTTCTCTGTGCACATGTCTTGTGCTAAGGTGAGGATGCTCTCGATACCACTGTAATATTACATCACGCCCTAATGCAGCATGAAAATCTTTGTAGCTGCTCTTAAAAAGAAAAGTCTTACACCAATGTTGAATGTTGAATAAAGAGCAAACTTCAGCAGGCTGAGGGTGAGAAGTACCCTCATTTGTATGAAGTGCAACGGAGATAAAATGCATCCCTATGTGGCTTCAGTGTTAATAATTCAACAAACGAAGCCCTGCACAATCATTAGATATCTCAAGTTGTTGAAGTGCAAACAAAAAGACGCTCCATCATCTATAGACCTATTTTCCCTATATGAAAACTGCTAAGATTCAAGAGCAACACTGGAAGGCAAACCAGGCACTAAATGACCTTCATGAATACAGATGTTAAGGGTTTTTTTTAGACACAATTAGAGCAGTGAGCCTTTTCTCTGAAAAGAGATGTGAAAAGCCTGTCTCTTAACTAAACAGCTCTCCGTAAAACTGTATTATTATATATTTCAACAAGAGGGCAAATATACATTGATTCATATCAAATGTCCAGTAGTGTGGTCACAGTTAGACCTTTGTGATCTCACAGTCCAGTCCAGTCTATTAAAAACACACTAATAAAAAACACTGAATAATTGGTTGACATTTTTTATGTGCAGAATTTAATTTTCTGTAATAATAAATATCATTATAATTGCACTGAATTTCTTCAATGGGACAACAATGGATCAATGTGATATAATCATGTGTCATCAGAACTGTCCCTGGGAAACATGATGAGGCAACTTTGGGAACATGAAAAATCTTTTTAAAACCCAAGTCAGTGGCATGATATCATAGAAATATCATAAAGTAATGAAGCTAATGAGAAGTTTCTGAGTTGACACAAAGGGGCATCTCCAGACACCTTGATTCATTGGTTCAACAGTGAGCCTTGAAGGCAGCATTTCATTTAATTACGCCAGAACTGACAGGCCATTTACATATTCAGTACATACTGAAATGACATTTATCTATTCAACACATAGCTGCTATGAATCACAGCTAGGAAACAAGCTTTAGTTTGGGTTTTATTCAGATACATTTTTACATACTAAATATGTTTAAACAAACATGCAAGCTATATAAATACAACATATGAAATAATCAGAAGCTCTGCTGATGTGGGCTCCCCCACTCCCTTTCATTTAACCAGTAAGTGGCCCTCACTAGTCCCTCTCTTATCTCTGAATAAAGCAAATCAGTGTGGCTGGCTGAGCAGTCAGTGCAGAGAGCCAGGGAAGCACCTGGCCTTACGGCTATCTGATTAGAGGAGGTTGCAGGCCAGGCTGAACCAGACCAGGCCAGGCAGTGGCAGCGGCAGTGGCAGCGGCAGCGGCAGGACAGATCTGGAGAAAAATGAACTAAAGCAGGTTAATTCTATTGCACCATGGCCTCCTTCAGAGGCTTAGAGCAGCAGGTTCAAATCAAAGCAATGCTATAGCGCAAAGCAACCTTATCAACACAGGAGTCAGGAATGAGGACTGCAGTGGAGAAACTATAGCTTCACTGGGTTCGGAGCAGCTGATTGGTGTTCTCTGAAGCATGCATTGAATGATTAAGCTGTTGTTATCTACGGTGTCCCAGAGGTCCCAAATTGGCTCACAAAAAAAAGAGTCCTCTGACATACTTTATCTCAGCTGAAAATAACATTAGTGACACAGCAGAGTGAAGGCATTAGTGAGAGAATTCTGCACACACACACACACACACACACACACACACACACACACACACACACACACACACATAGACAGACCATATACAGAAGATTACACTTTCACGACAGACACAAATGTATAAGCATGGTGAGACTTATGGAGTAGTCTTTGTGAAAGTTGATTTATTAGGATGATGATCATGCCTGGAAGCAGCAGCTGAAGACAACGGAAATATATACTTGTTGGGAATGAATCTAATTCACCAGTTTGCCTACAAGAAGAGGACAAAACTTTCCAGGTTCAAGGTGAGAGACTGGAAAATATAAGGAGAAGCTGTAGGCTGTCACCTGAAAGCCTCATCCTAAGTCATGACCTGCTGTTGACATCATACTTATTAATTAATGAAAGTAAGAGATACTATTAGGCGATGAAATCAGAGGCACCTGAAAACAGACAGGAAATGTTTGTTATTACATTGTTATTCCTGAACGACTGTAAGGCTATTTCATAGCCCACATTAGCCTGTTTTTGTTCTGTTTAGTGAAAAAAACTTTTGTGAGCAAAGTGAGCAAACAGTGCAGTGTAAGTGCAGTACAGGAGAGTGCAGGTCTGAGTAATGCAGTAATCTGAGCGAGCAGGGCCCAGGTTTCACCTTTGCAGGTTCAGGGGCCGTGACACCAACCAATATGATGTCAGCAACCACATCATATTTTAAGCTACACATTGGTTACACTGGTTAATTTAGTGTGGTTTACTGTAGTGGGGATTGTTGGTTTATTTTTCTTGTTTTCTTCTTTTTCTAATAATGAACAAAGAGAGAGTCCTTCCATGTCTGGATTAACAGGATAAAGTAGGTGATTTCCCCAGGTTAACTGTGTGTTAAGGTTTTTTTTGTTTTGTTTTTTTAGTAATAATGTGTTTGAAGATATGCACCACTAATGCACAGCATGGTACGTGATGAAAGCCTTAAAGTGGGCTCTGTTTACCCTGTGTTAAAACCTAGGTTTATATTTTATAATATTCCACATTGAATTTGTTTAATCAAATTACTGCACAGTAAATCAATGACCAGCTACTATCCTTGCATAGAAACTCTTAGAGCAGGATACAGTGAAGTAATCTGCCTGGTTGTATGACGTGCTCAATAAAGAGGAAAGGATGAATAACCCAACAGCGGTCAATCGTACAGTACTGAAATTTCCATACAAATGGGCTTGCAGGATTTTTAAAAGAACAGCTAGTTTATAAGGCTATTAAATGCATGCTTCCCATGAGATACTGCTTTCAATGAACTCAAGTGACACAGTATCTGTGCTGCTGTTAAAGCATTGTGGTAAAAAGCTGACAGTGGTGTGTGTATGACAGAGGTGTGGACCTTTACCACCTGTTTCTGTGAACATGCATTTAACATGGGACTCTCCTACTCTGTCTCACATTAATCTGCTCATTCCCCGCTGACACATTTATCCGTGCTGTCTCATTTGCCACCTGTACAGCTTATACCACTGCACCGCTCATGTGGCCACACCCTGCTAGACAACATCTGAGAGCATAAGCAGTGTTGTTGTAGGGTGGGCTCGGTGGGTGAGCTATTTGTTTTAGCATAAACAGTTCGGTGGCTTTTCTCCTTCACCACATGCAGTGAGTGATGAAAAACAATATCTGCATGGTGAACACAGAGCTAACAACATCAGGAAATCACATATCCATAATTTAAGTGCAATCATTTGACTCAGTAACCTACAAAATGCGGTACTCTGCTGGGTGCACTGACACTGAAGACTTGCAGTGCTTTTCTAAATTCTGACACATGTGACGAGGGGCTCTCAAGATACACAAAGATTCTTTTTAATAATTGCTGTTACTGTATCTGAGCAACCTGGAGGTACATACTGCTGCATTCATCTTTGGAGTCTGGTTGAAGCCATCCTACATGTTAAAAGATGTTATTGAGGGCACAGCCAACACTCTGAACAACAGAGGAAGTGATATGCTATGCTTACTGCTTTAAGTAGCTAAGATTGACCATGAAGTGCATTTTCAAAAAACATAAAGAGCGTAAAGAACACAGTGAACTACAGTCTTGCATAAAGAGCATTTAAATCACACTCCTCGCGGTGTTTCTCTCTCCTCGACGTGCACAGACAGGTGTTAAATGGTGTTGATGGATGTCCTCAGAGGGGCAGTCGTTCATCTTTATAGATCCTTTTCTTTTGATAGTTTGGTGTCAAAACACTGGCTTCTAATGGATGACTTGTTCAGACAGGACCATGGTTGTGTCTTTGACTGGGTTTTCTGTCTCTAGGTGTTTGAACTCATACCTATATAGCTGGCAAACTCAGCCTTTCTAAAAATCCAATCTATAAATGTATGTATTTTTTTTAAAATTTGAACTGGTGGGAAATATGTTGCATTTATATATGTTTTCTGAAAATATGATAATCTGAGTCATTTCTTTAAGGTGGGCTTAGTTACATAGCAACATTTTTTCAAGTAAACCTAACAGACTTTAAGAAGACATATAAACTAGTTTGGCATTAATCAACAGCACGACATGTAATATAGCACAGTGCCCTTATTATTGGAAAATACATAAAGTAAGTTATTTCAAAGAATCTGTTTATATCTGTATTCTCACAGTGATAGCCAGTCGGAGGCCATAGTTTGTTTAGGCTGGTGATTACAGCTTCACAAAGTTTCTCCACGCCCAACCTGCATGAAGGCCTGCTTTCCACATTCCCCTCCTCTCTCCTGTTTGAATTTGGGCAGTCTTGTGAAGTCAGCTGTTGCCTTTACGTCCCCTAGGAAACGTTGCAGCCCTGAACTGAGTGATGAGGAATGAAGTCATGGTGTGGTTAAGAAGAGTGGAAATTGACAGACAATGTAGAAACCACAACAGCAAATCACATTGTTTGGTATATTCTTTGAATTGATTGAATCTTTGACATCAACCACACTCCCTCTGCTATGCTATCTAGCTATGCTGCATTCATGACTAGTTTTTTACTACAAGACTTACAGCTGATGATCAGGTAATGCCTCTCTACCCTAAAGAAGACTGTTTGCTCTGCTACATGTGTGTGCTCATCTCTAATTTTTAACATGTATAAACACTGTCCATGTTCTTATAATTAATGAAAGCATGAAATAGCCTTTTAAGGCCTTTAAAGGCTTTTAACTTTTTGACACAAGAGTGCCTTGGACCTTTCTCTTCTTTTTTGAATTTTAATATTGCCCACCAAAGAGCACACTTATTACACTGTTTTAAACTTCTGAGCTCTCTGACCTTTTCTTTTCTGAATGCCTCTTGTCAACCCATTACTCAAGGTAATTAACGTTAAATGCACAATATCTTCAGTGATGGTGTCTTGAGATGCCGTGTTGTTATTTGTAAAGTGCAAATCTTTTCCAATTGCTGCTTCCATATCATGTGATGCAAATGTTTCAATTTTCCAATGTAATTTTAGACATAGGCGTGTGAAACGTGAAACTTGTCTCTGTTGTCATCATCACTAAATCCATCAGAGGAAGCCGTGAGAGAAAAAAGGTTATCGCATTAAAAAAAAACACATATAGAGCATGAGTATTCATCACATTTCACATGTCATATAGTTTTTTTTTTTTTAATGTATTGCTTCTACGCTTTTCCTATTGTTGATCTTTTACTTCATATTTTAGCATATACCTACTCCTTACTTATTATTTATTATTTATATTGTCACTAAACAACATAACATGCACTACACATCTGGTTAGATGTTATTTTCTTGTCTCAGTATTGACAATAAAGCTTTTTTTTTTTTTTTTAAATCAAAGATGAGATTTTTTTGCGGGATATCTCAAAATCTCATACTTCCAGATGTGACGATGACATTAAAGCAGTGTGATATCCAGCTGTGTCATTTCCGGTCATTACACTGAGCAAAAGCAACTTTGAACTGTACCTGGATCGATACTGTTACATGTGTACTCGTGTGAAGCTGTAAAATCTGAGCGTCCCTGAAGGCGTCAGTTCTCGGGATGTTTCGTACCCTCCCTGCCCCTGCTGCTGCTGCCTGCTGCCCAGGCTGGCTGTCGGGGCTCGGGATGACGCCACCTCTCGCTCCGCCCCGGCGCAAACTCGCTCTTTGCGTTCATTTCATTCCTCTTCTCATTCCGAGCATTCTTCGCATCTCTGTCAGTGCGCGAAGCGATTCACCTACACCTTCCTGGCTGGCCCAGAAACACCAGAATAACTTGACATAGTATTAAAAATACCCCGTAACATCCCATTACCAAAAGAAAGGGACATTTTTATATGAGATATCAATAACGAGGTAAGTTTCAATGGTAGTTGCAGGTATCCAAACTGGTTGTAGACTTCTGTTCGTGGGGGTTAGTTGACGTCTTTTGGAAAATTTATTAAAAATGTTGGCTTATCTGGGTGTTTACTATTTATCCCATGGCGTGAAGTAACGTTAGGTCGTCTGTTTCCATCGCTGAGATAGATGGCCGATTCTGGTCGCTGTTGCAACAGGGTGCTCACTTTGAGCACTCTGTTGTAGCCTATGGCTTTGACATAGCAGCGAAAATCTTTGACATTTTTCACATTTTTTGAAAAGAAGCCCGACCATACGCCCCTACGAGAGCCTCAGATGCTTGTTTTTTCCTGTGTTAGATCCTCAGAAAGTCCCAGCGGGATTCGGGATGAACTAAAAAACATACTGCACGAATAACAATTTTTTGGACAAGATGACGGTTGAAAACGTTGCTGTTTTCCTCTCCGTAGTTGGCTCAGCCGGGAGTTGTTGGGAGATTTCACCGGAGCATTTTCGGACCACCTCGGAAGAAAACACACACAGAGTGGGGGAGACTTGTTGCTTCAACACGTTTGACGGTGCTTTTTTAAAAACCGCCCATCGAAGTTTGTGTGAGTAAAATGTTGTTTTTTTTTTACTATTATGTTTGTTACTTCTCTCAACAGCCTGTCTCCCTCTGTGTGTGTGTGAGTGTGTGCTGCTCTCCATGTTGTTACTGTAACTCTAACGAAACTGAACCGGAGGGAAAGGTTAGCCAAAACTCCTTTATTGTTTCGTGTTGCGAGGCGGATTAAAACTCCTCTCCCAGAGTAACGTGTGTCCTAAAACACCCCGTTTGACAAAAATAATGCAGTAAATTGACATTTTTGTGTTCATTTGGGCGGTGTTAATAGTGTTCAAAGGGCCCAACAGTGACAGTGTTTAAGCTAAATGTTTGGTTGTCGTTGAGGAGTTTAAAATATGATGTTTATGAGGCTTTTATTTGGGCTTTCCTTCATTGTTTTCCCTTTCCTTCCTCTACTTTGGGAAGTGCCTGCTCAGCTAAAACTCAGCTCCCCTCGACTGTAAGCAGCTGTGTGTGTAGCAGTGTGTGTGTGTGTGTGTGTGTGTGTGTGACAAAGTTTTACTCCTTACAATGATTTCATCCTCATAACTTTTTTGAGGACTCTGGGAAAATCACACAGGCTATTATGCAAAGGGAGAGAGGGATGAGAAGGAGGCCAAAAGCTTTCATTAGCAACAGTAAAGTTGGCTTAAAAAGTGGGTGTACCAAACACTCAAAGATACTCCCCCCTCTCTCTATTTAGTGCCAGACTTTGGTTAGTCTCCTCTCCCAACACCTCCTTTACACACACACACACACACACACACACACTTTACTGAATATTTGCTGCTTTAATATTGTCAGGTTTGATTTGCTTCAAACAAACAGCCCAGTCAGTTCATCAGGCCACTGTTTACACAGCTCAGATATGCAGCTGTGATTCAATCAAGTCTTTATACTTAAATATATATATATATATATATATATATATATATATATATATATATATATATATATATATATATGTACGTATTTCATGTAACCTCATTCATTCTCTCGGGATTTCTCCAGCTTTTTAGTATCTCAGTCAGCCGTCTTGTCACACTAAATCTTGACAACTCTCGGCTTCAACTGTGTTTTAGATTGACTTTCAGGAAAATAATCGGTTGCACTAAATGTAATGAAAGCTGCTGTTTTGTATTACAATGAGCTTAGCAGAAGAAGTTGCACAAATGAGCGATGCGGTAGAAAGACCCACACTTTAAAAGGAGGTTGAACAAAATTCACTTTCTGTCCCTCCTGTTACTACTACAACTACAACCGCTACAAGTTTCTGGCTGCAGCACCTACAGCCTCCCTCCTCTTTTTGTTTTTAAGGTGAAAGCAATTGGTTATGGCGAGTGCACGGGTTCTTTTCTCTGCTTTCCTAACTCCAGTTAACTGCTGTTAAACATTTCATGTAACTCTGTAGAAGATAGAGACAAAGCAACGTGGAATAGACACAACAACATTTTTCATTTAATTACATGAAAGGCCTGTTATAAGTTCCAGGAAACCGTTTGAATGCAGCCAGGCGTAACCCCAGACAAGTCACAGTGTAAATGTGCTGGCTTGGAAGAAAAAAAAAAAAAAAATTAGGGGTAGAAGTAGATGCTTTGTTTTCAGCTTATGCAACCAGTGGACCTGTTGGATGAAAGCCTGCATAACATTTGTGCAAGAATAGGATGTTGTCTTTGTTTGAGTGAATGAGACTTTACCTCTGAAACTAGGACTTTCTAAACACCCCCTGCTTTTTTGACAGAGCATAACGCAGCACATTAAGCATCAAGCAATGACACTGAGCCTGTATCTTTCTATATATCCTGATTATATTATATTATAATGATACAATAATACTATATTAATATGGTCGGCTCATGTAAAAATGAAGCTGGTTTTAATAAATATCTGAATGAGAATGGGTTGTTTTGTCGTGGATATATTGCTACACAGACGATGTGTAACTTTGATGTATTGTTTGTTCAGGTTTTGTTCCTTCACGCTGCCTTGTTGAGGTCTGAGGGCAGGACTACAGAGAGTGTAGTCTATCTGTTGTGAAGTGTGGACAGAATAATGTGCTTTTATGAAGCACAGAGTCGACTGTGTTACTTCTTAGGCTTGCTCTTCTTTGCCTCGGCTGTCCACACTGGATGCTGCTCAAGGATTGTCGACTTTCAGAAGGCCGTACTTTGGCCAAACATTTGTGAAATGTCAAATGTGATTTTCTGTTCTGCGAGGAACGAAATTGCAAACATAATTTCTTGCTTTTGTTTTCACAAAGCAAAGATTTAATTTCTCCTCCCTATGACGTCTTGAGAGCCGGGAATTTCATGTAGCTTTTGCAAACAATAATGACAGAATACAACCAATGTTTATTGACATTGGGAGATACACTTACCAGACGTACCATTCAGTTTAGTGTTCGGATGAAGCCTGAGACCCTGCACTGATAAGGATACAGTGATAGTGTCAGGATGAAGGCCTCCATACTGTCCCTTTAACCGCTCATATTGTCATCATTAGCTTAAATTTCAGAATGACCTTTTGAGTGATAACACATCAAGTGTTGCAGTCTGCGTGTGAGAGTCTGAACTGACGGCTGGAGAGAAGCACCTGCCTGGCCTGTGCTCCATGCAACAGGTGCCCTCGGGCAGTGATGCGTTTATTTTCTCAGGATTGCTCCTTGTTTAAAAACGGCACTTTAATTCTGTTACTATTGATACATTGATTAATACTCTGATGTAAACCGATCAAATCATACGTTTGGATGTGAGGTTGAGGCTACATTTATTTTAAGTATTAGAATTGAAATTGTCATAAATTTAATTAGTTTCTGCACAGAATACAGTAACTAACATAAGTTAGCAGTCGGTTGTGCTTACTGGTGTTTATATCGTCTTGGGTTGCATCTTTGTAAACACTCAGATCTTTGATGAGATGTTTTCAGGTTATATTGTTACATTTGTTACTGTCAAAAGCTTTGGTAGTTCTCATTGTTTTTGGACAGCATACCATGTTTGAACTGTAAATGGATGCTAGAAATAAACTAAAAATACAAATGTACGTGCAACAAGGCGTGTTTTCTATTTGCAGTGCGGGCTGGTGAAATTCCTCATGGGAATGTGAACACATTACGTGTCCCACATGTTAATTGAAATGATAACAAACATTATTATTTTTATTATTATTATTTTTTGTTATGAAAATCCTGGGCTGGAAAAAGATCTGTGATCTGTAATTGAATCTGGACACAGAGTCATTAATTGTGTAATTAGATGTGATGTGTGACAGGGGGTAGAATCACATCAAAACATCAGCGTTCTCCTCGGTCAAAGCACGCTTTAAAAAAAAAAAAAGTGGACACTCCTGCAGGCTTCCAGACTGTGTGTGCCCTGAGGTAAACCCTGGTCTAGAAAGGGAATTTTACAGTATGCACTGCTGCTCAGCAGTTTGAGCAGGGCCCACTGAGGCCAGTGGAGAGTGCCACCAAAAAGGAAAAGCTGGCTCAAAGCCACTGACGTCATCTAAGTAAATCTGCTTCAGTACTGCAGCCATAAAATGACTGCCAGCTACCGAATGCACTTTGGCCCTGTCAACCACCTTAGTAAGTGCAACTACAGGTTTTTTTTTTCTCCTTGTGAATACTTATTCGAAGGAAGGCAGTGTTTGAGTCTACTGCTATTTTGCAGACTTTGCCTGTTCATTCAAAAGAAGTCACGTTTGAGGCTTTCCACTTTAACATAAAGCAGCAGATGATCGAGCTCTTCCTCTGACCCTTTGAAGTCGCACCACTTTAATATTAAAACCTCATAATTTTTACCATATGGAAATCTCAGTCATGTGCTGGAAAAAAAGGCATTAAGACAGCATAATGCCATAACTGCTCATTACTGACATTTAGTGCCTCAGAAGTT
Organism: Nibea coibor; assembly: GCA_023373845.1. Lineage (NCBI taxonomy): Eukaryota > Metazoa > Chordata > Actinopteri > Sciaenidae > Nibea > Nibea coibor. Next base: position 9,001,490 of record CM041738.1, on the reverse strand, counting down.
ATTTAGACGCTTAGAACATGTACTTTTTTCCTTCCTATTCTTATTTGAATAAAAAGACAAATAAACGAGCTGCCTCATGATCACACACAGATGAAACGCAATATGCACGCCATGAATCATTAGATGAGTCAGTTTCTGAAACCACTATAAACATTTTGAGTTCTTAACCACAATGAAAGCAGGAAATCTCAGCTTCAACAACTTCCTTTTTCAGTGCTGGCCATAGTAGCGGTAGTGGTGTTCAGCTTCTCACTAGTGAAAGGAAACCCGTGGAACAAAGGCACACAGTCACTTCATTTACTGAAACTGTGTAATTTGTGGCTTGTATTCAAATGTGGGTTATTCAGTCTCTCTGGCACCGTATTCCCCAGTCGTTGCTTGTAATAAATTCCCACAAGACCTTTCATCAATGGTCGCTGTATTGTTATCATGGCTGACACAGATCAGGCAGGCTCTCTCTGCCCTGAAGGTGCCCTGGATTCAGTGGAGGCACAGATAGACTGGAGGGTAAGCTCCCAACATTAATATGCAGGCTGTGCCCGGTTAATTAGTTTGGAATCCGTTTCGGGACACAGCAACGGAGAGCTGTATTGTCCAAGTTTAGTCGGTTTAATAGACCCAGATAGTGGACGTTTTCTACAAGGAGTCTTGTTGGTTTCTAATTACATCATTAACACAGGTTAGCTGCGCTGTCAACAAACAACACATCTTTGATGCTACTATTTTTTTCAGATTACGTTTAAAGATAACTTACTGATATACGATATTTTTCTTATTGTCAATAAAAACATTAGACACAAATTAGAACCACGCAACATAGCATGCCCATGTTCATGTTCAACTTCAACTTTCCTGTCTTTAAATATCAACGCTTTGGATTGGTTCTTTGATTCAAGACATTTGATAGAGTCTCATTCGTAGCACAAAGGCCACCTGTCGTATTATGTAGCTCGCTTTGAGCCACTGTGTTTCCCATTTACATCGGTGACCTTGGAATGAGACTCAACAGTCATCTTCCTTTTATGACTACCCCATCTTTAATGCACCTTTAGTGCTCTTGTGAGTATCTAAGGCAGGAAGATGGTGTTTGCGAGATAGACTCAAATGTTTTAAATAGTTTACTAACAACAATGGAGCTCTATGGCAAAGCTACATCCAGCTTTGGCTACCCAGGTAACACTTGTTAGCACAATCAATTCTTTATTGGTTTTAGTCTTTAAATACTTTTAGTTGACAATAATAAAAAATATAGAATATTGCCAAATGTATTCTTAAAAAACTGTTAATGGTATTTTCATGTTTGCAGTTTGAAACTCCCAAATGTTCAGGTGCTTTACAAATCAAGGTGACTGGCTTTTCAACTAGTTGGATCAAATATTCAACATGGGTTATATTCGGTCTCCAGTGTTGGCTACAGTGAAGACTGCACATAGCATAGTATAGCGTCGAACTTAATAACTACCTGTTTAGTGTCTCACAAAAAATATCAGCCTTGGATCTTTATTTCTCATTACCCAACGAATGTACCAAAAATTCCAATTAGAGATGGTTTTCTTCTAAACGCACTGATATCAAAATAGATTTTCCTTTTGGATGAACCAGGAAATGTCATTGTTACATTTTTGGTACTTTTGTGGGATCATTCCTGCTCCCACAAGGAGAGCCTTTGTCTCCATACTGCTGTCAGACCAGACGAAAAAGGAAAAATAAGACATTTTGCCAAATTCAATTTCTTTTTTTTACTCTGTTAAATGAAAGATTTTTGATCTAGAATATGAGTAAGTCAAAGTTTTTTAAAAGCTGTCTGAACGTCTTTCAGTGCCACACTAGCATTTAGTATGAAGTATTTTGAAACCCTATATGGTGAAAAAGGTAAAAAGACAAACAACGCCCCATGAAATTCTTTGACAACAGAATTATTACGCTGTTTTCAGACATTTATTACTTTCCTTAGAGATCTAGTGTTAGCTTAGTATTAACGTTCTTAGTACATTTCCCATTATTAAAATGCTTACATTGTTAAAAAGTTAATAAAGTCAAGATTTATGATTTTTGACTATTCAAGAGCTAGACAAAATGTTATATCTACAGTACTAATGAATAGATTTCAAAGATATCTGTGTTTAAATATATTCTTAAAACACCCACCACCCACAACCACACTCCACACTCTTCAAAGTAAAGTCACATTACACTGAACATATTTGCTAAAGAAGATATTTGATTTAGTCAGTTTCACCTGGCTGCACAGCGCCTCCTTTAAAAGGCTGTTTTATTTATTACAGATGAATCCAGTGTTATATGCAAAAGTTGCCAAGAGAAAAAAGAAAGAGAGGGATAGATGGATGTGAAAAAACAATACAGTAAGAAGTGTATATATAAATATATAAATGATAGCTAGAGAAGAAGAAGAAAAGAGATGAAAGTCAGTGTGAATTGGCAGAGCCAAATGCAAATGGTGGCCTTCATGCTCATCACTGTGATTTGTTTTTTCATGCCCATCCGCACGCGTCCTGAATGAGCCAGCGGCCAGCCCTCGGCCTGCTCTGCTCTCATAACTGTCAGGAGATCCTTTATCTGACGGACCTTTATTTACAGCTTTAATTTCCTGAGCTTTATGTGTTCCGCTCACACTCCACACCACTGTGACATGGGTGTATGCTGTCTGGAATGCTCTGCAAATTTTTGATAGGCAAATATCTCCTAAGCTTTCATTACATTTCACGTTTGAATGGGAAATTGTATTTTTTTATATATATATTTTTTGGTATTACTGGCATGTCAGGGATGCACCCCCAGAAGAAGATTTTTTGTGTCTCTTCACATTCACAGTCAATTTTCCCTCTGTTATTCAGAGTGGCAGACCTTTAGCTATGCCTCTCTTCTGGGTTGCCGACGTATCTGATGTTGTTCGGGTCATGTTGTTGCTACCTGTTTCTCAGTCTGAGGCAGGTAGAGAGGGCTGCTTTGACAGAACCTGTAAATCAATCCTATTCTCTGGCAAACAAAGATTGATCCCACAGTGGCCTGATGGTTGCTGGGCGGTGGGATCCAGACTTCAGATTTGAGTGGGATGATATCAGACAGATTCACGGCACCTAAGCCTGCCGGTTCAAAGAGGCATGAAATAAACACAAGGCCATTGCCAATAACAGAGGCAGCGCGAGTAAGCTTTCTGGGCTCTCCAGTGGACCTTCGGAAATTGGTATTGAAAACCTTGTTTATTCATTCATCTGTACTCCAGATCTGTAGATTTATTCATGAAACCTAAAGGAAAATCCAATACAGAATCAATAGTTTTGTTCTGACATTCTTTCGTACTTTAGCGACATACTGTAAACCGTTTGGAAATGTTTTTAACATTAATTTATTGTGGTAATTAAAATTCCCTCTACTACTCACCGTCTTTTCTTTTCTTAAATGAAATTGCAGTAGGTTAAGTATGTGCTTCAAAAATGTGTCTTTTTTAATTAAAGGCTAGGACTCGTATTCATTTCCGCACCTGTTGATGTTGATTTTGATTCATTTTGAACAGACGCCGCATGCCTGCACTTTATTCTGAGTGGTTGAGCTCTCTACATAAAGTACATTCAAAGAGCACTTCCATAGATCTTCGTCTTCATTGTATTTTGCATGTTCTCAAAGATGTGCTGTCAAAGGCTTCATTCCGTAAACATGCTTTTCATAAGGTAATTAATTTGTTTTAATGACAAAAACTAAATGGAATTTCAGTAATGTCTGTCATTGTAAATATTCATAGTAGGTTACGTGTTGCTCAAATTGGAATACTTTTGACATCGCTGTTATAATTACGCAAAGGCCAGGATATGTCTTTACAACATGCTGAAAATGTTGAGTTTTGAAATCACATGGTAATTATAGTTTTACACACTGTGGCCTTAACTACTGTGGACCATTATGGGGTGCACAAAAGTCATTCACAGAATCATTATTGCACCCTCTGAGATAACGGCACAAAAGAACTCCACATGGAAAATTACATTTGAGACCTCTCATCTGCTGTTTCATTACCTTGCTCTGTCTGATGGGTGAAATGGGTTCTCTTAATTTAAGGAGCTGGATTCCAGCTTGGTGAGTGGTTTATGTAATCTCACGGTAAGTGTAATTTCCCATAATGCCATGTCACAGCTACTACTCTGCTTAGCTACCACATTCACTTACTGCGTCGCAGGCCATCTCCACCCCGCATCTTACAAATAAGACCATTTCTATGGTGTACACCCTGCAAAGACAGAAGTATGCAATTATCTGTAAGCCACAAGTGTTTCTATGGGTGACATTCATACCTTTTTTTGATGGACATAATTAGTCCACAGATTCTGCGGCACTAAGAGACCGTCTTTGTTGACACCTCTGCTAGGTTATTCACATGTTGCACACACCAAAAGCATTCAGTTGATGTCACTGGATGCAAAGAAACGTATCTATTGAGTATAAGGATGAGTTTTATTTTTTTTTATTTCAGTGTTTGTATGAGGAGTCAAGAGAAGTCAACAAATAACCCAGCTTTATTTGATTATTTGACCCAAGAAGATATACTGTAGGTAAAGATATAATAGATCAATATATAGGTTGATTTTCTGTTTACTGATGATTCTGGTATGCAAAAGAAAGTATGTATGTACACCCAGTTCACTGTACACACATGAATAAGCCTACCCCACATCCTTTTCCTCTTTCAAAGCAAACACTTATTTCCTCCTTCATTATTCAACCACATCCCACATTATCTTGGTAATAATTCGACACTTAAACATCAGTGTAGTTTTGACAGTGCAGCATTGAGGTTGAAGAGTTCAGTGAATGGGGAAAAAAAGGTGGGATGATAATTATTCCATACATCATCCAAACAATTAAATATATTGGACCTACAAATAAGAACTAGTTATCACATGTTGCTTTACATAGCCCTTTGTAAGAGCCCATAAAGCCCTTATATCTTTTTTTTTAAATTGTTTTTTACCAATCAGTTCCTCGTCTATTGTTTCTTTTTGTTCCCAGTTGTAAGACACACATTATTTAAACCACTGACCATATGGCACACTTGTGTTACAATCCCCAAAAAGATGCTGATTATATCGCCCACACCATGTAGCTTATCTTTTCAAAGAGGAATTTGAAAATGTAAATGAGGGCAAGTCATGCATAAATCCGTCACTAAATTATTTATGGATGGTAAATTGTTGCATTAGTCTGCACACGTTTTACTTATGTCATAAATTCATTCATGTTGTAAGTGATTGTTTGCACATTTACCATCTGTTATTTGCCACTGACCTAAAGCTGAATTATGTTTCAGTTCAAACAGTGTTAGCATTGATAACACTTTATGAATTAGTGGAAAATGTATTCTCAAAGTGTTTAAAAAGGCATCAGGGAGAAAGACAGTCCACCATATTTGAATTTAACATGAGAAATATTACTCAGATGACATGATATATCATACACAAATCTTGTTGCTTTAAAGAGAGAAGGGTGGAAGTTGAAAGTCTCCAGTTTCTCCAGAGTTGTGAGGTTTGTTGTGCTATTTGTTTTGGTTGACTGGATTTGGATTTCGTTTTCCCGCGGATAATGATCAGCATCCCGAAGACACATTTGATCTCATATTAGCGAAAAGTCCTCTGGAGAAACATTGTTTATGGGGTCATATTTGTAGAAGAGACGCATTAATGTTTATCTGAGCTGAGTGATCTAGCTACTTCAAGATTCTTGACATTTGTTCTTCCATCTCTAGACGCTCCACAACACATCCTCATGTAGGGGTGGGACAAACAATCAATAAGTCGATACACAGTGTTTCCATCATAATTTGGGGGAGCGCATTAGTCAACAATAGTTATTTGATATTGGTTCTTACATAAGGGACTTGTACAAATAGGTTGGTAGTAGGTGGAGTTAAGGTTTAATAATTCATTGCATTTTACTGTAACAGTATTCATGTCCTGGTGTGGCGCTGGAGGAAGGCACCTGCAGTGGAAGGAAAACATCAGTGTGTGAAAATCAATCTCAAGTGGACAGAGCCACAAAGTCACTGAGACTGCTCAACATCTCACTTGAACACTTTTAACATATTGTAACAAAATGGAGAATCAGTGCTCATAGAAAAAAAATCCATATTATTCATAGGTTTAGAAGGACATGTAGAAATGTTTGCTAGCTTACGGATAAAAGAGCACCAGATTTAGTTTAACTTTAATATTTGTTTTGCCTTTGGTTGGTGCTTTTAAAATGTTTTAAAGAAGGTACTCCTATCCTAGACATCTTTGTTCAATCAGGTTTTATTGAAACATACTAGCAGAAACTAGAGGAAAAAAAACTCTCCAGAGTCACGGTATGCTTAACAGTATTTTATCTTTTGCAAATAACAATATGATACAGTCTTTGGACTTGATGAGGAAAGAAACAAATATTTTCTTCAGAGCCCCATCTCGCTGTGGAAATATAAGCTGGAAGTGATTATGAGCACAGTTCATCATTTGGTTGGGATGAGAGGAGCACATCTAGAAAGAGTCCCAGCCTTTTAGTGGTTGAAATGGGAATTTTTTTTCCCCTCCCTCATCAGTTTGTGAGTTCGTTCTGCAGTGTCAGCAGTCCGCACACAAAAACGGAATTCAGTAAAAGCTCTCTGCTCTCTGGGAGTTTTTTTTTCCCCCAACAGCTTGCTCCCATCCCCCCTTTCCCCCTCATGAACTGACATGCTGGAAGAAACATATGCTACTATTCCCACTTCCTGACAGCTTGTGCTGCTTGAATAGGATCTTGCTCATGGAGGAAGTAGTTGTCTGGAAAGAGGGAAGAGATTAAAAAAGACAGAATCCTCTGTGGATTGTTAGTGAACTATGAAAATGTATGAAAACCATTTCTCATCATGAATTAAGGATAAGGACAGGGGACTATTGATAGTTGACAAACTCTTTCTCTAAATTAAAGGTCCAATCTGTTTCAGTCTTGAACTAGACTGGAGATTAAAAATGGCTCTAACATACAGTAGACACGTTTGTGCGTGTTCGATTGCATGTTAACAATACCAGAGGTCATTGTGGCCTAATGTGGCGAACTCACCTGTCCTCCGTCAGTGTGTACAGATTCATTCAGCCACATAACTATTGTGCACTCAGAAATGACAGAGCTCATAGCCTCATCATGTAGTTACGTGTTATGATTAAAACAAATAACACTTGACACCAATAATGCTTCAGGTTGCACAGTGAGTGAAGCTGTTAGACTATAGACAGCTGAGAGTACTTAGTACACTTCAGAAGTCTGCAGATGAAAGGAATGACCTAATCTTGGTTAGTTGTCTCAGTTGAGCAAAGCAGATCTGCACCAGTTTAGTTATCTGGACATCGAAGGACAACCCTAATCAAAAATGAGCCCAAGGTTGTGGACCTCTTTACTAGATCTATATTAGATAGGGTACCTTGACAAGAGGGGAAATGATTAATTCCACTAGTGCTCGGGCCATATGGGTGAGTTATATTTTTATCAGATTTAGAGTCATTCAATTACAGGAAATGTTTGAACATGTATTTTTTATTTCAGCGAGGCAGCACATGATATATCTATACCAGGCTTTTTACTCACGTAAAGTTAGGTGTCATCTGCATAACAGTGTAATAGTATACTATAGTATATAACGCCTTTCAGAGAATTTTCTCCTAAGCAAGTGGTCAAATGACAGCTGCAGTATATCAACTCATGGATGCTTGTTGCTCATCGTGTTCTCTCTGAGTATGGTCGGAGAACCTGCCTTTCAGATCATGTACCTTCATTGTATCTTTCCATGCTTCTGTGTTCACATGTGCCTCGGAGCAAGCTTTTTTAACCGCATGCATACATTATTTATTTACCCCATAATTGGGACAGTTTTGTCTTACATGCTTAGAGTGAACTGTGTCCTTTTTTCCTTGTTTGAACAAGTTAAAGGTGTCAAACATGAGGATCTGGCAAGTTTAGGGAAAGCTTTTACACTCATTCTAATATTCTAATGCATGACCTAAAAAAATGAATTATAGTGTAGACTGCATGTGTGGGCCATACTTACAGACAAAAGTGAACACATGAAGACACCCCTGCAGACTTACCAAATAAACAATAAACAGAACCGTGTGCACATAACTGCTGTGTCTGTTTTTGGGCTTTATCCATTGGTCTGCTATTTAAATCATAGTATAAACTAAATATAATAAATGACCTATGGTTTTCACTGAACATCTCAACATAGATTAATTATTTCTTATGTAATTTAAACAACATAATGAACTCTTTCAGAGTGTCTTGAAATCCTTGGTCGAACTCTATGGCTGCTACTGCCACTATGCGCAGAATGCTTTCCATTCATGAAGGCCACACAGTGTACACTGACCGCAACACTGCTGAATCTCATTTTACAGCGCACATGCTTTCTGCTGCCCAGTAAAATGCCATGATGAGTCACATCTGTACATTCATGAAGTCGTAGTGCGTAATAGTCATTCCCTATAATGCGTGGGATAGTCCGGTGTTTTATGTTACTGGAAATGCAACGAATTCTGCTCCATCACATGACATCACTGCAATATGATGCAGTTTATTAGCTGCAGATTTGCCCAGGAGCTTGTTGGTCTTATCAATAGCCGCTGGCAGGATGAGACTTTCTCCAGCTGTGCAAGCAGCTTGGTAAGATGCACAGTGGGGGGGTTGGTTCTTGGATTGTGCCATAGTCTGTAAATGGTACTTTTCATGCGATGCCTGCAGGTCTGCAGCCTTTTTTTTCTTCCTTTCTGGAACCCTTCTGGTTTCTCTATGTGGCACAAGTGTCTGCTTTCTATATGTCGTTATGGTCTGACGGCTGTGGCTGACCTGTGACATGAACTCCAAGGATGAGCTTCTTTTTTTTTTAATGCATCATAGACTTACTGAACATAAATGTATTTTCGAGAGAAGAAATATCTTGCTACACAATGACAGAGTGATGCAAATTTGCACCTGGAAACCACCTTTAACCACAGTATGGGACTAAATGCCTCTGCTAAAGGGGACCACAGCAGTGGTGTTAATGAGGGGCTGTCAGATACTTATCCTCCTCCATTTCCACACAGACTTATCACTCCAGGAATCAAACTAGTAACTGATGAGGTACGTGTTATAACTTGTAAAAACATATTAAATAAAGCACGGCTCAGCTGAATGAAGTTACAATGAATTTCGAAATACAAAGCTTGAGCCAAAGAAGGCTATACACATTATCCAGCGGACCGCCCTGTAACTGTGGATTTTCAGTCATGGGTTACTTTTTGCATGTATCTGATCTCTAAACAATGCTCTGTGCCCTGTGATTTAATAAGAAGGAAGTTCCACAAGGCTATTAAAATGTTCAATTGTTTTATACACATTGTAAATCAAGTCAACAACAGTACTGGTAATGTCCAAGCTTGTTTGGCTACTTCTGCTCCATATTGTGCTCTCAACTAACACTGTGTATTGTTTAGCTTTTTTGGAAGCAGTGCTCTGTTGTAAGAGTGACCATTCTGTTTTGTTTACTTATTTGGGAATTCCAGGTCTCTCCCTAGTCTGCTCCAGGCTTCTGCTTGGAGAGCCCAACCGCCACGATTGATCCCAGCAGCTGGAGTGGCAGCGAGAGCCCTGCCGAGGACATGGAGAGGATGAGCGACTCAGCAGACAAGCCCGTAGACAATGATGCAGAGGGGGTGTGGAGCCCTGATATTGAACAGAGCTTCCAGGAGGCCCTGGCCATCTATCCTCCTTGTGGACGCAGGAAGATCATCCTCTCTGATGAGGGAAAGATGTATGGTGAGTACAGATGCGGGAGCTGCAACTGCATATTTTTTTAATAGGTGAAAAATGGAGGAGCTTAAAGAAATAGTTTGGGGAATATGCTCATGTGTTTTTTTTTTTCATCTAGCTTGCAGCTAGATGAGAATATCAGTACCGCTCTCATGTCTGTAGCTTAGCTTAGCATAAAGACTTGAAGCAGGGGAAAAGAGTCTGTCTGGAGGTAACATAATCCGCCTGGACCCACAGAGCTGGCTAATTAACATGTTATATCTGGTTTGTTTAATTCACGCACAAAAAAAAGTATAAATGACAAGCTGTGGTTTTACAGAGCATTGTGTGTGGAACTATTTCACGGCCTCCAGGAAATAACTGTGTCTAGCCAAGAAATAGGCTGACACATAAACGCCCCTTAAGACCTGTCATGTTTGTATGAACTCACAACTGGCTGTAGTTTCATATTTAACGGACACACATGAGATCGGTATTGATCTTCTCATTTAAACTGATGCATGAAACAAAACTACAAAACAAAACTAACAAACTATTCCTTTTAAAAAAGAAAAAAAATGCATGCTCTGCTGAGTAATCTAATATTTTAAGACTGTCCATCTCAAATGTATCAGTGCTCTGCGATGGTGACCATACAGACACTACTCTGGTTCACAGAAGTGCAAGTTTATAAGTAAAGCAGCATGAACTATTAGTCAGTAGCAGATGGTACTGCGGCTGCCACCAGCTGTGCCCCCTCTCTCCTCCCTCCATTTCCCCCCATTCCTGGCTGGGTGATGTCATGGAAAGAGGGAATATTTTCTCTCTGTGGTGTTGGACCGTCTCATAGCCTGTCAGTGTCAAGTGAAAGCAGAAAGCCCCTCAGTGCATTCGCTTGCAGCTGTCATGTGACCCCTCCGGCCAAACAAAATGTAAATTCTAGGAGTTGCAGTGAAACCCCTCAGCTGCCACTACAAAGATGTGGGCTCAGACAACAGGACCCTCCCTGCTGTCTCTTCCTCCAATTCCCTCGTCCCCATACAGAGCGAGGCTGCCAGAGAAGCTGTCCCTCTGCTGTGGATTAAAGCATGACAATTTGTTTTTTCTACAGTTATACATGAGCAGTGCTAAGTGCGTTCAAGTTTTCTTTCTCTGGACTGTAAAAAGATTGTTGCTTAAGGTTGTTTCAAAACCCCAATAACAAACTTAAATAAAAGCTTTGTTTTTGTGGTCTTGAATCTACCTTAAAATCTGCTGAAGAGACAACTGTAGTGTTGAATAGAGTTTCGTCCTGCCAGATGTGCTCTGTATCTGGTTACACATTGTCTCACCAGTAGCAGAGTCATTGGGCTGTCTTTCCAACCATTACTGAGCCAGAACTGTTTGACACAATAGTAACATGAATTTCTTTCACATCCCAGTGTGTAAACTGAAAACTGAAAACCTAGTGGCATGGTTCAATGTTGCAAAATTATGACAATAGTGCTGACTGACTGTTTTTCAGCTACTGCCTGTGTGGAGGAAAAAGCTGTAGAGAGATCAGGGAGGTACAAAAAAAAACTGAATTATGTTTGCTGTTCTCTCTACTAACATATCAGAGTTTGTTGGGACTATGTAACAATAAGAAAACAGATTGGTATCAGTCTGATCTATGGATGCTTTTTCAGGGGCTCGTTATCCCATCATGCCCTGAACAACAATCCGCCCAAGCTGGTGACAGACATTAAAAGACATTAAAAAGAAAAAAAAAAAAAAGCAGGCACATTTTAATTTGAATAGATTGAGTTGGTTAAGAGTTTAAAATTTAAAATCAATACAATAAATGGTGGATGGCCTTAAGTCTTATTACTTGTGTATGTGTATATACGCAGTCACATTTTTGCGCTAGAAATGGGGACACAATCAGTACATTCACTGTGAAGTTCCAAATGTTTTGCAGCCATATCCCCTAAATCACAGACAATAAGGCTGTTGCTGTAGGGAGTGGTCAGCTTGATTACATCAGTGTTAAGAACAAACTCAGTGTTGTATGAATCTTTTGAGGAATGCTTTGAATGTGGCACTGTGTCCTTTCCCCCCCATTCTTCTGACATATTGTTTTTGTGAGCAAATCTTACAAAATGCTCACTGATGTGGCTTTTGTTCCCTTCTTCTTCTCTGCGTCAAAATAAGCAAAACAAATTTTCACATCTGCTATATCTGCAGGACAATACTATGTGAAGGCATGTGGTTTTGTTTTTTCCTACTTAACCCTTGAGTAACTCCATGTAACGTTTTCCCCGTTCTCACTGCAGCATGTATTATTTCTAATTTCAAATCAATGTTATTTATTAATGCCATAGGAAAGAAATGGTTTACATTTCAATGCTCAGGGTATACAAGTATTTTGCTTCATGTGAGCCACTTGTAATTGTGACATACCATACTGGTACAGTCAATGATAAAAAGTAAAAAAGTTTTTTATCTTTATTATTGTTTTTAATCAGTCTATCTTGTCTCCGTATCCTGGTTCCGGTGGGGTACAGGAGTCCAAGGTATATAAACTATCAAATGTATTAAGGCAGACTTACTATTTAGAGAACTCAACTGGACAAATATTGAATGAAATTCAAACCTTGGCTGCATGCCCGCTATAAAAACAAAGACGCTCTGACATGTGAATGTGTATTCTTTGTAGGATGCCTCCGTTTTGTGCAGTGCTACTTGCTAACTGGAATGTCATCAGAGATGACAAGTAACGAATAGAGTGGTCCTCCATGCTGCTACAACGGATTGATTTGTCTAAAACATCTAGTGATTTGTCTTTTAAGAGGGCAAGGGTTCAGCTAAGAATGTTGAGGCTGATACAGCACTGTAATCCAGGTCCAGGGGGTTTATAACAGCCACAGACAGACACCACATAAAACCTCTCGTGGCATCTGAGATGAAAGTTGGCTACAAGGAGACAGGTATTTTGTAGTTGAGAGACCCTGGGGATGGCATAGTGTTCCATACACAGAGCTCATCACAAGAGGAGCCGCCCTGAGTGCCCTTAAGCCCTTTGTTATCCTGGGGTAGAGTGCAGAGTTAATTAGCAACAGTCTCTATAGCAACTGTGTTGCGGTACAAAACAATTTCTAATTTCTGCTTCTTAGCTTATTGTGGTGTTTACCTGAAGTGTTTCGGATGTGCTGAGACCAGCGCTGGCTGGCACTGTGCCCATCCTGTGAGGCAAAGGAAGATACCACATCTGCATAGACTGCATCACCCGGCACTTGCCATGGCCCCAGAGTTTACTTAGAAGAATATTTTAAAAAGTGAAGGGAAATAGAGGGCACTGGCCCCTAGCCAAAGGCCTAAGACTCTGCACTTGCATAATTCACCTGCTGTGCGAGGCTGCATTCATTTATCACAGAAATAGAGTTGATAAATGAAACAACACGCTTCACTCAAATTGTATGTTTATTCATTGAGTTATGTATTTGCACTTGCCCCGCAAGCTAAATGACATTGGTGAATTTTTCTCAGTTACTGTTTGGAAAAAAAAAGAAAAAAGAAAGGAAGAACTGTTTTTTATTCCATCTACTCACAAATAAATATGTAAATACATACTTTATTCATAGGCTATACCACGCCCATGTAGTTCTTCCACTGTTGTTTCTGCCACCAGTTGTATCTGAAAGTCTTTTCAAACACTTACAGTGCATTCATATTCACCTATCATATCATCATACCTATCATAAATCTGATAAAGAGTAGAAGCAATCACACCATTATTGCGCATTTATCCTAAAATTAAGAATTGCCATCACCAAATAAGTGAAATACCCCTTTATCTTATAATATTCACCTTGTAGGTGGACTGCTGGACACTATACCTCTGTCCGTATGTGTCTTTTGATGTAAAGCTTTTCCTATTACCATTCTGCTGTTTGCTCTGCCATCTCGTCAGTGATCCAGCCCAGACCCCTCCTGTGGGAACTAAGTGGCACTTGGTTTGCAGAGATGCCAAGGATGAGTTAGATATAATGAGCAGACCTGGCTTGCCCCCGATGGCCCAGCACTGTGCTCCTCTGGGGCTCGTCTCGTCGGGCCAAGCATGCTCTGAGACAGAGCGAGCGGACCTGATCCTCCCTGCTGGGCGGATAATGAGGAATTCTGGGATCAGCTCAGGCTCCCCGAGTCACCTACATTCACTCAGAATGGAGTGTGAGGAACTTCATTGCAGGAGAGGCATCACACACCTCCAGAATAATCCCTCATTTGTTCCCCTGCCATTGTCAGTGTAAGACTACCGTGTTTTCACACACATGGTAGTGAAAAAAGTCCAATTATTTTATGTCTTCCTCAAAAGGAGTAACTGTCGAAAGTGTAAATAGTGTTGATGCAGGTATGATGAGGGAAGGGAGAAGTCATTTTGAATTAGGATTCAAGAGTTTGGGGTTGCGACAAACTGGTTATTTATTCATCATGGGTCGCTATGGAAATATATATACTGACAAAAGGATCAAACATGCACCTACGGTTGATGCGAATGGGTCAAGAAGTACAAATCAACTTGGTTTTTGTGTTTCTCCCGAACTGGGTTCAACACGTCAGTGCTGCATTCAACAGGTGTCTTCTATTGTTGAGGATTTTGGGTAATGCTACCGATATTAATACAGTATTTTATGTAACTGACTACCATGTCTATCTAATTCTGCCATTCAGCAGTGACGTGTATGGAAACTACAGTCGCTGACCTCTGTGGTCTCATATGAATGTTCCACATCATTTCTAAGCATGTTCACCAGAGAGTGTCATACATGAGGTATAAAAGGTGTATCAGTTTGTCCACCTGTCTCTCCGGTGACGTGAAACATGCTGATTTTGAACTGATGCATTATTCAGGGCTGTGAGGCGCACACAACAGCTGTGTAATTCAAATAGTATATGTTTTTATGTCTCTTTAAACAAACCTTTTGCTCACAGTCCTCCTGCACCTGTTGTTTTGCACTGCAAATGAGATGAGATGCCCACAAGGGTCTAAAATGCCCAGTAGACTAGTCAGAACGTTTGGACAACAGCTGAAAGAAGCATCCAGGTAGATTCAAGGTCTTGATTTCACCGCACTTGTTGTTTGTATAATTCGATTCCTACGTACCTTTAGCCTGTGAACCATCTGTGTTTCGTTGGGTCTGAGAATGTACAATTAATGAGACTCTGACCCAAAATGGATCTACATTTAGAGCTCCCCTGTTGCTGAGCAGCAGAATTGATTTTGAAGTGCATATTATTTCATGGCAGTCTGTTCACGGGGGTAGATTTTAGCTCTAACTCGTGCCCGTGTTGTGGTGACCAAGCACAACATGTTGTGAGTCGTGTGTGAGATTCCAGACTGTCCTGCTCCCACAGCTTCATGTTGCCGGGGATTCACGCCTCACAGGGCTGCTCACCGTGAACACAGTGGTGATAGAGGGGGCTCACGGTGGCAACTGTAGTGATGCTGCTGACCAGACTGTGATGAGATGTTACTGGGAAAGGATTTCATAGTCAACAAAGGAGTTGACTTTCTGATGAAACCTCAATCAAATGTTGTACTGAATCACCCTAAAAATGCTGCTCAATGCTAATGTGTTGCCCAAATTAACATTTTTGATTATGTTTCAGTGATTTTTCTAAACAGACAAAATGATCAGTGTCTGTGTTTGTGATTTTCTGTCTGCCTGCGTGAAAGAGTTTGCACTGAATGGTTGGATAGCAGGCTGTGGCTCTCTGCCTGCCTGAATCAGGAGTACATGGGGTGTGTCCCTGCTCTGAGGTCTGTGTGAGGCCCTCTGAGGCGGGCCTCTGGTTTCAGGTTGCACGCTCCCAATTGGCTGCTTTTGTTTGACTAAAACACAGGGAGACTTCTTAAAGATGCAGTGTCACTTTCGTGCTCTCTTCAAGAAAGCATCTGTTTGATGCTGATTATATCATATTCCATTGATGAAACACTTTTATTCTGATGAGATCATCTCATACTGATGGGACCATTTTGTGTAATCAGCATATGAATGGAGTCTGAATGCCAGTGTTATTCTCTCATCCAGAGCGCAGGGACTACACTCCAGTGTGAACAGAGACAGTCATCTCTTCCTTTGCTGTTTGTGGAATAGAGAAAGGTCTCTCAACCCTGAACAGCTTCCCTGGAAACAAAGGAAGACTGTATCCGCAGCCATAAAATTATCATACTCAATGCTGTGTTATGGTCTGGCCCTAATATTACATATCACATTATTAACGTTGTAGTAATAACTGCATGTTTATTATATCGTGAATGTCAGGAGCATTTCCTTTAACTGTTTGGGACCATGCCTCTTTCCTAACTTTGATTCAATTACAACTTACAACTGAGTCACCCGACAATTTACAAACAAACAAAAAAAAAAAAATGTAAACCCATCATGACCACAAAGTTTGACTTTTCATTTATACATATCGGTCACAGGCAACATGTCTTCCTTTGTCCTCAGATGCCGAATTGATCCTGAGAGATTGAAAATATTGATTTGACTCAGTGTCTTACTTTGTTGTGGAGAAGGGGGGCAGTGCACCTTCCTGACTGTTAGCGTCATGTTCACACATTGGACTTGCCACACAGCCAGTTCCTCAGGAGACTCATAATTAAAGCCGTCCTTTCAGATTAGTCCAGAAGCCTGTCCAACTGTGGCTTCACTCCCTGGCCATTTATTTCATCCCCTTTCCTCTCCTGAGAGGCACACCTCAACACAATGAACAGGCCAGCCTCTACAATAATGTATGTGATGATAAACACAGTGGCTCCTAATTGATAGAGTGATTCAGACAAGGGCTGCCTGTGCAAATTGGTCCCCTGTGAGTATATTGCGAGTTGGGACTAGCGGGTTTCAGCTCTGGTCTCGTTTGAGAGGCGTAGAGCGGGGAGAGAGGAAATAGAATGGGCTGGACCTGCTGAGTGATAAAGAGGCTGTCTTTGCCTCCTCAGCCCTGTCTGAATACAGGCACAGTTCAGCAGAGGTTGGCTGCTGTAATCCTCTCAGTGTCTCCAGGAAGGCTCAGGTTAGTGACCTGCTGCTTTGTGATGTCTTGTAAGATTTTGAGAGAACACCTCACCTTTAATCCCCCACTGTTCAACTAACACATTAACTCAACCGCTCCTGACCCAGCCCCTGCAATAAAGCCTTTTATCCAGCTCAATAAGGTCATTTGAAGTTAAGTATTGATTTCTTTTGGTGTCCAGAGAAAAAATGGATTTTTAAAGAGCTGTTAATTACAGTTGCACACTGCATTATATAGAGAACTTAATTGTGCTGTGGCTGGATTTTTAAACACTGAGCTGTAGCTGTTTTTATGTGTGTCTTCAATTTGTGCATAAAAAAATATATAGACTGTATACTTTCCTCAAAATTACAAAAAGGTCCAGTGTGTAGGATTTTGTGGCATCAACCAGTGAATATTAAAAAACACTTTCCCTTTCAAGTCTCTAGGAGAGAAGACCCCGTCTAGAGCCAGTGTTTGTTTGTTCTGGGCTACTGTAGAAACATCAGGGCCACTTGGTGGACTGAGAGATCCCGCTCACTTCTCACACACTATACCTTTTAATACATAAATCTTATTGCGTCCTCTTCTTCTGCTGTGGTTTAATGGCACCCAACTGGATAAATAGCTCCACCAGCTGTTTGCATCCGTAACGATTGTGGATAGAAATTATGAGGCAAATTGCAAATTCTTTTACAGATTTCATTTAAAATGTGTGCTAAATAAGATGGAAAGTAGGTCAGTAAAACAAAATGACAGATTTGTGCCATGTAGTATTATTTTGTATTTGAATACAGATAAACACTGATAAAAGAAATGTGAGTTCTTAACCAGTTTGTTTAGACAGAACCTTAAAAGCACACATGACAAAGAATAAAACCTAAGCATGCTGTCATGGTTGTAAAATAGAGAGTATTATCAAATGTACAAAAAAAAATCTCAGGCTTTGAAATAAATGAACTGCTCTTAATTATAGACTTTCTTGTTTTTACATCCCTGCTTTCTTGTCTAAATGAGGACTGAATAGAGTTGTTTCCTGTGGATATGGGAGGAACACCCTTGTACATTTGAAGCCAGAACTGAAAGAGGCTGTGAGAATTTTATGAGACATTAAAAAGACTGCTATGCGTATGTGAAAAGATCTGCCATAATAACTACCTTCCACTAACTCATAAAAGTGTGAAATTATTTGAAAGCCAAATACATCACTACACATAATGGGACAGTAAAAACATTATATTTCTGTGTGTACATTTACTTCCTGGTTATTGTATTTACATAATAGGTCCTGGATCAAATACACGATACACAGTGTGGAGCCAGTTTAATGAAAAGTTACAGTATGTTTTCTATTTTAGCCCACAGGCAGTGAAATCGTTCTTTTCTGCTTGAGTGTGTGTGTGCTGTAGTAGGAGGAGGGATTTCTATTGTGTTGTAAAGAATAGCTTTAGTGTTTGTGATCATTGTGGTGTCACGCATGCAATGTCTGTCCTTGAAGTTTTTCTTATTGGCCTATGTTTCCGGTGTGAGGGTTCAACAATACAGGAAGTTAAAGCACTTGTTATGAGCTGATAGTGGACTGGAGTCAGAGGTTATGGTCAGCTGACATTCATATTCAGATTTTCACAAGGGATTTCAGTGCTGAAGGGTCCAGAGTGCTCGGTAGACCTGACCTGCATTTATTCAAAAGATGTAAGGCGATAACAGAGATGTTGGAGCTACGTGTCGGGAAACACCTGCAGGGTCTGGCCTGCTGAAGAGATTTTATAATTAGCTGTAATTGTTTAAACTTGGCATATTATGTTCTCACCACAGCAGATTTATTTCTATGATAATTATTCATCCCAGAAACCTAGTTGTCAGCATAGTCTTGGCTATATAATGGCTACATAATGCTAAACTGATAGCATAGTGTTCTCCCTCCAAAAAGGGTGCTGTCAGTTTTCTTTCAAGTCACAGGTTCTCCTCCACTTGGCAAGTGGTGGTTTCCCATTGATATTTCAAGTAAAAGGCTTTCTGCCCCTGCCTGCTATTCCCAAAAAACCTGGGACGAATGCCTTCATATTGTTGGTTTAGTCTATTGTGATGCTAATGTCTGCCTGAGACCCTTGAGTCATCTATCACGGATGACAGGAAAGCTGGGACCATTGTGTTGGCCCACCACACACACACACACACACACACACGCACATGCACGTACAAACACACACATATACGTGTGCGTACACACACACACACACACACACACACACAAAACAAACAACACATGCTGGGCTGTGGTCTACATAACTTTAAAGTGGAAGAAACCAAATCTAAAGGTTTGTACCAACAGACTAAATCAAATGTTTATTAAAGATTGAGAAACAATCTTGCAGAAGGATTCCTTGAATTATTATGAATAGTTGGAAGTGATTCAATTTGAGCAGCAACTATCTTATTAACTTATTAATGATTTTTGTGTTGATATATCAATAATTATTTAGTCTACAAATAATAGTGAAAAGAGCTCAAGATAACATCTTCAAATTGCTTCTTGGCTATTTAATTGTTTCAGCAGTGTACTCGATACTAGATTGCTTTATTAAAAAAAAAAATCAACAAAATGTCAGAAAACAATAAAAAATATTCAATACTACTTCTACTACTACTACAAAGCCCAAAAACCGACATCATCAAATGTCTTCTTTTGTTCAGCCAGTCGGTTAATCAGCTAATTGCTGCAGTTCTGATGTGTAGCTTCAAAATGTTAAGGGGAAAAACACGAGTAATAACTTTTTCTATAGTTGCTATCAATCATTTCAAACTCAAATCTAGCAAGGAAAAATGATTTTCATTAAATTATGCAAGACCTACAAGTATCATAGCAAAGCAAGGCATGTTGCTGTTATCCAGGTCATCTGTATTTTAGTTTTTGATCATCTCCAGCCTGTTGCACTACAAACACTTCCAATATAAGCATGGTTTAATCATATTCTAATAAGTGTTGATTAAAATACTGAAGAATTGAATGAAGGGTTAATGACAGATCTGTCCTGAGAGTCCGGGCAGCGTCACATGTGTACTCTCTGTTCTGTGAAGCTGCCCTCTCAGGCCCTGCAGAGAGAGACAGCCGAGTGGTAGAAGCCACACACATGTAGGCAATCTGCTGACTGATTCTCTTCCAGGCCCAGCGCCGTCTCATGGCAGAGTGCTGCGCCAGATGTGACTGTGGTTGTGCCTGCATTAGAAAAAAGTGCTGTTACAGGAAATGGATGCTTTTAAAAAGAGGAAAAGAAAAAAAAATAAATGGAGCAAAGAAGTATTGTTCTTGCCCCTCAAAGGATGTAACCAAGCCAGTTAAATTGTTTAATATGAAATTACTTAAATTAGCCTCAGTGTTTATGTTACACAGGTGCATAAAGGCTTTGTCAGTGAAGACAAGGCTTTGTGTTTTACCTAGTTGTTATGGAAATCCAGAAGATTAAAAAAAATGAGCCATCTGTGTATGGATTTGTCTTTTTTTTCCTTTTCTTTTTTATGGCACAGATAAAGTGGTTAAAGTCCTAGGGAGCAAATTCTCAATTCATCTGCAAACTCAGGGGTGATTCACAGACTTTTTTTTTAGCTTTATGTGAAAAATGACAGGAATGTGGGGAGTAACATTTTTTTTTAAAAATCCAAGTCAATCCGTCAGACGTGAGTAGACTTGACTTGAGAATTAATGTAGCCATTTGTTACGTATGTGTTTTCTAACTGAATAACCTTTTTGTGTATTTTGTAATAATAATAATTTTGTGATGACCTACGTTGAATTTTGAACTGTTGGATAAAATAAACCATTTGAAGACATCTTTGGCTTTAGAAAATTGTATTTTTCACTATTTATGACATTGTAGAGAGCAAACGGTTGATTAATCAAAAAAGTAATCATCAGGTTAATTGATAATGAAAATAATTGTTAATTACAGGCCTAATGTTTAGGCGGTTATTTTGGGTGATTGGTCAGTTTGGGTGTACGTCTGGAGATGAAGTGTAGCTTTGGGTGGAAGAAACAAGAGGACAGCAGCTACATATTTTAAAAAAAGTGTCTAAAGATACATCTTTACTGAATTCCTTACTTTGTGTGTTGTCCTGGTTGAAGAGTTTAGTTCATAAAAAGTTGACTCAGACACTGAAGGTCTTATGGGAGGTTCTGGAGGTTATTTCTGGATGAGTTGTTTCTGAGGTTGGTCTACAGTGGGCTGTGACAATACACTCCATTGTTATTCACAACAGAGGGAGTCTGTCCCAGGTTCCTTGGAAAAAGGATGCTGAGGGCCAAATTGGATTTCTGACTGAATGAGGAATCTATTTGGGGACGGTCTGGAGAAAGTGGGGCTGCTGTTGAAGTGCCATTCATATGTTGCAGATCCACTCTGAGTCATTGAGATTCAGCAGAGAATCCACATAAATATTTAATCCTTTTCCTGCTGTTTGAGTGACAGCAACAGCCCATAAAGGGTTAAGTCTGTCCTCTCCAGGCCTTGCTGGAACTGGAGGACTTACAAACTTATTTCAACATTCAGAAACTGACCCTTGGGTGACCCTTGTAGTGTGGATCTTACATTTTAAAAAGACATCGGGGCAAGGATTAAACTAAAAGTATCATTTACAGTGTACATAGTTAAAAAAAATATTAGTTTATTCACTTAAAGAAACAGTGTGTAAGATGTAGTGGCAGCTGTGTCAGCTGAATGCCCCTCACCTCACCCTCCCCTTCCAAGTGGGTAGGAGAACCTATGGTGGCTGCAAAGCTTGCAAAAATCACCCAAGTTTGATTTGTTATGGGCTACATGGAGGTTTCCACCAATGAGTAGCTGCTCCCTCTGTAGAGAGGTTAATTTTAAGGTAACAAAGGCACAATGATCATTTTTAGATGATTATACCCTAATGAAAACAGTTAAATCTATTTCTGCTATATCTGACACACTGGATCTTTAAATATACATTTAAGTATCAATTTAGTTGATGAAAATTATAGACAATATAATCTAGCTTTAGTCAATAAAAATCTTGTGTATATATATTTTTGGTCAGTTTGTAATATTTTATTTTTAACACACTGATAGTTTAGTTGGCTGACTGTCTATCTTTCACAGCATGAATCAAAGAAATTGTCTGGGTCGCCGTGGGCTGGAGCTGAACCCAGCTGACACTGGGTGAGAGGCGGGTTACACTCTGGGTGTTGCCAGTTCATTAAAGCGCTAACACGTGGAGACAACAATTCACACACACATTCACACCTAGAGGCAATTTAGACTCACCAATTAACCTATAGATTAGCCTATTAACCTGCATGTCTTTGGACTGTGGGAGGAAGCCAGAGTACCTGGAGAGAATCCACACGGGGATAACATGCAAACTCCACACGGAAAGCCCGCTGGTAGGTTCAAACCCAGAACCTTCTTACTGTGAGGTGACAGTGCTAACCACTGCACCGCCATTATGTTGATTGCTGCTTTATTCTTTAATACACTGAAACCTTTGCTGTTTTGATCATATATCTGAGACTTACATCTTGGTTTCATTATATTTTACAAGGTTAGACAAAACCACGTCTTATTTTAGTTTACAGTCCATCTAAATTAATTTAGTAAAACATACTGTAAGATGTGAAGTGAATTTCAAATGTCAGCAGTGTTGGTGACACTCGTCTGCAAAATCTTCATAAAAAAAAAAAACTGTTCACAGCTACTGTATGTGCTACTGGTGCTGCAGAATCAAGGAGAGATCTTGGCTATGGATTGGATAAAATGACAAGTGCACAAGCTTTCATGAAGGCACATGAACCCAGCGCAAATGGAATTATCATAAGAGGACAAAAAATGTCTTGGCATGATGAAAATCTGAACAGTTATTTTGATGAACTGGTTTTTGAAAAGCAGATTTAGATTTTACATAAACTCAATTGCAGGTTAGTATCGTGAATGATAAAACTGGCTCCAACAACTCTTTATAAAAAAAATGTTAAATTTTTTTTTGTTTGTTTGTAGAGAAATGTATAAATTTCTGGTGGAAACAAGCAGAGTTGTCTTTTTTAATCTTGAATGCCATTTTTGTCAGCAATTGTTGTTTTTCAGTGTAAACACAGGCAGGGGAAAAATACAGGCTAGCCAGGACCCACTGAGCTTTTTTTTTCCCAGCCTGGTGTAAAGAATAAATGATTCACCAGTAAGCAAGCTTTCAGCTGGCCATTTCTGTGTGCTTTGATCGAGGAATCAGGAGTTTGTATGAATGCCTGTATTGTCATGTTATGTTTCCACCGTGTGTGAATTATTGAAAGTAGTGCAGGCCCCCGCTTCATCTGGTGAAGTTCACACTGCAGGCGCTCCGGACAGGCAGGCTGAAATTGTAAATCCCCAGATGTTGTTTATTTGTTCTGTCGAAGTCACGTGATTGGGTTCACTAAGGCAGGCCTCGCCTAAATGTTGTGTGAAAAGAGCTTCGGGGTCAACCTTCAACAAATCCTCTCTCCACTCAGCCGAACAACAAAATGTGTAGGTGTGGCACGCAGACAGGTGCCGCAGGTATCAAAGATCTCATGTTGTTGACAGGTTTATACTCTGTGTTTTTATTTAAAGTCACCTTTCACCCAGTTTAACTTTACTCTGATGGTCTAAAGCCTATCAAATACAACATTTCACTTTTCTTGGGATAATTATAAGAATTTCCCTGATTAAAATCAGCTCTTCTTTTGGGAGCAATTCAAAAGGAAATGAATTCAATTTCAGCTTCAAAGAGGCAGTATGTCGTAGAGCTGAAACAATTAGTTGAGAAATTAATTAGCCTATAGACATAAAATGAATAAATAGATAATAGATCTTTGGTGCAAAAGGTGCAGAAATTCACTGGATCCAGATTCTCCCGGTTGTCTTCTGTGATAGAAACTGAATATGATGTAATTCAGTTAACTCTTTAATGTATTTATTTTAGTTTTTATATTTCATTTTCTGTAATATATTTTTGTTGTTTTGTGATATTGAAACAACCAAAAAAATAGGGTTGTCTATTTACGTGGTGCACACCGCTGTGCAGTGCTCAGGTAATTCTGCTGAAGAAGCTAAAGGTGAAACGCGTTGTTCACTCCCAATGAAGTCACAGAGAATTATTTAAAGGTGGGGTGGTTGATTTTGATCCTCCCCTTATCCATTCATACACTTGATTGCTACTACTAGCTGTGCATAGGGAGCTCTTTCTTAAAGAACTGAATGTTTTGGGTTTTATAGTGTTGGAGACAATATTATATTTGTCAACATTTTATGGACCAAACAATGAAACATGGAGCATTAGTCATGACCTTACTGTATCTGGTCATAATATGATTTTGAGGTTTTAATTAAAAAGCTGCTTGTTGCAGACCAACAAGCAGATAGAAATATATCCATCAAGTGTCTTCCTCCGTGTGGATTTCTGCAACGTCTGCCCTTTTAAACCTTTTGAGATGTACTCTCAACACTCTGTCACATTCTGTGATCTGTGATGTAAAAAGAAAATGCCTTTTCTTCTGATTACCTAAGATACGGCTCATTAGCACATGTGTGCTACATTGTGGTCCCATTGTGCCATAACAAAAGTAAGGCCTTTAATTGATAATGAAGTGAATGTAGAAAAATGTTTCATTATACTGAGGGTTTGGTGCATTTCATAGAGCAGTAGTGCAGATCCATGGCATTGGTTAGCTACAGCTGGACACATAATTAGAGTGCCTCCTTACCTATAATTTGTGTAATAGTTTTGGTTGGCGGCATGTTATTACCATATGAAAGGGCTAAGCAGGGGTCATGTGCATTGCTACAGCAATTAGAACAGAGCTGAGGGCAGAAGAATGTTTGGAGCCGCTGTTAATTGGAAATCTCTACAAAGCTATGCTTTAATTATAATTTAGTCAGAGCTGCACTGTTTTAAACCCAATATATTCAGTTGGCATTATTTTCTGTAATAGTATGAACAGCTAGGTCTGTTTCCTTTCAAAGCGTCGGGCTTTGAAGAGAATGAGATTGAATTAGATTCATTTGAAAGAGTTTTTTTTCATGCTAATGTCTCGTGGTGTTTTCACAGAGGAGGGGGATCTGGTTTGTAAAGAAAACGTACATACAGACCATCTGATTTAAATACACTCCAAATATGATGAAAATGATTAGAGACCTTCCATATTGTGTAGTTTTGTGAGTGATTCCATAACTACTTCTTAAAATGCTGAAATGAACTTATGGCAACTAATTAGAAATGGTGTAATTATCAATTGTGAATGAAGCCATGCATTAGTCATCTAGACTTAAATATTCATTATGCAGTTAGGAATGGGTTTTGTTTAACTGCTACTACTCTCACAATACCACATATTAATCTGTTACTTTAACAGTACTTAGTAGTTATTTTTGAAGAGAAAAAAAAACAAACAAATTAAAAACTAAATGAATAAATGAATTATTATTATTTTGTCTTGTACTGTACAGTGCAACAATTGCAGTCTATAGAGATATTTAAGAGTAATGCAATTTATGACTGACTCCAAATCTGCAGGTATACCCTGATTGGAACCTGACAACACAGCTGGTAAATTAACTAGCCAGTTAACTTCATAGTCACGTCAGAGACTAGTAACTTAGCAACTGCACTGCTTAAATGTTGTTGTTAGCGAACGTGACCTCTCCATTGGTAGAGAATGAATGTCCAGATGATTCACTGAGTGCTCTGAAACTGTGAATTCCTAAAGGACAGATTACCTTCTCAGCTTTTTTTTTAAGTTAATTTATGAAAGCACCAATATTTAGAGCTAAACACTCAGCTGGCTGTGGTTACTTAAAATCATCACCGACGTTTGTATAATTTAGTTAACTATGTGGGCTTAGGCTGCTAGCATACATATAGCTGAGGTGAATGGGGCAACAAGCGGTCAAAAGCTGTTCATATCTCTGCCTGTGCATGATGCTCTTTTACATGTTTGGAATGATGGCTCATGTTTGTCTTGCATACAGAAGACTTGTTGCACTTGTGGCAACGAGCGTTGTCCACATTGACCCAGTGAAGTGTAACCAGACTTTTGAGTGCTTATTTTGCTATTGTCAAGGAGAGAAGGGCAGAGCAGGGTCTGTGTGTGTGTGTGTGTGTGTGTGTGTGTGTGTGTGTGTGTGTGTGTGTGTGTGTGTCAAATCATCATAGAGAAATGTTTTAATTTCTCTAATACTGACAGTACTGCATTTGACTTTCTGGAGCTCAACTGTATTAATTAAATACTTCCAGATTTTACATTCAGTCAGTCAAATTTTTAACAGCTGTTTTAACACCTGTTAATATTAGAAAAATGAAAACCACTGAAACCATGAGCATATCTATATAACAACCTAGGATGAAGTGTTCAGACTGAAGAATTTATACTTTTACACACTCGATAACTGAAACTACTGACCTGACTTTCACCTGTTTTCTAAAAATTCCCACTCCTCCTCTGATATTCAGCGTTTCATTCAGAGTTAATATCCAAATGTTTTTTATTGATATTTTTAAAAATATGTTTTTCATGTTCCTGTCTACGCAGGTCGAAATGAGCTGATAGCCAGATACATCAAGCTTCGGACCGGGAAGACGAGGACTCGGAAGCAGGTAAGACGAGAGGAGACGTCTCTTTGGCCTCAGCGTCAGCTGTGCTGCCATTGTTTCTGCGGGAGAGAAACAAACTTAGACTGAGATTTACACAATGCTTAGCTTAACTTCTGAGGCTGCTGTGTCGCATGAACAGATGCCCCTGGATTATGACATTATGACTCCTACTTACACTTACTATGCAAATAAAAAATTGTTGTAGTTTTTCTGTCACACACACGATGCAGCTTAAAATACAGCCTTAAATCTTCTACAGTGAAGCAGCATTATTGTCATTATAAAGAGAGCATCCACTGTAGCTCAACAGTGCAAGTATTCTTCCTCATGACTAAGTCATGGAGGCCGTGCACTTGGCCAGAGTAAAAGCTTTTATTAATAGGAAGGTAAGGCTTTAATAGATTGGTAGCAGCTCCGATCACAGAGAGGATTCGCTGCAGTCTTTGTTGGAGAGTGCCTCCTGTCTTCTGCAGACACACACAGCTCAGATTCCTGACTCAAACCGTTATTGTAAATCAGAGGAATTAAAATGCTAAAATAAATGAAAGGATACAGTTGACTCCTAATTATCTGATGATGAGCCGCTCTGATGGTGCTTCAGTAACCAACCGACCGACTGATCTTCCCTCTAAACAGGAAATTCCCTTTATGACCGCTGACTTGAGTGACAGTGATAAACAAGCCAGTGTCTATGGTGACATTCGATCACTGTGTGTGTGAATTGATCAGTCTGGAGCAGAAAGGCCGTGTGGTTTCTCTCTCTGTGACTCTTCTGCTTGACACAGAATCAGAAAGAGTGGAGAGAGAGTTGTTTACTCACAGCTACGCCAATAAGCACACACATCTATTTCTATTGTTCGTTACAACGTGCCATGTGTGTGTAATTGCCATTTCATTCATGTTCGAGCTGCAACTAACAAGTATTTTCATCAGAGACGAAATGACAAAGAGGATACGTTTAAATATTAAATTAATCAGCAACAATTGTGATGAACAAGTAATTGTGAGGTCATTCTTTTAAGGCAAATGTATCGCTCAGATGCTAATCTTTTATGATTAGAATTGTAAATCCTTTGGATTTTGGACATGTGTGAAGTTTTTCAACACTTAAAATGACAACAATTTTTAGTCCTAGCTCTGATTGGTTAACTTGATTTTTTTTTCGATTAACTTTTGATTTTTGAAAAATGCCCCGTATATTTTCCCAGAGCTCAAGGTGACGTTGAATATCCTGTTTTGTCTGAGCAATGGTCCAAAACATAAAGATGTTGGATTTACACTAACATAGAAAATAAAACTGTTGCAGATGATGTTTTCTTTTGATACCTGAACAGGAAGACAATTTGCAAATAATCAAAATATTTACCCACAGAGGTAGCACTTGATGCTCTTTCTGTTAAATCACCTCATTTTCACTAGAAAACTCACCTTGCATGTGATTTGTGTGAACAGTGTTGGAGGAGAACCTCATCAACACACATTACTCCTCTGTCAAACCGCTATTCACACTGCTGAATGTTTCATGTGAGATTATTAAATAATTTTGAACTGTGTGAACGTCGGGGGTAAACTTGGCCAGTGAAATGCCTCGCCCAGCTCCCGTAAGAATACTAGACTAGCAAATTCTCATTCAGCACACAGCAGATCACATCTGGGTGCTCTTAATGTGTGCTAAAGGGGCCTGCATCCTCCTTAATCAGTTCACTTAAGTGACGACAACACACAGCATAACGCTTTATTGGCTGTTTGCTCGCTGTGTGGTTTGGAGATGCTTCTGTTATGCACATTATCTCCTTCAAGTGTTTTTTTTTTTAAACAAAGAAATGTATAATCCACTTTGTACTTTATGGGTTTTTTTTCTTGTTTTTTTATTTTCCGTTTTCTCTTTTTTAATGGAGGTGTCTAGTCACATACAGGTCTTAGCAAGAAAGAAAGTTCGAGAAATCCAAGCTGCCATTAAGGTACGTCTGGCTTTGCCCAGTTGCAGGGGGCTTTTCATTGCCATGGTTACAGGCTCTTCCTTTGTTTTCCTTCCCTCCCCTACCCCGCAGGTGTCTAGTCACATTCAGGTTCTTGCCAGAAGGAAATCTCGTGAGTTTCATTCCAAGCTAAAGGTATGCGCTTTTCTGCTTTTGGGCTTGTTGGTTGCTGTGCGTCTTAACTTCCTGTTTCCCGTGGTGACAGAGTGAATGCCTGGTGCTCTGATTTCCTCTAACCCAAATCCCTCTGCTGACTGAAGTCTGTTCAGATCCTCTAACCCCCTCCATTCACCCTCTTAGTCCATCTCTCCCCCGTACTCAGACATGCTGTCACTGTCCTGTCCACTTTCATCTTTTTACTTTCAACTTTTCATGACAGGGCCTTTGCTTTGAGAGCAGCTGCTCATCATTTCCATGGCTAAAAATAGGAAAGACATATTGTCTTTTCATTTCCAATCATAAAAAATAATAAGTTTGATTTATGTTAAGCACGCCACAGGAAAAATATTCTACTGGTAGTTTGTTAATGATATGACAATCTGACAGATAATGGATTATTAAT
The DNA here is from genome assembly GCA_023373845.1 of Nibea coibor. Classification (NCBI taxonomy): domain Eukaryota; kingdom Metazoa; phylum Chordata; class Actinopteri; family Sciaenidae; genus Nibea; species Nibea coibor. The sequence continues at coordinate 8,972,528 of CM041738.1, read as the reverse complement.
TTAAAAAATCTGATAACTGTGTAAAAAAATAAGCATAACTGTTTGTAGCAAATTTCATAGAAAAACCATCTAAAATTAGTTGAGACATTTCAGTGGTCCACTAATTGTCAGATTAGCGATGCTGCTAGGGTGGCTAATACCAGTGGGGACCCTTTATAATGTCCAAAATATTCCTGCAATTTCTGCTGACATATACACCACTACATGTCATAATAAGATAACTCCAGACAGTAAAGAGGCCTGGTTCATGTACTGATCAGGCTGTAATTTTTACTCTATACATAGTTGTAATATTTTAGTCGGGGAGCATGCTGGCATTGGCTGTTGGTGAGTGGCTGAAAGCTGAACGTCTGACGAAATCGGTCTGATGGCGGCTGGCTGCTTTCTGAAATTCCCTCTTTACTTTCTCGTTCTCGCTTCAATCTGTTGATAACTCCAGACTCTCACAATGCCATGGCTGTCAGCCGCTTTCCTTCCTCCCAGTTCAGATGTCATCATTTCAGAGCGATCTTGTCAGTTATTCTAGTAATAAGTGAAATCTGTTAAACTCACTGAAGAGGGCTTTTCAGACAAGGAGATTAAAATGGGAGAAAAGCATTGTGAAAGAAGTAATCTTGTGTAATATTGACGTGTAATTTAAGGTATTTTATGAAGTAATGCTTGTATATCAAAGGACACCCCGCCCATGTGCCACTTTCTTCTTTTCTTGGGGAGCCAACTATACATTTTGACTTTCACACTTTTCTCCACTTCCATTATTCAACACGAATTAATGACCCCTCGTTAATCTGTGTGTGTATGTGTGTCTACGGTGAGAAACCGAAATAGCCAGATAGGCAGCTAGCCACATGAATGCCTGTTCTTTCAAGGGCACAGGCGGTTGTCTGAAGAAAAATAGACAGCTTTTGTATGAATCCCTGTCTTTTCTCATTTAAAGAAAATTAGAGTTCAGGGGCAAAGAGAAATACAAGTGTGCCCTTCGTTTACGGGGACAACAATGAAAAACCTGTTTCTGGTCTTGTGTGTGGCATTTTCGTAACAGCTAACAGAAATACCTGCTCTGTTTTGTCTTGAGTGATGACTACTGATCATATTGTGAAACATTAGAACGCAGCCCTTTCTCCCCCCTTCCTCCCCAGAGATCAAGAATCATTTGTAACAATGTGTACAAATTTCATGATCCTTTGTTATTGAGTGTTCGTTGCTCATTTGTGTTGTGTTGTACTCTGTCTTAGTAATCTAAAATTCAGTTATGTTTTTTACTGATTGAAGCTGTAACACTGAGACTTTAACAGTTCCAAATGTTGAATTATATATTTTATATATAAATTCTTATATATACACACACATTAAATTAATCACAAAGAAATAATAAAATAAAACCATGTTTGTTTGCATTCAGGTTACAAGTATGGTAAGTATTTGTTTACTGTTTGCGATGCTCTTTGTGCTTTTCTTAGGGGCTGCCTCGTCCTTCAGCTGCTAGTTTCGTATTTGTGTTCCTGCCATAGTGACACTGCCGCAGTGTTTTTCCAGTTTATTGGTGTCTCTTTGTGTCATCATACTATTATTATACTGTAGCTTGACTGTGCTCCACCAGCATGCTTATCTTTTTAACTTCTGCCACCAGTGAGTCTGCATGATTTTGCTAGTGTGTGTGTGTGTGTCGCCCCAGTGTGCGCTCTGCTACAGTATTAAATTCAGTGACTTTAAATAAATATATTTAATTATATAAATAAAAATTATGTGGATTCATAAACAAGTACATCCAAAAACAACATACAATGTGATGTGCAGTTCTCCAGGCTTTTGTGGTTCTCTATGAATTACTATTCCATTAAATATTCATGTCCATTTACAATTGATGTAGATTTGTTCTGATAATTTAAAAACACTTTGCTCAAGACTGAAGAAAAGGAACTAACTGGAGCTGTGAAAGACTCTTAACCAAGTGGGCTTTGTGTCCTTCAGTTTACTTGAGAAATTCTTCAAAATGTTTAGATGTTTTGACATGCAGACAACTGCAGCCTTGATAGAAGGCAGAGCTGCTGAATGACTTTTCTTTATTAGTATTTTAGTCAACAAACAACTTTTACATTTAAGTGCATTCCACTGTTAGCCATTGTATATTGGAATTCAGTCAGTATTGTTTGACATTCCTTTAAATAAAAAAGCCTACACTTAAATAGCAATGTAGATGCATCTTTTAACCTGCTTGCTGTTTACTGTTGTGAGAGAGGTCAGCGGTGCTTTCAGTGTGTTGTTTGGAGGCTGGTTGTTGCTACCTCTGCAACATGTCCCCACCCACCCCCCCCCCCCCCCACCCCACCCACCCACCTCTCCACTCCCCCCTTTTGCATGAATGCTAAACCTTTTGTGACTGCTGTTAAAGGACCAAGCAGTGAAGGACAAAGCCCTCCAGAGTATGGCCTCCATGTCCTCGGCTCAGATAGTCTCTGCCACAGCTATTCACAACAAGCTTGGACTACCAGGCATCCCACGCCCAGCTTTCCCTGGAGCCGGGGTAAGACTCTCGTCTGCGCACCACTATTGATCCATCCTGTCCAGCTTCACCCAATGCAGTCATGGGGGCCAACCGTGCCGAGACGAGGGCCAAATCACATTACACACAACAGCTTTGCACAACTGCCCCTATCAGATAAGCACACGATCAAAAGGAATGGTAGTCAAGATAACTACATCCACTGAACATGGGGCTAAGAGATATTTTCATCTTGTTGCTAACAGCTGCTCACAATTGGATGTTCTTTGTTCTTTGTTGTCTATTTATATATCTAGTTATGGCAGGGTATGATATCGACTGGCCAGCCAGGATCCTCACAAGAGTAAGTCATACTTTGGTGTCAGAAAAAGACAACTTAATTCTTTTTAAGCAATAAATAATGCTATGGAAATGTTTTTTCTTCTAATAAAGCTGTCATTTTGTGTTCCAGTATTAAGCCTTTCACACAACAAGCATATCCCATCCAGCCAGCAGTCACAACAGCCATTTCAAGTGAGAATTTACCTTTTCAAGGGACTTTCAAGGAAAACTGTACATCGCACTTTCTACAGTTGTTGCAGCTCGTTTTTCACATCTCCACCTGAATCAGCAATCAGACATCAATAAAATGCACCAACTGTTCACTGTATTGCAGCTCACTGCATCTCTACATGCACATTCTTGTGCTTGGTTTAAAGCATTCAAAATCTGCCCAGTCTGTTCATTTAATCTCACTCTGGCAGATTGTCTCACTGGAAAACAAATAGAGGTGGAACAGCATAGACATAACAATAAAATCACGTTGTGATACTTTGAACCCACTTACATTTCCGCTGGAGCACCTTATCTTCAGTGAAGCTCCAGGAGGGCAGAGGAGAGTCACCGTTGGTTTGAAACTAAATTAAATCATTATCAGAGGTGGAAGTTTTTAATCAGTTAAGTTTGAAAAATTTTAAATTTGTAAGCACCCAAGGTTTCTTTTTGACAGAGATGTGCACAGAGAACTAATGTATTCTTAACCAGCTAATTTTCTTTGTGGTTTTAGGATTGATTGGAAATTAGATGGTGCTCCAGTGAGAAACAAATCTGAAACCAAATCATTGGCCATTAATACAGAACATATTTTTATACCATGTGACTGCTTTAGAAATAATATATATATATATTGCATGCAACTCCTGTCTGATGTAAAATTCTAACTAGCAGCAGTTTCATTTGTTAAAGTGAACATCTTCATGTTGTGCTCTAGAGACAGGATGGATATATTATTATTACTGTCTGGTCTTACTGCAGGTTATGAGCCCACAGCAGCTCCAGCTCCCACGGCACCAGCATGGCAGGGCCGCTCCATCGGTACCTCCAAACTCCGACTGGTGGAGTTCTCCGCCTTCCTAGAGCAACAGAGAGACCCAGACTCAGTGAGTAAAGCATTATACCAAAGCGTGAAATAGTGCTATCTCGTTGCGTCCTTATCATCCAGTCCTTTCCTCTATGAATACACTGGGACATTTTCCCAGGCAGAGAGTCAGCTGACTAGAGGCCAAAACAAGCTGAGAGGGGAGAAGCCTGGCCTGTAGGGACACCCAGCATGAAAACCTGCAGAAATAATGAAGGGCTGTATATTAATCAGGTCCTTAAAAAGGCATGCCAAAACTATATTTACACTGCAGACTTTGAGCTCAGCGAGACGTTCCACAGACTCACAGAGTGCGAGTTGACTAATCAGCAGCTTCAAGTCTGTGTCACACATTTCTTGTTTGCTCCAGCAAATTTTTAATGTTTCTTCAAATGTTCCTCTGCACTTCCTTCTGGTATTAATACCACATGACAACAGCCATTAATCTTACATTTAGCTTAATGTTTGAAAGTGTTGCGTTTGCCCTGAGGGCTACATGCTGGAGAGGCTGCTCTGTGAGCTTTTAAACTGAAGTGCAGCGCCACATGACAGGGTTTCATACAGTCATGACAAGTGCAATGGACCTGAGGATCAAACGTTATTCTCTGATTTGATGCTTTCTCCTTCTGCTTTTTCACAATGCATCATGGGTTTGAGGTTGCTGTGCAAAACCAAACATCTTTATAGAATACAACAAACCGCATTCATATTTTCTATAGCAAAGCACATTTCATATTGTCAATTTAGGTTGATTATAGTTGCCTTTGATATCAAAATATTGCTTATCATGTAAGCAAAAGACTGAATTATGCTCATCTACCATTTAGCTCTTGGGAAAAAGACTCATTGTACAGTATGTTTCTGTCTAATTTAATAGTGGAAATCTATTTTGGATCAGAATTTGTGGTTTCATATCTTTCTGGTCTATAAAATAAAGTCACAATTTAAGCTTTGGGTAGAGCAGTCTAGCATTCCCGACTTGGTTTCATACAAATCAGGGGATCAGTTTGTTGTTTGTGGCTTTAGTGGAGCAGAATGATATCATTTGTACATCGTAAAATCAAAAAGACAGCCAAATAAAAAGCAATGTTGCATCGGCTTATTTCTCACTGTTACCAATCTAATTCCAGGTACCACTTGCTCATCATAATTGTTTCATTTTATTTCAGCAAACCTTTCTGTTTTGATGACTTCCTGGATATTGATATGGAACACTGTGATAGATCATTTTTATGTCCGGTTCTAATCTTAAAATTCAGACAGACTTGTGTTTCATCTCTTTCTTGAAGAACACATTTCAAAGTATGTTTCTGATACTATTTATGTGTTCTTTTCAGTACAACAAGCACCTATTTGTACATATCGGACAGACAAATCATTCCTACACCGACGCCCTGCTGGAGTCGGTAGACATTCGTCAGATTTATGACAAATTCCCAGAAAAGAAAGGGGGACTGAAGGAGCTGTACGGAAAAGGTCCCCAGAATTCCTTCTTCCTTATAAAATTCTGGGTGAGTATAATTTGTCAGCCACATTGTTCCAGCAGTCTTAATATCATTGTGCGCATTGTGAATCCTGTTCAGTAACGGTCTGTTCAGGTTCATCTTTAGTGATTGGTTGCAATCAGTCTACACAGAGAAGATTGCTCTCTTAATGTTTGCAGAATGCACTCTGCTGTATGTGGACTTGCATAGCAGGAGAGCTTTTGATCAAAGCACTCACTAATTCAATGTAATATCTCCAAACAATGGAGTGACCTGGTTGCACTCCTAATGGCTGTTTAAACATTGCATGTATTTCCTGCCTGATGCAAAATGCTAACTAGCGGCAGCCAACAAAGTAGGACCGTATGCACTTGGACCAAGTCCCCTCAAATTCCTTTTGAAGTGACCGGCCAATCTAAATTTCAAATGAAAGACAGAATCTGCACAATAATGAATGTATAACTGCTTTGCTTAATGAAGGAGGACAATGTTGTAGGAGGATGTCTCCTCTTTTTGTATCCATAATGAACAGGATGTTGAGGGCAGAGAAAGGCTTCCCTCCAGGAGCAGACCCGTTCAACCTTGTAAATCAGTCTTTTAACATAACTTCATTTAATCCTCTTTAGAATCTTCTTTTCAGTATGAACACATTAACATGCATATTCAGATGTGGCCAAAATTTTCTCATCTGATATGTGATGTACATGTTTAATCTTTTCAGCCCCCAATCAGACAGTGAAAGAAATTTTAAAATTTTACATTTTTAGCTGCCACATTTAAATAAAAAAAAAAATTCTGACTCTTTAAAAGGCCAAGTATAGAAATGCATCTTAATATATCACACACTAAACTAATGTACTGTATACTCATTTTTAGTGTTTTTCCCCCATTAATATATACATATATTTAAAAAAACAATATGCATCATTTTATACTATACTATACATTATATACTACTATGAAATGTGATTATGTATAATTTATTTTTAATATTTATATAATAAAATATATTTTTATTTATTTAAGAGTAAGAATCTCTCAAATATAACTTATTTAACTGGGTTATCTCAACTGTATCAAGTGACGGCATGTAAACAGTGTGATAATGTTTACTAGGGTTATCAGCAGACAAACACATGCAGAATTAATGTTTACTGAACATTCAGTTCAATTAAATCGAGTTAAAAAGTTAAATCGTCACATATAATCATATAGGTACAATTTGTACAATTTAAAATAGAATAGAAAACATAATAAATATTAATGATATTATGGAAGTAATGTGAATAAATAATAATCTTGATGGAACTAAATAAGAGAGAGAGAGAGAGTTGATACTGGAGTTGTATTCATCAGGTGGCCAGAATCTTAAAATGACCTCAAATAAATGGTAATGTTGCTCAATAACAGCTGGATGTGCAAAAGAGCAACTGTATCCTAACAAGCTGGCCAAATGAACTAAAAAGGTGAAGATATATCAGTGCTGTGTTAACATCTTGTTTCCACTCATCTCCATGTGGCCAAAACAAATCCAATATTGCAGGTTTAGAAAAGTAATCTCAGCTGCGAGCAGCTCATTAATTTGTGCACTGTATTGTGGGAGGATAGTGTGCTTCAGCAGCAGATTAATAAATCAGGGGTTTAGTCAACTTTTTAGGGGTATTTGATTCATTTAGAATGAGTATCTAGTAAAAAAAAAAAAGGTGATTCTTTTGGGACTGTTGTATAGCAGCCAAGAAATAGATTTAGAAAAAGGGTTTTCATGATTTAGTTTGTCCACCAGAGAGCACTGACAGGCTTATTCAACTGTCAGTTGCCTTACTTACGTGTTGCAACCATAGTTCTTAATAAATAAGAGTTCTATAATCAAGGTGTTTGGATGTTTAATTGTGAACATATCTGATTTTATTGTTCTGGGGTTAATAGATATTGTTTTGTTCAAAGTTTCATCGGGTATGTTACGGATAAATTACGTGACTTGGCCTTTAAAATAATTTCCAGGTGTTTGTTCTGTGATCCTGTTGGTTATTAATTGTTTGGTCTCCTTTTGAAGAATATACAAAAAAAAAAGAAATATCTGCCAATGGTCTACACTGAAACAGGATTATTCTTTAGTTTTGCACAGTATTTATCTCTTTTCATGGCTTTGCATATTGTGCATTCCTCTACTCCCTAAATATTCACCTCCACTGAATGCTCTCTTTTTTTTCCTTCCACGGGCTCCCAGGCTGACTTAAACTGCAACATTCAAGATGATACTGGATCTTTCTACGGAGTCACAAGTCAGTATGAGAGCTCAGAGAACATGACCATCACATGTTCAACAAAGGTCTGCTCCTTTGGCAAGCAGGTGGTGGAGAAAGTTGAGGTATGAGCTCAGGTCTTTCCGTGCTGTGAATCAGAACAAGTTACTGTTGTGTGTTGCCTTTCATCTCGTATTACTTCAATTATGTCTCTCTTTTTCCTCAGACTGAATATGCACGCTTTGAGAACGGACGCTTTGTCTACCGGATAAGCCGATCACCCATGTGTGAATACATGATCAACTTCATCCATAAGCTAAAACATCTGCCAGAGAAATATATGATGAACAGTGTGCTGGAAAACTTCACCATCTTATTGGTAATCACCTTTCTGACCTGAGTGGGCGTGATGCCTCTCCAGGACTTTCAATCTTCTTCTCTTTGCTGTCAGGGTGTGTTGGTGGCACCAGCTGGCTTCATACATACATAAAAAAAAAAGGGTGTGGGGTTGACTCGGCCTTGAGATGAGTTCCTCTCGCTGGTCTTACATTGCTGTCATTCCACAGAGGATGAAACACAGTGTGAGGAGCCTCATTATCTGCAGGGGAATGGGGAGGATAAGAGGGGGCAGGAACCCCTGTTATTAGCCATCACATGGGGTCTTAAAGGGTCACTCACAGCTACAGAGAGAGAAAAAATAAAAAATAAAAAGACAGACAGACTCCTGTGTGGGGGGTCTGGATGCAAAATAGCAGCCAGGACCCAAAAGAATCTTAAAAGGGATAGTTTGAATGTTTTGAAGTGGTTTGTGGTTCTATAGTTAGAGTATTACCTATAGTAGACGTGCACCCCCAGTTTGTAAAGGTGGACAGGAGCAGAGTTATGTCCTCCTGTGGGCAGGGTCAGCAGAAAACAAACGTGTCTTAGCCACATCAGAAAGGTTCATCTCAAGCTGGAAAGGACCTCCACCTTCTGCCTAATAACATTCATATTTTGTGCTTACTGATTTTGTTTTCACTTTTTGTATTAAAACTGATAAAGCGCTAATACAGAAATGACGAGGTGCATTTTCATGAACTGAATAAGGAAAGCACTGCTTGACTTGAGGTTTAATGTCAGCTTCAGAGTCGCTCAAATGTATTTCCAGCTGATACTGAGTGGCACATAAGATACATTTTTGTACTGATGGATTCCACATAAAAACATTTCAATACCTGTCCTTCAACACGTTTATGCTTTGTCCTTCTAGACTGTTAAATACATTACTTCAGTGTAATCAGTATTCTCTTCAGCACTTTTGAAGAATAGCGCCTAAAAATTGCCATTGTAAGAGGTTTCGATTATTGAGAAACAGGACCTTGTTCTTTTTATTCTATTCTTGTTTTTGTAGTTTTACACTTTGAAAGATTACACCAAGGATCGTACCTCTCTACTAGAAAATGACTATGTCCATTTCTCCTGTTGTAGGTGGTGACGAACAGGGACACCCAGGAGACGCTGCTATGTATGGCGTGTGTGTTTGAAGTTTCAAACAGTGAACACGGCGCCCAGCATCATATCTACAGACTGGTAAAGGAATGAGAGGCTCTGTACTCCCCGTCCCCCTCCCTTCTTTTCATAGACTTACCAACCTCAAGACAAGTGGCAGTGCCTCTACCTGAAAGTCACACCTACAATGCTTTTTGGTCATGGTATCGGGTGAAGTCAGTTGTCATAAATTTGTTTTTAATATAAAGTGTTTGTTATTTGACTGCAGCTGTGAATTACGGTACAGTTGTCTTATGTTTAAATATGGGAATTCTTGTTTAAAATATGTTCAGTTGGTCTCCGTTGGGTATAAATGTGGCCGTTCTTAAAGAATTGACTAGATTCATTTGGTAAATATATGTGCTGTCTCTTTCTGCTTTGTTATGTAGACTAAGAAAAAAAAAGGATGCTGGCCTTTTCTATCAGCAGCCTAATGTGGTCTGTGTAATATGTTTGAGTGTGTTTGTCTGTAGTTCATCATTTTGTGAGCATAAATACTGTCGATATACAGACATGCACCCACAGCCAATAGATTTTCCAAAGAAACCAAACTAACAACACTACAAAGACAGTAGCTGGTAGTAAGTGATCATGAATATTGCAAAATTACTGTTATTTCTTTAAAAACAACTCAGCTTTGAGTCGTAGATTTATCCCTGTTGAAGCACTCTGAGTGTCAGACACTACAAGAATGAATGCGCTGTGAAAATACTACAAACAGACTGCATCTGCTCCATAAATGTAGTAAGTCTCACCACCTGCTAAGCATTTCTGTGCTGCAAACGAGTCATTTCTGACAGCTGATAGGAGGAGAATTAGGTTTTAGACAAAATGACTCGGACGTTCATCTGGTCCAAAAGCACTTTGTTCCCCTTCCTGAACTTGCCTTAGTGACGCTTGCTTCTTTTTTTTCCCCCGTTAGATCAACAGTCTAAATAATCCTGACACTATAAATCACTTGAGACAGCAGGCCTTGTTCAACATGCTGTGGCTTTGCCCCCGTGAAAGACTCTCAGAATATCGTTCCCCTCTGGGATCGCGGTGTAATAACTCCAAGCCAGAGTGTTGCTGCCTTCACACTATGTTCACATGTTTCTGTGGCCTAAACCAATCCCCAGCCTTAAACATGTTATAGCTGTGTGAACTCCAAAAGATGCCACTAAAACTGTGATCTCTACGCAGGAAGACTCTTTATATGTTTGCATTGTGTAAGAATTTCACAATATCTGCCAAAGTGTAGATGTACAGTGCCTTAGGATATACTCTAACATTACCCTTTGCTTTGTTTTAAGTCGAAAAATCTGTTTTGTGGATGAAAACGGGCAAAAATAACTCACTGGTACATCGTCACATCTGAGAAATCATGTATAATTGGTACACTCCTAGAAATCCAGTTTTTTGTTGTCGTCAAGCAGCAGCAGTACACTTATGTTAAATTAAGTTATAATAACAGTAACAGTTATAATACAGGTTATATTTTTCTCTAACGCTGTAATATGTTCCTGAAGCTTCAGCCTTTTAGTGAGTGTACTATAAACACAGACTGACTGCCTTTCCTGTTGTAAAAGACCAAAAATACAGAGATACAGTCAATCTTTTTTGTCCTGGTAGCAAGGAAGTGCCTTTGGTTTTAAAATTCCCAGCTTCAAAAAGATCAAAAAGAAATCAAAAATTAAATATTACTAGACCAAAAATGAGACAGACATGAAACCAATCACCACATTGCCTTTTTAAAAGGGTTGGAATGACAGCAGGGGGAAGCTGGTCACTGGTAAAATAAAGAAATGATATATTGATTTTTATTTACATTGTAAATTGATTTCACAAATGATGTATTTGAAGAAAACCTATTTCTTTGCGTGAGGTCAAAGACTGAAAGACCTGCTGATAACGTACAGCCGCCGACTGCATGCAGGATGTCAACTCATAGAAACACCGCAGCCGTCTGCTTCGTGCACACTTGCAGGTTCAAGTGTTTTGTTTTTTGTTTTTTTTGTTTTATTTTATTTTTTTTTTAAGTTTTTTTTTTTTTTTTTGGAGACATCATGGTTTCCTCTTTGCCGCGACCACACGCTCACACGATGTGAAAAACCACAGAAAACATCACACTTTCACAATGTTACCGTTGATGATGCAGACGCAGCTGTGATGTCGACGAGGCAGGGGCCGACACAAGCTTTTATCATTTATTATCTTTCACAACAAGAAGGTGAAAATGTATTTAATAGTAATTCTGACAGTACAAATTGTTTTCATGTGGTTAAAACTGAAATTGTTTCCAAAATCTCTTTGAGAAACTCATTTCTCGCAAACGCTATTGTGGACGAGGCCGTCGAGGTTAATACTTTTCACCGTAAGGACCATAGCTACTCAAACATTTACTGTTTCTTACAAAAACATTATAATCATCATCAAGTATTTTAACCGAAGAAGCTCTAAATAATTGCAGACAATGTCTCTGGTGGATGCAGATAAAGTTCAATCATTCAGTATTTTGCCACAGTCCTGTGGACACTGTGGACCTTTAATAGGCTTTTTTCTTATGTTTACCCTGTGTATCTGTTCACATTTATTGATTACTTAGTGAGATGTTCCTGTTTTCTTATTGTACTTGTATACAGTTGTACTCGGTTTTGTGATGACATTGTCTGTATATTGCAAGCCCAATAAGATGGTAATGATGTTGCTGCTGCACTGCTGGTACATTTTGACATGTCATTTCAACACTAAAACAGCAGGACTGATGCCTTTCGATGGCACGAATGTCTGGTGGACCATTTAGAGGGAAAATGGACACGTTAATAAAAATGTTAAAAAAAAAAAATAATGTTAAAAAAAAGAAGAAGAAATCAGCTACATTGAGGAATCATGCTACAAACATATCAGCAGTTTAGCTCTTGTTATTTGTAATTCTGTCGAAGAGTAGGTACTGGTACCTTTGTGTTTTATGACCATTTTCAGATGGTGGCTTTAAAGTGATTTTTCACATAGCTCACGTATAGTTATCATACACACCTTTGGGTTTTATGTGCAGACTTGTTTTTGTAAAAAGGTGCTTTGTACAAAATTATATCTTAGCTTTTCTTGGTACAGATGTGTGATATCTTTTCGTATCCATGACAGTAAAAAGTGTTGGAGCAAAGGAGAGAAAAGAAGCTCTGCGATGTTTCTGTGTTCTGCATATGGTCTTGTTTTTGCTCCGTAACATTGATGCCTTCTTAATAGTAGATATTTTGTAGCTTTCTAGATACTTTGTATGTATGCAATATTGAAGTTAAATAAATCTGAAAATATTGCCTCCTCTGTCGTCACTTTCATTGAACGTTGACTTAGCAAACATATTGACTCAGAAAGCAGCATTACAGACGCGATTCTCTGTGTTATAGACTGACACACCGTGCATTTATCTGTAAGTGCAAAAACCTCTGGCTGGAGCCTGTCATTTGCTTTATTTCACCTGCCCTATAGGGAAAATACATACTGTACTGTAGTAACCAAAACCATCACCAGAGGGAGACATTGTTTAATTAAAAGCATTATGACTTCCTTAGTTCAATCTATATATGAAAGCCCCTGTAAACCTTATTAATGTGTGATGAAAGCACATCCACGTAGAAAACAGAAATATGATCCTGGTTCTCTGTTCTCCTTACAAAGTGATGAACTGAACATTAATAACTTTGTTGTTGTCCACTTCAAAATATCAGCTGATTTCTGTAGTTTGGATGCAGTAATGCTCCAGATGAGCGTTTACAACTTTTAGACTGACAAGTGTGATTGTTGCGTCCAACGAGAGGCTGGTACAAATTCAACACGTGGAAGGGTTAAAACCCGAAGTCTGTCTGCGGGACATCTGAAAAAAATAAATAAATGTGGTTTCAGAACAAAAAGAAAAAAAGCTGCATAGTACATGACGCCACCATGTGGTCATTTTTTAAAAGCACTTCATACTTTGAATAATTCTCCTCAACTGTGAAGGGCACCATCAAAATTAGAGAGCTTGGATTGTGTAAAGCCAGATTTCATGTGCACATACATGTGCTCAACTCTGACAGTCTGATGGCATTTCACCTGTAGGTGGTGCTACAATAACGTGACACGATTAATTGGCCATAACTCAGCCTGACTTCATTCAAGTTTTGTCATTTATCCTTGTGAGGAGGCATAATAGATCCAGAATATAAATAGTTTACGTGTGTAATGTCCCTGCGTACGTGGACCTGGATGAAGAAAACATTCCATTTTATTGATTATTTGAATATGAAGAGGTTTGTGCACGCTTATGAATGTGTGTGTCAGCCTGAAATGACTCTGAAGAGTAATGTGGTCACCAAGGCAGATGAAATTTTGTAGCACCATGTGCAAATCCTGGCACACCTCTTAGACCACAAATGTTGATTATAGTAATCAGTTGTAATGTCTTTGGATTTATTTGCAGGGACACATGCAGCAGCACTTACAACTCAACCAACGTGAGTAAAGTTTGTCTGACGTTTCTCAGAGACAGGAGTGAGCAGCGGTTTGCTCTGTTTGCTGTCAAAGCTCACAAGTTCAAGACTCATCAAGGCTGAAACCTGAAAGTCAATGAGAAGGAAAAAAAACATAAACAAACAGCTCGCAGGGTCAGAATGATGAATCAATTCTCCACACTGCATTTTAAAAAAGGCGTCACTTGCCTTTAAGTATCAAGGACAGAGCAGTCAGCACAGCAGCAGTCTGAGCTGACACTTATATATCACTGTATTACAACATTCAAGTCATCTCAGCCAGTCTCCTTTAGCACAATGTTTTCAATTCTAGAAACGTCCTCACCATAAACTTTCATGTCTCTGTCCACTCGTACATCTGAAGGGGTAATTTACTCCATCCATCGTCTGTGCCCACTCACACATATCACCAAAAGCAAAGTGACCCTGAATATTCAGATTACTGAATACAGAAGTGTAATCCAACAGAAGGAGAGGTCACCACAGCTCCACTCAGACTTGGGAATGTGCCGATCGTATCCTTGTGTGTGCCAGGCAGCCTTGACGAAAGTACTGTTATTGTCTGCTCTGCAGTAAACTGAATGCGTTTCCCCTTTTCCTCTGCCTGAATTCATATAATGGCTGCTCTTTTTATTTGAAATGTTCGTTCACTGTATCACAGAATCACAGATTCAAGTAAAAACCCGATCCTATGTTCTTTTGAGCTTTCTTTTTTAGCTTGAGCTCTGAAGCTGTATGACTTCACGACTGTACAGAGACAAGGGAAACAGTCTGGAGAAAGAGGAGATCTGAAAAATAAAATAAATAAATAAAAAGTTCCATACAAATTCCAATTTGTATTTTGGTTATTTTAGCCACTGTACTTTCATTTGCTGGGTTTCATTGTGGCGCTGACATGAAGTCATCTTTACTGACACTTGCTCCTTGCAGTCATGTGATCACAGCAGTCTCGTCAGGGCGCAGTAGAGAGTTTCCTTGACTTGGCCTCATGAAAAGTGCACAGGACATGGAGCACCAAACCTCCTGCAAACTTCTCAGACGTGTCTGGGACGCAGCGCGCATGCACACAGGCGCAGCCGCGCTTTTCTCCAGACATGCGGATTTAAACCTCTTCTGAGACTTCTATGACACTTTGTTTGAGAAGTGCAGTTCATCGGTCATTCGTGATGGAGTCGGACGAAACTAAGATTTCAGTGTGGGTCTGCCGAGAGGAGAAGCTCGTCTCCGGCTTGTCAAAGCGCACAACCTGCGCAGATGTTGTCAAAGTGCTCGTGGAAGACCAAAACTCGCAGCACGGCCCCTCCACAGCTTCGCTCTCAGGGTGCTCACAGTCTTACTGCGTCGTGGAGAAATGGAGAGGTTTCGAGAGGATTTTACCGAACAAAACCAAGATTCTGCGGCTGTGGGTCGCGTGGGGAGAGGAGCAGAGGAACGTGAAGTTTGTGTTGGTGAGATGCGAGGCGTCTTTGGCGAACCACGGCGCGCGGAGCGCAGAGGCGCGAGTGGTGCTCAGCAAACACAGCCCCTGTGTCACCAAGGGGCCCGCGCGGGCTCCCGTGGGTGGCATCTCACCTGAGAAACAGCGTCGGATCGTCAGGAAAGCTTTCAGAAAGTTGGAGAAGATCAATAATAAAAAGAGAGCGCGGGCGGCGCACAGAGACGCGTCCTCCGCGGAGAAGATGGAAACTTTGGCTCATCTTGTGATTTCTCAGGACCACACGATCCGCCAGCAGATCCAGAGGATCTCGGAGCTGGACGCAGAGATCGAGAGGTGCGAGGCAGAGGTGCACTTTGACAGGATCAAAAGACACGGGATTAACTATGTGCAGGACACGTATTTAGTGGATGCTGCTGCAGCTTCCGGCCGAGAGGGAGACAAACTGTGTACACCAGAGAATCTTGCCAAGTTTGAGGAGTATGTCCGGCAGTGTGAGGACGTGGTTAGACTACACGAGGAGCTGTGGGAGCAGGAAGCCCTTATAGACACCATCACCACGCAGGTGCAGGAGGAGCTGAACCACCGCTGGATGCAGCGGAGGAAAGAGGAGCTGCGGAGCAGCACCGGCGAGGGCGCAGCACCCCTCCAAGGCACGGAGGCAGAGGCATCATCGGAAAACGAGCTGCTTTTGGAAGCTGAGAGGATCAGGACACAGTTAGATGCGAGTTTATACATCGGCCTGCGCCTCAACACGGATTTAGAAGCTATTAGGAGCGATTTAGAGCTGACCCAGGAGATTTGCGGGGCGAGGGAGAAGGAGATGAGGGATTTGCTGGAGAAAGTGAACAGTTTGGACATGGAGGAAGGGACAGCCGGTGAGGAAAGATGTAGCCACGGGACGGACGACAAGACGGGGATGATGAGCACTTTGGAGAGGAAGAGCGAGTGGGTGGAGCAGGCCAGGGGTCTGTCCAAAGTTCACAGTGTGAACGACGACGACTCAGACACCGGCCTGAGTTCTCTGCACAGTCAGGACTCAGACAGCCAGCCAGTGTGGGAGTCACTGGTTTAGGATCTCCCCAGTAAAGGTCGATTACATGATAATGAACTTGTACTCTCAGGGATTCTCATTACTCTGAAGAAAAGGCAGTGAACTTAAAGTGGACTTGTCTCTGTGTGGTAGCCTATATTTTTTATAACATCCTTCCTCCTCGGACTGCTTTAAGAGCTACTCTTCTCACCAATGAAGTTGTTATTTTGAGACAAAAATAAATGTTTTATCCAAGTCCATTTGTTCCTGTGTTTTCTTTGCAATGACCCAGAAACACATCTAACAAAACTCTTAGGCCATGTTTAAAACCCCGCAGCATGCCAGAGATGACATGAAATATGGCAGCTTCACTCTGTGGGATAAACAGATCATTTCTGCGACCTCTGCCATGCTAATACACACCTCAGAGACAGACAGCAGCCAAAACACAAAGTCAAAGGTCTTTGGATTACTCTGTGGTAAACAGCTCAGCTTTCACTGTGACCCAGACACTGAGTGATAAAGAAAAACCTCTTAGCTGTGAATCATAAAGTCATAATAATATGTGAAGTCAAAACAGAGGCACAAAGCTCAGATAGGTGGTCCTGGAGCGGAAAATGACCCTTTTCTCAGAAATGATAAGATGTGGCGTTTTACACACACACACACACACACACACACACACACACACACACACAGTGAGTGCTTTATTCCCCATGTGATCATGTTGATGCAGAATGACTTCTGTTGAACAAGAAAAATGAGTCATGAGTCAATAAGAGTTCTGGGACAGCAACACAGAGCGCACATTTAGTCCACATGTATCTGTTAGAGAAGAGGTTTCATCTTTAACTTCCCCTAAATCAAACAGAATACAGTAAATTCTGCTTTAGATCTCTGAGAGAAGACAGAAAGCGACAGCTTCGAGGGGAAAACAAACTTTTCAAATGCACAAAGTGTCAGGAACAACTCCTGCAAAGACAGTTTTCATGTCAGCTTAGTCAGATTTTCCTTCTCTCTTCCCCTTCACTCTTCACTCTCTCTGATCCTGGCATCCAGTAAACTCCAGGTATAGGGGTCTAAGGACAGAGGGTGTCACTCCCTGTACAGATTGTAAAGCCCTCTGAGGCAAAATGTGTTTTGTGACTTTGGGCTATACAAATAAAATTTGATTTGATTTGATTTGATATTTTAAGTTCAGTTGATCTTTGTTTGCTCCATCATGGTGCTGCTGTCCAGTAAACCAGGCCTCGTATATTGGTATTTAACTGATGCCCTTTGAAGACTCTTCAGTTATCATTATGGAAATAAGTCCCTCTGAGGACACTGACAACTAAGGATGCACAGATCAGGTATTCCAGATTGTTACTGGTAATGAGATGATGGGATTAATCCATACTTTTTAATAAAACCCTGGCTATACTTACAGTCTAATGCATGCATTCTTTCATACTGTCTGATATTTACATTTAGCCTAAACATACTTTAATCTTACTGTGTGCCAAATAAAGTTGGTTAATTCCAAACAATTCCAAATAGTCAGACACATATGCTGCCACGAGTTTAATGTGACCTGAGTTTTGTGTCATGAAACGTGGTTGACTTCTTTCATAATGCTTCTTTCTGCTGTTATAGAACTGGCTGAACTGCACTCACACTAACACTGTGGTCTGCAGATGACAACGTTTAGAGTTTGATTTGTAGCCCTGAGACATCGTCCAAGGTCTTCCACATAAACAGAAACGCTCTGTTTATATACAGTGCGGTCCAGTACGTGACACCCGGCATCCTCTGCAGTCACTGAATAACACCTTCCATCTGGACTGAAGACAGAAAACATGATACCACTGCTCAGAGCTGAATTCATTTACTGTCAAACGTTTCAGCACGAGAGAATAAAAAACATCAAATACAGCATTAGAACAGTCTCCAGTTTCCTCCCTTGATAAACCCGCCCATGTTCTGTTTTATACCTGAATACACAGTGATACACAAGACAACACTAGCGTATACATTACTACCTCCGTCCTGGGAGTTGTATACCTACTTAATAGGTGTATTGAATTATTCAAAACCGCACGATGACTAAAAGTGTTTTCTCAGCATATACAGTGACCTGAGTGACACACCAGCCAAGATGATGTTACATAACTCTGATATGCGTGAATATTAGAGGATCATTTGGGGTAAAAACCCCCAATATACTGTGTTACACAGTGTTATGGGTTTAGCACTGTTTATTGTCATAATGATATTTTCACTCTGCTACTCCGCAGAGACTCTGTTTATACTTTGAAATTACTGGTAGGCAACTTCTTGTAATCACTGCGATGTGCAATAATCCAGACGTGTGTTTCACATTTCTGTTTAAAATTATGAGCAGAATAAAAAAATACACAAGGTGAAAAGTTGCACATCTGAGAACAAAATGTGACCCTGTCTCTTTCTCATGAGCTTCCTGCTTTCACAACAGTCTCTTTCTTCATATTTTGTACTCACAAATGTCAGGAGGCAAATTTTAATGCTTGTGTTGACATTTTGTTGTGCGTCGTTGGTTTGTTGAAAAATGACAGATATTATCCATAACTCACAGAGCAAACAACCTGCTGTGTTAATCCACTGCCACAGCAGCAGATGTGACCTACACAAACCTGACACCTCCTCATCCTGTCAGCAGCTTGTAACCAACAAGCAATTAAGAGATTTGGCTGCACCCAGCAAACTGTTTTATTGTGTACTGGATGATGTTACTAAGTTTGATGACGGCAACGGAAAACAGCTTTTATGTTTATGAGGTAGCTCATAGAGACTCCAGCATGAGATTGTAACTAACTAAAACACTACACTTCTACTACGGACATGCCAACTATTCAATAGTCATTAGGGGGACAGTTTAACCTTGACTGGACAAAACTTTTGAGTTCCTTTTCTGTGTGCAACAAGAATACAGAGTGGCATACTCCCCACTGAGCAGAATTTCATGGAGCACTAGGGGACAGGTCATGATTTTCACATGTTAAAAAAAATAATTTAGTTTATGCAACTGTAATTTTGTAGTTCATCACTACCGGACACTGGTAAAACATGTGTGGCATGAGGGCTGCTGTGAGCCGGCCTAGATGCTCCAGTTGCAGCCTAAGTTAGATGGTTGTCATCACAATGTCTTGCTTCCATCTTTCATTGAACAGAGCAGTCTGGGCATTTTGTCTAAATGCTCATCTATATCCAGGACTACCACACAATAAATTTTTTAGCAATGCAACCACATGCAACTTTTTTAACATTAAATCTAAAGAGAAGAAAACGCATCAGCTTGAAGTAGTGAAGACAGACTAAAATGACCTCACTGTCAAGACTGAATCTTACAACGATCCTCACAAAGATAGAACAAGCGAGTACACGCACGCACACACGCACACGTACAAGCCACCTTAAGTGTCTTTGTTCTTTGAATTTAGGACAGCATCATTGTCAGACAAGGGGAAGTACTGTATTACACGCCCTATGAATGGCAGCCTTCCTGCCTCTTGACACACAGCAGCACTCTCCCGTGCTCGACACTCTCATGTGGCTCTCTATTCATTTATCACTTTGTTACAAAGAGGAACATAAATTAGCCTGACCTGATAGGGAAAAAAAAGTCCCTCATGCAACAAGCACGGCTGTAATACTACGTACAGTATTCTCAGAGGAGAACATGAGCACATTCTTTGTCTTTTGTTTCACAGGTGAAGTCTGTGTGTGGTGTTCCCACATCGCTGAATGGGGTTGCAAAAATGTCAAGCTTTGATTATGTGGAGTGTCCCCAGAACTCCGGAGCCACTTGAGAGGAAATTCAGGAATCTGAAGTGTCCTCTAAAGCTTTTTGCTGTGCTGGCCTGATTAGAGAGACAAAAAGGTTTTGAGGAATGTCAGTCAAAGTCTGAACATTGCTCTCTGTCTGATAGTCTCTTTGTCGCCATTATTACACAAGTATATACAAGGTTCTGTCTCTTGTTACAGCTTCCTGACATGTACATAAACATGCACAACTCACATTTCTGTGCACACTAACAAAAACATGCCAAGCTTCAACAAAGAAGATGCCACAGTCTTTGTTCTGGGGTCATCACAGAGTTCATGGGTCATGTTATCAGAGGTTAAAACTATTGAAGCATCACTGCCATCTGACTCTCTGCTGGGGGGAGTGGGGGTCATGAAGGTGAACAGTAGGGGAGTGGGAGTCGAGAAAGGAAGCACACTCTAAGCAGCAGAACACCCCGACCCTGGCTCCTCATGGACAGAGCAGCAGGTTTCATGTGGTGGTACCACAGAGGTCTCTACACAGCCACTAAATCATTATGTCACCTTAGTTAACTCCACAAACAGCTGTGAGAGTCTTTTCATGCATCAGCTCTGTCTAAATGAGGAAATGACATCCTGAAGAATATCTTCTTCAGAGGAGACTTTCACGTGTCAGCAGATGGTGAGTTTACGTAAATGCTGATTCTTCAATTATACTCGGACTTTTGCACATCTTGTAAAAACCTCAAATGCTTTTTTCTCAGCAGCAGTCCAAATTAAAAGAAAGAATAGTATGTTGGTTACTGGGCAGCATTAATCTGAAGAAAGCTGTGTTTCTATGAAGAAGATTGAAACAACAATTATGTTATACCAGTAAAAGTTCTGTTACATGAAGAACTTCCCAGTGGCCTAGTGGTTAACATACTGAAATGCTAATGCCACGGGTCAGCTAATAGATTTAATCGTAGGACAGTCTTTTCCCGCATTGTTCAGTATAGTTTTATGGGTGCAGTGGAGATGCTGTGTGTCAAGGTTTATTTCTTTTAAGAATAAAACATAAACCGTTTTCAGGGTTGCATTCAAGAGCTGGTGTACTTTTATTCCCTTAGCTTGTGACTGCTCTATTCTTTGTGCTGCACCACAACAGTTAAACTGTAATTCGTTATCCACACTCTAATGTAATAATGAATTTGTTGGGTGCACGAATTTGGCCCATGTGTCACTTCCATATGTATAACACACCTGATTTATCTGATATATCATATATTTATATACACAACAAGTGTCGCAGATCCAGTCCACCATGTTGGACAAACCTAACACTGGCTATTAATAGGACCTTTTTTTTTTTTAGCACATTTCATGTAGTCTTTCCTTCAGTTAGAAAGGTGAGGTGAAATAGTAGAAATAAGAGAGAGAGAATAATTGTCTTAATTGTGATAACTGTTTTGTGGACCTAGAATTTGTGGTGATTTGTAAATCACATGATTATACATATGACTATCACATGATATAATATGGCTATACTAGAAACCAGAAATAACAAAGAAAGCAAACACACATACACTGAGTCAAACTACTTCAAACTACATCAAACTGTTTAGTGGAAGAAAAATCATCTCATCAAATTAATTACACTGAAAGTTATTCTGTTGTCAAAGAAAATTCCTTGCATGTCAAGAAAAGAAATTAACTTCTTTTAATGGCACAGCCTGCCAGCTCTCTAATCCCTGGAATGTGTCACTTTGTGTTCCTGCGAGCCTTTGTTCGGCCTCAGAGAGTGATCTACCATGAAGTCACTAATGAAGGTATTGACTCGAGAGCCAGGACTTCAATACCAGCATTTAGGTGTTAGCCACTCGGAGAGTCCTTGGCCTGCTGCTAGCAGACTGGGGCCACCAGAGTGCACTCATTAGACCTCATTGTGCCTGTGGCAGGTGTGTTAATCCTGTAAGGTTGGGTGCTGACCCCAGGACCTAGCCTGTGGGGTACTGTACAACCTCTTTCCGAGCATCTCAAGGCCTGTCACCTCCTGTAGGACCAGACGTAGCCCAGAACTGTCACCAACAGGCTCATTACCCTCCAATAACCATCTTCAGAGGAGCTAAATCATAACTAGTGGAGTAACAAAGTGTAGGACAAACTCATGCCTAAAAAATAAAAGATATACATCACCGGTGTCAAGGTTGAATAACCCGAATCAAGACAAATTCATAAGGAATCTGCTGCTTTTGGTATAATTCAACTTTGTGAAATCACTCATCATCATGATTCATCCCACAGTTGGAGCAGACATAAACTTGGGCTCCACAAGGGACTGTCCTGACTCTCTTCCTGTTCACATTGTATACAGCAGACTTTAAATATAACTCAGTCCTGCCACATCCAGAAATACTCGGATGACACTGCTATAGCTTGTATAAGAAATGGACAAGAATCCGAATATAGAGATTTGATAAAATCCTTCAGTGACTAGAGTCATAAAAACTGCCTCATACTGAACACCTCAAAGACAAAGGAAATGGCCGTGGATTTCTGTGGGTCCAAGCCCACTCTTCAGCCTGTGAACACTTGGGGAGTGGACATTGAGGTGGTGACAACCTATAAATATCTAGGTGTACACCTTGATAACAAGCTGGACTGGTCCCTTAACACAGGGGCAGAGCCGCCTCTTTTTCCTAAGGAAGCTGAGATCTCTAAACATCTGTAGTAAGATGCAGATGTTTCATTAGTCCATTGGCAAGCGTTTTACTTTATGCTGCAGTCTGCTTGGGAGGAAGTTTGGGGAAAAAAGCAGACAAGGAGGCTGGATAAGCTTGTTAAGAAGGCTGGCTCTATGATTGGAGTAAGGATGGACTCTCTGGAGGAAGTGGTGGAGAGAGACATAATAAGGATGGTGGATGCCATCCTGAACAACACAGATCATCAGCTACATAACATCTTGATGGACCAAAGAAGTAACAGTGGTGGATGGCTCCTCTCTCTTTGTTGCAGGACGGAAAGGTACAAAAGATCTTTTTTACCTACTGCCATCAGACTTTAATTCTTCTACAATTGGCAGATGAGCTGACGGACAAATGAATTTCCCCTTGGGGATTAATAAAGTAATTCGTAATCGTATGTGTTTTGTCTCTTTTTCAGTAACTCAACTGTAACTGGCAACCATGAGCACCATGAGCAATATTTAAGAGGTGCTGGGTTATTTACACACTATGTGTTTTATTGACACAATATAATCAATAATTAATTTGTAATTTTCATGATTATAGTCAATATCAGTATAAATAAAAACAGCCCTATTTCTTTACCATTTAATTTTTAACTAAGGATTTAGTCTCTGGAGGCAACATCGAATGTCTGAAGAATAGATATCCAGGCCAAGAGTTCCTCTGCAGTCCTTTTAGCAACTTTAAACACAATAATGACAAGAAAAGAACATTTCTGCTTTTCTGTATTAACAGATATTGCAATAAAATGCAAAAATGATAGCTGATGGGTTCCAAGATTGCATTTCAGCCAATTCTGTCCTCTTTTGCTCTCCACACACACATTGTTGACTGTTGAAACCAAAGCCTGATCAAACATGAGTGGGCAATACCACTTGGACCACAGACAGAAACCAGACACATCTGCTGCCAAAATCTTGGTCCCTTGCATACAGATTCTGCATTCATATGCAGATAAATGTTTATAGAGGTTATGGAATCAACTTTTGCTGAATTAAAATTACTATCACTGAATTCATTCAGGACCATTTTACAATTCATTTCATTAAAGATTGGCATTAATCAAACTTCAGTATATTTTGTAGTTAGTGTTTTCCTGGACTGACCGGATATCAATGTGCTAAAATGACTTTACCCCAAATCTATGCTTTCAGAATCAAATACTTGAAAGGTGTAAACATGGTCTTACAGAGTGAACAGTATCTGATGCTGACTTGAATATATGTGAGTTATAGCTGAGTAAAAACAGAGATTTCCACATTCACAGTAGAAAATGTGTCACTTATCAGCACTGGATTGCATAACCGACATAATCCAAGGTGTCCAGTGGGGCATTTCTTTAGTAATTTGCAGGTCAAAACATGTCTAGACATCCAGGTCTTCCCCTTTGTTCAGATGCTTTGTCAGAAACAAGAGACCATGTTTTGACAATGGGTGATACAACTGAGAAAAATCTATTCCTTTCAGCAAAACAGCACATTAGACTCAAAACTGTGCTGTTTCCCAAACCTTTTTATATCATTGATATTAATAAAATATACTGCAATCAAATGTTCTCACTCAAGAAGACAAATAGAAAAAGCAGACAGAACCACATATTTTATGTTTAATAGTCCATCTCCACTCCCAGCAGACACTGAAATTTTTATGTAAGAAATTCAACCTTGTCATGCCTCTGCAGTGACGTTCATTAGCATGTACATTTTCAGTTGGCATGTTAGTGGCTCTGTGAGGCTGCATACAGCAGCAATTTGAGGTCAATGTGAGCTTGGTATAAATCACAATGTTAACATGATGATGTTCATCTGGTAGAATGCTGACTATGTTCAACATCATAGTTTAGTCTATTGTCATTTGCCAATTTGCACTAAATGCAAAATACAGCTGAAGCTGATGGGATGAAAATAAATGTCATGGCACTGAACTGATATTTTATTCTGAATTACTCTGAATCTAAAATGTCAAACTGTTGGTGGTGCTAAAGAAAAAGTCAGATGATCAACAAAGTCAAATTGTTTTCTGAAGGGGTCTTGACTGTTCTTTACGATAATTCTTGGAAATCCAGCATTTCAAGGTATTTTAGTCTGGACCAAATTGCTGGACTGGTTCACTGACTGACCGTCAATACTGCCACCACTAGAGGCATTCGGCTATCACGGAAAGCAGCTTTAACAAAAAGGAAACTGGAAAGACAGAGAAGTCTGTCTGGTGTGTATTGTTGTAGGAGCTCTCGTTACACTCCCTCTTGGCCAAGCTCGTCTCAGTTGGCTCTCCATGGCTCCTTGCCTGGTGTCTCTTGGTGACACTGTTCACTTTTAATTAAAGTGTTTCAGGGTTTAGTGTGGTGATACACCACATTACATCTTACAAGTGTTCAACAGCTTCAGTTAGTCTGATGGCAAAATGTGCCACACCCATAAGGGAAGAAAAGAGAGCTGTAAATATATCACGGCTCTGCATGCTGGCTCAGTTATCTCCCACAACAACACGCAGACAGTCTCTTATCATGCATCACAGAGGATTTCATGGGCGTGCTTGATGTATCCAGTTACAGAAACACGCATGAAGACGTCTGGGTGTTTCTGAAATTCACTGAATTATCTTCCTGCCCATAAAAGTGAATGGATTCTGCTCTAGGCAAAAAATCAAGATCTTTTCTCCAGAACAATTGCTGCACCCCCCCCCTCTCCTTATCACCTAATGGGAAAGTTCAGTTTCACATACAATGGGAATGGATTGTGTTGCAGTACTTTTGTGGGTCACACTATTTCTTTTCTTCAAGACACACATGCTGTGTACAGAGGAGATTGAAATAGGATTTTTAAAAAAACTACAAGGATGTGGCACGTTTTGTTGCACCTGTTCAGAAGCAGAAATGTACACATGATTTGAGAAATCTGACGATGAGAATGCATCATAAACATAACACACAAACACTAAAAGACTCCCCACAAAAAAGCCCTGTGATACCTGGAATGGACCTTTTTCACAGCAGGCAGTGTGATGGCATAGCAGTAAATGTGTAGGTGTTTATATATTTATAGTAGCAGTGTAGTAAACCTTTGTGCTCAATAAAAGCTCATGTCATTCCACATGTTTGGAAAGTGTTTAAAGTCTATTTTTCACTCACATGTAACAAAAAGATCTTTATCTTTACAGCTTACAGTGTCAGATACTCATCTGACAACAGATACATGAATCCTGATACTGTAATCAAACGGATCATTACGGAGCAACATTGTGGAAATGGACACCAAAAAGCACCGCTGAGCAGCAAACTTTATCTATTTTAGCCAATCCAGGTCCAGTCCTTGTTTCTAAGTGAAATATATCATTTACATTAAATTCAAATAGACCACAACACACCACTGCCTCTGACAGTCACACAGCCAAGCAGTCTCTTATCTATCCTGCACCCCTTCTCATGTTTACTTGTTAAACATTTTATTATATTTTATACTGAATGTATTGTTTTGTTTGTTGATTAGTTTACTGTGTTTTATAGTTTTTAAGATAACCTTCCATGTAGGGCAGCAAAGGACTAAATGAGCTAAACTGGCAGTTTTCAATAAACTGTAACTCTCACAATAGACTATTACATGCGTGTATGTGCAACTTTAACATTACTTTTTTTAAAAATTGGGTTTCACGACACACAGACATTGTTTATCACATACACTCACTGATCATGGCTGTCAGTCAGCTCAGTCACTGTCAGGTCTAATTATTGCCCGTCTTATCTACTGATCACTCAGGGTTCATCCAGCGATGGATAATCAGTGAACACTCTCAGTGAAGATAATGCCCATTACCAGAGTAAAGACACTGTATATGTGGTCCAACAGTCCTATTTGCAGAATTACAAGTTTGGGTTTATGTTAAAACATAATATTGATTATCATAGTACAAAAACTAAGAGAAAAAGGAGAGAGGGTAAAAGCTCTCATGCAGTCTTCTTCTGACTTGCATGCTAATGGACTGAAGCTTTTTTTGGATTTCTTTTGTGTTCACCGCCTCAGCAAAGTAGTAGTAAAGGCAAGAATAATTATGCTGCGATTGGTGGTGCTCCACAGATGGTCTGGCCCTGAATAACAGGCATGCTGATTAGCATTTAGAAACAGCTGATGGGAGCCCACAACAGAGTTCAGTCACACAGAAACACTCTCAGTCTTTAGGGAGGAGGGCTGAAAGCTCTTTAACAGCAGTGGGGTCACAGCTAAAACAGTATATTGCATGTCTGGGAGGCTGGGGGTCTCTTGTCCATTATTACTGGGTATAATGAACACATGAGCACTTTCTTAGCCTAACCTCACACTAACAGACCCCCTCTCCTCCTGGAAGAATAGGCTGATGGAAGATGGAGCTGCTGGTTGCTCATTAAGAATTATACGACTTGTTAAACATGTTGGCATTAAGTGTGTATGGCAAATCTTCTCACTGGTCAGTTAGACTATCCTTTCACTTACTTTGTCTCTGCCTCATAAATTAAATAGTTTGCATGTTGTAATTTGCAGTTTCAGAATATAAATTAATGAGAAACCTGCACGACAGAAAATGTCTGTTGCTTTTCACAATTTCATCTACCCAACAATAACACACACACCTGGCTTGATTTATGTCAGTTTGTCATTCAAATGAATCATTCAACACAACCGGACCAACTTTAAATCATTTGGAGCGTGCAACAACAGACGATTTCCGCACTCTGACTTGTGTAAAGTGAAATTGGAATATCAAGCATTTGTTGGAATACATATTTTTTCAGCTTACATACAAGATCACAAGATCAGCACAATAAACCTTATCTTAAAATTAAAGGCGTTGTCATAAGGTAGTCATGTAGGAATGTTAATTAAACTTCAACTGACAAGTTCAGATTAAACACAGTAAAATGATGTATGTCTTTTGTCATTTTAACTGCGCAGAGGAAGGAAGGGATGGTGCTGGATAGCAGATATTTATATTTGACTTATCTGTAGAATTAAACAGACCAGGCACAACTCGACACTGAGTGGTGATATCTGACCTTGAGCGGTCACGTCAAACGTCGGGAGGTCTGATGTGTGTGTTCTTTTACAAATTCCTGTTTAACAGTGAGTCCTTAAACCAAAGATAAAGTGGTGTCTGGTGCTGCCTGCCTTCAAAAATTATACAATTAACTGTTAGAAGAACAAGTCAAATTAGGGTTAGAAAAAAAAACAAACCCACTGTGAACGACAGTCTCCAGTGTCTACCTCAGACACCTTACAACTGAACACAAAGAGGAGTCATTCCAGGAATTTGAAGCACAGATGATTTTCTGGAGAGGATACAGTCTCTGACTGCTGGTTCTGAGACCTTAGTAAATCTAGCAGCAATATTCCCGTTGATAAATAAATAAAGATTACAATTCACTTGAAAAAAATCAATTTGAACGAGACTGCAGCACAGTGCTGATGCGGGACACACCAGTGAAAACATGCATGTCACCTTGCAACAAAGTTTAACCTTTTGCTAGAAGACACTGCATCTGCCATGGTGTTTGCCACTCAAATACTTGCTGGTACACATTGCTTGGAGTTTACTTAGTAACATGAATTCTGTGTTATATTATGAACACTTGTACAGTTTTGGTACTTTTGTGTCTGTCACATGTGATTATCATTCATATTCATAAATCTATTACTCAGCTGGACTTACCAATACCTCAAACAATACATCCCACCAACACAGGTCCGTGTATTATTTAAACTCAGGGCTGTTTTCAGTCAGAACACTCACCAATATATGTTGTACCTATGTTGTACCAAGCAAAATGCTGAGTCTTTATAAGGCAACAACGCACTTTAAGTAAAAATCAAGGGCATATCATCAATATGTAAAGCTAAAAAAAAATTTTTAAAACCTTGTGTCAGTGGCCTCTACAGTACAGAAAAGTCTAATGCAGCGAGGACAGGTACATGTGGATATGGAAGAGAGAAGGAGCCCTGCTGTGGATAAGACCTCAAAGTGTAATTTTCTTTCAAAGCCTTCTCCTTACCTACCCTAATCACAACCCTTTCCCATGTGAATTTCATGCTGTTGGACACTATTTCAAAGATAGAGAAGCAAATCAGTCCCACAGAAAGACATTTACTCTCACACCAGCTCCAGAACCACACTCATACAGCAGTTTGGCTTAACCCCTTTCAGGTCAGTCTGATCAAAGACGCATCATCAAACTCATATGTCCAGTCTTTGAAGTGAGGACTGCACTCCACTCCACTGTCTGGAAAAATCTCTCTCTACAGCCAAACTCAAGCTGTGAATACAGAACAGCAGCCAATCGCTTAGTTTCCCTTCTTACAGTATGGCTTCTTTTTTGTTTGAATCTGGACACAGGACATGTCCATGTCCTTATACGACCACTTCGAGATCACAGTAAAACTACAAAATCTAAAGAAATGCTGGGAGACTGCTCCTCATTCAAAAAAACTACTCCGTGTGCAACTAAGGAATGAGGAATTTCAGTCAGATCAATATGAGCTGACAGCAGAGCACTCGACACTCAAACCTGCAAACCTCCCTAATACGATTAAAAGTGGGACCTATTTCGAGTTTTCATCTGGACCTCAGTGGGAACCCCAAACAAGGGGAAAGGAAAGGAGAAACGTAACGAAGTGAAATATTAATGAATTTGGCTTTTGTGTTTGTTATTTCTCTGTTTTTCTGACCTGCATTCGTTTGATTTATATTATGTAATGTCATATTTTTATTTTGGTCCAAAGGATAAGCTGGAGAAGGACAGATTCAGGACATATTCAAAGAATTTCTAGCACGTTTAAACCACAGAGACTAGACAAGTCATTTTAGTGTCATTTTCAGTGTCATTTTATGAGGGGCCAGCTAAACAGACTCTTGAAATTAAGTTCTCATTTCACACGTAGCAGCTTCAGAAGACAAGCCAGACAGAAACAAAGTGTACAGTCTGAACAGTTGCCATTTTACCAACAAAGGATTAAATAATAAACTAAACCTGATCCACAGACAGAGAAGTTATCAATGCACGTTTCAAATACATACCACTCTTATGTGCATGGCATACGAAAAACAGCTCCCTGCAAGGCCTTCAGTAGTTAGTCATTAGAGCTCATCCTGAGTGTACAGCACAGCTTAAATAAATCATCACACGCAAAAAGCAGATCTCCTGCACAGGCTCACAAATCGCTGAGGATCAACAGGATCAACAACTCTACTGTACAAGCGAGCTTGTTTTATTTAAATGATGTTGCTAACTAATACATTCACTTTCTGTGAGGACAACCCTACACACAAACCTACTTTCCCGAGTCTCGGTCAATTCACTGACCACTTCCGGCTGTTTGATTATTAGTCTTCAATCACTTTCACTTGGACAGACTCCACCAGCTTGTTTTGACTGTAGGCCTGTAATACCCTCAGTCACCACACAGACCTACTGACGTTGAATAGGCATTACAATCCAGAGGGGCGCTGTTTCACTCGTTTTAAACCTGAAGGAGGACAAAAAAAAGTCTGTGAATGTGACAAAGACAATTGATTTATCTTTTTTTATTCAAATATAAAAATAGACACCTTCAACAGTAATGTCACCTTTGGTTATGAAGACAAAACATGCCAGTGGTGTAAGATAGTGACAGGCCTCTGTGCAAACTATAACGATGGACCGTAGGTACCTTATATGCTATCGCCTACATAGAAACTTGACATTAGACAACATATGAATTACGCAACAATCAATTTTTGTACATCTGTACAGTATTTAACAACCACCCAACACCATGGGCCCTGGTCCAACCATACTGCCTGCGCTGTCTATATTTATGTCCCTGGTCCAAACTGTCAGCTGTCAGCCAACAAATAAATGCACAGGATGTTACGTAAAATTATCCTGCATTGGGAATGATGAGCACAGATTTGACAGACTCAATACGATGTAATCATTTTTTAAATAGCAGACATTAATATAAATTTGTGATTTGTACCACAGCAGGCTACATGGTCCTAAACTAAAGAAAGCAGCAGTGTTTGTCTTGGTGTTAAAAGTGATTTAATTAGGCACAGAGATGCTTGGATTTCTGTTGCCCGACAGGTGGCCACTCACTGGCTTCTTCTGTCTGACTGTCTGTAGGTACCACAGCCTTCTGAGAGGTAGCACAGTTTCAGTATGTTAAAGGAATGTATCTGTGGGCAGAAACATGCAGTCATAAGATTATATTTTGACTACTTTCTGATCAGATAAACCATGTGATTCAGTCTCTTTAGTTCAACATCCACACGGATTTCACCAGCGTGACTTTGACAGACAATAACAGTTTAGTCATCATCTGATCCCGGTTTGAGCCAGATTTCTCTGTGAAACCAAACGTTGCAACCTCGACGTGCCCTTGGATGCGCCAAAAATGATCCTCATGACTCACTGCTGACAGATGGAGCAGTTGCACTGGGTTTCAAGCAGTCTTTATAAGGTTTGCACCAAATAAATATGCAATCTTTATATTTGTTTTATTATGTAAGTCAGCCAGGAATGTGTGAATGTGAAGGCAGGACAAAAGAGATGGTCAGGAATTATGAAAGAAGAAGCGGTGAAGCAGGTGAAGTGGCCAAAAAAATCAATGAGGAGTACAGCGAAGCACTGCAACACATACTACACCAGGTCGATATTGTAAAACATTCACCGCAGCAGAAACGGACAGCTGTCCAAACTACGGCGGTTGGGTATAAATCTCCACAGAAGGTTTTTAGTCCAAGAGCTGCAGCTTGAGCTGTACCTTTTACATTATTTTTTTTTCTGTAGCTGAATTTAATTTTTAATTTGAAAAAACAATGATGAATTGTTTTATTTGTTGCAAAATCCACTGCGACCCCACTGTGACAACTTACCTGGTGATGGAGCAACACGTCACGTATGTGCACTCACTATTTAAAGACCTATAGCTGTACTGAAATGATGCGAAAATGAACACACGAAATATGTATGAGACTTTTTTCTTTCATTTGGGATGACATATTTAACAATATGATGTTTTGATCTTAAAATATATAAAAGAGTGTGAAAAGATGCCCTGGTCACGGCAGCAGAGTATCAGGCCTTTGATCGGTGGATGTTCTGATATGGGACAGTCAGCAGACACAAATCTGCCCATTAGAACATTTAGTCTCAGATTACTTTTGTGAATTAGACACTTGACCTTTTGTGTCGCTGTCTCTTCTCTGGTTTCACATTGTGCTGCTATGTTGTTTTATTTATTTCATTTTTTAGCAAGAATACATATACAGTAGCTTCTTACACTGTTTCAATGATTCCAAAATCTACATTTAACGTTCTACATTCTTCTTAATCCTGTAATATAAACTATGAAATGAAAGAAAACAAAAACAGCATGACAACATTAAAATTTATTGTGGGAAACACTATAAATAACAACACGTGGGTGTTCATTTGATTTAATCACAGAGAAGACTTTTATTTTAGGACTGAGGAAAATGCTGCATTAAAAACAGGCCACACACTGCTCATTTGATTTTACACATGTCGATATGTGGTACACTGACACATAATCCCAGAAGAAGAGCAGATGGTTGGAGTTAAATAAGGTATAATGTTGCACGTTCACATCTCTCTGCCTGGATTATATTAAATTAGAAGACACCACAGCCTGCCCTCTCCCAGCTGCTAAAAGAGGAGGATGACAGTAAAAAAGCCAAACAATTAGTTTTACAACTCATTCCTGAATCTATTGCTTACATTCAAAGCCAGTTTTAGGTTTTTATCTTTTATCTTGTACCACAGCTCAAATGTGATGACATACTGTAAATGTCATCAAGCACAGAACTCTCATTCTCCCTGTTCATTTAATGCATGTCTGTGCACATCTAATCATACATTTTTCCATATTATTAAATGTTTTAGGTGTGTGATGTGGCTGAATGATGTCTCATCACTTACTGTACATAAATTTTTCAGTTATTTAGCAGGTTGTCATCGCTCAGATTTCACATTTTGTTCCCAATCTTCATGTTTTGTTCTTATTCAGCTGATTGAAAAAAGAAGTGTGCTTGTTAATACATTATTAAGAGGGTTGGCTTCAAACACTGACACTGCTCAAGATGTTATCTTGGTTGCATGCACTTACTGTGAGTTTGGACCAAAGCATCTGTCAAATAAATGTAATGTAATGTAGCAGAGTCTGAGGTTTCTGAAGGAAACCCAGCAGCAAGATGTGCTGGTCTGAACTCAGTGACCCTGGACTGGCTGGAAGTCTGACTACTTTCAAACTGTAATTGTGTCTGAGGACATTAGAACTGACCCTCTGAGCCGAGTCATTTGCAGTAGGCATCAACATCTGTCAATACTCCTAGTGGACTTACTGCAAATGGCAACATGAGTGGTTTAAACTTACAGTGAAAGTGAGTCTGTCTTTCTCACCGCTGTCTCTGATGGGAAATGTAAGAACTGTGCAGCCCCTGAGGATGATCGTCCAGCTCTTTGACTTTGGTTTCCAAACCCATAATTATTTGCATCACACATTTGAACATGTACAGTGAGCAAATCATTGCATATTCTGAATCGCTGTTAATCACTGTTGTTGTCGTGTGTGTGATTTGGGCTAACGCAACAGTTTTCCCTGTTGATACTTCAATACATTATAAATAAATAAAAGAAGTGACAACTTAAACCATTAACCTCAAACAGAAAATGACATTTAGACATCCTGTCAACAATTTTTCCAGCATGTTCTGCAGCAGAACATCAGAACAGTTTATGTTAGGTCTGAAGTCTGTTCCTTGCATAATATCTTAGCAACCTTTTCAGATACTAATTGTATGCTTGACTAATTGTCGGAGTATTGTTCCTGGTGATTTACACTTTTTTATCAGCTGTACTTTGTTTACACATTTTAAACCTTAAATTTATAGTAAGTTAGATAGTGTGGAGATTTTTTTAGCTGTGTTCTACTGCCAGCATGTGGTGAGAAGAGGCAATGGCCCCAAAGAGATCATTAAACAGTGTATGAAAGACAATGCAGAGCTTCTGACTGTTGAATTACTGTCTTATGTCACCTCTTTTATCAAGATGCTGAAAATGTGTTCTTTTGTTCTTTTTTCTCCTTTTCTTCTTTCAGCATAAACAAAAGTTACCGTTGCTGCTGCTGCAAACAATAATAATGATCACATAGTCATGATGGCCAGTTAAACCCAGATCTTGCAGCATTAGCTGCTCTGTTTCCTATCAAAGATGGGCTGTTTTCTTTGGAGATTGATTTTTTTTCTTCAAATGTCATTTATGAAGCAATTTCCTCGAGTCAAGTCAAAGTAAATGGAGACTGTTCATTCTTCTGGGACATTTGTTTTTCATCAATCAATACAATTTTAATAAACCACATTCTGCAGAGTAGGTCAGTCCCGTAATAGTTGTACAAGGTATATCAACACAAATAACATGTTCAGTTAAGCACAGTATAGGGCCCTTATTGTTCTAGTTTTAATGCACATATGAATGTCTGTCTGTTTGTATGATCACTGTCATTTATCCTGTACATACTTTCTGGATTTTTGAAAAAATGTCAAACTGTAGGAGCTGCTGGTGAGGAGAAAGCTGTGTTGTATCACCTTTTTATTTTTTATCATTTAAACTTCTTTTAGCAGAAACATGCAGAATTATGTTTTGCACTCAGTTTCAAAAATACTTCTTTTTCCATTTTGGGCTGCTGGTGAGGAGATGAACATCGGGGTGTGGAATAGATGATGATATAATGTATCAGGAGCCAAAGTCCTTATCGTCCCCTCTTTTAGTTTCTGTTAGACTAGTTTCTGTGAGTTTTCTCATAGATGATCTCTTCAGTCATTCCTGCCAAACAGTTTAAACACTAAAGAAATGCTATCTACCTCTGTACTGGACCGCATTACCTTAGCAATTTGAACAAAGATAAAACAGCGATTACTTTGTCAGCATTCAAGAGCAGCTCCCATGAGGCTCTGATGGCATACAGTAGCTCCATCAGTTTTATTTCCCCTAGAAACTTTTGTCTCAGCTCTATTTTGTTCTCTTTTGTTAGGTTTGCTTGTGTTTCCCATATTTGCAGTGCATGGAGAAGAAGAATATCTTAAAAACGCATTTAGTTTGATCTGATGAAACCAGAGATGATGTTATATAATAATAAAAGAACCAGGCTAATAACAATGTAGTAATGGGATATAAAAAGAGGGATTATAATGTTTAGTAATATGAGGATTTTTCATTGGAAAATGGGTGGACAAAATTATGCTTTAATCCCCGGAGCCAACACAAAGCTCATATGACTGACTCTGATAATGTGGAAACAGGTGTGTGATTACTCCTGCCATCTGTTCACTCTGCTCATCTTTGTTTTGTTTATTTTAAGGCTGACTTTATGCTCCATTTCTCTATTTCTATATTCCACTATGATAAATGTGAAAAGTAAGTATTTCTAAAAGAACTTTTTAAAGCAAATGTTCTACCTCAAGAAAACTGATTGTAAGTGACAACTCAGTTGTAGACTGAGTTACAAAACAGCAGACCTTTACGTAACCGATAAGGATCCTTTCACAGGACAGTTACATCAGACTGATTATATGTCATTATCAAATGTATCATGTCTTATGCAAGGCAGATTTTGATCAGTTAAAAAAGCGCACGTAAGCATCCTGACTGATTGTGTTTTTGACGTTATTTAGTCCACAAAGTTAAGATTACTCAGCTTAAAGGGCTTTACCTTTATCTTGATTGAAGTTCAGCTTCCTCTTATATATGCCACATCTCATTCTACCTTGTTCAGGTGTGAGCACTGACTACCAAGCAGGTGAATGAGATGTGTGGAGAGCGTCTGCCTCTTCTAGGTCTCATATGCTGCGAGCTGCAGCTGTTCATGCTGCTTTAAGTTTGATAGCTAAATCTCATTGATTTGTGCTCAGCTGTTTTCTTATTGAGGAAAGTTTTATAATGACCCGATGACCGTGTTCTAGGTAACACCTTCAGTACTTCCATGAAGTCGCCTCCACATGGACAGGTCAAACCATGGATATTTCATCTACGACGAGCAGGTTGGTGTCCAACCTGATCAGCAGCACTGATACAACCAGCAAGAACTTCTCTCTCAAAATGAAAGGAAGCTCCACTATATACCTGTAAGTCGGTCTACTGACACACACATTACACCTGAAGACTGTTGAAAAGTGTTGCTTTTGTTTCCTTTCTGTTTGCATATTTATTCTAGATGTTCCAGTGTTACCTTGTTTACATAAAGTAAGAGTTACAGTGCACTGATAATGTGCTTAAAAAGTAAACAATGCTCACGTCCAGAATGCTCTGTCATTTACCAGATTTGGGAACATGATATGAAATTCATGCAGGTTTGTTTAGTTTGTGCTGATCTTGCACCATGTCAGCAAAGAGGTTTTTAGGTACATTAAACTCATTTGAATGACACTTTCACTTAGACATTTTATTTTTGGTTTTGGGTTTAAATCTCATCACTGTTCTTTTCTATTTCTATGTTCAGTTAATTTTCCTTCTGCAGTCAAAAGACATTCAGATCATTTGACTCAAAATTGCCCATAGGTGTGAATGTGTTAGTCTGTCAGCCCTGTAGTGTGCTACAGTGATCAGTTTAATCGTGCTGTGTCTTTTTTAAGACAAACAGAATAAACATGTTTGTGTTCCCTTACATTACCAGTTAGATATCAGAATACAATATTTAGTATATTTGCTCTGCGTTTTATAGTCAGTTTATAGTATAGAGAAAATGTAAATGTAAAGCACCGTATATTATAAATGGTATATCATCTAATAATGCATGACGGGTGCATGGATGAATGGCATATAATGAACAAGTGTGAAACATTGAGCCGGATCTCTAAAAAAAATGTCACTTAATATTCTAATTATATACAAGGCCTAACAAGCTTAATCAATCCTTTCTACAGGAAGTGTGGCAAGCAGCAAGGCTGCAATAAGAATCCCAGGTGACCACAGCTGCTTTTGTTTTCACGTAAATCTTGACAGGATGAAAACAAGAATTGAAATGATCTCTTTACCGTCTGTGTGTCACAGGAGGACTCAGCCAGATAGAGAAGAGACGTAGGGACAAGATGAACAGCTTCATAGATGAGTTGGCATCATTAGTGCCTCACGCTAAATCACGCAAACTGGACAAACTCTCAGTCCTGCGTATGGCAGTCCAGCACATAAAGATGTTACAAGGTGAGAGGACGATGACTTGTTAGAGTTAAAGACTGAAGATGATCCGTATTTAAATACATGACTGACATTCTGTCTCCTGAAAAGCAGGTTCTGCTGGCAACCGTCACGCAGAGGTTAATCACAAACCTGCATTCTTATCAGATGAGGAGCTAAAACACTTATTACAGAAGGTAGGCCTACCTTTGTGGAAGAAAATGAAAAATGTATGTATTACTAAGTGTGTAATCTTTTCCACAATATTTATCAATTCACGCAAATCATATTACAAAAGGCCATTAGAAACAGCCCTGTGGAAGAAAGCACCCACTTGGCCGCTAACTACAGGAGCCAATTGTATGCAGAAAAACACCCTGAGAGCACATCTCATAATCTGAATCGGTTTTATTTGGGTTGGAATGAGAACCTCGCCCTTGTTTGCTTGACTTGATCAGTAATGCCCGCGTATTATAGTGTCGCTAGAGGTAATTCTCTGCACATTTATTTGTTAGTTTCTGGTGCAATGTGCTTTGCCCTCAAATAACTGCCATGTGCACTCATTTAGAGCAGGCATGTGGCATCTTCACAGATACATTGTCTGAGCGGTGCTGTTACTTTTCTGCTTGTCACAGTTAATGAATAATAGTCACCCATGGCTCAAACACTCTGAGGTCAGGCAGGGCCACAACTGCAGAAGGAAGCCACATAATCAAGTGGTTATTTGTAATGTAGTTTTTATGGTCAGAGCAATTTGATGGTTAAATTTAGAGCCATCACTGGACCATGACCAATATGTTTGGTGGAGTGGTTTGTAGGGCAGATGGGGAGGATCACAGAGGCTGGTCTGGATACAGTTCTCTCTCAGGAGAAGGGTTTGTTGATTAGTCAGTTAAAGTGAGGAGGTAGCAGGTGGTGGCCAGAGGTAATCCTTTTATGTGTGCGTGGAGTGCATGGTGGATAATTCACCCAGGAGTTGGTAGAGACCAAAATCAGAGGACAAGGACAAGGACAGGATATTAGACTTACATTCATCGAGTGGACTCAAACAGACTCAGCAGACAAATGGTTGCTAATGTTATGCTAATGTGTCTATTTGTCTTTAGCAGCTAAAGTAATACAGTATCAGGGTTCCCAAATGACCAAATGTACTGGAAGTAATCAATGTTGTCTTAGAAATGAGTTGTAATGTGCAGTTCATTGCCAGTGACCTCAGCTCCAGCAGAGAAATGGTGGCGCTGGTGAGAACAGAAAAGTGCGCCATGAATCATCCTATGAACACTGACCTGTAATGAACCTGACACCCTGCATCATTAAAAGGGGAGGAATAAAACTGGGGTTAGATGTAAACATTAGACCTACAGTACTAGTAAATGATATGTCCATTTGTGAGCATGTGATGACCTGTATTGTCAAAAAGGGCTCCTAAAAAGAGTGGGAACCCTGGAGTATTGGCAGTAAAAAGAGAGCCATAAAGCACAATATCAAAATCAATCAGTCTCTTTTACAGCCCTCAGCTATGGTCATGAGCTCTGGGTAATGACTAAAAGATTGAGACTGCAGATAAAAGTAGCTGAGATGTGATCATTCTGCAGGTTGGCTGGTGTTTAAGGATGTCCCTGGGCACTTTGAACTTGTTCCAGGTCTGAAGGATGGAGTGAAACATCAAAGGGTAGACCCAGAA
Source organism: Nibea coibor (assembly GCA_023373845.1). NCBI lineage: Eukaryota > Metazoa > Chordata > Actinopteri > Sciaenidae > Nibea > Nibea coibor. The sequence goes on along the minus strand of CM041738.1, from coordinate 8,934,033 downwards.
AACCACTGCAAGGATGACATTTCCATGCACAGGCATCTGTTTTCAGACAAGGCAGAGAAGGTTGCAGTCAAAGTCTCTGAACTACTCTACTCACACAGTCAATGCGAGGCTAGGAAATCGATGGATCAGAGGGAGGTATATTCGCACAACAAATTCAATCTTGTTTTGTGCCACTACGAGCCTTGGGTCAGCTCTGGCCTCATGTTTTACAGATTTCCTCATTTAGATGTTAGAACCTATGAAAACCCTCTTTGTGTTGGCCTGTCCAGCTCTCTGTCTAACCTCCGCTATTGTCCGCAGGCAGCTGATGGCTTTCTGTTTGTTGTTGACTGTGATCAAGGAAAAATAATGTTTGTTTCTGAATCAGTGCACAAGATCCTAAACTACAGCCAGGTAGGTGCCGTTGAGAATCAATCCTTTATGTCGAATGATACATGAAAAGTGCTGTAAATCTTACTTTACCGTGCTACGCATTTCACTTCACTAGTGAACATTTTTAAACTCAATTGTGGATACTGAATTGTGTATTATGGCCCAAGGTAATAATGTTGCATCTTGAACCCTGATTACTCCTCCTGCATTTTGTTTGTTTGTCCCCAGAATGACCTGATTGGACAGAGTCTGTTTGATTTCCTACATCCTAAAGATATTGGCAAAGTCAAAGAGCAGCTGTCCTCAGCAGTTACCATACTACAAGAGAAAACCACTGATGCAAAAAGTAATCTGTAATAACTGCATGAGCATGAACTACAGGCATAATGAAAATGATTTCTGTTAATACGCCAACATGATCTCTGAATAAAACACCCCACAGTTAGAAACCTGTACTTGTAAATATTTAAAAATAGTGTCATTTATTTTTATATTTCTCTTAATCAACATATTTCAGCTCCCATATCCATCTTGTCTGTTTATATATATATATACCTTGTACCTATATTTTGGTACTTATACTTTACTGTTGCACAGTATTATAAAATGAAACTATAATTTACAGGCTGCCATCTCTGTTAACTTCTTAAATGTTTCTTTTTCGGGTGGTTCTTTAGTGAAGACGGATGGCAACCCACCCTCTTTAAGACTTTGTTCTGGGGTGAGACGCTCCTTCTTCTGCAGGATGAAGTGCAATCACAGTATGGAAGATGAAGGTAGCACCCTTTACTGGATTCTATTGTGTATTTCTGTAGCATTATCATTTTAGAGGACACCTGAACACTTCTCCTTTCTTCACAGCTGATCATAAGAGCTTCTGCACCATCCACAGCACTGGTTATTTAAAAAGTTGGTCCCCCACTGAGGTGGATCTGGATGAAAATTATGAGCCGGACAATGAGGGATGTAACTTAAGCTGTCTGGTGGCTGTTGGTCGGTTGCATCCTCACACTGTTTTACAGCCAGTGCAGAGTCACGTCAAGGTCAAACCCATGGAGTTTGTTTCACGCCATGCTATCGACGGGAAGTTTGTCTTTGTAGATCAAAGGTGAGCCTTTTACCACAAAATCTGTTTTGAAACTTGAATTTAATGTTCATGTGCACACACCTTATCAGTCATGTTTCAGATCAATAAGTAATCTAATAGCAATTTAATAATAAAACTCAAATATATTAAGATTCCATTCTCAGTGAACATGCTCTTTTTCTTTTTAGGGCCACTGCCATTGTGGCCTATTTACCTCAAGAGCTGCTGGGAACTTCATTTTATGAATACTTTCATGAAGATGATATTGCCCATTTAGCAGAATGTCACAGGCAAGGTATTTATCTTACAGAAGGGACAACACTACACTTATTAACTGTATGTTGCACACGTCTACAGTAGGACTGCTGTCCATGTAGAGTGATTATACGACAGTCTGATCTACTCTGGTGGAATTACAGTGCTTTGCTGCCATTTCTGTAGCAGAATGGAGAAATGGGTGAAAATAGTGTTGTAATTCATCTTACCTGTGGAAGGTTCATCCATTACCTGTCCTTGTCCCCCTCTGTCACTGTCTGCTGTAAGTGCTGCAGATGAGAGAGAAGATCAATACGAACTGCTACAAGTTAAAAATAAAAGATGGCTCATTCATCACACTAAAAAGCCGCTGGTTCAGTTTCACAAACCCATGGACCAAAGAAGTGGAGTACATTGTCTCTACCAACACTGTAGTCAGGTAAGAAAAACTGTCCTTTTCTAGCTTAGACTATAGTAATGTGTTTTATCATCCTATAATTGAATATTCTCTTTTGATTTGCTGTTTCTAGTGTTACATTTTGTGTTGTAACTTTTTTTATGATGCATTGGACTGCCACACATTTCTAAATTATAAAGTTTTATTCTTTTATTTGTTAGCATATTGATGTTAATATATTCACCATGTTGGTTTAGCAGGTTAGCGTGTAAACAATTGCCAATTGGCACAAAACTACAGCTGAGGCTGATTTGGTCATAAACCAAAGTATTGCACAAAATTAAGTTTTGACCAGATGACAGCCCCAAAAGGCAGGGAATCACAATGATTACAGTTCATCCTCTGGGGACCATGAGTTTGTGCAGCAGATTTCACAGAAACCATCCAATAGTTGTTGTTCTGACATTTAATGTATCGGTACAATGTATTGTAATGTACAGTGTATCCTTTGGTGACCTTAAATATATTTTGTACATTTCATGGCAATCAATCCAATAATTGTTGAGATATCTACGTCTGTAGGACTCATCCTCTGGGGAGCATGAATGACACACTTCAGTTTGGGCCAAAATGGTGGACAGACCAACCAGCAGACTTTCAATGTCATCCCTAGATCACTAGTAGCTAGCATGGCTTCACATGAAGAACAGAGTGCAGAATCGAAGCAGGATATCTGCAGATGCTATTTGATGGCTGTAGGTTAAGTAGTCCAGTAAAGATGTTTAGCTATGACATGATACACAGACATGCCTCTTTGCTCTTTCTTTTTTATTGGCAAAGCAGTCCTTCAGAAGACAGACCTGAGAGCAGTTATCGGTCTGGTGACTCACCTCGCACAATGGTCACTGTACTGATGCCAGGTGACAATGACACAGCCTTTAGTATTTGTGTTCAATCACCAAAGCACAAGCAAAGATAAAGACATCTTACAGCCATGCTTGTTGCAGGTGATGGGAAGCCAGGTCTCCAAACAGTGCCTGGACTTTCTTTTGGTACAAAGGCAGGCGCTGGGAAGATTGGGCGAATGATTGCAGAGGAGCTTTTGGAAATCCGGAGGTATAACTATTTCCCATATTTCAATTGCCTGACTGTTGTCAAGTTGAATGAACGTCCAAAAAATAGAGTTTCGATTCATTGTTTTATCAAACAGAGTGAGAATTTGGGGTCAGGAGGAAGTGGAAAATTTTCAATTTTCTCTACTCTCTTAGCAATGTTTATGATATGGGCATAAAAAATGAAAGCAGTGAAATCAAATATTGCAGATTGGTTACTTTCCTAAATAACTGTATGTTTACCTCGCCCTGGTGAAAGAATGGACATGTCCACCATGATCTCAGAGGGCCAGAAGGCAGTTTCATCGGAGGCATCTGCAGCTCTGTGCAGCCAGGTGGACGTATGGACGGAGAAGGACAGAGACAGAGCATGTGACTACTCAACAATGCAGGATGTGACAACATCAGCTCAGGCTGCGGAGGATGTTCTTGAAGCGCTGGTGGCTGGACAAGATGTTTATGCTGAGGGTTGTGCCTGGCGTGTATGCCATCATCATAGGATACCTGCATACACACCTGCAGCAGAGGAGCAGGAAGCCCAAGAGAGCAGGACATGGCTCAAAGAGAGAGGGAAGTGTTTTCACTGGAACAGCAAGTCATGACTTTTCTCCACATCTGCTCCAACTCAGCACCATCAGATGACAGCTCTGCTCCTCAAGCACCACAGACACAGGGCTCTATAGCAGATAATCTCTGACGACTTTTTATCAATTATTAATTCCTGAGCAATTTCCTCTATGGAAAAAGCAGGCCTACGCAGGTGTTTGTTTTTTAGGGTTTCTTAGTCAAAGAAGGAATCTGAATCTAAATTTATTAGAACAGGATATTTCTCTCTGTAACAGACATACTGCTCAGTTAGGAGGCGCGGTCATGGTGTTTATGGAATTTACATCCATGTTGTGTAGAAAGATGCTTCAGCAAATTCCTGGTGTTTCCAGCTGTTAGAAGGCTAAAAGAATGTCACATGTCCCAGCATCAGTAGTCGTAGTACACTACACTCATCTTTTTTCTTTTTTACACTACACTCATCTTTTCTTTTTTTACTGGAACAGGGACTGCCCCTGTTCCAGTCACATGTCATATAACCGCTACTACTGTATATAAATAAAGGAACAAGGAACTGCTCTGCGCCTCTCTGCTCTCTGTAGCTTAGATGTTGCAGTAGCGGGATGCCCTTTGTACAAAGTAAAACCCTCGTGTCTGACTCTCATTTGTTCTGGTCTCTCACAGGTGTCGAGTAAGTTGGTAAACTCCTCACACCAGCCTTAGTGGAAATTGTGATTTTACAGACATTGAAACAAAGCTTCAGACCATTTCTTCCTCTGTGCTATCACTTGTCCCTGTTCCAAGTTTCCAGCAGGGTAGGCACGCAGGTTTGACGTCATAAACATGCTGGCAATAATAGAAAAAGAAATCATGTCTGAGGCTTATGATTCCAGTGGACTGGGCAACAGAGCAGATTCTGTATTCCCATCATGATGACTAAAAAGTCAATGTCAACCTTTGAAAGAAAATGTTCTGGTACCAGGTGCATTAGAAAATTCAGAGATTGACTGCTACAAGACATTTTGAACAAAGATTTTCTTCTCTGCCATAAGGACGAGGTAAAAAGGAAAAATACTAATATAAATGTTTGGAGGAGATAGAAACTCAAAAATAGTTATGTTCAAACTATTTCGTTTAATATTTACTCACAAGGATCCTCTGTATGTTTTCCTGTGTCTTCATTTGTTCAGTGTATGACAGGGCTTGTGTAGGTATTTAAAATCTTCTTGTATTAATGGATTTTCTATTTAGCATCTAATCTGTTTTTAGTTTTTGCTTCCACATTAACTGCATGAAGGATATAATCTGTACTTAAAGTAAAAGCCAAGTTTTATTAGTTTTTAAATTGCTTGGTTTTAATTTATCTAATCTAAATAAAGGCCTGGCCATAGATAAAACTTGTTTGTGAAATCTCCAAATGCATTCTGGCAGCACAGGTATTCTCTCCGTTTTGATCATTATGCAAAACAAATTTTGAAAGATTGTGGAGTGAAGAAATGATCCATTCGGGTTAAGATGTCCCTCTTGAGTATATATTACTGCTCACTCACAGGTCTTACTGAGATGACAACAGGGACCAATACACAAAAGAATGATTTTGATGTCTTTATTTGATGATTTTACGTTTTATTTTTAAACAACAATTTCAAGCTTTGCACAAAAAGATTCTGACCACAACAGCCTGTGCTCTGCTTAATATCTTGGCAGCGGGAGGAGCATAACATCACATATCAGATCCAGCCAATGACTACATACCCAATTACAAGATTCGAAGACATCTGAGAGAAGTTCAACTGGAGATCATGACACTAAGTGGCGATGACTGATTTTCTCCATGACCAGAAGGTCAAGTTTTGTATTCTTCCCCCCCCAAAGCACGTTTAGTAGTTAGGCCACCCAAGAGAATCAAAATCAAACTTATCAGTGAAATAAATCCTGTGAGAAAACAGTAACACTACAAGAGTGCTCGGCCAAACCATCAAATTAAGATACAATAACATTGTAAATAATAATGTTAATAATAAGTGTTTTACTGACACCCCCCCCCCCCCGAACAGAAAAATAAATTCCTTTGGTCAAGTAAAAAACAAAATGAAAACAATAGTGAACACTTCTTTTCACCAGTCTTATGTCCCTCACGTTCCTTTCTCTACAGTCAACCAGGTTCTTGAGGCTCTAAGGCTGCAAAGGAGGTGTCAAGGCAATATGGTTATGGTGCCCCTGGCGCTCCATGCTGCAGCATGCTGGGAATAGGGCTAGAGGAGTAAGAGAGGGGCAGAGGCATTGAAAGAGGATCAGTGTGTCCTCAGACAGCAGGTGATGGTGCATCAGGGTCAGGCTCGTTGCTGTAGTTGTTGCTGTAGTGATTCCCACTAGGTGGGTGATTAGGCAGGATGTCCAGTTCATCCACTTGGGGGCCAGGGTGCATCACCACCAGCTGGTCCTGGGGGATGTCTGCTGCTGCTGCTGCCAGGTTAGTGATGGACTTGGACTTGACGCACTGGAAATCCACATGGCGACTTTTACCCTCTTCCTTTTCCCAGGACATGCGGATGAAGGGCCTCTGGACGTAGTTGTAAATGACCTCTGGACGGCCTCCTGGTCGTTTTTTCACCTTCTCTTTGTATGTAGGGTAGCCTGGCGGGAGGACAGTGTGGACAAATCATTAGCTCAGTTTGTTAGCCTAGTTTCCTAAATTCACCTAGTATATAAGGTGCTCATATTTCAAGTACTTCTCATGAACATTTGATTTGCTTTGAATTGGCTCCCTCAGTATCACTGTATATTTCATTGTTTGGATCAGACACCAACAAACCGATGCCTTTTTAATACATATTAACAGTTTCCCTGCCACAGCCAATCTGCAGCAAACTAGCAGATCTGTCATGTTTATGTGTTTTTCCTTTGCCTCTATTAGCGTGTCTGGATGATAGTTGTAAAAACCTTGCTTCTCAAAATAAACACTACTTCCAGTGCAGTACTTTGCTCATACATTATGCACTGCTTTAATGAAACCTCTGGCTTGATTTCACTGTGGAGTTTTCCTGTCAGTCCCTTATGCTGTGACTTGTCTGAATAATAAACATTTCACTAAAAGCTTGCTCCACTGACAGAGAGATTAAAAACACATTCATCATTAAAATGGTTTAACTTACCTTCAATTCCCAGTCTGATTTTCTTCAATCCTCTCTCCTTTAAAACTGATTTGGCAACATCTCGGTTCTCGATATACTTGAAAAATCTGTACAGTTTTGTGCTGTAGATGACTGCAAAAACAACCAACACAACATTTCTTAATCACATATCTGTCCTTGTTGGAAGTGTCTGTATTTTATATAACAATGTGTACTTACTCTGCGAATACTCTTCTCCCATTTGTGGTGGATATTCTTCATCCCAGTCCACCACATCATCATCGGTAAGGACTACAATGTGACATTCCCTCTCTCCGCTCTGGGCACTGGCCACCATCAAAGGCAGAACCATTTCCTCCAAGTAAAACTCAAATTGTCGCCGAGCTCCATCATTGGACAGCTCATGCATCAGGGCACCTATCAGGTGGAGGTTGAGATGATCAGTTAGGAGAAGTGAACAAATTCATAATGGCTCAGCTTTATTTATATAGCACCTTTACAAACAAAGTCTACAAAGTACTTTAACAGACAAGCACAAACAGGAAATAAGATAACATAATTATTCCTTTGCTGCGTGACATGTTTGCTACAGAGGGTGAACGTGACAAGCTCTCTCATGAAGTTAAGCTGACGCACACGGCCAGTATTAATGGATAACACCGACTGCTTCAATGCTTCACAGAAAATACTCACTAAGGTCTCTGCATTTGATGGTGCTGTAGTCAAAGGAGATGCATAGATAGTCACACGCCTCCCGTAACTCAGGGATGGAGATTCCATCAGGACAGCGGATTATCCCAGATTTATAGTAATCCTGTCAATTAGACAGAAGGCAGTCATTTCAAACACTCTGCTCTTCCATTAAACTCATAAGATGAAATGTGCATTAAAAAAAATTCTCAGTAAACAAGATGGTAGGTCATGGTAGGTAATGAGATTTAAGAGCTAACCAGTTGTTAATATGTAGTATGTATGAATTGTTATTCTGTGGAGTGATTGTAATTTTTAGTCTACCATCATTGATATAAAGAGAGAAAATGTTAGATGATCGAGAGACTGACCAGAATTGCTCGGAAAACTGTGGAGCTAATGCCCTCTGCCACCTCGTACTCCCCCTTCTCGTTGGGCCGTGTGAAATTATGTTCTCTTCCAGATCCAAACATTCTGAAATAAGAAGATTTCCATAGTGCTTTTATAGCTTCATTTATTTGCATATCCATACATTACGTAATCCTTTCAGTTATTGTTGGTACAAGGTGTAAGACATATAATAATCTGTATACTGTACCTGCCCAGCATGGTATTGGGTTGTGCGGTAAAGATGGAAGGATCTACTACGAAGCGTGTGTTGTCAACAATCAGAGTAACTCTTTCTGAGGTCCTCATGTTTCGGTTTCCCACAGTGGCAGTTGCTCCTCCTTCCTTGGGATTCTCGTAGACAAAGACCATTTCTCCAACTCCTAAGCCTTTGAAGGTGCCTTCAGTGCTGGAGAGACTGCTGTTGCGACTGCTCACCACCCCGCTGCTGCTGGAGCCGCTAGGAGACACTCTCTGAGGCCGTGGACTACTAGGCCTCGATGACGGGGCACCATCTCGATCACGGTCTACAGACAGACACACAGAACAACTCCATTAGAAACAAGTAACAACTTTACCCCATTGTGTAACTTTTAAATCATGTTCTATGTAATCAGGTGAATAGCGTCTCTGTCTCTGTTCTCATGCTATAAAACACTTCACTATTTTACTTCTTTTGGTAAAACTGGATCACATTTTATGGTTTTCCTTGAGCTGTGCATCAACTGTGTGATTTACAGACCTTTCTAATGGACAGTAAAGTAAACTGCAGGCAAATGTAGCTGCTGTTAGCTCAATATGTTAACCAGTTAACCTCTTAGTGGTTAACCACCAGTTGTGCCAAAAAGTCAAAAGTGAAGCTGGGCAAGTGGACAATGCATCCAGGCTCAACAGCCTCAGATAATGACATCAAGACACCAAGGAGCTAAGAAAAAAAAGAGGAAAGAGTGAACAAGCAAGAGGCTGCCAGACATGATTAAATCTGGGACTGACTTTTTTATGTCACTGGCAAGAGCTTTGTGAAATGAAACACTGAAAGACAGACGCCGAGCTGGGCTTCCTCCACTCGCTAGTTTTTGATTTGATCTAACCCTAACCCATAAGTAAAGTAATCATGACAAATGTGCGTGTACAACTGTCCACTTTCAGGCCAGTTGTAATGTACTCTGAAATTGGGGACACAAAATTACAAAAATACAGATTTCTATGTAATGTCACTTTAATGAAACATTTTTTCCAGTTTGATTGGTTGTTTTTTTGTATTCATGGGAAACATTTTTGAGCAAACAAATTTGATACCATGTTTGATATTCATCAGAGTAACTGGCCATTCTTCATAACATATGATCTAAAACAAGCCAACTGGAAAGGGCCCTACTCAGAACATGTCTTGTAGCCATACAATCCAACTACAAGCTGTCATGCACTAAACACAAACAGGTGGATTAGTGCTGACTTGATCCATTCACAGCCAAAAACAGCAGAGATATAAACCATGTCTGCGCTGTAAGTTGACAAAAGCAGTCAGCTGTTCTCAACAGTAGCTGCCAAGAGCTGTGGACCTCTAACATGACATCCATATAAGCCCTCTATTCTTTCCACGCACACTCACCACTGTTGTGTTGGCGGGTGGGTGAGGTGACGTTGCGAATGCAGGGGGTGAGCTGGCCTTCTCTCTCATGTGAGGAGTCCCTGGAGCGATCGCTGGAGCGGCGGCGGTCACGTGAGCGGTCACAGCCTCCACTGGCACCATGCAGGCTCATCTTCCTCTGTTCGGCCTCCACTCGAGATGTTCGGGCCTGGCTGCTGCTTTTCAAGACAAAAGCATACTTAACATTCCTCTCTCTTCCTCAGGGCCACAGGATATTTTTATTTCGTAGCCGCAAAGTTATTACGACACACATGCAAATCAATTCCTTGTGGACAGACGGGAGCAGATGTTGTTCAGAAAACACGTTAACACAATTGTTAAGAAAATTCACATCCAGCAAGCAACACATCTACCAGAACAAATAGATATAGACTGTTTTTCACGCTAGTTATCTTCATCATCTGGATTACACAAAAATATTATCACCATTTAGAGAAATATAAAACATTAGGATTAATATACAATTGTAACTCCAGTTTTTTAACAACCAGACTGACAACATTCTGTAAACTTAAAATAAGAGAATGACTGTTTAAGAACGCAGCCAAGCCACGTTGTTCCCACCTTTGATGTTTAATCTGACTCACTGTTAGCGGAGTCATAGCAGGAAGTGCACTTTGAGTCAAGTGCAAAAAGACTGTAAAAGCACCAGACAAGCTATTAATTAGAGCCTGACCTATACAGGATATACTTTGTAACTTAAAACATGAGAATGAGAAATGATTGTACATCGGAAACACAAATAGAACATAAGTGATAAAGCTACATGAAAACTAGCATCTGCTTCTGCTTCATATAAGTTATATGGCATATCAGATAACAATGATACGGATATATCTGCGGTAGGCAAATATGAGCTGCCTACTGATATACTGGTCGGGCTGCTCTATTATTCATTGCACAAAAAGGGATAAAAGGAAGAGGTGAGAGGCACAGCTACCGTGTTATGATGTGTAGTCGGTACAAACCAGAGCCACCGACCACAGGCAAACATTACAAGCAAACAGGTACATCCACTGGGCCTGAGACCAAACGCACAAGTCTCTCCTCTTCCTGCCTTTCTTGCTATTCTACTCTGCCATCCTGTGTGTGTCAGAGGCAGGAAGACGTGATGTCTTCTGCACATTGTTTCATCTCCTGTGTCAAATTTCAAACCTCTTCCACTGTAGTGTTTCAGATAATCTGTGATACACTTCCTGTTACAGAACTGCCTGAATCATGATGCTGTCATTCTAGTCTGTAAGGGTGGGCAGAGCAATGTATCTGATACACAATGTACAGATAAAATAACCAAATGTGACCCCCTGTTTTTGGCTAATCCAGTGAATAAGACACCTGGGTATTCAAGGAGCTTAATGAGATGAACAAATACCACAGATACTGCACTATTAAAATGGAGAGTTACAATTAGTTAACTTTACACATATCTGACTTCATTTAGGGTTACAGGCTACCCGTCATCCATGTATAACATACAGATAGATAATACACAGAGCAGATCATGAATGTATCTGAAATCAATATAGAGCAATACCCAAGATTTTTACTTTTATCGCATGTTACAATTTCATATTTGGAGTACCAAATGCGTCACAGATCTATAATCCAGCATCAGTCCTGTCCTCACAGTGTGTGTCTCTACATGTCTGCTGTGGACTTGTCTCATGAGGTCTGACAGACTGTCAGATGGCTCACCTCGAGTGCTTGCAGAGTTTGCGAGGTCGGCTTGTTGTGTTTCGTTCCCAGTTTTCGGTGTCACTGGAGTTACTGTCATATGACTGCAGACGTGCTGCCATCACCCGTACAGGGGGGAGTCCGGTCTGGATCTTTCACCGTTCATAATCTGGCTAATGGCGAAATCAACAAGTCAGTGCGATCCCCGAGCAAACCACGGGACAGCCGTTGTCAGCTTACACAATAGTTTGTCATGTGTTCAACTGTACTGTCGACTTAAACGAAGCAGGGGTGCCGCGCTTGTCGCCGTATGAACACTGCACACCTCACAACAAAATCTTGCTGCTGTCAGACTGAGTCAGCTTACGAACAGGTCAGCTAGCTGTGTTAGCCTACCTAGCTGGCTAACATTAGCCACCGATGCTAGCGGTACGATAAAACACCATTAACATAGCATTCTGAGACAGCTGTGGTGGCTAACGTAGTTGTCCCAGCAGCACTGATATATAGGCTGTCATATTCTAGGCAGATATGGCGAAATATAAAGAAATAGCTACCCAGTTGGCTACGTTTCCGTTGCACTGTAATCCCAATCGCTTCCCAGCTAACCAGCCATCTCCGTTCAAAACACTCACCCGGCTGACGTCCGACGTGACGACCGTTGGTGGCTTACGTGCTGACGCAACAGAGCCGGAAAAAATGTAACTATCGCTAAACTGTCCAAAGACTTTATCTTTTTCTGTAAAGTGTCCTTTATTCTAAATTTAAGACTTTCTGAAGGTAATGAATTTGTTTTCAACAGATGGTAGAACGAGTTTGACTTTTTCCTTAAAAGGGAATCGAGAGTTGACTGGCTCTGGCAGATCTCGCGATATGTCTGTTTTTTTTTTCTCACTTTGTAAAGCAGACTGTCCAAAACACATGAAACACGATGAACACACTAACATACAAAACATAGAGTATAAACAGTTACAGACAGAGTTACAGACTGATAAAGTTCAATATAATATATAATTTTATTCTAAAAAGATTGAACAGTTATGTTCTTATTCCTTGTGGGAAATCAAATTATGAATTACAACTACTTTTACAATGATTTTTTTTTCTAGTGACAATTATGTTATCTGAATGGGACATAATATAGTAGTCCTTCCATCCATCCATTATCCTCATCAGGGTCATCAGGGTGGTGCTGAGGCCTATCCCACCTGACTTTGGTCAAGAGAGGAATATAGTAGATATATATTATTATTTAACAAAAAATGTTTAGAATGTGCTCACCTTATGTCATATAATCTCATGTTATGTAATCCCTTTGAGCAGGCTGGTTTCAGTCTGGATTCATGCTATAGACACAGCTGATTAGAAAATATGATAGAAAGCCCGGTTTACTTTAAGGCAATAAGCTGAATACCGCATACAGTGTTGTTCAGCCAGAGGCCTCTGATGAGAAAAACCTCCACATAAGCCTGAGCACCTAGAAGAAACCTTTGAAGAGAAAAAAGCAAGAGCCATACATAGGGAATAATAGACAAGTCCAACAATAGGCTTGTATAAGTCCAACATCAGTTATTCAGAGACCTGGTCAGTGGGTTGCAGGGTAATAGTGTAGAAGCTTGCAGGTGAAACAGGCCAAACCCTTTAAGACATCTGCAGGTGAACAGAGCATGATGTGATGTGTGTTGGGGCAGGAGACAACAAAGCTCTTTGTGTGGGAGTGTCCAGGAAGGCATACAGCTGACAATGACAGACATAGATGTTGGTGGGGTAAAATGCATGCATAATTGAACTCCATCTGATGCCGAGAGGCCACCTAACACATGCTGTGGCTCATCCTCTCTGCAGAGAATAGTATGACATTTTACCTTTTGTAGCTGTCTTACTGTAATATTTGCTTTAATAATAATACCTGCACCATGAAGACTATTTTGAATTCTAGCAAAATAAGGTTATGGATAATAAGAAGCCAGTGAGTAATAAAGCCTTAATGGTAGCTAAGAGTTTATTTGTATTAAATATTGTATAATATTGTATTAAATATTTTTGTTTTTTGTCTTTATTATAGGGAAGGCCCATCTATGTGGGCAAGGGTTAAGATGAAGGCATGCGATACATACAATATGCATGGTTGTATAGATTTAAAAATGAGAACTATGGATTATTTATAAGAATAGTGGACATTTTTGCTACGTTATTATCATTTAATTAATTAATTAATGTGGAAATCAAATGTTGTAGACTAACATGAAATTATTGATATGCAAGGCAAGAAAAAGTTTTTGACTTAATAATCATTTGAGTTGATATTACAAGCTTTGCCTCATAAAGGGACACAGAAAAACAAAAAGCCTGCAGTGTTAGGGACAAACAACTGTAAGAAGTAGTTTGTATGTGATAATCAGAAAATAGTGAGGTGTGGAAGTTTTTTAGAAGATGTTTTGTAGAAATAAGTTTGTAAAGTTTGTTGGTGAAATCAGGAGCAGCAGAGGAGGACAACCTGACTCATGTTCCAGCAAAGGACAAGCAAAAGAGATCGTGGCAATCAAAACCAAAATGCAAACAAATCATCCCTCTTCCTATAAGCAAAAGGATATTTATATTGCAAGTGAGACAAGATATACACTAAGACTAGCTGGTTAGTTGGTCCTTATTTGCACATTACAAAATACAGTAAACAACATTTATTTTAAATAATGGATATTGACACCTGAACAGGAGAGACGAAGATGATACTTGACTGTTTTAAAAATGTCATGTATGAAGCCCAAGTTTGACTTTAATCTTTAGTAAACTTTACTAAACGTTATTTATGGCAAAAGACTGTAAACAAATAAATTAAATGAAAGATATTTTAAATATGTAACATACAAGTAATAAATAAAAACCAAATAACTTGACAAAAAACATAAATAAAATAATAAATAAAAACATACATTAAAAAATGTGATAAATAAATAAATAAATAAACAATTAAAAAAGACAAATAATAGCAGCTAGAAAAAAATTCTTCACTGTCAGATTTTTCAGTGGGGCTTCAGTCTGGTAAGATACAGGACAGTATAGAGTAGGTTAGGATAGGTTGTATTCAGCTCTTCCACATGTTTATTCCAAGAACATCATTTGGGAAAAGATTTTTAAGATTCCCGGATTGTCCATGTTGTGGTTTAGCACTGGCAACAATTATGTCCTTCAACTTCCCTTGAAGCCAGTCCTGTCTTTCTCCCACTTGCTTGTGTTCCCGAACGTTGTGCATGAGTTGTACCTCACTGATGGTTCTCTTTCTGTAGAAGTAGAAAATACCACTGTTAACTCAAGAAACAATTTCATCAACAGTGAATTATTTAGAATAAATAATTGGTCATTGGTTGATAATTGGTCATTATAAACAGAATCTACCTCAGTGGTTTAGCCTCTATGTGTAAACTGGCTAGGAATAGTACCAGAACCAATGTTTCCAAGTGCCTCAATGCAAACATGTTGAGTAACTGAAACAAATAAAATCAAATAGTGGTTAGAAAATTTATTTCAGCACCTCCTCATATGAAATTTGTGTTTCTTTGATCATTTCTAATGGTATTGAAACATCGATCCACTATCATGCCATTCTTACCCGATTCTCTGTCCTTATATCCAAGAAAAAGTATGACAGGTTTTCTTGAGATAGTACCGTGTCAGTGCGGCAAAGAAGTCAAACTTGTTGATCAGTCTTTCGGGCAAGGAAGGTTCTCTCCTTTATATACAGCATAGCCCTCCCCCGGTCATCAATGAGCAATTTTCACTGTTGATGTTGATGTCACTTTTCCAATGCATCGATGGGGACAGGCATCTGCATGACACCACCTCCACCACCACTCACTACTAACTCATCTTTCAACACCTCTGCAAAGTGCCCTGTCCGTCACACTGTTTTTGAACTTGTCACATTTTACTCTTCATGCTGAATAATGTAATTTTGTATGTTGCTCTCTGTGAAACAGATATTCGGTCCGGTTATCTCTAATTAGATGTGCCTCATGCACAGGGACTGCCGTGAAAACATATACTCTTTCAAATGGCAATGACTGTCAAACTTAATTTATTAGCAATTTATTTTATGGTTCACCTCATGCAAGAATCTAAAGGTCGTGAAGAGGTGCAACTGGGCCAGCCCGAAGGGTATGAAGCAGAGATCAGTCTAGTGCTGTTCTCAACCAGAGAAGAAGAAATAGATACTGCTATTCAGTGCAGGATGTTCATAGTCAGACTGCACCTGCTCATTGATTGAATTTCTGAAGATTATCATACAGTTCTCCCACACTTTCCAAATGATCTGTCACTGAATGTCCTAATGTAGAACCTGTTGATTGTATATCTTGCATTGTCTGTGGAACCTTCACGGGCATCTGGTCATTATCAAATGTAAGGATGAGGCAATTGTTCATATTAAATAAATTAAAATAAAGCACTGTTTTTCTAGTACTGAAAATGGAGCCAAATTTGAATCTCTGCATGTTTCTTCTTCTAAAAGAAATCACCTGTTTGGAACACATTGCAGTATGAGTGGCCCCGTCTGTGGAGCCAGGCATTATATCAGTGAGAATGAGAGGGCTGTACATTGAAAAAAACACAACATACAGTTAACCTATTCTTTTTAAATGTGTAGCATTGCAATTGTATGATGTATGGGTAGGGGATCACCTTGTCACAGTGTCACAAGGTGCATTAGGTAACCATGAAAGACATTTTCTAAATGTGGCAAAGGAATGGCTATGCTATGACTGAAGGAATAGGTGCCCCAGAAGGACCTATATCTTTCTGTCATTAAGGGTTCCTGCACACTACACTGTCCTCGCGTGAATATGCATGTTTTCAATTTTATGGTTTCATTTGGAGATTTAACTCCCAAATCATTTAAAACTTTTTAATACTGTAGCAGTCCACCTTCATTTTTTCAAATGTTATTACTTGTTTCGTTACAGAGCTTTAAGAGCTCGAAGTGGCTCGAGATATAATTACCCCATCATTAGAATATATCAATATCCATAGGTCAGTAGTGTCAGACATATTGAATAAACAGCATTTTCTCCATGTGTTAGAACCATCACCGATCTTCCACAGAAATCCATATAAGGCTGTACGGTTGTTATAACAGGCTCTGGGAGAAACAAAAGGGTAGAGTACTTGTAGGGCCATATAGCTGATGCTGACCTGTGTCTTTATCAGCTCTCTCCATCATGCACAAAAACAGCACTCAGCACCACCCGTGGTTTCAACTAGGCTAGATTTTTTGTACATGTGTAGTATACTCAACCGAGTTGCTCTCATTACCTCATGCAGTCACAATGTGAGCCATCTCAGTAATGGTATGCAGCTGGTGTGCAAGAGGACTTGACAGGGATTGATGGGAAGAATTGCACGCAAATCATTAACTTGGGTCACCCCTATGTCACAAAGAAAGTAATGCACATAAAAATGACTCATCTCTTTGAACTATATATGTCTATGAGCTGTAAATAGGCTGCCTCTATACATATGCAGGTTTTGAAAGCACTTTCATTTATTTTCGGATACTTCCTGTTCGTTCGTTGGTTTGTCGTACCTGTCAAGTTAATAATAGCAGTTTAATTCATTTTAATAATGATTCCGTAATGTATGTGTATTTCTTTTTTCTGTACATCCAGCAAGTGACAGATTCATTTATGTCTGTATTGTATGTTTGAAGGCATGAAAGGGCACCAGGACCATATAATACTTTCCCAGAAATCTATAAATGGAGTTACTTTTTTCATGAAATGAGGTCACCTCACTTGAAGATATCATGTAACGAAATAGGATATATTTAGATTGTCAACATCATCCCGTCTTTGCCTGTCAAACCAAACAAACACATAGAACACATATCTAAATCATACCGTTTGGATAAAAATTTATTGCGTATGAAGTAATAAATTATTCAGATGTGTGTGCATCCAAGTCCTTGGACCTACTCAACAGTTTCTATGCCAAACCAAATGTTTTTATTCCTCCATGAAACAAGTTCGCAGGGTTACTCTATGCCAGTCTTGTCAGTGTCATTTTATGTGGGTATCCACACTCACATCAATCTATCACATACTTTTGCAATGTCCAGCTGACTACCCGGCACAGGTGCTAGTGGTGTCAAGTTAGTAGTTAGTATCTCTTCACTGTTGTGCACATAGAGTCCACAGACTACAAAGAAAGATTGTGCTAAGACAGGGCCAGGAGCCAACTCCGGTCAGTTTTTTTCATTATCGTTATAATCATCACTGTCATCCTCATCTGTTGAGGAGAAATTGCTGAAATCAAAGGTCAATGGTGAGGTCAGGGAGAAAGAAAGTGTTCAGGAGCTCCCGATGTCTTATGCTGTATTATTTATTGACGCTTGGCCAGGAGAATTAGTGATACTCTCAGAGTATATCAGTGTCTGAGGCGGTCTCACATTCTGCTGATCTCATGCTGGTGGATAGACTTAAAACCCCAAGATAACACCACAAATACTATACGCCCAAAAACAGTCAAAGGAAATGTTTTTACCCATGTTAGTGTTCACCTTCAGCACATTCTAGTCTCGTGCCACTGCTGTCTGTTTATGTTAATGGAACATTAACAGTGGCTATCTATTACATCTAGGAAGGCAACATTCGGTTCCTTCAACCCTGGTCACCACAGTGTTGAGCTAGGCTAGCACCTGCTGTTCTCAAGCAAAGCCAAGCAACTACTACTGCCAAGGAGCTCAAGGCCCACACGTGACCCTGTGTAACCAAAGGATAGAAAATTCTATAACATTATCCTCAAACTACACGATAATTATTTGCATTCTAGTGATCTCTGATTAACTACTAAGCATACATCTCTCCCTTAAAGGAGAACGACACTAATTTTATGATAAATGTCCTTAATTTATGTCACATTAGTTGTCATCAATCTGGCTGAAGCATTGGCAGTGTAATCAGTGTAGGGCTTCTGTGTCTGAAAACTTGAAGAGAAGTAGAAATATTTTAAACTGGCATTTTTTTTTCAAATGGCCAGCAGGGGCCTGCATACTTGGGTGCAAAAAAAAAAAAAAGCAGACTGTATGTGAACTTATGAGAAAATGATTCTCTGATTCTCGCTTGATTTATTACCTCAGCAAACAGTTTCCTCATGAGTTTATGGTCATTTTGTAAATTATGGTCCCGTTAAAAAAGACTGTACAGCAGGGAACACTTTAGGGAATGGCTGCCTTGTGATTGACAAAACTCAGATGAAATCCATTAAATTTTTCACCCTCAATGTTTTCAGAAACATATTTTTGTGCATTGTTTAACTTTCATTTAAGTACTTGCAGTACAACCGCCAGCTGAATGCCCTTGTCCAAATATGTTCTGCAAAACCAAGATGACAGTGACCATAATGACAATTCTGAGGCCTTAAAATAACTGTCCACAAACCAATGGGTGAGGTCACAAGTTTACAAAAAACTGAAGACAAAGACTGATGAAAAAATCTGGTGGATGTAGTGCAGTGCCTAACTGGTGAAATATTAATTTAAGCATCCTCGGAATTTGGATTAAGCATATTCATCTTCATCTTAGGCTACACTGTCTGACAGACGGAAAAACTCTAGGTATCTTCAGCAAAATATTAAACACATTTCCCCCAAATTTATCCTTACACAGTTGGTGTCTTTGGAAAGTTTAGGATTTCTGCTAGAAGTGAAAATAAAGTTCCACATGCCTGGTTTTGTGAGGTGAACAGCACGTGTTAATGAGATTTAAAGGGTAAAAGCTGGCCAAAGGCAACTCTGTGCAGGAGATGAGAGGGACTGTTTCTGCTCTAGTTTTTGTAACAGCTTTATTTATCAAGTGGAAGTTAAGCGTGCACACATGCATTTCTGGTTATGCTCTGCTGGACATTCACAGAGATCTATTTCACACCTGAAAGCTCCCCAGTAGATCTGGTTTCTTCTATTGTTCATGACACAGCTTTAGAGGACCAACATTGTTAACAATAGCAATGCATTGGTAACTGTTCATGTTGGGTACATACAACCGAGAGTATAAAATGATGTCAACCTGTCTGAGATGTCAAACAGTCATCACATCAATTGTTTGATGTTCTATGTTTCTGTCTAAAACATACTCAGTTGTCATATTTTCCCACAACTGCACATGATAATTTTAGGTTTCGTCCACAAGAGGTCGCTGTGATCCACCATTTCAGTTACACAGACCAAATCAAATGCAATTCCTCAACAGGCAGGACTCGACTACTTCTAATCAATATGTCTACAACAACACTGAGTTTGTACTAAATTAAAATAGGTGGTTAAAAAGTTAAAAGGCAGGATGAAATAAAAACGCAGAAAATGGTGTCTAAATAATGAGAACGGGAGGCTCTAGTCCGACAGTACAATAACGATAAAAACCAAAGGCTGAAACACAGAATAACAATCAAAGACTTTGTGAATTAAGACATATGCAGATCCAGGAGAGCCAGATCACCTACAGAGGCTAAATTTAATACCAGGCAGTCAAGGCAATTTTATCCACACTAGCTCTGTAAACCTTCAATATTGGCCTTAAAATGTTGGCATTTATTTGAAGAAGTCAGACAGCTGTTCCTATCTTTTTGATCACTGGACTCTATATTAGTGCTGTGTTCTATCACTGTGCACAAATAGCTTTGTGCATTCAGTGGTCATACATTTGTATTTTCTCCATTTAATTTGTCCTTTGTAATGGGCAGCACTTCAAACAACAAGGACAGAAAAAACAAAGACAGGAAGGAATTAAGAAAAGACATAAAAGAAATAAAAAGAAGCATATAAAACGCAGACATGAATAGGATTTTAAAAAGGTAAACAACGGACAAATAAAGGATAAAAAAAAATACTGTGCAGCTACAGTACAGTACAAACTTAATAAAATGCTGAAGCAAAGCCCTGATTTAAGCCGACTGAGAGTTGGAGCAGATCTCAAGTTTTCTGGGGGATTGTCCCAGATATGTGGTGCATAAAAAATGAATGTTGCTTCTTAATGTTTAGTGTTGACTGGAGTCATTAAGCAGACCTGACCATCTGAGACATTTGGTTCTTTCATAATAAAGCAGCAGATCAGACTGAGTTTGGCCCTAAGCCAGTCAGTGCTTCATGAACAAACAGAGGTATTTTAACAGGAATCCAGTGTAAAGCTCTGAGACCTGAAGTGAAGTGATATCCACTGTCCCTGTCTTAGTGAGGACTCTAGCAGCAGCGTTCTGATTCAGCTACAGTAGTCTGATCCAGTTTTAAGAGAGACCTGTAAAGTTTTTCTAAAGCCCCCTGAGACACAAGTCCTTTAATTCTTGACAGATTCTTAAGGCGATGGTTTGTAATTAGGTGTTAAAATTTAGTCTGACCTGGTTGTTTAAAGTTTTAAAGATCAGAGGTGATCAACATAAAGTAGTCAGAAAGTTAGTACAGAAAGTCCAGCCCAGTCTTCCAGTCAGTCTAGTAATGTCTTGGTCAACTGTTTTGAATGCAACACTGAGATCTACTTATATTGTTCAAGGCTGATGGGGTGTAAAGCAAAGAATAACATATGTTTCATATAGGTTTCTGAAGAGCCAGTGTTTAAAGTTTGGTGCTTCTGGCCAATACCTCTGCCGGCTTCTAGAGAAAAATTAGGAAACAGGTGTCATCTGGGAACTCAACCTTGGAAACCGTTTGGAAAATGGTAGGCAGATCAATAGTCAAACTCGTATCAGCCAGTTTGGAGAAGAGAGAAAATCCTTCAGTTCCGTTCTCTGCTGCTTTGAAAGAAGAAATACTCTGACATAACTGATACAAGAAGCATATACGCTAACCTCTTTAGCAGCTACCATTGTTGTTTTTGGGCAAATCCATAGCTCATGCCACAGCTGCCGTAGGTATTCAGTGGACAGTGATTGGTCTTAACTGCTGGGGTTCAGACCCAAGTGCATAGCCTCAAGTAGCCATTCGAGGCACCTCGCTTTGACTTCTTTTCACAGCCACAGAGGTTGCTGCATATTGTTAATGCTGCTGAAATCAGCCTTTTCAATGTTCTTACTTAAAAATGAGAGGCTTGATAAAAGCCTGTAATGGATCCTTACTGGGTCTAGATTGTTCTTTTTTTTAATGTGCGGCTTAATAACTGCAAGACCTGTTGGAAACAGCCTGAGAGGAGATAATTGTTTTGTGCTCTGTATTCACAGGAGATCTGATGCCATATAGTGAAACACACTTCTGAAAAAGCCTGTAGTCGAATATATTTTTTCTCCAAGGTTATGTGGCTGACAGGATCAAACTGTGTCATGCTAATTGAATCACTTTCAAGTGGATGGAAAGACAATACAGACCCAATTCCTGATACAGAGGAACTGACAGCTTGTCTAATTTTTTTTTTTTTTTTTTACCATTTTGTCAGTGAGATCATTCAATGTGTGATTTAGTGGATAAAAGCTGAGTGACTCAGGAGGGTTTGTCAGCCTGTCAGCAGGAGCAAATAAGGCATTATGCATTATTGTTTTTGGCAACAGTGTCAGAGAAGATAGACTGCCCTGCGTTTGTCAGTTCAAAATCATAAATGCTCTCTTTATAGATGTCATGATGAACCTGGAGCTTAGTATTTCACCACCTGTGTTAAACCTTTTGACCCTCTCTTTTTACCAGCGTGACATTTGTCCATGATGCTTTTTTATTATAGCGGGGATTATCTTTACCTTAGCAGGGGCACTGACATCAATAACGTTCATATTTTTTTTAGAACTGAATCATCTACAAGATCATTGACTGAATATCAAGCAGGTGTAGAAAAGAAAGCGGGAAGGAATAATTCACTTGTGCTTTTTTGGTGGTATAACATTTTACTATGATTTCAGAACGTGTGTGTACACAGAGAGAAAAATAAGTCACAACAACCAATCAGAAAATGCTCCAAGTAGCAAGGGACGTTTGCACAAAGGCTACCAAAGTACATGCAATTTAGAGCTCTACATGATAAAGATGATGAACCCTATAAAAATGTACAGATTTTCATGTGATTCACATTTAGGTACTTTGTATTTAGCAAAAATGAAAAGCTGGCAGATTTATCAATATTTTCCATTAATATAAAAAAGGACAGGATAAACGGTGTCAGTGTCAGAGTGAGTCATGTGGGTTAAGCATGTGCCAGCATTGACTTAAATTGACTTAAAATAATGTTACAGTATTGTCTTGGGTAAAAACAGGGCATAAACAGGATAGAGAATACAAATACTTTTCTATACTGGCATCCACTTTTAGATGAAAAACATCTCCTGCTGGGCTTCTTCAGCATTTCCAGGTACTCGGTGGAAGGTTCCCATGTGGTTTGATATGAACGAAATACAAAGGAAGTGAGACGGTTTTAGAGCAAATGGAACTGAAAGTAGAAGAGGTGTTTTCAGGTGTATAAATATATGAGTGGTGAATTTTAGCTGTCTCTGTCTTTGGACTACACGTTTTTGTATTTTGTGCGATATATATATTGTACCAGTCTCATATTTGGCGTTGATAGCTTTGGATTCTCAAGTAATAGACAGTGGCATGTTTTTGTTACGCTCAGACACATTGGAATGCATTTGTGGGAAAGGAAAACATTTAAGTTGATTTTCTTACTATACAAGCTATTGTATTGCATACGTATCAGCAGCAGCAACAACAAGAAATCACTTTAACAGCAAAATACAACACTGCTTTTGCTGCCAAGGCCATGAGGACTGCTGAAAGAAAAATGCAGTTAAAATGCCTCTTCATTGGGTTACAGGTGACAACACCGATGCAGGATTCTGTCATTTCCAGGAAGCTGTGAAAACTCTGTTTAAGTCAAGTTTATTTTCTTGCAGTAATGGAAATGCTGGTGCAACTTATTGAACCACTCCATCTGGAGTCTTTTTAAATAATCTGAATGGATGTAATGTGTAAATAAACTTCCTTCAATATTAATACTACACCCGACTGTTATAAACTGCCTGGTGTTTGATAGGGTTGGTAGTTTAGTCTTGATTTAATGAACACAAATTTGGGCTGACAGCCGCCAATAAAGGCTTTTCATATATTTTTTGGATCCGTGCCACCTAAATGTTACCTTAATAATGATACAATGTATACTGACTCACACTGAGCCACTGCTGTGAAAGCAAACTGCCAGAGTTGGCTCACCTACCCACCTTTTCCTACTGTGTGTGATGAAGGCTGCAGATGTTGCACACTGATCACTGTTGGAGAAAATACCCATTGAGGCAGCTGCTAATTACAGAGTCAATAGTTCATACTTTGGGAAAAAAATGAATATATCAATTATGCAATGCTCGTGGGATGTCGCTCGTACACAAGTACTCTTGATTATGCCACATCCCATGACCTTTGCGCGTTTTACATCACAGATCATGGACTAGAATGATGAACAAAAGAAGATGGAGTGTGGAAAAATCACAGCCATGTATGTAAAGTAAATTGATGCAAAATTAATAGGACGCTACCAAAAAATTGGCCTGAATCACCTTCAGTCATCACTGCCCAATCTGTTCCTAGCCTTTCTATAACTCATTTTTAAATCTGCACTTGAGGCACTGGAAATAAGTTGTGGGAACAACAAGTCAATGGGGCAAAGTTGTTAACGGTCACTTATTTACACATCCAAGAGTTATTGAACAACATTATTATTCATTTAAAATTGTGTCTCTAGTCCCCTGAAGAGCTTTAAGTCCAATATCACTTTTTTTCTTTACCAACTCCTGAGGGCAATATCTGACTCTTTAGCTGATAATGCTCCACTAGTCACTAACTGTGTCTGTCTGCTGTTGGGTACTGAGCAGGTAGCGTATAGTTGGTCTTTAGAGCTTTTCCACTGAAAACAGCTGCCTGTTGTGAGCAAAATCTCTATGAGAGTGATAACAGTGAACCAAAAACTGTTGCAGCGGATGAGCTGAAACTAAAGTGTACATTTTCTGGGGCACCATTCCTCTTACTGTCAACACTAAGCTGTAATAACCAGGACTACATGGTAGGCAAAGATATTCATTTTATTTAAATGACTATTTCCAGGCACAATGAGTAATCATAGATTCTTTGGGTAATTTAGAAGTTTATTAAAGGATAATGTGTTTCATAGTGTTACTGACACGTATTAAGTCTGATTAAAAGAGGAGGAGTTTTGCTTTCTTGTTGAGAGTTACATGCGAAGGTTGATACCACTGCGTCAAATAAGCGTTGCCGAAAAAGTTGACATCTGTTTAGATTAATGTATATTGTCTGCACCATTGTTTATGAAAGGATTTATGGACAGTGTACAGTAACATTTTACCACTTGACATCACATATGCAAATATACTGTATTTCAGTGTGCTAAATGCACACACACACTCTTACATCCAGCCTTTCCTTAAGTGCTGTTATTAAACCTGTATCAGCGTGACAGTAGCACAACCTAATCATGAAATATTCCAAAATAAATTAAATAACAGCAAAAGCAGATTGCATTATTTGAGGCAAAAACCATTAAGACTGTTTTCGCTGGGGCTCTGCACTATTGATTTCCTATCAAATCATTTACAAAAACTGTTCACAGCCCAAAATAACATTCATGGGAGTCCAAATGAAGTTCATGGAATAACACTGTTTCCAGAATGTAATTAGTTCTGATCAGTGTGTTTAATGTTGGAAAACAATTTAAAATGAGATTGATTTTCCACCCTCTCATGCACAGTAACTTCCTCAGACATTTTAAGAAAATCAACATTACAATCACAGTCACAAAGGAACTGATCTCTACTGTGTCAAACAGAAACACTGCGGCCAGCTTGTTGCCTGTATATATGTTTAAATTTAGAAAATAGTGACAGATATGTACAAATATTTGATGTGTTCCAATTTATTACAGTTGTTTGGCAGTGTCTGGTTGGCTTCTCCAACACTGAACAAAGCTGAGAGCACATGCAGATCGTGTGTGATTCATCATTTAGAGCCTTGAGGTTTTCATCATTTGAACATTTCTGAATTTTAACGTGCACACATTTGATGCGTTTGCAGCTTAAATAAACAGAGCACCCCCCTCAGATGGCTTGGGGAGCACACCTCACTTACAAATGTTTGTGTCATTTTTTTCCAAAGCACAATTTTTCTAAATTTCCTCTGTGCAAAAAGTACTCATATGAAGTCCTGACACATCCTTTTCAATGGGAATGGAAACTTTTTCTTTCTAGCCAATGAATATTTAATGCAGAGAGAGGTTGCTTTAATAAAATAGTGTGCAGGCCAGTCAAAGACATGTTGGACCAAGAGTGTCTTGGGGGAGCCTCTGTTGCTTCTGTGAAAGAAAAATATCAGCCTGTGAATACTAAAAGGGACAATAACAAAGCAGCGAGAAAGACAGGGAGAAGGAGAGATGTATCTGCATATTTATGTGGGAAGTTTGAAGTAAAATCGGTTTTGAAAGCTGCTAATTCTGTTTTCTGTAATACAACCGTGGTTAGAAGATTCACCCACAGTTGTGCCTGTGAGTTAAGCATCTATGATTCTCTCATTTGTTGCAATGTGTGGCCCACAACAGTCTGCAGCTACTTTACTCTTCTGTCATGTCATAAAAATGAGCAATGAGCTATTCAAATGCGGTCAGCAGCCTTGTTTCAGTCTCTGCACAACACTGCACTATGCTGTAAGCCACAGGAGAGAGTTGAGCTACATAATGCATACACTATTTCCAAAGATTCAGCTAAAGTTAAAATAACATCCTGGCAGTACCCAGTGTGGCTCAAGACTTAAAGGTCATCCTTGTAGCCCCATGTTCAAAGGCTCAGTCCTAACTGCAGGTAATGATACCACATGCTTCCTGTCACCTTTGAGCTGCTTCTATCAAATAAAGGCTCAAAAGGCCAAAAGAAAAATCTTAAAAAGACTGAGGAACGCCACCTGTAGAAGTTAATAAAAGTTTAACTTTATGCAGATGATTGAGTGTGATTAGATGTAGGCAACCAATCACACTCACCTTGATATTGTAAGGACAGAAAGGTCCTTTAAAGCAGTGGTCCCTGGTATCGTTACTGTTATGCCGCGCAAGTGACCCAGACGTCACAGAGAGAATCATTTCTCAAAATAAAAGGTTTTTCAAAATAAAATATTGTCCAGACTAAGATAATACATAAAACGGAAATATATATATGTTATTTTATGGTAGAAAAGCTGCTTTAAGATGAGGTGCAACCACAAGCTCAAGGCCAAGGTTGTTTTTTTATTTCAGGTTAAAGCAACTGCCCCTCAAAATGTCTAAGGCTTAGTGGGACTAGAAAAGTCTATCAAAACACATTGCACTGTAAATGAACCGCTTGCCTGTGTATCAATATTGCAATACCAGAAAACATTAACTGCCAAATTGAAGCTGGTTATTTAACTTATGTTAGACACAGCATCCAGCAATCCATATGTGTGAACACAGACAGAGGTCATACCATGGGCAACAGGCTGGTTTTCTGCAGCAGGAAACAGGCGAGAAATGACGGTTACATACAGTATGTACACTGGGCCTCATGCTGCCTTCACGTCATATCATTCAGGCAGAGCAGACGAGTTGGAAAAACACCATTCACTTCAGCCTCCAAGACATTAGAAATATTGGGAATTTCTGACAGCTGTGACACCTCTGGCATTTTAGTATCCAAATTATGTGACTACAAGTCTAGTAGTGGGAGTTTTCTACAGATGCCTCATGTGGCAAAATTGCGCTGACCAAGATGTCAGTACAGTAACACTGTCTTTACAGGTGTCATTAAAAAGTGGATCAGACAACCGCAGTTCATTCAGAACAACCGCTGGAGTCCTCACAAAGACAGAGAAAGTCAACGACTTCAATTTTTACACAGGCTTCCCATGTGTGACCTGACCTGACTTTAAATTACTAAGTGAAGTGCATTTTTGATCTGTCTGTCCAGAGCTGAAACTAAACATGGAGAAGAAACATTAATTTTTTATGCAACACGTGTCTGGAAACACTAGAAAACATGAGGTACGTTGCAACTCTCTAGTTCTTTAACAATCTGGGCTTCAGAGTTTTCTGTCTTTCTTTAATTTGGTGCTACTCCTATCTTGCACTACAATGGCGCTGTCATTTTTATTCTCCTATTTTTTGTAATTAAAGGTGGTAATACATTAATAAAACATACTTATGCATATTATATTCTATTTCTGCCATATACTGTAAATGGAGCCCTGTAAATTGTGCACACTGGACTTTTTAATGTGCCCTAATTTCCCTTGTGTGTCTTTTCTGTCCTATACAAAGCACTTTGAATTGACTTGTTGTTGAAAGGCGCTTTACAATTACACTTCATTAAATAGTGTAGCACTAAACGGTTTTCACCTACTAACATCTTACTTATATCTAGAAATAAGACCATTCTTTCTGTAGCACTTTTTTAAAAGACGTGTCAAAGTTGCAAAGTACTTTCCAGGGTCGGGTCAATAAATTGTTTCACAGACTAACAAGAGGACAAAATAGCTGAAAAAGAATGGAACACAAAGGGCAAATTAAAGCAGGAATCAAGCAATTAATTACTTTCTGAATAAAATTTTAAGTCAACAATAGGAGGCGAGGAACACAGCAATTATGGATCAAAGATAAAAGAATACACAAAGCCCTGAAAATGACATAAATATAACAGAACACAATGCAAAAAGCCTGTTAAATCATGAATTTAACTCTAAGACTAATGTGAGAAGAATGGCTGCAGTAATTGTCTCATTTATTTTGGAGTTTGCTCAGAGCCCTGCAGCAGCTGCTTTGGCCAGAGCAGAGGGAGTTATGTGATAGTCGAGACAAGATGAGATGCATGAATGGACTGGGTAACCTTCTGAAGGTCTGTGAAGGACAGGCAGCAGCCTAATTTAGAGACGTTCACCAAGGCTCTGTGTGCAGCAGACCATTTTGAACTGCGGCGTTTGAAAAATATTTGGGAAGAAGTGATTTATTTTCACTTGGAAACAACAAAACTTGATATTCTTGGAGCTGGGTGGCATCTTTTCTTACTTTTGTTCAGTTTACATGCTTTGCTAAAAAAAAAAAAAAAGTGACAATGACTGCTAAGTTCACCCAGTTCATCCACAGAAGTACAAAACAGCACAAAACAAGAAATGAACTTCGGCTGCACATGTATGTGATGCTATCCCATTGTACTGTACGTACAATGAGTGAATAACTATATACACTATATGTGTACTTTCTTAATAGTCATCAGAAATATATATGTTTGTATAAATAAATATAAACATGTAAGGCCACACGTTTCTTACGATACAAATTAATACATACTGTCAGCTATTAACAATCTGTCAGGTTGCTGAAAATTTTGCTGACCTGGCCAGCTTGTCAGGATGCATTTGGACCTCTGACCATTCTTGTATTCATACCAGAGAAGATGAGGGCTTGAATTAAAAAATAATGTCTGACACACAATAAATCAGAATTCATTTCACACTTTAGATAAAAAACTAATCTCACAGTCTCTTACTGAAGAAATTAAAAACTCAGCAAGGGGAAAGTTAAATTGAAAAGTGACATATTTTTGTATTAATAGGTACCAAAACCTTTTGCACTTTAAACTGTGTCATGTAGTGTTGGAGTTGAATGAGAGGGTTGATGCCATTTTCATGTTTGTACGATACATATAACATTATAAAGGTAATGGAGTCTTACTAGAATCCTCTCTAAAACTTGTGTGTTTTGGTTAGGTCAAATCTCGAGCAACACTTGTAGTCTAATGAATAACTTTATTGTTAGACCAACAAATTCTGGGTTGTGGCCTTCACCAGGATCACTGTGAAACACATTACAAACAGCACTAACACCAAAATGTGTTGGTCTAACAATAAAATTGTTCAATACACCACAAATGTTGCTGGCATTTTGACCTCTCCTTCTCCATGTACTTTGAAAGTACATGAAGCTGTGCTAGATAGTTACTGCGTCCAGCCAAGAAATAGTCTAGTGTATTGTGTATTTCAGTGTCAATAAACTTTGGTTTTTACTTGGTTTAAATAATGTATAATACACGGCCTTTAAACACAGCCGTGACTAGCTTCCTATTTACCAAACAAACATGAGCATGGTTTCTATCTTCTCACCTAATGCATGGCTAGAAAATGAATGATGTATTTCTCAACAATATCTTTTAAATCCAACTTATATAAATAGTTCATGTTATTATGATTATACACTTACAATTATTGTGATTTAAAGTTATTCCTATTTTTTTTCTGTTCGCCTACTCTACTACGCTTACGCCCACGTTTCTGCCAAAAAGAACCAGTTGTGTGGGTGTAAAAATGAAAAACTTACAGTAATTAGTGTCAGTGTGATTGTGAGGCATATAATTCAGCACATAGAATGTTTTAAAGAAGAATTATATCCATTGCCAAATTAATTTGAGGAGGTCAGTCAACGACATTACTAAACATTCAAATGAGACAATTGCTGGCAGAGTTGTGAATTAGGGTAGGGTCCATGAGGGTAGAGTGATCATGTCATTTTTAACAGATATAAATGTAAGGCTGAATTAGAAATGTTTTGTCATGTACCAGTTGTCTTTGAGGATTTACATTGGATATTAAAGGTCAAGTGTTTTTTGTTTTTTTTTTATTACAAATGTCTTGTTCTATGTGTCACCTAAAACCCAGTATCTGCACCAGGAATGACAAACATTTGTGTCATTTTGTAGATATTTTTGGGTATTCTCAGTGCTTTTCAGAGTTTGTAATCTGCTGGAAAATGATGATGAATATAAAAATATGGCTGTGGCCTGCACTCTGGTGTGTATACTGATTTGGCATCCAATGGAGTGGAGTTACTCTGAGAGCCATTGTTTGCCTCACCAGGAACAGCTCTGGGCTTTTAACCCAATTTGACACAGTGGCCAAACCGTGTAATGACAACAATGGTCAAGTTGTATCTATGGATCATCCTATTTACTGGGGGACTGAACAACATTTCATGTTCATATGTGACGGTAACAAATGTTCCAGGTATGAATCCTGCTTTTAAACAGAACCAAGGACTGTACCCATCGGTTTTATAATTTAAAGTTAAGTGTTATCACTGTAAATCAGAATCTCACTCTGAAAGTGATTGATAACATCGGGTTTCCCTTGCTTCAGCAATGACCGACATGAAAAACTGCTTACTGTTGCTATGGTTACCATAAGAGCTCTGTAACAATGGCCTGTAATTATCTAAATTGTGAGCAAGATTGAAACAAACCTTTACAGTTACATTTCTTATATAAAGCACACACTATACGTTGTATTAAAGAAAACAACCACCACTAAAAGAGCATTTCTCTGTGATGGAATGTAAAATGGCCTCTAACTGTGCAGGTCATTTCTGCTGCAGGGGTTTCAGTTTGGTCTTTTTTTTTTTTATAGGTGAAGCAGAAATAAAGAATGATGAGAGGTTATTTGCAGTTTATGTCTGAGAGCTTTGCCAAAAAGGAAAAAAAAAAAAAGCTGGCAATGCTATACTGCTCTAACAAGTAGTGATTCCCAACCTGCAGACTCGAGCAGGTGACAGAGATGAGTGCTGAGGCTGAAATAAATTGCAGAACTGTCAACTAGAATAAACCACAGAGCTTACTGGCAAACTGTCCCCAACAGTTTGAGTACAGAAGGAGCTCTGTGCATAGACTTACATCACCATGGATGAAAATATAAAATGTATTTCCTGGAGTTCTCCTGAGATAATGCCACTAAGTCTGTCTGATGCAAAAGTATTTTTGAGAAATATGTTTCAGTGTCTGTTTCTCTCATAGAGAATTTTATGATTTCCAAGATTTTTTAGAATAGTTCAATACCAAATATACATTCCAGCAATTAAAGTATTATGAGAAAGTATCCTCTTCTTACTAGACAGCTGAAAGTTCCCTTTAATGGAAGTAGATGAAAGCCGCATTTGGTGCAACACAGTAATCCACCTGCAAATTACAACAAAATGGCAGCCTAAAGAGTTTGAAAGTGTTTTCTTTGTTGGAAACTGTGAAAAGGTCTGTATCAAATTGTTTTGATAGATTGTAGTCTGTAGAGTTAGAGGGGTAAAGACTGACCAAAACATAAACACACAGGAATAAAAGGATTGAGCTTCACCATGGAGAGGCACAGTTTTTGCAGACTTATGTCTTTAGACTGATCTGACAATTTCACAGCTTGGCGAGCATATAGGAACACAGCATGGCTGCTTGTTTTTATTCTGGTGTGCGACTTCAATATAACCCATAAAAATGTTATTTTAAAAATGAAATGGAAGGAGTGAACTACATAAATTCAAGATCTGAGATTCATATGTGCACGTATATATGTATGTCACTTACTTATACAATATGTGTAGTGAAATACAGGGTGGCATACCCCTGAGGGAAAAGAGTTAAGAATTAAAGAAATAAAATATAAAGAATAGATTTCAAAAGGCAAATATAACGTAACACATTTTCAATACATAAAAAAATTGATTGGAAGATTGGAAGACTAATAATAATAAACCTCTGTACATGCATATGCAAAAAAGGTCATTGTGCAGTGCAATGCACATTATTGCAAAGGACAGCAAGGCTCAGCATGTACAGAGGTCAGAGTTCAAGTTTTTTTTCTACAGCAGAGTTTGACTGAGCATAGCTAGAATACGCTGAAGTGGTGAGGATCCTTCATAATCCTACCAGCTCCAGTGTAAAAGCAGAGTGAGAAGCGTAGGTCTGATGGTCTTTCAGCTGACTGCACCACTATCTGTCCTGTTATACGGCCCTGAGCAGAACAGTTCTCGGACCACAGCACCAGAGTGGAAAGTCTTTAGGACCCCCATAAAGTTGTCGGAGGTGGAAAAGCCGTTTATCACCAAAGCGTCTGAGTGGGTGGACCACAGACATCTCCAAATCCACATCCATCTCTTCGGTGTTGCTGACATTCAGTAAGAGGTTTTGTCCTCGCACCAACAACTTCAAGCTGAACACTGCTTGACTTCACATAATGAGAGCTAAATTGAGCAGTGAACAAGACCACACACACTGTTACAGCAGCTGGAGACGTGATGTAGGTGTACAGTAATGCTCTTGAGAAAGACACAAAATAAGAAATGCCTTTCTACCTCGAGAGGATGTTCTGTGCATACTTTTTTAATACTAGCAGGCCCGTTTTCATAAGTACTCCATAAAGTGTCATTCACTTGGCTCATGTAGCATTAGATGCATTATACACTCATGGCTTGAACCACTAAGTTATCTGCTGAGACCCACCAATTTGTCACAGCCTATGGTTTGACAACCACACACTTGGACTATAAAATAAAATTCATTATGCATGTCTTTACAGTTTTTTAATCTTTAAAGGGTGTAAGTGAATAATTTTCTTTGCTGGGAACCCTGGCTTTTGAGATTAGCCTCCCTACTGCTCCAAAAGAATTAAATTTGAGAAACTTGCATGCACTAAGTCACTGCAGCCTCCCACACACACTGCTGTCAGTGAATAGCTTTGTTCTCAGAGGTATCTGAGCCGAGGCCACAACTTTCCTCCAGGCCTCAAGTCAACAAAGACATGATTTAAAGTTTTGTTCAAAGGTGATGTGTGCAAAGGCTTTTAGAGAAAATAAAATAAATAAAAAACATACAATATACCTGCACTCCACCTTCACTTGATTAAATATAATGATGCATTTTACATTCATTTACAACTATTACTTAAATGTCTGAGAATGATCAACCCTGTTTTCCATGTTGGGAATCAATCACTTTTCTCACAGATCTCAGTTGCTCCTCAGAAAAAAAAAATCATTATTTCCACCTGAGCAGAAAAATAATGCATAATGAGAGGAATTGATTTAAGGGGATGGAACACTACCTTGCATAGCAATGTATTAAACTGACTTTAATATCCATCATAGTGAAAGTTTGACTTCTTTTGCATAATGTGAGAAAGCTACACATGAAACATTACAGACATGTGCAAATGAAAAGATTCATGCACTATTGTCTACTTTACCAAATCTAATCTAATTTAATAGAATAATTTTAATAGTTCCCTACAAAAGAAATATAAACATACATGTATACTGTAGTTGTATAAACAGTTTTGACTTGCTGAGTTTACTGTTCACCAAACCAAATGCACTAATTTATCACAATAGAGAGCTCGGTTTCACTTTGCCAGAATGATGTCATTAATTTACAGAAATGTCACACTGGACAGACTACCAAAACAGCATGTCAACAAGTGTCTCAATGACATAAAAACTGACAGATGTCAGAAAGTCATTACCTGGAGCTTCAATATGACACTGACTGACAACTGGCAATGACATAACGTAATTGTTTCCCTGACCAGCCATAGGATTTGAGCTGCTAATAGCTGAAAAGCAATGTGCTATTCCTGTTTTATGCTATCAAACTAGCAAAGAGCTCTGACTTTATATTTACCACAATCAGCGGTGTCAGCCCTACTTATGCGCACCACCAGAGTTTTGATATGAATGTTTTATTCTATTATTATTTTTTTCATAATGTGCAGTTATTACAGGCCTGGTTCTGTAAGGATGCAAAAGCATTGCACCCTCAGTTT
Source organism: Nibea coibor (assembly GCA_023373845.1). Taxonomy (NCBI): domain Eukaryota; kingdom Metazoa; phylum Chordata; class Actinopteri; family Sciaenidae; genus Nibea; species Nibea coibor. The sequence goes on along the minus strand of CM041738.1, from coordinate 8,900,146 downwards.
AATATTATGTACCCTTTGAAAAATATATGCCAAACACATGGTGTTCGGCATCTGTGGATGTCTCCATGCACCTTTTATTATTATTATTATTATTATTACTATTATCATTATGTGTGCAGCGGCAATGTGAAAAAAGGGTGAACGATCCCCATCCCCTCTGTCACACCACAGATCTCACAGGCCATCATCTGTTCCAATCACAGTTAAACGTGACAATGACTCAGCTCACTGACTAAGCTCAGCAAATGGAAAGCTTTACCGCAGGAAGTGTCTGGATGGTTCAGAGCTTCACATGAACACATATCACCACAGACTTCCAACTGAGAAAGATGGTGTATGATTTTCTATCATGTAGTTAATATTCACTTAATGTCTAGTCAGTCTATAAACAAGATATTATTCATTTTTCATGCAGAATACTTGTACAAGACAAAATGATTTGAAGAGGAGGAATAACCAATGATGATGACGATGGAGTGTGAACCAAACCAAATAAAGCCAGAAAAACTTTTGCTACTCTAATCTGACACAATAAGGGTCACAAACAGGGCAGATATTAAAGTCTTGATCATTTTTCTTAAGAAACCTGTCACCCTGGATAACATTGTTGCTTACCGGCCAGACTGGCTGGATTCTGCAGCTCATGTTTGAGCATTTCAACACATTATATTTTAGCTTTTGTGTTTTTGGCACCATCACCTGCTCTTCAGATACAGCCCTGCTTGTAACTGAGCTCCATGCTCACAGTTTCAGACACTTGGAGCATGAAGAGTGGAGGGAGCAGAGGTTTTAGAGCTTAAGATGAAAACATCTGAAAGAAAGCAGATGAAGCAAAACAAAAGAGCCATTTTTAATCACTGTCAGCCACTGAGACATGCTTGCAGATAAACGCTGCATGGCTCACGTATACTGTGAGCTAAAGATGACAGCTGTAAAATGACATACAAGCTTAAATCACTGCAGATAAAGGTAGGGACTGAGTCCTGCTTCATGGATTTTTTTTTTTGATTGTTTGTTTTATTGTTATTCATCTTGTATAGCGTGTACCTGATGGTCACGTCTACAAAGGGTGGACACAAAAACATGAACACAGGTATCATTAAATATGGTACAATAGCTCTGGGATAGGATAAATACTGTCTTTGTGAAACCTTTTTGTTGATGGTGTCAGACCTATTGATCGATGTCCAACTGAAATAAAATAAAATTTTTTGTCTGCTACCACATACATATCTACTCACTAGTCCTATGTAATTTTAGCAATAAATGGGGGGACAAACAAACACAAGGCAAGGCAGGTAGGATGAAAGGAAAATGATGGCTGGAGGAATGTTGGCCTCAGAACGCTGTCTCTCATGGACACATTACTGGTCTCGCACCCCTGTTGCAAATGTTACCTTTAGACTTTGTTTGATTTTGTAGCTAGGTGGCGTTGTTGTACAAATCACTGCTAATTAACCCCCTTTTAACAAATAATGTTTTGAATGATCTGAGGGTCTGAGCGTGTTCCGCCTGGACTTCAAGCTGCACTATGTGAAACACACAGCCGCGGGCACCAAACACACAGAAGAGAAACACACAAGCTTTCATCTTTCCATGGACCTTGCTGTCACAACACCTGGTGTCAAAACTGGGAGGGGGTACAGGTTTTCATTTGTCCCCAGGCCTTCTCCTCCAGCTGAGAGGAGATGGATGCTTGAATCAAACAGACTTTGCAGGACTGGAGGTCAGGTTGCACAGCCAGAAGATTTCTCTTGAAAAGATAATCTACAACGACTGAACTCAAACTTTCAGAATTATTTGAACCTTTTCTGTCACAACTCATTATGATTCCACAACACAGCGAAACGAGGTGGGGAGACCGCTTGAGTCTCCATTAATGGTGCTGCTTGTCTCTCTGCTGTTTGTGTCCTGTGTCCTTGTCATTTTGAGACTTGGTTTTGTCAACACATGAAAACACATTTGACAAGAAGAAATGCGTGCTACATGTATGAAAAAAAGGACTCTCGCCTGTATGATATCTGTGTAAATGTAAACTGTCTTCGCCGTCATCGGTTCAATATTCAGTTAACATGTGTGACCACAGCATCTCTGACAAATCCAAACAAAGTAGTTAACTACTGTTTCCCTCTATTTCTAAGCTGGCTTCTAGTTTAATAACAAGTTTGTTTCCTGGACAAAATGATGCTGCAGGATTCACAGACTTTGAACAATTTGTTTTTATTTCATTCAGTTATTGATGCTGTGCGCAATTTGCGGACTGCTATTTATATAATATATATTTTTGGGGACAGTAGACAGCACACTGGTGAGTTTAGTTGCAGTGGAATATTTGTTTTCTATTCTTGTAAGAAGGGAGATAGTTTCTTTACTGTCATGTCATAAACTGAAAAAATACGGTTAAAAGTAAACTGTTACTACTTTGTTATGCCACAGTAAAAGTACCGTTATATAACATATGTTTTCTATTTAATGCTATTGTTATTTTATATATTTAATATTTAACTGTAACAAGCTGATTTTTGTGTTTTTTTGTTTTCCCTCTAATCTTAATTGTGGGTTATTATTACTAATTATTAATGAGATGCATAACTCTTATTCAGTTGATGTTGATTTGTGTAGCAAACCCATTTTGTGTGGGTTTGATAGTTTGTGTTGTTTCAGGGAACCTGTAGTTCTACTTTTGTGTGTATGTTTGCTTGTTTTGGACGTGATTTACGTTACGTTTCAAGTCAGTATCTACCTTTCATTGTTGCAACTACTACTACACACTGCTTTATAGATCTCACCTCCCTTGTGTTTAGTCCATACTGTAAGAAGATGTTCGAGCAAGGAGATTATATAAATGCTGTGGTCCCAGACGAAGACAACAACTTTGCACTCATTTGGCCACCACCACTGAACACCCGATGCACAACATTATTGCTGCTGGGGATTTCACTACAGAGTTTGCGGAGAATTTATTTTTTATTCGTGAAGAAATGGACATACCACTTCCAGGTTAGCCCAAATCTGAGAACCTAAGTCTGAGGATGAGTCTGAGTAGGTGAATCAGGATGAGAATGAGAATGAGAGTGAGGATGGAGATGAATTCAGGTGGAATGAATTGGCAGACAGCGACGCTGTAGCGTTTTGTATTTAAGTGAAAGTGAAAATGATACGCTTGAATAAGAAGTGGATCCACCACCTTCTGAAGTAAGCAGGAAGATGGAGAGAGGTGAGGAAGATGAAAATAAGCGCCAAAAAATCCAGACGTGAAGAAACTGACCCATCTCAAGAGGAGGAAGAGGATACTGAAGAAGATGCCTAACTTGTTAAAGCTGGCAGAAAGAGGGAGAGAGATGAGGAAGATGGTAACCTTATCAATTACTGTCTGTGATGCCTCCTCCATTCCATCCCTGGCATCCAATAATACCTGATCGCTATGAAAAATAAAATAAAAAATGGATAGAAGTTTAAGAACAATCACATAATAATTAAGGACCAATTTAGGAAACATATAAACTACAACAGTAAAACCAATGAAATGTTTATAAGTAAACTGAAACCTTTAATGCGTAAATAGATAGACAATAGACACTTCCCCTGGGAAAGCAGCCTCCTTCCTGCTGTTTACCGATGATAATTACGTGATGTGATTTCGATACTTGAACTCAGTGAGCTTATTATGACTTTAATTTCCCACAGTGGTGTTGTAGGTAGTGTATTTGGAAAATTTACAAAGTGAATAACTGATGACTTTTTACTTGGAAATGTCACCATTAACTGCCCAGTCCTCCACACTGACACTATGGTGAACTCTGTCCCGGAATACAGCCTCCATCTCCTGCAGTGTGAGCCGGGTAAGTCCGTAACTTTTACGATGTTTTTGTAAAACTTTCCACAATCGCTGGTCAGGATCTCTGTGTCACAACACAATCTTACAGTCTATGAGGTAAAAAAGACAGGGAGGAAAATGATATTGATGTTGAAATATTTTTAGGATTCACAGAGGAAATCAGATGGAAACTAGTAATGTGTCGGTCATGAACGAGACGATTCAAAGAATCGGCTCCGGTACGTAATCCGCTGAGTAATAGCAGAAAAAGAAGGAGCATTTGGACCCATTTTAAAAATGTTGAAAACACAAAGGCAAAATGCAGAATTTTGCAAAAGTGAAGCTGGCATATCGAGTGAGGTCCACAAACAACTTTCACAGTCACGAGAACTGTGCAGCCAATAGCTGTCTGTTTTTTTTAAATTTTCTTTAAAATTTCTATGCTTTTTATAGTTTTACAGGTGTTTCTATCTGCATTTTCACTTTTGAATACTTACATTATATATGTGTACACATACAAATCATAAAACAAATCAGCACTAAATTTGGCTGAATTATGAAAGGTACAAATGGTAATGACATCATCTTTTAAATCATCTCCAATAACTACCGTGTTTTACCACGTCTGCTCATGGAGCTTCTTATGTCGGACAGAATCTAATGGCTCCATTGCTTTAGTATGTTTCATATCTGGCAACCAGGAGCTCCGGCATTAGTCATGTAGTTATAAATCAAACGGTAGCTATAAATCACACGGAACAAAACAAAAACTGTCTGGTCCGTCACGGCAAATTTCAAAATAAGAAATATACTGTCTATAATAATTTGTCAAGAAGCTTGTCTTTCAATAGAATCTAATTTCTAATACAGTACATATTTATTTATATTAAAATGGCAAGAACATTCTGGAACTGGCATAATATAAACATGTATAACTGTTGCAACCATCAGCCCTTACATATTGACACGCCTTTTTCTGGTGTTACTGGAGACCCAGACGTGAAAACACGTATCGACTCACAGTGGGTGTTGCCATGGGTCCCTCCTCCGCCCCATAGCACTCACAGAAGCAGGAGCAGCTCACGGAGCAGCTCCTTCAAGCTGCAGTGCAGGAGATATTCACCACATTACATCCAGACTGAAAATGAATTGCGTACCAGCAAAGCTGTCACTTTTTGTCTCTCCAAGGATGTTACTCTTCTCTGCTACAGTGCCCATTATAAATACATACACATGGTTGATTATGTAAATTAAGCAATGATGTAATTTAGCAACTTTTAGGGAATATACAGCGCACCTACCATGACGCAGCGGCAGTTTTTGCTTTGTTAAGTAAGCAACAGAATCCTCTGAACCTCAGTCAAACAAAAGCTCTGAATTCAAAATGAAAAACAAACAAAAAAAGATTTCTGAAAAAATGTACTTTCTATTTTGTAACCAAACTTCCTAAAGAGGATACCGTGTTTAACGGTTGCTGCCAGGACAGAGCTCTATCTACATCTATAAGCGTGTGCGATGAAAATAATCAAGTGGGCCAGATATGATTTCAGGGGGGTTCCGCTTTTGGTGACTGCTGCTGTAGACTCTTTGTCAAAATGTGCTCTCATCATCAGTAACCTGTATCAGCCAAAATAAGACTACCATAGCCTGTTGTCCTGGCTCGACATATGCACAATGTAATATAATATAATATCTAACTTTTATATGGCACCTTTAAAATAAAACTAAATATATGCAGATATGATTATTATTTTTTTGAATTGCTTTTTGTTATGCTGCTTATAGTGAAAAGAATAAGAAGAATATGTTTCTGAAGACCGGAAACCGGATCATCCAGAGGAAACCCACTGAATGAAATTTGTGTTGATGTTAAGGTATACGTAGGTGACATAAATTTGATGTTTTTTTTTTTTTTTGTTTTGTTTTGTTTCTTTAGTGTATGTGACTACACTTGTGGGAGAAACTGGAGCACCCGGAGGAAACCCACTACATCTTTTTATGTCAACCTACTTCAGTCCCAGAAAGTGATGAGCACTTTTTGAGTGTGATGGTGTCCTTGTTGTCTCTGGAAGATTGTTCTTAGACATTTCAATGTCTTTTATGCATCCGAGGGATGATCCAGGGTTGATGGTCACCTGCTGCTTCATTGGTTCACACTCGTCTTTCTCCTCACATCGGCATCTTTTCTGGGGAGCCCCATAGTCCTCTTTCTCAGCCTGGAGCTCGGTGGAAAGTTTGAGGTTAACTGAGTTTGTTCCTTGAGCTGGGCTTTCAGCTCCTCCAGCTCTCTCTCAAAAGTCATTTTGAGAGGCATTTTGTTGGATGAGGCATTTTGACCTCTGCCATCTTCCGACGGAGGGCATCCTGCTCAGCCCTCAGTGCGTTGATCAGACGCCAGCCCTCTGAGACCGTGTTGACAATGTCAGTGTCGTACAACTGACTGAGGTGTGTGGCTGGCTGTGTGAAACACGGACGGTGTCCAATTCGTGTTGGAGAATTTTGATTTTCTCTGTGTCGCACTCAGCAGAGAACTTCTGCTGGTGCAGTGTGTACGCTGCCTGCAGTTTGTCGTAGTCAGGGCTTTCTTCTACTTCCTCTCGTTGTCGAGGTGAAGGTTGTAAGCCTGCTGTCTGACGTAGTTGATATCACTTTGATATTTTAGGTTGACCTCCTGCAGTGACACACTGGTCTTCTCCAGTTCTTGGAGAACTTTACACTTGTCCTTTTTTCCCTGCAGCTCAGCAGAAAACTTCTGCTGAGCTGAGAGTGTGAGCCGTGTCCAGTTTTTCATAAGAAGTCTGCAGGAGTTTCTTCTGCTTAATGTCATTCTCAGGATAAAGCTGAAAAGAATGATCCTTCTGCTTTCCGATGTTGACAATATCAGTTTGGTATTTTGCACTGATCTCAGCAGTGGTCTTCTCCAGTTGTTCTTGGAGAGTCTTGTATTTGTCCTTCTCTACCTGCAGCTCAGCAGAGAACTTCTGCTGGCTGAGAGTATATACCGCGTCCGGTTTGGTGAATCAGTCTGCAGGAGTTTCTTCTGCCGGATCTCATTTTAAAGGTCATATTGAGAGGTGTTGCCTGCTGTCTGATTTTGGTGACATCAGACTGGTACCTTTTGTTGACCAGCTCCAGCTCCTTTTGGAGGAGCTAGTTCTTATCCTTCTCTCTCTGGAGCTCAGTGGTGTTTTTATTCTGAGCCACAGGATTACTATATATATATATATATATTATTGTTATATTACAGTTATCGGCCTGATAACTGTGACAAACTACAAGGAGGTCAAACAGACCTGCAACAGACTAAATGTTTCTTATTGTTGTTCTGAGACAAATATTTTACATTCTTTATCTATATCTGCAAATCCTTTACAAGTAAATATACAATTTGTTTTTCATTTTGTTTTTCATTTTACCTTTTTTTTTTAAGATAGTGGATAAAAGGGATGTGAAAATGAGGTATAATGTAAAACAAGCAACATGGCTCTCACATCAGACGCCACCAGGATGTCCAAACAATACTCCTGTACAATTATATTGCATAAATTTTAGTGGGTTTAAATACATCTTATTCATCCAACCTTTTTATTCATGTAAATTTAAGGATCGGCATGTAGGATTTAGTAGCGTGGCAAATGGTAAATGCACAGCTCTTCTGATCTACTACTACTAAGCTCACTCCCACACACTCTCAACGGCACAGCCATCACAAGCTATGTGGGATTTAGCATCTTGCCCAAAGATACTTTGACTGGATCGGGGTTCCTTTTCCTTAAAATATGATTATTAGATGACTTAATTTCTTGTATTATGGTGACTTTTTATGGATGACAAGTACAAGTGCTCAGAATCCCAATGTTCCTAAGCTTTATCTATATGCTGCAGTATCTTTTGGTCTGATTCCAGCCTATATAGAATAGTAGTGTTACCATCTAGCAATGCTTAGATAGATAGATTGAATTAATAGTACTTTCGAAGTAATGTAAAGTGATGTAAATGCTCAGTTAGATGTGAACTAACATGTTAAATCATAACCTATGTTGTTATTTGTCACATCAATGTTAGGAGACTCTGTTTGTTTGTTTTGTTTGTGTTACACGGGACTCACACCGGGCGCGTAACAGCAGCGTCACGGCAGCGCCACGGTTCAGCTCCGTCCTCTGCCCGGTGTCAACTCACACCGGGCACGTAACGGCAGCGTAGCGAACTAGCCGTATTCACGCGAGAATCCCGAACATATGCGAGTCCCCGCGATAAACTGTGTATAAAAGAAACAACAACATACAGCTAACTTTTCTTCTCCGGCACGCCCGGTGTGAGTGGTCTCATTGATTATAGTGGCAGCGATCAGCAACGGCTGACGCGACGCAGCCGTAACGCACCGCTGACGTCCCCGGTGTGAGTTAGGCTTAAGATAACAGGTAGTTGTTCCTTTCATCGTCTCTGGTACAGGCACTGTGCAGTACTTTTGAGGCAGAACATGTGTTAGAATCAATTGACCCCTGACTGTCTGCAAAGCACATCAAAAAGGCCAAGCTATCTAGATGAAAAAACTCACTGTAAGAGGATGTTAAGACCATAGTTGATGTTCTGATGTACTGGAGCCCAGAGGAACTCACCAGACTACCATGAGAGAAGAGGCAGTAAAAAAGTAATTAGACTTTCCCCTGAGATTATTTCCATTAATTAGAATCATTCAAGGGTGTCATTGTAATCGGGTCAGAGTGAGGGTTAAAGAAGTAAAACACAAAGGTTAAAGAAAGTTTTCTTTTGCTAAACAAACCCAGGTTAAAAAGACAAATAAAAAAAACTAATTAGTAGTGTTTAATGGAATTTTTCATGCATTAAAGCAAATCTGTAATTCATTTTAAATGTTTAAGTAATTTAGCTGGAAATGTATTGAAGTCTGCAAGTAGACAAAGAGTGCAGTCGAGTTACAAGATATTTGAAAGAAGGCAGTTGGTTGCTTTGGTCTATATTTAGTAAAGGGTTATAAAATAAATTAAAGCTAATTAAAGAAATTAGAAGTTAATTAGAAGTCTAGTGCCTAACCTAAGAACCTTTTAATCTAAATACATTTTGCAAGTCGTGATGTATATTATTAGTTACAATTATTAGTCAGTTAATACATGCAGGAAGAAAGTTTAAGTTGAAACACAAAGCTGAATGACAAACTGCACACAAACTTTCCCCGAACTTAAATCTGGCAGTGTCGCTTTTTACGGTCAGCTTTTGATGAGTAATCACTTTATTGAGATTTTAAATGAAGACACTGAAGTGCCGCCGTACTGGAGGTGCTAAGTCACAACCAGGCGCTGGCGTAAATGCCACTGATTCAAACACCAATAATTTCAAATAACTTATGTGCACCCTGTGCAGGTAAATGGCCTCATCACTCATTTGAAGTCCCAGGCCAGACCATCCTCTCTTACATCACTTCCACAGTATAAGACCTAATCAGAGACAGTCATTTATCCTCCTGAAGGAATATGACTGCCATTACTGGACTGAAAGTGCTGTGTGTGCAGGTACACCACACACTCATACATAATGCCTATCAAACTGCTCATTAATATTGTGAAGCTATTTCCAGATTCCCTCACGGGGTTCTTATGCTAACATGCGCAGGAGAGCGACATGCTTTGTTTGGCAGATGGGGTTGGAGATGGTGACCTGGGATAGTAAATGCAAGACTTATTCTTGGACGAGCTTTAGGACAGATATCACAAATGCCCAAGACAATGACATTGGTGTGAACCTCATGAAAACTATTCATACGTGGTAGCCATTATTACTCAGTATCACCTGCGCTTGTTCATATTCTTGTGAAGGGACAAGGATGACATCCTTTGCACAAACTTGCTGTCAAGTAAGAAACCCACATTAGCTATCCTGCATAATGAAAATCATTTCCATTTATAGAACACTGTCCCGTAATATGTAACCGTGCATTCGAGTGTAGCTGCAGATTAAACAGATGGCAGACTGTAAAAATCTAGCTTGACATTTGAAGTTGTTTGGCTCAATGCCCTAAACTGTGCCTCCAGTATGGCAGTGGATGTCTTTTTTTAATACAGGCAGATGGGAACAGAAGACTGCAGATAAGTGAAGTAGTCTTAACTGATTAATTCAGACATAACCTCAGGACCACTGGCTGGGTTGGTTTGTTGCTCGTGTTTTCATGTTTTACCGAGTGCATGCTCATGCTTTTTTGTGGACGTGTAGGACACGAGATGTTAAAACTTTCCCTGCACAGATCAGACAGGTACGGGATCGAGATTTGCGGCTGACATTGTGAGTGGTGCATGGCATTTGGGGGAAATTCAGGCAAACTAAGCCACTTTGTTTTGGACAGATGTACTTTTAAAACAGTGGCTGTGAAAGGAATTAAACAGATAAATGCCAAGGTTGAGGACACAAACACAGACTCTGAGACAGAACAGGTAAGAGAAAAAAGGACCTTACAAATCAATGGTGAAGCAGACAGGCTTACAGTCAGATACAAGAAGCTTGTCTAAACAAGTGAACAAATCCAGAGGGACCAGGTGAGTGGGAAGGTCATAAACAGGCAGAAAATCGAGAACAAGAAAACGGGTACAGATGGCTAGAATACAAGTGCACAACACAACAAACTAAACTTGCTAGGGATGAGCAAAATCGATGCTATGTAATATGCAATAGCAATGTACTGACTGCAAGACCCTGGGAAACTCTGATGGGAAACTCTTGGCAGTCCCCTGATCAAAGAGCTGGTTGTTTTAACCACATTTCCTGTGTAAGTGTAGTGTGTAAAGCTAGATTGTAGGCTAGAAACTCAGACCAAGACCTACATAGTGGGGCTGAGATGTTATGAATAGATTAAGAGAACATTCCTTTTTTTTTTTTTTTTGCTTTAGCTGACCAGCATCTCTTTGTGCTGGAGACCTGCATGCCAGAGTGCAGTGCACCCAGATCCCCGAGCTCCATCCTGAACTTTGAACCCCTCCGGTTTCTTCGGTGTTCTTGCAACACGAGCAGGAATGATGCAAAGCTCAGTCTGGCGTTACATATCTAATTTAGGTTGTAAATAAGAAAATGCAGTTCACTCCAGAAACACCCTCTGCTCTCACGATTATTTGAACTTACTCATCACATACTGACGGTTCCTTCTATACTGGCATGTATTTTTGCTCACTACCTTCTCCTTTTACACCATAACCAAATAAACCTAATACATAACATTTAAAATGTCATTTATAGTCTCAGATTTTCTCTCCTTACAGATATAGAGAGATAAGCAAATGATCTCTAGTGGATGCATCTCTCTAGTTTACATGATGACCAGGATGTTATTTGTGTTTTGCTCATATGAACTAACATCTTGTAAGTATCATCTGTGAAAAGCAACAATTACAACAAACAACAAAATGACAACAAAAAAATCAAACAAACATTGTGTACATGGGAATAACAGTCTCCTGTAACACTAGTGACAAATCCAGGCAACCATCCAGCTTGTTTGACACTGACACACTGCTTAACTACATAAACAGCCCCCCAGTGCAGCCATATTTCACTTGTTTATTACCACACATAAATTTCTATAACATCTATTCTATAACTTTGCTCATTTATTCAACTGACTGTGACTCACAGCCAAAGATGCCGACTGTCTTTAAGCGACCACTGAAGCTAGGCAACACTGTTTCTCTTTGGTACGATCAAATTCAACGTCTCTGCATGTCACAGTCACAAACTCTTTACTTTAATCAATTACCTGGACTTTGTTTGTGGTCAGCTCCCCTGTTGTTCACTTCAGAGGGCTACTTGATCTCACGCATCATGTACTGAGACTCCTGGTCTTCTGGGGTCAGTTGCTGATGCCTAATTCATGGAGCGTCCTCTGCTGACAATGCTGTGCTTTAGTGCAAATGAAATACCCACACAGTAAATGATCTAATAACAGGAAGATACAGGTAAGTGGCAAAGTAATTAGATTACTTTTTTTTTTTTTTTTTTTTGGAGTGTGGACTGGTAGGAGCAGAGGTGCCAGTTTACCTTGCCGAGGTGCCTTCGAGCAAAGTACAAAACCTCTAACTGCTATGGGGCTGCCGATCACTCCACCATCTCTCCACATTGGCATGTCTATCACTTTGTGTGTGTGTGTGTGTGTGTGTGAGTGTGTGCGTGTGTGTGTATTATGGGCCAATTTGTGTAAAAACCTGAGTGAAAGAAAAATCCCCATTAAGGAATCAGTAAAGTTAAGAGAAAATAAATAAATATATACTGTACTGTAGGTGGGAAACTGTAGCGTAGTTGTCTAATTTCTCTTTTAAAATACTTGCATTCACTAACCATTTTATGCTGCTTATGTTTATCCAGCTTGTGGCATCAGGATCAGCAGAGTTGCCCATGAACATGTTTTTAGTCCATGCACTGTGTTCTGGATCTCTCCCAGGCTCTTCTTCCCATTAGTCTAATTCAGAATACCTCATCCTGATCATGCACGTGTCAAAGAGTCACACTGTTCTTGATATTTTCATTCAACAATGATCATGATCTTTTCCCTACTTTAACCATGTAGACTCACATTAACATACTTGGCTCTGCTGAGTGTACAACAGGTACTACTACAAAACAACAGCAACGTGGATGTTGACAATGATGCTTGAAAATGAATAAGGCAAGAAACACGATGAGGTAGAAGGTGACACTTTAGCCGGCATAGGTTGCCGCTGCTACATTAAATCAGTGAAATGCAGCAGGTGTTTGAAAAGAAGGGAAGACAAACAGGCAGCTGAGCACACACTGTCACACTAAGCAGGACCAACACACTCAGAAGATCCTTGTGTAAGCAACACACACAGTCATACAGGCAGAGACTGTAATGATGCAGCCTCTGACTGGGCTCCCAACAGTCAGTGGCTCTATTAATGCTGTGTGAAGAAGACAGTAAGGAAAGAGGCTGTCAGTCCCAAACTAGACAGGTAAAGGTTCTGTTGTTTGACAGTGAAAACAGATTTGCTTTCGAGTTTGAGGTTTGAAGTTGTTTTTTTTTTTTTCTTTTTTTTTTTTGGTTTGAAGAATTAGCTGAAGGAATTTGGCTCCAGAGTTGTGGAGCTTGGCAAGAAAATGCTCTGCTGCCTCTATTTTTCATCTTGATGCTCGAGACAGCAAGAAAATTGAGATCCTCTCAGAACACGGGGAACAGAGGACGGAGAGGTCGGATGGTGAGCAGGTACAATGATTTTCACATTATTGAAGCAGTTTATCCAAACTTTCTTTATTGATTTTTGCACAGAACCAAAAAAGAATATTACAAGTGGAGTTGTTCAGAAATAAAAAGAGACAATAGTTCTATGAGACGTTTTTAACCCCCATCCCAGACTCACCCACCCAAATATGCCAAACATTCACTCCAATCATTCCTACCTGAAGCAGTTTATAGTCAAATCTAGCTCGAGGAGTAAAACTGTTCACTTGTATACTATGCTGCACAGTGAAAATAACACCTTTTCACCTTTAACCTCTTCTCGTGAAATGATGAGTGTTTTATTCTTGATAGAAGTGTAAGACTTTTTGATTACTTTTTGATTACTCTCTTCCAAACATATCACAGTGAAAATTAAACCACAGTTAACCAGATGTGTATAAATATAAAAAGAGGAATGTATATGAACATGTTCTACCAAGCCTTTATGTCTAAGCCAACAATAAATTGTTTTCTATTTCCAGTCTGTGCAAACTGATAATAAATTCTAAACAGCTGAATGCCTTTGTAATAAAATTGACGGACATTAAGAGCTATAGACATTGTACAGGGTGCAACAAGCATTATTAAGATACGTTAATTAAACAACCTGCCAATTTAACAGCTGAATAATGTATCGCCGTGGCAGCCAACACAGAGATGACTAGAGAACATAAACGCTACAGCAGATACAGCCCTCCAATTAAACACATTTAAGCACAAATATGTGTCAATATAAGGATAATACGATTGTAGCTGTGTACGTATGTACTCTGTACTAATAGATTTGACTTTTCAGTCATATGCAGATATGCAGCCTGCATGATCTGACCTTTTGTGAACAAATTAAAAATGCCTGTACAAATAATTTTCAATGTGTGAATTTGCATAAAGGCAATTTGCACAAAGTTTTGAAGTTAAACGTCTTCCAGCATTTCAGATCTTTAAAAAATACATACAGAACTCGTGTGTGGGAGTGTGAAATGTCAATAAATCAATCCTATGGGTACAAGTACTTTTGTTCCACATTTGACACATTTCTGATGCTCATATTATCATATTACTTGACTTGAATCAGGAATATCATGTATCAATATCAAGCTTTATTTTCTGAGTCTACAGCTGCAACTGAACTTTACTTTGTGGAAAATGAATCTTGAGCAAGAAGACTATTATCGCTATCTCAAGGTAAGTCAGGTTTGTCAGTCCTTTTTTTTTTCCTCCAGTTTTTACATCCTGTGTTTAAACCTGTGTATGAATACGATCCATTTATGATGTTGAAGTCTTCCTGTGTTATCTCGTCTCATGTCGTTTTGTGTTTTTATTGTTCCACCTGTTTCACATGACCTTATTATCCAGGTCATGTGATTGTCTCTTATTGACTGTTAATGTGTTTTCTTTTGAATGTATGATCTTTGTTGTCATTTACTAACGAAAGGCATTGCTAAAGCAGGGGGGTGATCGGTCACACAGCTGGATGCTTTGCTCTCACACGCGCTGCATTTATAGTCACACAAACACGCGCGCACACGGGGTTGGATGTCTGGATAAAGATAGGCATAAAAAGGGAAATGTCCTCCCGTTTGCCACGCCCCATCTATCACATCTCTATTCCCCACCAGTGGGGCACACCCCACACTTTGAGAACCAGGGGTCTATGGTATCATGAGTAGTACTACAGAACATTTTCTCTTTCCATGCATTGTGTAAAAAAACCTATATTATCTGCTGTTATTCAAGCATCGTACAGATAGTAGGCATGCCACTCTGAGACCCAAGACCCAAGCGCTATCATCTCTTGTCTGAGAATGACAAACTCAAAATGGGGGACACAACTCTACTGTCTGAACATAAGTTTGTGTCAAAGGCACTGTTACAATGAAAGGAAAATAAAAATCTCCAGGCAACAGAACTATTATTCACCTCAAGATAGTGCTCTTCCTCAAGTGGATTCATGATGTCTCATTTACCAAGGCTCTCATTTACCGAGTGTGGTTGGATGATCAATCCAGCCAGCTTCATCTGTTCTGAGCAATACTTGGAGACATGGCAGAAGGATGTAGTGAACACAGAGGAGGTGCAATTTGATATGTCAAAGACA
This sequence comes from Nibea coibor, assembly GCA_023373845.1. Taxonomy (NCBI): domain Eukaryota; kingdom Metazoa; phylum Chordata; class Actinopteri; family Sciaenidae; genus Nibea; species Nibea coibor. Next base: position 8,884,999 of record CM041738.1, on the reverse strand, counting down.
CCATCTTAATGAAGTGTGAGGTGCATAATAGATGCAAGAGCTATTGAACATCACACCACAATGTCTGTTATATGGCTAACACATGAATCCATTATGTTACTTTCACTGCTTTTCTACTCTATCGTCGGTTGTATTGTTGTCCTTGGGAGTCTTCACATGGGCATTAAAAGATCATATTAGGCTACCAAATCATCACATTAGACTGCATGTATGAACTGCTGATTCACATTATTTCTTGTTAACGTTACATAATGTGCAAGATGGAATCATGTGGACTGATTAACTTTCTGCTAAACTTTATAACTTTATATCAACTTATCTAGATCAACCTCAGGTGAATTGATTGGCAACATAAGGTAGACATCACCAATCTAACCATTTCTTAAAACCATTATGGGAAAGAATGTTCTTTTACAGCCAGCTAAACTTTATTACAATGAAAAAACAAAGAGCTGCTCACTCACTTTGGCCATGGCGTCGTGTAGTTGGCTGCCAGTTACAATCGCCTTGTGTTTTTTGGTACTCTGGGGAATTGTAGGTATGAATATAAGTGATTTGCCTTTTTTATACATAAATACATGACACATCGTGACCCGTTCAAAATAAGCCACAGCTTTGTCGTTTACGCTCGAGAAAGTTGATGGTTGTTGTACAAACCACGCATACTGTCCATTATCATGAAGCATGTAAGATCTCACTAAGGTGGAGGGACTAACACTGCTAACCAGGCTACAAAGGGAGTATGGAGAGTGTGGCTCTGCAGAGACGTGGCTGAATGAACTCACCTTGGACCTGCTGGTAACTCTGGAGGGCTATCAACTTTTGAGAGCGGACAGCTGAAGACAGACAGGAAAGCAGGGAGAGAGAGGGGGAATGACACAGCAAAGGATGCGTCCGGAGTTGGAAGTGGGTTGCTGCAGGAATGACTCAGCATTTCATACCAGCTGAGCCACCAGGGTGCCCCTATTTATTTATTTATTGGTTTATTTATGAGTATTTTCTGATCCACTTTGTATATTGTGAGCCATTGTAACAAGTGAATTTCCCCTGTGTGGGATCAATAAAGTCTATTTTATCTTATCTTCCCCAATGTTAGTAAACCTAATGTTAGTACATTAGATTCAGGAGTTCAACTTGATTTTCCACCTCTTGTAGACTTATATTTCAGTGTTTTGGTCTCCAGTGCTATTTCAGTTAATGTTAGTCACTTTATCAGGACTTTATCTGATTTGGCAGGGTGTCAGCCTGCTTGAGAAAAACTGCTCACCCCCACCCAAAGGCTCACTCCCAAGTGTTGCCAGCTTTTCTGCCAAACTCCTAAAGTCAGCAGAGGTCACCAAATGATGTAATGCACTAATTTGCATATTCGTGGCGTTAAAACATATTCATTTGCATAAAACACAGTGGCTGTGTTGATTGCAATGAGGGAGAGATCACCTTAAGCCATGTAAAAAGTATATAGGGAAATAGCTTGCCAAATAATCATATAATAAATAAACTCACTGCAGGGACAACATATATTTGAAGCAAAAAAGATTTTAGAAAAAACAAACTACAAAGAGAGGGAGATCAAAGAAGCTATTTAAATATTTACAAGATCAAACCATCCATTTACATATTTACAAGCTATAGGAGCATCCTAATCCAGAGATCCACAGAGAGAAAGAGTGAGAGGGAAATGTTCAAACCTGCTGCCCTGCACACCTCCTGCTGCCTGCGTGCACAGAGCAAAAGGAGAGGGGGAGACCCTGCTGATGTGTTCAGAAGAGCTGTGCAGCATGGGAATGAATAATATAATATTTGAATACATTTCTCGCCTTTTGTCAGATGGTCTGAATAAGTCACTAAATTTGTCACTAAACACTTTTTAGAAATAAAGTCGCAATGTGTGTCTGAAATTTCGCTAAATCTAGTGAGAGAGCTGCCAAGTTAGCAGCGGTGCTTATTCCCATGGCTCCATGATTGAACATGATATTTCCAATTGGATAATCAAATAATAATTAATCTGAGCACCTCCGATTTGCTATTCAGGAGGGATGAATTCTTTATGAACTTTTTAAACTCACAAACTTTTTCGTAACTACAAACCTTCATTCAAACCATCATTACATCGGAAAATATTTTGACAAATCTTTTTCATTTGTTCACAAAATGCAATACTACAGATCTTCTTTCAGAAAGATAAATAGACAGATAGTTTTTACACATTTAAATATTTGAGTGTTTTCATATATTCTTTCATACATGGTGAGCTATAGTAGTATTGTCCTCATATTCACTTCCTATATTTTTGCTTTCATGTGTTAAAATCGTGGGTTATAACTGCTGTAGTGTTTATATTGTCTCCTGATCTCTGCTGGCCTTGGTGATGCATTATTCTGTTAAAGTCGCAGGTTGTTTGCGCAGCCCCCTCTGGAATGCTATTTAAGTGAAGTGCCATGGGATCTCTCACGGTCACTGGACCACAATTTAACATCTTATTTGAAAGATAGCATCTCCTACAGCGCAGCATCGGCATCACTGCACTGGAGAGTTGGAATTTTATACGGACCAGAGGAAAGACTGCCCCCTGCCGGTCCATCAACATCACTTCAAGCAGCAGATTTTTCTTCCATCCAAGCACTAGCCAAGCCCTGACTAGCCCTGAAGCCATTTACCCTGAGAAGCAGGGTAAATGTTGATATGACTGACCAAACTTACTACTGAGGTGAAGTTTGTTAAAGGACCAGGGTGAAGGATTTAGTGGTATCTAGGGGTGTAGTTGCTGATTGCAAACCCCTCATTTCACCTTTTTTTTCTTTTTTTTTCTTCCTTGCATGAAAGAGAGACTACAGTGTCCACAAAAAGTGAAAAATATGAAAGGCACTATCTAGAACCAGTGTTCATTTTGTCAATTGTGGGCTACTGTAGAAAGGAGGGCATGCAGTGTATAGAAGATTCATTCTGAGGTAACAAAAACGTAATAATTGTTGCTTATACACTAATGAAAACATAGTTATGCATATTACACTCCAGTTCTGCCAATTCCAATAGAGCTTAAATCTTAAAACACACTGATCTTTAAGTCAGTCACTAATTGATGCAATTTCTTAGGTTACAACAACAAAACGCATGAACTACACAGTCAGTAATGACCAGTTACTACTACTTTGCAATTTCCCCCTCTATTTAAAAGACAGCTGAAGTTGGTAACAATATGTAATATCATAAAATGTGTTAATATTCTAACAACAGAATTTTTTTGTGCTTTTTAATGTGGGTATTAATAGTGAAGTTTTATAAGCCAGGACATTAAAACAACAATGAAATGAAGCAAAGGTATGTGAAATTGTTTCAAAATTGTCCACATGGACCAAACTGTTTTTGATCATTTTCAAAATGAAAATGAAAGAAATGGATACAACCCAACCCATTCATGCCCAAAAGGAGCTTGCTACATCAGAATTAAATGGAAATAAAGAAAAAGACAATCACGTCAAGGATGGGCACAAAATGATCCCAACAACAAGACATTGTTACTCTTTAACATAGTGCAGTCTCCAGCCCAGATAGTTACGGGAGACAAAAAACAAAGTAAGAGAGGGTACAAAAACAAAAAAATACAAGCTGAGGAAAATAGAAACTTGCAGAAAATATATGGTTTGATGAGATGAATACTGCGGCTCAGTGGATCCAGGCTGCAAAGGATAATCAATACAACAAATGAGAGGATCTATTGTAAAATGGATTCAGCAAATGCTCCTCTGTCTTGCAATGGAGTTCTGTACCGAGGCAAGAACAAGTCAGTGCTATAATACAGGAACTACAAATCTGTTGAAATGATGCATGATGATGGCGCTTTATAGAGGAGAACAGGCAACAACATACAAGAACATCCCATGAAACAAGTTCAACAAAGTCTGGGTGCTTCTGTGATAGCAGAAAACGACTAAAAACTGTTAAGCAGCCAGTGAAAGTGGGACAGGGAGAAACATGGATCACTATGTTTGTCTGTAAAGAAGTACAAATAATGATCATAATGAATAAATATGAGAAACACCAAACTGAATGAGCAAAAAAAAAAAAAAAAAACAGCAGCTGCTGCCAACCTCCAAGAAAGATAGCTGGAGGAAACCCTCATGTGTAAGTAAATAGGCTTATCACTGCCAGGTCATTAATGCACTGTGGGTTTTTTTTTCATTAATACAGCAACGTCTTCACACTCAGGCGGCACGAGGATTTTCGATTCACAAAGCTTTACTTTGCACTGTGTCCCCTAAAGGCTGCACTGATGTGAATTTGAGCGCAATCTATTGCTTCAGTCACTCTCAAGACTCAAATGAAGAGTGAGCTTCAGCTCACTTAATATGCAACAGCAAATTTCATTCAGTTAATATACTCAACTAGTCGTCTGAAGAAACATTTGTATTTGTATCATCACGTTCCCTCCATCATCCACAGGACTCTGGCGATGTTCAGGCTACATGTATTTTTACACAGAGTTCATGGCATTTTATGTATTTTGAGCCCTACAGCTTGAGCAGGTTAGCTTAGCTTCAGACTGAGTCATTGTCGCGGGACTGAAAAGCCAGGGCTTAGCCCAACTTTAGCTTGGTAACCCACTAATCCTGCTTCGTGAGAAAGGCCCTTGAAAACAAAATCTTAATGTCACATCTAATCCGAGAAGCCTCCATCCCCGAAAGTTCTTTTCAACTAAGCTTCTTCATGTACCCAATCTCACCGCAAAGTTGAACTTGTGGATGAGCTCTTTTCATCTTTCATAGCCCTCGTTTTTATGCATGCGAGCTTTAAGTAAATGTTTACAAACTGCAAATAGAAGTTATAATTTGACAGTTTTTAATATATATACAGTATTAAGCCTTACGGGACCAACAGCTTGAATAACTGGGAAACGACACCGTGCAACATGACTAGATACAAACACAAAATGAGAGAGAGCTGCTGCCTGTTTGAATAGACACACATTGATAGACAGGTTCAATTATCCAGATTTTATTTCACTTTCATAAGCACACAGTCTGAACCCAACAGATGATAATACCTTCGTGCCCCAGAAATGAAACTGAGTATTTTAGGTCAGGCTGTTTTGTGTCAGATACAATAATATTCCCCTCCAGTGATGGGGAAACCACCTCCTCAGCTGCCACAATAAACAATGGCTGCTAGTGGAACCACCCCAGTGACCTCTAACTCAACTCTTTCTGCACACAAAGTCTTCTCTGTTTCTTTATCAGTTCACACAGACTCATACTCTGTCCTCATTAACATACCAAAATGCCTGAGACACGTGAGATACACCTGCTCACCTCTAATCTCACTCAGTGCAGGTGTAGTAACATGATGCAAATCAGATTAGGCTTGCGTCTATACCACCACCACTACAGGTGTGCTATTCATAGTAATTATGTAGCTATGGAAGAACATTTTTCATTTGCTCCTGTATTTAGGCCCATGTGTGTATGTTCAAGCTGTCAAAGGGGTCAAAGGTTATTAACTCACCCATGAAGCTGATTGATGCAAACTAAAAAATCATCACTGAAATTTGTGCGTTTTACCCGGTAGTGCTGAACATAGAAGCTGATACATCAAATTAAAAGCATCCTAATTATTTGGATGTGCAAACTCTCCCTTTTTTGTACATGCCAGAGAAAAGGTGACAGTCAAGAGAGAAATGTGGTAAAATCATTAGCTGTCATTTCAAAGTTGTGGCACCAGATCCGCTCTGAGCCCAACAAGCAATTAAAAGCTTTGACGACCAAAGACAGCCGGTATTGAATCTATGACAGCATCAGGAATTTAAGACCAAATTCTCCCAACAGCGCACATTTATAAACCAACCAATTAGTCATCACCTTGAAATGACACAGAATATATTGGCCAGTGTGAAAAATGTAAGCACCCACATGCCCACTTTGGTGGAGTCTGGAATATCAACTGTTGGATGTAAGGTCACATTTGTACATTCATGGTTGCCAGAGGCCGAAACACATGAAATTTAATGCAGATATTCAAGGTGCCTAGCAAAAATATTAAACAAAATAATTTGGGGGGGGGGTCCTCTGACTGTCAAAAAGTTAGCTGTAAGCTAACTCTGGTACAATGTGAATGTCATTATTGTCATTGCGAGAGCTGCTAGAATGGCTCTAAAATGCCACTCCATTATGCCTCAAAATCGATATTTCACAGTCTGATAGTGACATTAAGATTTCATTGGATCCATCTCACACAGTGTGATATACATTGAGCTTTAAAGCTGAAATGTGAGCTACATGTACAGTATGTATGCATGTGATTTCACCAAAAGAAAGGGAGCGAAAATGTACAAACTTTATATCAGTATATTCATATTTTAATTCAAAGCAAGATGATGGTTCTTTCCCCTTCATGTCTTACTTGTGGGATTTGCTGCTTCTTCTATTCAAGCGGTGCATCTATGAGGGCTTGTGTTCAAAGCCCTTCTGCTCTTATCTCCACCCTGAGCCCGGGATAAAACAGGACAGGACTTGCTGTCTTAAGTTGGCCCTCTTTTTGGAGGTTTGGCTGCTTGCCTATATCCTACCCTGACCTGGAAATGAAAAGCAAGGAGTGAAGGCTCCGAGGAGATGACAGAGCTGTGTCCCCTTCTTCCTGACAGAGCTGATATTTAATGCTGCTTTGCCTCTCCTTGGCTGTCAATCTGCTCCCCCGCCAACCGATAACTGGTGGCTCTTGCCTCCTCCTAATTGTGTCTCTTAAGCTTAAGTTTGTCATAACATATTGGTGCATGGTATCGTGGTGGTTATGAGCATGGACAGCCCTGACTGCTCTGACAGCTTGGTGCCAAGCTTATGCCTCAGATGCCCTGTGGTGAAATTGAAGATTTTTTTTTTTTTTTTTTTTTTTTTGATCGCTGTTCAGCAACATATTTTGCAGCGCAGAGGATAGAAGACCACCTCCATCATCCTGCGGTGTCACAGGAGTCCGCATTAATAGTAAATGGTAAATGGATTTATATAGCACCTTTCTGATCTACCGACCACTCAAATTGCTTTTACAACACTTGTCACACCCATTCACATACACACACTCATACCCTGATGGCAGAGGCTGCCATGCAAGGTGCCAACTGCTCATCAGGAGCAATACAGCACTTCCTATCCAAAGCACTCACACTGATACTAAGCTCCCACATTCACACACCAACATCACAGCCGTAAGAAATGTTTGGGGTTCAGTATCTTGCTCAAGGACACTTCGATCGGACTGGGAGAGCGACCCTTCGAACGCTACATGACCCACTCTACCACCTGAGCCAGCTATCCATTAGGTGTAGTGTTTTCAGAGAAAGGCTGACTTGTCTTTAGTCACTGGTAAGTATTTATGAATCAGTTTTCACACTGGCAGGATCATAATAACGCTTTAAACTGAGAGAGGAAATGGAGTGCAAAGGCTGAAGCTGGCAATAAACTGCCCATAAGATACAGGTAGGTAAATAAATAGATATTTAAATAGATCATTTGAGAGCAAGGGGTGCCATATGGAAACTTGAACAGCATCAGTGGTTAATTTCTGCTGCTCATAGACCCCTCAATTACTGTGGAAACATGTTGGATACTGCTTCTCTCAACCTGGCAGAAATTACAAAGTCAGAGTAAACTAATTAATTAGAGGAGACAGAACCTGTCTTTCTGAATTCACAGTACATCAACAGACTGCATGCAGATTACAATGCACCCACCAGATAATGACTTGCTGGAATATCAGAGATGAGCACTCACAAAGAGAAGTGGCTAAAGCACTTCATTTCTCATTGTCGAAATAGAAACGAGGAAACAGAAATTCCTGAATTATATGGTGAAGAGATCAGTGAAGAAATGTTTAAGCAAAAATCTATCCTTTTCACTTTAAAACAGTAATGAAATCAAATGTCTTCCGCTCTCACACTTGCACATCTGTTTTATAATGTGACATCAGTATGGCTAAGGTTTAGTTAGGTTAGGACACAAAAATGACGTGGACAGTCTCCTTGGAAGGAAGGTCTGACACAATTTGACTGAACAACCTGCTTCATGCCACTTTCCTAAATCTCCTCCTGTTTCTGAGGTTAAACATATAAACTGTTACTTAGAAATAAAGCCATTATATAACATGTCTTGCACCCCTCACCCTGGAAACATGTCATGGCACAGGGGTGCAGGTCTAATAACATCAGCAACTCAACTGAAAAGTGCTCATAATGCAGAACATGGACTAGACTACTGATATCGCCGACCTTTAAGTAATCTAGTCTCTCAGGATTCAGCTTCGGACTGAACAGCTGATAAAATCGCTTGGCTTTCGATTGCTTGTTTCATTGTCCTGATTATTTACTTCTCTGTCAGCGTGTGGTTGTTTCATTTTCGAGGTGAAAAGGTATTTTCAGTTTTCTTGCTGTCTGCGAGGAGGCTGCTCTCTACTCATCTTCTAAGCACAATTCAAATAATTGCAAACATGCATACGAAATTTTTAGATAATTAGATAGATAGATAGATAGATAGATAGATAGATAGATAGATAGATAGATAGATAGATAGATAGATAGATAGATAGATAGATGAGTGATTTTCGTGCATGGATTAAATTATCTGGTGCCCGTCATGTAGGCTGCATGACTTAATTTAAGGAAATGTCACTTATGTTGTTTTAATTGGCAGTTTTGGTTATTTGTAATTATAATTAATTACATAATTAATAATTAGTAATTATTTTTAGCACAGAATAATTAGCTACAGGACCTTTAACACACTCTGAAGTTTCAAGACAAAAACAACATCTTATTGTAAGTTTTATCATTTCTGGTTGTGTGTCGACACATTCACTTTATCTTGGAACAAACTCATTTAATTTCAAGGTTTATATATTTTTTTTCACATTACATTGCTGACAATAGTAGCTCAGATGATTTACACCCCTTTCAGTAATCCAAAAGTATAGTCACAGAATAATCATTAGACCTAACGCAAAATAAAACAAGAAGAATAGTGTTGTGGAGAAATTGCTGAAAGTCGATGGCACCAGGTCAGGAGGGTAGAAAGTGTTCAGGAACCTCTGATGTCTATAATGTTAATAAATTTTATATTACATATTTATTGATTTGATCTGGGAGAATCCGAGACACATGTCACATATACAATCGAGTATGCATACTGTATGAATCGGTCTTTATTCTGCCCCACTCATGCTGGTGGTCAGACTTTAAACCCTTACAGGAAATGCATTTACCCATGTTGGTGTTCACCTTCAACACATTCTAGCCTGGAGACACTGTTGTCTGCTCATGATAATGGAACGTCAACAGTTATCTATTATATCTAGGAGGCCAACACTGAGTTTCTTTGACCCTGGTCACCGGGCAACTCTGAGATAAGCTGGCACCTGCACTCCTCCCACACTCCAAACAACGGCCTTACATGCCAAAGAGAGAGCATCTTCTCTGATGATGGCTTAGTGCCGTCACCGTCTATGATCCCAAGGCCCATGCACGGCCCTGTGTACCCAAAGGATAGAAAATTCCATAACAAATAGCATCATTTGATGCATTTTATTTTATTAAATTTTTGTAACGTAGAGTCCGTCTTTATACTGATATTTTCACACACTGCCCTTGAGGCATATTGCTCATACAGACAAGATTTTGGCTACAAAGATCACACTCCTCACACACCTCCACATTGACCCTAATACCATAAATCAATGTGATACTCTCCACAGCTGTCTTTAGACACTCAGAATCTCAGACTGAAAAAAAATCCCAATGAGGTGCCAAAGAAGCTTACTGTAAGAAGTTTGGGCTAAACAGATCTCAACAATTACTTAGTTGTCATTGTCATGACATTTTGGTGTGGACACATGTTCCTACAGTAAGATATTATTTGTAATGTTATTGACCACATGACCTTTTACATAGCACCACCACTATCTGATTAAAACCTTCACAGCACTTTAAATGTCATTTCAGATACTGGTGACTGCATTTTCATGACATTAGTTGTAGATATTCATGGTTGCCTTTCCTCTAGTGCAACAGCTGCCAGGCTAAAATTTCCACATGCTTGCAAAATTATATAAAGGGTGGATTTCCCTGAATTTGCTGAGGTCTTTCAAAGGAAACTTTCCAATTTGGACACTAGTATGCCTCTGGCCCCATCCTCAGGTCAAAGACACACAATTCGTGAGGCACATTCATTCTCTCAGTGGCAATAAACCATTTGATTTTTATGATGCTATGGCTTCTTCTCTCATATTACCTCCTGAGCAAAATTAAAATTTTTTGCTGCACAGTTCCTAACAATGAACAATAAAGGCTATGACCTTGCAGGACATTAAAAACTTTATTTTTTATTGCATCAGTATATTAACCACTGTGGTCTATTAACTGGAGATTTTTATTAAATCTGGATTTGAAAAACTACACTCTGCCACATGCTGCAGGATCAGTTTTGCCTTTGTGTTGCTCCACAATACATGAAGCATTACATATATTATTTTAGGTAATAAATCATCCAAAAAGAAATTTGCTGTGGCCAGTGAATACAAGGCACGATGTCCCTACCAATCATCCACCTGTCAATCATGTTGCTATTTTTCTATTCAATCTTTGCATTTATTGGCTCACTTTAATATCACAGTCTGTTTCCTAACCTTATCCATTTTTACAAAGGAATCTAATTTCCTGAGCCAAACCTCAATTCCAAAAGCACTGCTGTGAGTTTATAATGCTGCTGTAACAGCCAAAACAGGGGAAGGTTGTGCATGACGCACTGAGCAGGTGTCCATGGCTTCTGGTTAAGCGAGATCAATCTCAATATGTTCCACTTGCAGTTTTTGATAAAACCAGCTCAATGTCACTCAAGCAACAAAGAGTCAATGAAAGCAACTTCCTAGAATGTTTACTGTATTATGCATCTGAGCCCACTATGGGCTGCTCAACTTAGATGAAGAAGTAAAAACTAACACGTCTTTCTGAGTGATAACCAGGTCAGAAGAGGTGGAATTTGTTTGAGTGTACTATAGGTTTGCAAAACTTTAAGACTATGCAGAGAATATCCAACTTTTTCTGAACTTACCTTATTACAAGTAAGATATGAGACAGGATATGACAAGCAAACTTTCTGTTCTCCTGGTCAAAGCAGGTGGTGCATATATTAATAATGTTTCCACAGCCTCCAGAACTCATGGCCAGATCCTGCAAACTATTTGGCCTTGCAAACTCTTTGATCTTGGCTATCTTGATTCCACAAAAGTCAAAGAAATCTCTGACTAAACCTGCATCAATTCATTTGTTGTCCACTTGGGGTTGGCTCAAATAATACAACTCAGAGAGTTATGGCAATCAATGTTCCATTACTTTTAGCCTGTTCTTTTAGCTTTTTTTGGTCTCCACCAACTCCTGAGGGAAATAATAAACTGTTTGGCTAAATGTTCCGCTATGTTCACAAGTTAGAAGTCTGACTGCTGGCGTTAAAGTAAATGTGTAGGGATCTGTAGGATTCATCATCTGGGGATTATGAACAAAAAATTGGCAAGACCATTCCAGTAGATGTTGAGATACTGAGATACAGCAAGTGAAACATTTGATCTGTCGGTGATGCTAGAAGAAAAGTCAGAAGATAACCAACTTTACTGACATCACTTCCATACCATTATTATTCATATGTTTTCTATATTTTTCCATCTTTTTACACGATTTTAATTGAATAAAAGAGCTCACAGAAATACATTTCACTCTGATTATATATGTCAAATAAAGTGGAATTGAATTGAATGTCTGTACAAACTTTCACAGCCCTCCAACAAATAGTTGATGAGATGAGATATTTCTGGGCAGTGTTTTTGTAAACAATATGGATGTGACAGTATACTGATGAAAAATATTAAAGAGCTATATCTTTATCTAGCTTTATGTTCAAATTGCCTATAATATATACAAATTTGTTTTTTTCCTCAAACCTTTATACAGTCTCATGTTAAAGTCAAATGGGATTTTCGAATGACTACAAAAACTGATCATTTCCCTACTATTTCTTAATCAGCCATTTGTTTTCCCAAATTAATTAAAACTTTACTGAGGTAAATTGCTCAGCCTTGCACACTGTGTGGTGTGTGTTTTTGGAGCAATGGGTGAATGGAAAATGGTTTGTAAAAAAAAAAAAAAGCTGGAAGATAAAAACTGAACAATAGAAACCCTGAATGCAATTAAGCAAAAAAGAATTAGAAGTCTGTGCAGCGAAAAAGAAATGCTTTGCCTCAGTAGATCCTCTCGTTCATGCAGGGAAAAAGAACTTTGGTGTACTGATAACATAAAGCCTTTCATTCCTCTGTGCTCGGAGCTGCTGGTGTCCAAGAATTGAGGAGAATTTCAGACTTCATTTTCATGCCGGAGCTGTGACTCAGTGCGCATGATATTAAGAACACCTTCTTCATTCGGTGGTTCTATATTTTCCTCCCAACACAGCGGGAACTCTTTGAAAAAAAAAAGGATTTTACAAGCTGTTCCACATGAATGCTGGCAAATTCTGACCTTTGTGCTGGCCATGTTTCTGCAGAATTTGCTCATGGTGGGTCTCCACGCCCATCCACTGATAACCAACTTCCTGAAGTAACTTTAAATCACTTGGATGTTAATTAAACCATTCCTGGCAAATGTAATCCTCGAGGAATGAGGATTTATCTGATTTACACATGAAACAGCTGCCATATTGGAATGTGGCTAATTAGTGATGATGCAATGATATGATGTTGTTGTCAAATGTTTTGCCGTAATAATCGGACATCCCAGTGCAGCGGAAGACACAAGACACATGCATCATGATAAATGTATGTAATGGAGTTAACATGACCTTCCTTTTTTCCCTTTTTTTTAGCTAAAGAAGAACAACTATTATCTGTCACACTAAGTGGGGAAATGGGATATGGTCACTAGAAGGTAAAACAAGAAACATTTCATTATGAATAACTCTTCTACTCTCCTACACAACTGGATTTAAGACCACATGTTTCTTTTTCTAACCAGAGGCAAAGCTACAGATTAGCAGGAGAAAACAAACACTGTTTTTTTGCTGTTTTATATCACTTCATGTTTTGCTCACATTATTCTGTATCTTCATTGCACTGCACTAGCTCATCACACACTCTCATAGGACTGCAAAATCAATCCGTTCAGACTAAAGTTGAGGTTTAAAAAACAAAACAACAGTGTTATCTACACTGTGTTTGTGCAGGGTGTCCTCTGTGTATGGTTGCTTCAGATTTACAGGTCTCTACAGAATATCGCAGAAATGGAATATAATATGCAAAACTATGTTTTCATTAGAGTATAATCACCTGAAAATAAGAACAGTTTTTTGTTACCCTTGAATGAGCCTTCTATATCCACAGACTGTCTGGGCGAAGCAAATATTCCGCATTATACAGTAAATGTTCCTTTCTTAAGTGATTTTGAATGATCCAGAGAAAGGATAACATTTTCCTGGGAGTGAAGAAACCCTACAGTACAAGAGTATTTGTGCATGCTTTTGTTTGCTTTGTTTTTTTTTCATTATTCTGTATTTATTTATTTATATATTGTAGCTGATGCAAACAAGAACACATCACACGGTAGCAAAATGACTATATAATGTTGTGTGGGCTGCAGGGTACAAATGAGGTGTTTGGGGGGAAACAGCTTGGGATTATTTGGTTTTCACATACAGAGCAAGCAAAAACAAGTAGAAGAAGAAGAAGTAGTATGACTTGAGGGAACAAAAATGACTATAAATAAGAAGAAGACTCACACAGCGATCAGGTTCTGCTGCTGAATTTATAAACTAACTTAATCTAACTTAGTTAGATTAGTTACAAAATATATGAATAATTAATGTATGAGCATATTTTTCCCTCAAGACATTAAAAGTGACACATAAATATTATTATTTATTGTATTATTATTATTATTATTATATTATTATTATTATTATTATTATCTGTAATTTATTTGCCAAAAAGTTGAGGCAAAACTTTCAAATCCTTCTTCACAAAGTTGTGAGAAAATCACCATGAGGGAGCGGTCTTGTCAGGTTTTCCTCTTCGCTTGTCACTGTTGCACATCATCATTAATTCATCTTGCTTTCTTTCTCACTTAGCAGATGACACATTTCAAGCAGGGAAGCAGATGTACAGGCTGATTGATGTGATTTGTACAGAACAGAAGCACATCATGCGTGGAACATTATATCATACAGTTTTGCATATTTAGTCAGTTGGTGTAAAACAGATGTTGTCAGGAAACTGGGGATGACATGACTTCTAAATTATCTCTTTGTGCTTACCTTCCTGTTTGTAATTTAGAAATAATGTTGGTATGATCTCCAAAATTTGATTCCTTCTGAGCATGAAAACACCTTTCAATCAATCTTGGACTGCTGTCTTTTCTTATATACAATATATAAGATGGAGCCCTTTGAACCTAAATGAACTTGTGCACTAAAAGCACAGGGAGGAAATATTATCACAACGATCTCATTACCGATGTCTCAATCCCTGCCCACACATGATACAGTACACAACAATGCATGTTGATTGACATGCAAACAAAATGTGTCTGTGTATTATCCTCCCACAACTCTGTGTTGTTATCCTTGAAGAAAAATCAGACATGCATACTAGAATACACACTATATCATTCACTGTTGACTTTATTGCTTTGTTTTCTTTTAGAGGATTTTTGCAGTGACAGGCGGCTGCAGTGTAGCATTAAATATTTATAAAAAGCGTAATGTCGTTCTGACAGCTTTCAGTTTGTGACGTTTTTCTCTTAAAAGTATAGTTTGGGTACTGTGGGTAATATACTGACCATGCATACTGCATGTACCTTGTACAACTGCACGTCAGCCCACGACGGAGTGATCGTGCTGTGTTAGAGACAGAGTGAAGTCCTGCTAAACAAGAACACATATATATGCAGAGATATGTTTTGCCAATTCTTTCCGTACACTGTGACCAAGCAGCTGTGAAATGAAGCCAGCACAGAAATGCCAAAAACTGCAACTCCTCGAACAAGTCAGTCTCCATGAGCCCCCATATTAAAATGTCCACTTCCAACGTCCACCTTCGCAGCAGAAACAAACTGGAAACTCACCTCTTCAAATTGTGTTAAGGCTTAAAGTTGTACATAATTAAGAGCATGATTGATTGACGAAGGTGGCTGCCGTCAAAGGTGGTTTGTTTGAGCACTCAAAATTCATCCAATCTGCCTCAGCTCCACTCACAGTCCATGTCTTTACCCATTTTCATCTTAGCTGGGAGGTGTCAGAGGCAGGACTGGAAGATGATGGCAACCAGATCCAAACCACATTTGAGCTCAGCTCTTCGGAAACCTAGGGGTGACGTCATGTACACAAGGTCTTTGTTTTATACCTTCAAAGACTGACTCTGGCAAGTCAGCAACACTTCATGAGTCAGGACCACACCACAAACTGAGCTGAAAACATGAAGATTCAGGTTAACATGAAGTGTATTAGTTGTGACTGGCAAATGGGAATGGTGAAACAGTGTGGGGAAGGATCAAGCATGTGATCTAAACAGATAAATTATTTCCATGTACAGTCATTATTGGTATGGTGAATTCACCACAACGAAGCTCCACTTAACATGAAAGTAACGAGAACCAGGTAAGATCAAGGTACATATATGAATATATGAATTTGTTAGATATGCATTACAAATCTCTCTCTGTCTATCACTTTCGTGTTGACAAGAAGTGGATGAACAAGAAACTTGAAGAATTTGTGTTTGTTGCATCAGTGGTTGTCTAAGTCCATTAAATGGAGTGTAGCCAGCCGGTACTGCCTTCATTACCAGTGTAGGGTGTCAACAGCTGTATTTGGTCCTCCATCAGATCTAATGTTGTCCTCTGTGCAATGTTAGAAAGCCTAGAAACAGTTTGAAACTTGAAATTAGAAAAATAACAAACTTTATATTAGAAGGCATGCAGTAAAGGGAAATAGGTGAGAATGATGTGTGAAAGATATGGAGGAAAAAAAACATTACAGTAACTTCCCCAATACCATTTGATATGAGAGTAATGCATACGCAATTTCAGTAGCCAGAGGCAAGCATGGATCCCACAGGTTTCTGCCTCTCTCATCTGTGTATATATGTTTATTATTTGTTTTTTCAGTGTGTGTGTGTGTGTGTGTGTGTGTGTGTGTGTGTGTGTGTGTGCACTGATAATATTCTGTGACTTTTCAAATAACCTTTACATTTTGCAAACCACATCCTGAACACAGTCATTCAGCACAAAACTGAAAGGACATCCTTTGTTAAGGTGCTGAGCTTTAATACCCGACACTTAGAGGATTAAGGAGGGTGTGTGGGTGGGGGGTGCAGTCAGGTAAGTGACACTACGGGGTTCAGAGAGGTCCACATCTGAACAAAACACTGTGTCGGTCAGACACAGGGTACTGGGCGGTAACATACTGCATGAGCAGCCCAGAGCAGTATCAGGGTTGGAACAGTGTAACATAAGAGCTAATGTGATGCTGTTTGATAGTGAAGTCAGACACAGAAGCAGCCAAAAAAATGCTGTGTTGTTTGTTCAAAAAGATTTTAAAAGCCAAACCTTTTTATTTTGGTTGTAAGTCAGAAATTCATGGACACCTTTTTGTTTTTTTTTGTGGTGTTAGACACACAGAAAGTGTTGATGACAAAGAAGAACTGAGAAAAATAAGACACACTTACTGAAAACACACACAGTGGTAGGAAACCATCTTTATTTTCCTTGGTGTGGTTGTTTCTTTGTTTGAGACTCTTTACATGTTTCAACTTCAACATTTTACTTTAAATTTCATGCATTAGCATCTTTCATTTCTTTACAGTAGAATTTTATTCTGCAATGACAATCTGTGGAAGACCAGCCGGCTAGAATTAGCTACTTGACAGAACATGTGCTGTGATCAACACGACATGAGACGATGCTTCACATCTGTTGTTGTTGCTATGTTTCCTCTCTGTTATAACAATAATGGTTTATGTTTTAATGTCTAATATTATTCTATTCTAAATATTAAACTCTAATATCAAGCAGATGTTATATTTATTATATTATATTACAATATATTTCACAATTACCATTCATCTTATAATTCGAGGCAACGAGAGTTAGTTAAAATATTCAGTATATTCTAGCTTTATAAATTATAAATGTCAGTATGAAGCAATAGCATATGTAGGTCTTGGAACTGTTGAAATACATCATAAAATAATAATATACAATATTAAAGCATACATTTTTTTCAAAATAAAACATGTATTCAACCTATTAGAAAAATGAAAACCTACATTACTAAGAGTACATTTTATTATCACAAAAATAAACTACCTGATTATTTTGACAATTATTTTCTTGCTATTCCATATCACTACTGCTTCTGAAGTACAGTGAGTTTTTTTTTTATAAATGTCAATATGATAAGACAGAAATTAAGGCCATGTCTATAAGCATATACCTGTGAGAATAAATACTAATATGGTGCCTTCATGATATATTTGGTATGGTATTTGGCAATGTATTTTATGGCTATTACCTTGTTATTACTGATAATTATTATTTTTATTTGTTAATAGTTAATAGTTATTTTTATTTGTAAAATTGTATTGTTTTATTTATTTGTGACTGCAGTGGGTTTTTTTAAAGTTTAATAATAAAATATAGATTTTTTTAGGTAATAAGGTGGAAATCACAGCAAATCACTTAAGGGTTATCACTCCATCTATTCCATTAGATTTTAGGCAGCAGTGTAAATCAATGTACAATCACCCCTCAGCAAATTATGTTGCTGAAAGTAGCTGAAACTCCCTCTGCTCATCAGGCTCCCTTGTCCTCCCATCCACAGCAACATGATGGTGTTTTGTATCAGCAGTTATATTTGAATGTAATGGATTCTCTACTGTCCTCTACATCTGTTGGCAGTTGGAGAGTGACAAGTTGATTTATGGGCCATGGAGGAGCAGTAATGATTTAATTAGGTTGATAAGATTCACTCCTCAAGGTCACTGTCCAGTGATTCACATACATCTGCTCACTGACTGCAACTCTGATTCATGCACACAGAACTGAGGATCAGAAAATGACCTGACAACATATTTATTATATTATTTATTTGTGTCTTTAAACTTCATTACTGAGGCTTAAAAAGTTGTTATTGTTATTGGCACCCCCAGTTTTAGAGTGTAATAACATGATGTAAATATAAACAGTTACGCACATGTAATTTATATTTTTATAATTGCATTACTTCTGATCAAAACCTAGTAAGTTAACAACTTTGTTAACATCTCTGTCCAAACATCAGCAGCAGGCTAATATCGCTGACTAGTCCAGCAGCAAGAAGCCCAGCTTGGGTATTTATTTCTCAAAGCCAACAACTGAAAATCTTCTTAGCTTCCGCCGTCCTCTTCTTCAGTCTGTTCGCCTCTGCCATGCTCCGCCTCTGCTGAGTCCAATTACATTGCCCTCTTGCCCAACTCCAGTTCTTGATCCCATTCTGGAGTCACTTCCCGTCTTCAGGCCTGAAAACCTCCTAAGACCAGACAGCGCTAATCTCGCAACATTAGCTGCTGTTACTCTACTGAGTAACAGAACACTTGTGACAGACAAATTGTGTCCCATAGTGATTCAGAAAAAGACATTTTATTTTTTAATACAGGTCTTCTTGATCGTTCTGGGAGCCAAGACAGTACAACAACAGATGGACGGAGCACAGAGTATGACAGAGGCACTATTCACCTGATTTCAAGTCAGTGTAGCAAAATGTTGCTTTAATACACAGTCAGGAGAGGAGTTTCCAGTGACTTAAACATTACTTATTAATTTGAAAAATTTCTTAATTTTACATAAATGCATCTCCAAGGCACCAAAACCATTTTTCATTCTTAATAAAAAACAAATAGATAAAGGTGCATTTGATGAAAGAACACATTAAACATTAGAATAGGTTTCAACAGTGATTTGACCTGATAAGAACAAATATGATTAGAGACATAATTAAACGTACAGTAATTAGACGGTGAAGGACTTTGACTGTATAGGCCTTAACCTTAACCTGGAAAGATTGAAGCCACAAGACCGGCAGTGGGCCAGTGCCTTCCTTTGGGCCTGGGTGAGATGGGTAGCTCATCTCTCTGGAGGCCCGCTCTGACTTGTCTCTTCATTACTGTAGTATGTAATGTTAATATAATTATATTGGTTATTATTATGTTGTATTGCATATAATGATGATAATGATATTTTTATTACTGTACATCATCACACCTGCTTTATGTTATGGTTTGTCCTATGATGTCACTGATTAAGCAAACACTGCTGAATGTACACTTGCAGTAGCTGCACACGTTTATTTGTCTGTATTATTAAAAGCAAATACCTATGTTTGTCTTGTTCGATCTGCAGCATGTTGAGCATTCAATTTAGATGTCAGAAGGATTTGTAAACATCACCTGGCACAGCTTCCAGGAATGAATATCAGAAAGAAAATAGATGTTTAACAAATACAGCTTAACTAAGAATCTGAGTAACATCTGCTCAGTGTATTTTAGCCCTGTTTTTGGTCTCAACCAAATCCTGAGGGAAATATTTAACTCTTTGACTGTTCAGTTCACCAGCTAGTCGCTAACTGGTCTGTCTGGTGCAGAGCAGGTTGTGTACAATGGTGTTTTAGAGCTTTTTGCTGGAAATTACACTTGGAGATTGGAACCAGAAGAGTACAGTTGTGGGCTGGAAAAACACAACAGATGGTGAAATTGTGCTATAAAACTCTGTAGAGCTGAGAGGAACTGGTATGTGGGTAAGAATGATCTGTATTTGAAGTATTATGCGTAAACTCTTTCACACAGAAGTGGTCCTGTGATCCATTGTTACCATAAAAATATCCATTATAGTCACTTTACAAACAACACTTGAAATTGAGTCTCTAGGAATTGAGCAGCCAGCTGAGAGTAGGATAAATGACTTTTTAAAGTGTACATGTTCTTCGCCGTTAGAGGCATTCTGTAGTGCCAGCCTGAGTTTAACCTCTATTGGTTCTTCCTTGGTACACAAAGCCATCCTCCTCTCCGTTTAGTCCCAGAGGTTGTCCTTCAATTGGTGAATCCCATTAGCAGATGCAGCACCAGGAAACCAGATTTAATTGAGTCCCGAAATGAATCCGTCACCTGTGGCCACCGCCAATTTTTGCAGTTTAACAGAGGCACTGGTGACTCTCGATGTACCATCGATTGGTCACAGGAAACTAAGAACTTCCACTTTGCTCAGCAAAATACCTCAGACTCCTTCCTGCAGAGGCCATTAGCTCTATGATCAGAGGGAGTAAAGACAGACAGGCTTTATCAAGGCTGCGGCTGTTAAATAGAGCTGGTCTGTTGGGTTGCAGGTTTCATTGATGATGCTACAGAACGTGCTCAAGCTGTGTGAAACACCCATAGTGACCCAGCAGGGAGCTCAGGGGGAGAAAACTATCTAGCCTGCTCAGCGTGTATACCAAGCAGGCACCATTACATCCCATTTGCAAACATAGGCATTTGGATTTGATGCTGTTGTTACACAGGGCCAATTTAATTTTACTGCTCTGTACGCCTCAAGGACGATATCAGTTAGCGTATACACAAATGCCTTTGTGGTGGTCCTGCATCACTGTTTCTTAAATGCCATATGTTTTCTTTGTTTTTTTTCCTTTATTTATTAATTGAGCTACAACGAGTCAGCAAAATCTTCAGAACGGATCTTAAAGAAGAGCTCTGTAATTTGGGGGGGAAAGTAGAAAACTGATATTGCAACGTGTATAGCACGTGAACGTGTACTTCAAGGCTTGTTTCTTTTCATACAGTCCTTCATGCTGGGCAAGAAAGAATAATCACCTGTTCGATTGTGGCTTTGTAAGATGAACCTTTCAAAATCCATGTGATGAAAACTCTCAGTCAGATTAGTCAGATAGATAGTTACATTTAGTAGTAAATAGTAAAAGATCACATTTGTGAGTAAAAACACAACACGGACAACAAGTGATGTGTGATAAGGGGGTTTAGGCCACAGCACCTTATACAGCTCCTGCTTGACATACAGGGAATCCAGTAATATTGTATTCTAACTATGTGTCTTAGAAATTATGTTTATACATTTTGAGTGAGACATAATGAGCTGAATCATATTTTTTATGAACATAATCGGGAAACTTTTTGATGAAAGTTTCTGCAATGTTGCAGAATGTTCACTGTCACAAATTTAATTTGCATTCACCTTAACTTGGCTATAAGATCATCGTCTTACTTAAACATTCAGCAATGAATTGAAAGATGAAATATGTTAACAATAACAACAACAACAACAACAATAATAATAATAATAATAACAAAACCACAATATTTCCAATATTACCAAAGCGATTTTGTTGCCTAAGCCTAAATCCTGGCCTAAAGCCCTGCACCTTCATCCTTCATCCTACATTCAGCATTCACCCTGACCTTCTCCTACTTACAGTTAATAAAACAAAATGCTTGTCGGATTATATTTTCTATTATTATAGTATGGAAATGTTGTTTCTTAGCCCATCTAGCATGTGTTAAACAAATTTCATTTTGTTTTCCACCAAAATATTAGCTCATAGTGACTGCAGCGCTATCAAACCATTCATGGGCATGTTTAGACACTGTCAGGGTTTAGTTAAAGTTACCGCCAGATAATGCTCTTGTTATATTTTCCACCATGGTGTAATCAGGGAATCAAATTAACATCAAATAAATTCCAGGAGACGGGGTTGTCTATAAACTCAGTGGAGTATTTGACTTTGTTAGTGCAGCTGTGTGAGAGATTTACAGGTGAGGGGATGTTTGCAGTTTATAGATCTAGTTTCTGAAGGTTGCAGCTTGCTTATGTTCCATTCTTGCCAGAAGGGAAAGAAATAACAGGAAGCTTGTGTAGGATCAAGGTCTTCAAAATGTTTTTTAATTGCTTCAGTGTTATTTTTAACACCAATAAAGATGTGTTACCTCAATTTCCTGCCCCTGCTCATATAACACAACTTCATATTTATCTGTAAAGTAACAGTGACTCTAAACGAGGACACCCACAACAACACAACTGACCTCATTACATGAGATTCACAGTGAAGTTTGTTGTGTGAGAAATAACTTTAACTGCAGAAAGGTTTCAGCCTCAAAACTGATATATACTGCATTATATGTTGCACTTCATATGCACACCTACTCTGATGAGCTTCTTATTCATTTAGTTTATACATTGAAAACACCCAATTATACGAAAACTGTTATTGTTATTGGCACACTGAACGGCACAAGATGAAATAAACATTTTGAGGATGTAAACAATGTGAAGCGACCAGCTTCACTTCAGTTATCAGTTCCAACTGTGCTTTTGTTCCGGTGACGTCTAAGATAATTTCTAAATGATACAAATACATCATGTGTCCACACCCCCTACAGTGACACACAGAAGCATTTTCTAATGCAAACCACAGCATGACATCATCGTACAATGATAAATCTGGTATATGGCATGACAACATGTTAGTTAGTGTTTGGTTTTGGTTTAGGCACAAAAATGACTTGGTTTAGAGAAAGATCAGTGTTG
Source organism: Nibea coibor (assembly GCA_023373845.1). Lineage (NCBI taxonomy): Eukaryota > Metazoa > Chordata > Actinopteri > Sciaenidae > Nibea > Nibea coibor. The sequence continues at coordinate 8,862,363 of CM041738.1, read as the reverse complement.
CTGGGGTTGGGAGAAATACATATTATGCTGATTATTTTCAGATAATTAGGCAAGCTGTGATAATATGTTGAATTTTACATAATTTTTACATAATGTAATACAAAAGTATTTGTATTTTTTTTATCTTCAGTCAATATGAATGTTAAAATTAACGTTACACTGACAACATATCTAAACTCCTTTGTGTGCTCCATTGTTTGTTTTTGGTGCTCCAGCGAGAGCAAGTGATGAAACATTGTTCAGTTCTTCGTTACACAGATCACGGATCAGTTCAGAGTATTGTGAGCATTACCGAGCATTGTAACTACTCACTCTGTGACTATTTAATGAAGCTCTGGGGACCTTCATTGTCATGGTTACCATAATAACTGTGGTGCATGTTAGGGAATGATGGTTATCATGTTTTAAGATTATTTTTAGTCTGCATTATTGTGCTCATGTCATATACTGAAATAACTGATGCTATCAGTCTTGTCTGTCTATGACTTGGCATTATATGGAATACATTAAAACATAACATGATATATGATTTATTGGAAATAGTTTGTTGAATGATGGTAATGATTCTGTCGCGTTAGTAGTGATTTACTGTATGCAGAGCTAAAAATATAATTGCATGACTAATTCGGGTGTTCCTCTGGCATGCAGAGCTGTGAAAACTAACAGTTCAGATGACAGAGAGAAGTGAGAACGAGTGGGTATGAGATAGGATAGGAAGTGTGCGAACCCGAGACTTGAATCTAATAAATTCATGCCTGGGCAGGTGAGACATCAAGATCTTGAAGATCTTTTTATCTTAATAGATCTCATAATTAAGACAAGTGAAGACCAGGTTTTGTTATTTAATGTTCCTGTTGGCTTAGTCACAACCTCTGTGATCATAAATTCAAAACGGAACACTAATTGTTATTAATGGAGTAATGCACACATGTAAGGAAGATAAACTGCTTGTTTCTGCTCCTACAAATTGCTCTTTGTCCTGCTCTGTTTCCTCTGATAGTTTTAAACAGTGGTTCCCAAACGTTTTACTTCAACTGACAACCACTGACAAACTGACATATTTTATTATATTCAACGCATAAATATACAATAACACTGAATATCTGATAAACTGTGCAAATAACCAAAATAATAACAACAATAACTGCAGGAAGTGATCAGAAATGAGGCTTCTTTTTTGACAAACCTTTACACCACTCAAATCAAGAAGGCCTTGCGACCCCCCTGAAGCATGGGTGACAGCCAGCCAGAGTCAGGGCTGCTAGGTTTGGTATCCAGTGGTTTGAAGGATTACTTTAGGGACTTTAAGTATCTCTACAAATGAGCAATTTTGTCTTCTCTATCTGATTTCTGCAGACCAAACATCTTGTCTGTATGCTGAAGAGTCAACCAACATATGGTCCTCATATTGTTTGTCTGGCATGAACGGTTTACTGAATATCATAGGATGATGCTGAATTAGCGAATAAAAGAACAAAGTCAGTGTCTGGCTGCAAAGCCTCAACCAAGCGCCTGCCTGTGAGTCTGCTGTGATTTATGGAGTGGTGGTGTTTTTAATGCTGCCTTGTAATAATTAGACATTTTCCATCAGTTTGGTCATCAGTGTATATTTAAAAAAAAACATTAAAACAGTGCATAATTGCATTATTCATGTGGATTGTACCTGCAAACCATGCAAAATCTGTGTACACTGGACGCAGGTTAATATAAAGTAAATTCTGCCTGCTATTTTAAGCTAGAACTGTGAGGTGAGAGCTATTTTAAGCATGGTAAGCAGCACCTTATCATCTCTGAGCTTAGTCTTGTGTTTTCTATTGACAAAGCAGGCACAGTCCTGACTTCATAGCCGTGTCTAATAAAAGGAAGCAGTGCATTCTCGGTTTACAGCTCCAGCAAAGGCAAAGGTTAGTTACTCGTCCCCCCCACCACCACCCTCGAGCAACAAAAGAAACGAAGGAAAGAAACAGAAGGAGCAGCGCGATTGGAAGATGGCGATCGAGTCACTAATCAAAGCTGTGCCTGGATCTGTAACTCTACCAGCTGTGTAGCCTGCCCACCCTGATGGCAAGAGACAAACTAACCTGGAGTGACCAAAGGGAACAAAGATTTACACTTTAATTCATTTCACTTTTATGTTCTCTGGCTTAATGAAAATCAAATCTCTAAGCCAGGGGCCAGTCAGTCTCCTTCTTTCTCTTTCTCCCTCTTCCTTCCCTCTCAGTCTTTTCTTCCCCCTGTCCCTCGCTGGCTTGCTTTGAAGTGTAAATCAGATTCTACTGATGTATGAAACTAAAGTGCAGACTGCACACCAGAGACCATTTTATAGCACCGAGGGCATCCAGGGTCCAACCAGATGTAAGTGTATCTTTTTCATCAAACGTATAGGTCAATAATGCTTCATGCAACCATCTGTGTCTGTGTGTCTGTGTGTGTGTGCTGTATGTAAAGCTACTTACCAAAGGAGCTGCCTATTAAAATGTATGAGGCTACATTTTTATAGATAGACCTGCTACTTGTCTTTTATCTCTGCATCAACTATAGTGGTAGTTTGTTGTGTAGTGTAGTTTGTTTTTCCTTTGGGAATTTCAAAGAAGTACGCTTGAGTGAAAAGGAGCATATTCTATTATAACAGAGCTCTGATCTACAATATATGATTATTAAGCTTAACTGGTGTTGACTTCAATCCTTTGAATACCCACCACATATCTTCCATCTCCCTGACTTGTACTTCCCTTAATTTACATCTCCTCCCCTGTGATTGGTAGAGATTTAATCAAGACATCAGTAAGATGAATGGTAATGATTTTCACCTGGATTTACCTCATCACTGTAGGGAGCAAGTTTTAATAGTGCCTCACAGTCATTTGGGCTGGCACAGAGGTTGTTTCATACTGCAGTCACATTACATACCATCCATGTGTTCATGTCACTTTATTTTCCATTTAAACATTTAGTTTTTGTTCTTGTTCACATAAACAAACTCTGGGCTCAGCATCGTCGCTGCTTTCAGAAATTGAACTCCTTCCACTTAATTGACATTTAGCCGTATGTGATTTTAAAAACAAACTGAAATTCCAACTAAAAGTTCAATTTGTTTTGCCGCGACAGCATATTTGCTCTGTAAATCATGTCCTATGTTCTCAGCCTGAAACAAAAGTAAGAAATATATTTATATATTTCATATTTTTTTGTTTCGTAAAGGCTGAGTGAAGTCAAAGGCCTACATGCTTAAAGTTGTACAGTTGTAATTAAATTACTTTTTAAATAAACGTTCATGTGCATCATATTTCAGGCTGGGCAGAAGGGTTGTGACAAACCTGGTTGAGGGAAAGCTTTTTTCTGCCTGATGTTATCTGCAGATCCTGTGACAGGAGACAAATGTCTCTGTTTGCAATATCATTTCATATGTTGTGTTCATGCAATGGTTAGCAATGTCACCTCACAGCAAGAAGGTGCCTGGTTTGAGCCTCTGTCTGCGTGGGTTCTCTGTAACCGGCCTTCTTCCCACAGTCCAAAGACATTCACTTAAAGGTGGGGCAGGAGATGCTGGGAAATCGTTTCCAGCAAGCTATCTTTTGAAAATACACACCCATGCCTTTTCTTCAGACCTCCCCTCAAAACGATGCCTTCAAAATAACGGAAGGGTCTCTATTCGTTCACGAATAGGTGAACACGCAGAGGGGGAGGGAGAAGCCGACTGAAGTTTGATGGACGTGTCAGGATCCAATTGTAATGAGCAGCCACCAATGTGACTGGACAGTGTTTTTCCATGATTTTGTCCTCTAGACTGGACTAAAACATTTCGTTTTTTTGTTTTTTTTTTTACTGGCTGCAATCGGGTCATGAAGAGGTTTTCAAGCAATATGGTAAAAAATGCTCCAGAAAACATCTCCTACCTCACCTTTAATAGGTTAATTGGTGACTCTAAATTGCCTGTAGGTGTGAATGTTAATGCTGTAACGGCATTCATACTCTTCATACTACATACTATGTGCCCTGGCTCTATGTGCCCTGCGATGAGCTGGCAACTTATCCAAGTTGTACCCCACCTCTCACCCAAAGTCAGCTGGGATAGGCTCCAGCCCCACCGTGACCCTGAGGAGTATAAACGGTTACAGAAAATGGATGGATGTTGTTGTCTTGTCTGACAACTGATCCTCAACTACAGCAGTATTTTTGGAGTCTAATTGGTCCATGTGGGCTTGGCACTTGTATGTGCAAGACACAATAAATAAATGAACAGTGAAGCCACAATGTCAAACTAAGATACATAGTTTGTTAAAATAAAAGGTTAAAACTTCAGCATGAGTGATCATCTTGATTTGCCTAACATTAGTGAAAGAAATACTCGGGTAAGCATGTTGCAAACACTTTGTACCAACTCACTGGTGCAATGTGCTATTTTTATATATTTTTAATTAAACGAGTTGGCTGTTCTCATCAAAATAGACATTAAGGACAAATAATATTTGACAAACAATGCATATTAATAGACAAATACAGCACCCATCTGCTCTAAACGTTTGAATCTATTAGACTACATTTACTGCTCATTACACTGTTGCCAGCTGTTTAAAGCATGGGATATTGTTTACTGTACAGCTGTCGTCACATTAGTGTACCTTAATAAAAAAAAAAACATTTCCACCTGAATCTCATAAAGATGAAGAGTTAAAGAGGTAAAGAGTCTGTTCTGAAAGTTTAAAGATGTTTATAGATTCATTCAGGCTGTATCTCCTGCGGTAGTTTTTATTTTCGCACCGACTGCAGCTGTTTAATATGCATCAGAATTAGACGACCACGTGTTTCTACAGTACGGTCAGACTTTGATTTATTTTTGAAGGCTGCGCAGTCAGCAGTATGCTGTATATGGCCATGGCTACATTTGACTAATCACTCTTTTTCTTTATCAGCACATGTTGTATCTTTTGCTGTGATTAAGCACTAATGTAAAGATTTTTAAGATTTTAGATCAGAGCAATAGATGATAGAGGACTGTGATACTTTCCAGAGCAGAAACTGATAATTAAAACTCCACAGATGCCTTTTTATTACTTTGTTACCAGTTCTTTCCCGGAGGACTTAATTGTGACCTCATTTGATTTGTTCATAAATCAAATGTGTTTCAAATCACGTCATGTTATTAAATCCTTCACACACACACACACAGACACACACACATGGACATGTTGGGCCTGGACTGTTAAAGACTGAAGACTGTTGAACTCATTCCTAAGTCAGTCACCCACAGCAAACAGATTTTACCTTTGTTATCAGTCAATTTTGTTTAAGTGGATTTGCTGCATGATTTTCTGCTTGTTACACTTCATATTTTAAGAGTTTTTTTTTTTTATAGACCAATTGAGGTTGAGCATGAAATGTTTAGACTTGTTAGAAATAGCAAATCATTCCTGGCTTAAAGGCTTATAGACAAAGGGATTCAAGACAGATTATTTTCTTTCGCAAAGCTCATTTTATCAGGATTAAATTTGTGCCTAAGAGTGAGTGCAATGTGGAGAGGGAACACACCATCTTAAGAGATATAATTGTTCCTCAATAAAGACAGTCCTTTTGTTCATTTACTGTGGTAATGAACAAAAATAAAACTATTTTGTGTTAAAAGGAAATATACAAAACATGTACACTTTGGGGTGACTGAATGTGAGCAAAAAAAAAAGTGTCCTAATTCGCTTAAAATTGTCCAAGCTCCCATGATGCCACACAAAGCCTTTTGTCATGACTGTGAAAGGATTTACTCATCTTCACCCACAGACAAAACAGACTGTAGAGACTTTGGGGTTGTCATTTTGTGTGACACGTGATGTGATACATGATGTCAAATACTGGATGCTTTCCTCTGCTTAGTTTGGCCTCTTCAATTCATTTCCGCATGAGCGATAAGAAAAATCTGAGGCTGAAATAGAGCAAGTAGGACAAAAAGAAAATGTATGACAATTTATGCCAGTCTATGAAATTATAATGATCAGTGATGATAAGTGCATTTCTGCTCCTTAGCCACTGAGAAAAAGGCCATCAGACAACTCAGAGTACAGGTTATAAATCCTGCAACGTGATCAAAAATACTTTAGCTTCTGGTGCTGAAAGATGAATTAAAAAGTAATATTTGACTTTTGACAATGATGACACACAAGATTTATTAGCAGCCGTGTCATAATGATCAATTAATGCATTTAAATGACAACTGCTGTCTGCTGGCAACCACTGCTGTAACACACTTTGGCCAAACTCAGAGACCTTTATGAACATTGTTTTAGTCTGCTTGTTGTTAATTCCTGCTCCTCCATCAGACCTTGCAACACCACCACTGGCTCTGCACCAGACACTGGATTCCCTCTCACCTGGATCTCCACCCTCCCATTCAAATATAATCACTGTTTGCAAATAAACTGTTAAACCGCTGTGTTGGTTGTCTGTTCAAACATAGCAACGCTACAAAGCTACAGTCACTAGCATGCCCGGGTGTTTATTTAATTTTTTCTTGTTGAGTCCTAGTTTTTTTTACCCTGTTAAATGTAACAACATTAATTCATATTCTGTTCAACTTGTCACAGCGTGTATTTTTACATTTCTAGAATTAAGGATGAGCTTGAGTGATTGCAGCAGAAGGATATATCCTGTAGCAGCAGTGTATTTGGAGGCTAATCTTTGTCAACACTGGCCTTCCATCATGTCGTTTTGCAGTTTTAAATTAAGCATCAACAGTAATGATGATATTAAAATGTCTTAATCGTCTCCTACCTTACACACAGATGACCATAACCTCACTTGACTGCTTCCTGCTTGCACGGATAAAGTCCTCCCCGCCTCCTTCTCCCTCAGTTTAGGCACCAAACTGAGCTTGTAAACTCTTTTCCCTCTCAAAGCCCAAGTGAGTTCACCTATATTTGTCCTTCAATTTCCAGCAAAACTGTCTGCTGCCTTCCTTTCAACCTCCTGCCATCACTTTCTGATACATCAGTTAATTTTTCTACATTGCATAAACACCTGAGTGGCTTCATCTTGCTGAGAGAGTTCAAACCAGTCCCCTCACGGGTTACCCTCTGAGTTTGGCTCTTCATTTTTAATCATTTTCTGAACTCATTTTCTCTGCAAATACTTTGCCAACATTAAAGACATGCATGTCTTGCTTTCTGGTCCATTACGGCTGTATGCCCACTTAAGACCTTCTCACATGTGGTGGATTTATTTGAAAAGATGAGATGCTGTGCTTCACAGGCTGCTTGCAGAGCACAACATGTTATTAACTCTAAACGCACTGACCTCAAAATGCACAGAGAGATGAGATTATTAAAATTATTCTTTGTGAAAGGATGCCGCACTCCAAATGAGATTTCACCAGCTGCGCACGGCTTTAATTGAGAGGTTTTTCATGTTTGTCTGCATGTTCAAGGTAGGTGGTGTCGAGTAGACAAGGCTAGGCTGTAGTATGTGGACGCATGAATGACTGGTGTGTAGTGTAATCTTGCACAACAGTCCAGCAATGATCACTACAGTGTAGATCTTTATGGGAAGCAGAATGTAGTCAAAGACCTCAGTGTGCACAGCTCTGCTCAGACACAAAGAGGCAGTTTATTGTCTTCCTGAAGAGAGAAGATGTTATTTGGGTGAGAGCTGCTTACAGTCCATCTCATGTTTTATTGCTCATTATATGATGGTTTAAATGCTGCTCTTTTTTTGTAAAATGACCATCATTTCTGATGAGTTCTCCTGGATGAAAGATTATAAGAAGCTTTTCTGCAGCTGGTTTCATTTTTAGAGCTGTAATGGATGACATTAGTATGTCCATTCACAAATCCATTCATTTTATTATTATTATTATGTATTTTTCTGTCATTATTCAACATTCATTGCATCCTCAGTTTAATATTTTGCTTCTTTTAATACCAAATGCAAGGGGGTATAGGTCTTATAGGTGCATGTAGTATATGGGTGTCTCCACATGCACCTTCCGTTTGTTCGTGTGTGCGGCAGCACAATGTGAAAAAGGGTGAATATAGCTAAGAAGGTGTTACTTCTTTGTGATGTTTCAGAGAATCATGACATGAACCCATAAATCTGCCCCCAAAGGTAGATGGAGTATGATTTGCCATCTGCTAGTTAATGATATATAAAATAATAATAAAAATGGGCGATGGACATTTTTTAATAAAATAAATAAAGATGTTTCAGTGAAACTGCTGAGAGGATGATATAGGATACCGTTTTATCCCCCATAGTGTCACATAGTTTGGTAATTAATGCTACACAAAAGTCTTTCAACTGCAATGTGTTCCAAGCACTGAACATGAGATGCTAATTTGGTGAAAAGAAAGTTCTCGGGTGTTCAGGTAACCAGACACCTCCTTTATAAAAAGCAGAGTATAAAGCTATAACCAACCAGTGTGTGTCGAGGTTTGTGTGGGTACTGTAGATGCCTGCTGTCATTTTCAGGAGATTTAATGAAGGTAAACACAGTAAATGACCTGGGAGTAGCTACGCTGCACTTCTCATAGGCTGAATGGGAATTTATCATCAGTCAGGCTCCTTTCAAATGCTGCAGGGATTTCATGAACTGATGGAAAATATAAAGCAGCAGCATGAGAATCATTCATTCATTCGTCAATTCAGACTGATTTATTGACTTTGACCACATTAAATGCTGCTTTGCATTGAGTTTGAACATGCTGTACAGCTACAGTATTACCATGTGGGCAGGTTCTCTGGTTTTATTATCTAGGCTCTATAAATTATCTTTTTATTGTAGGTATAATCTGGTCTGTAGTCTGGTCTATTCTTTTTTGGGTGAAGTAAACAAAATTGTGCTCTTGATACTTTACATAATCAAAGTGAATACATATTCAAAAATATCTTCACTTTCTTTTTTCTCTGGGTAAGGACCTCCTTGGCTCCAACTTTAAAAGTGGCTTTTGGCTTGCAGGATGCACTTGACTGATGCTGATTTCTATGCTGACGTGTGGTTCTCTGCGTGGGATTAGTTCCTGCTGCTGAAGTGCTCCCCATTCTACTTCCTGCTTCCAGTTCACCTTCCAGAGATGCAATTCTGGGGACACATGATACATACTTGGCCAGTTTGTCAGTCTTGGCAGCTGGGTGGTGCTTCAAGTGAACAGCTCGCCACTGTGCCTTTCGTTATTGTCTCAGCCTAAAAGATGTTAAGATCCTTATTCATCTTATGTGAATTCCATTGCACCTGTAAACTACCTGGAGACTAGGCCAGGTATAGGTTTGATTACTACGTACACTCAGAATACCCTCGTCTGGGGTGCTGTTGACTGTTGGCAGGTGAGGTCTGGTAGTGAGGTTTTGGTTAAGTTAGTTGTAGTCCTTATTTTTAAGAGTCTTCTTTTGCGTATATTTATTTATTTATTTGTATCCGCAGGCTTGTTTTACGTGTGTTAATTAACTAAGTTGCTTGCAAGTAAATAGCTTTATTTTACCAAATCCATTGGGTTTTATGTTGCTTCCCCTTCCTCTAGCGAGCTGGGGCATCACAAAGTCCCTGTGTGAGATGTACATGCAATATTAAATAAATCACAAATAAGCAATGTACTAGGTAATGTATTAAAGGTGTTGACTGTATTCTGTGTGTGTACGCTCTACAATTCAATCCAATATAAACACCACGATGTATAATTTACCAGAGTCAGCTCCCGTCTCACCCAGTCTCAACAAAAAAACAAGTAAACTTTACATGGTGAGCTAGAAGAAGGCAGCATTGTTGCAGGATTGTTGAATTGCATTAGATTATACAGGCACCTGTGATTTTGTGTCTACCTCGTGTAGATTAATTAGACGGGTGGAGCTATTCTGAGTATTGTGCTTTGTTCGCTGCCTTGCGTTTCACTTGTTTCATCATGTATTACAGCACTCCACTTTGTCATGTGAATGATTACGATTCAAGCTATCTGGAAAGGTTTGCCTTTTCTCCCTCTGAAGTCCTTTGAGACCTACTTGTGATGAAAGGCTCTATAAATAAATGAGCCTGAACTGTGATTCTCATCTCACCAGCCATGTGTCCACATCAGGAAATGTAGTTTTGAAGCTGCAATCAATTCAATATGTAGGCTTATTTGAAAGTACAAATATTCAGAAGACTTTTTAAAAAGGGCCATTCTCGTCTGAGTTTAGGCTCTTCAGCTGTTGGCAGTGAAGATTATTAAAATGACTTGAATCCACTCAAATTCTTTATTAGAGCCAGAATGATGTATCAGTCGGGCCGATGTTATCAGATGATGTTGTCCTATCAAAGATATATCACTATCGGCGCATATAGTACATATACAGTGTCAATATGAAAATATGTAAACTTTTTTACAGGCCATAATGCAGACATGGCATGACAAGGCATGGTTGTTATTTCAAGTAAAATTTACAGTTTCAGTGCGCTAATGTCATTTTGAACCATAAAGTTTATTGTTAAACTGTACAATGACCTGCCTCCATTACATATCTTTGTCTCAAATGTTTAATAAACACGATACAGTATATTCATATCAACATTTTTATACTCTAATATTCAGCAACAGCCCCAAAAGTCCACTATCGGTCAGGCTTTAATCTTTCATAAGGTGTAGATGTAGTTATTTGACCTTTATGATAAAAACTACATGCACTGCATCCAATTGATTTGTGTAAATGTTTTATGTGTGAAATCAAAAGAACAACAGCAAATAATTTACAATTGTGAACACACATACTGATCAGAAATAAAGGCCAGCTTTAGTCATGTGACATTATGAATTATTATTATTATGACATGTCTGTCATTTAACTGCAGAGAGGTTGGTAAATATGTTTGTCCTGCATAAAGAAAACATAGCAGCATATAAAATAGTTTCTTTTGGATACATCTGTTCAGATTACTACGGGTGCATCTATAAATACATACATACATATACTGTATATATTCTCCAAATAGTCTTGTGGCATACTCAAGTGAACTGTTATGTAGCTACCTGTGGATATACTCATGCTGACACGTCCAATGCTAAAACTAAATTGGAAAGCATCTGACATCAGTGTGACTCTTTTTCAGCGTTTATATCATTTTTTCTGTAGTTCAAATTAAGTCTTTTTTCAGGCTTCTGTACAACAATCAGCACTGTGCAGCAGTAGGATTAATTGAAAGTGGGTCTCGGGGGAAATTTCCCTTTTCTTGTCGGCCCCCCATAGAGAGTTCATAACAAAGGGTCAGCCTCCTACACCATATGAAGGGTGGATTTGTGTCAACCATTTCTACCATTTAATGGGGGGATTGTGAGACGATCAGGGAGTCAGTGTCAGAACAACACCTTTTGAAGCCGGTAAGGATTTTCTAAGTCTCTTCTAAGTCTTTTCTAAAATCTCTGCCTCCACTTGGACAAAAGTTTTAACAACAAATTCTCTGTAATTTATCGTGGTTAATTAAAGGTGCAGCTTCAGAAGAAGAAGTTTAAAGTTTATCACAATAATTTACTTATCTTTCCCAAGTTGTCAAGCCCTAATGCTTACATGTCGAGTGTGCGGTTTGTTGATTAATGGTCGCTGTCTCCACAGCTGAGGAACTTACAGTGGTGGTGTCTTTGTCTCTGGGACCTCACATTGATGATTACAGGATAACCTCTCACACACACTAATTAATCAGCCCACAAGAAGGCCGTTCGTTCAGAGTAAATGCGACAGCTGCTTGGCTGGGCGGATCACTCAGTAGGAGGATCTCACCCCCTGATACCAGCCTCAAAGTGTCCCTGCCACTGGCTCCGATTCAAAAGAAATCGATAGAAGTTGCAGGTCTAACACCTGCAGGTGTTTATGGCTTGTCAGTTAAACGTGGACATGGCTTTGGGGTCGCCTTCATGACAACACTTTGTGTTACCGGGAGAGCCGGTGGTTGTACTCACAAGGACAAGCTTCGTTTTTCAGTGCTCTGCCCTTTAAACAAAGACGAAGGGCATAAACATGAAAAAAGAGAAACCAGAGCTTGCCAGTGATCCTCATACATCATGGTGTATCATACTGTGAGTTATAAAACAAGCTAATCTTTGAATCAGTCCTTGACTGCTGACTTAGCAGAGATATCTTTTTCTCATTATAATTTCAATCCACTTTAATTCATCCCTACTCTGTGCACACGTTTGCACTCTGAGCATCACACGGGCCAACTGTATCCCGACATTTGATTAGAATAAATGTCTCTCAGATTTCAGTGAAATGTTTCTCTGAATCACATTTCAAATGTATGTTTTAGGTGGTCTGAATTTGAAAGTACAGTCCACACAGTTCAGTACAGTTCCTTCCTGTGGGAGGAAACTGGTGCACGGTTGAATATCTGACTAGTACATGTTAATGCAGTATAATTACATCAAAAAATAGACTCTGAGTGACGACGAAGTGCAATAAAAATCATGGAGACTTTAGAGCATTTTTCTTCATTTTCGATCACAGTAAAAAGTTAAAACCCTCATAAGAATACTGAGCTGAAACATCATATAGATAGAAAATTAATAGCCAAATGTTTTGATAATCAATTAATCATTGAAGTTATTTTTTGATCAAAGACCCTCTGGTTGCAGCTTTGTGTATGAGCACTTGCTGCTTTCCTCTGGTTTACATCCATGCAAGATGTTTAAGGTTTGGACTGCTGGACAGACAAAACAACATCTGATGACGTCATGGGCGATGGACATTTTTAAAATATTTTCTGACATTCAGAATTAACTCACGAAATAATTGATGCTTCATGAAAATAACTGTTAATTATTCCAAAGACAAAGCTGACATCTTCACATAGAAGAGAAATTTTAGTTGTGTATGCATATATACAGTATTTGTGTGTATATATATGTAGCAGAAAATCCTTACTACTGAGCATCTGTATAGTCTATAAAACATTGAATGGAGCACAATGTAGACAGCATTTCAGCCTTTTATAATGGGCCTTTAGTGAAGTGAAAACCCTCCAGTTCATTGACATTCAACAGAATCTGATAGTTTAAGATGAAATCAAATGAGAAAAAAAAGAGAGAGAGAGAGAGAGAGAGACTGCTTTTTCATCACATCCACATAACTCGCAAAGAGGCAAAAACCTTCACATATAGTAAACTAAAAAAAATGACCTTTTTGCACACTGGCAGGTCTGTTAGCTGAGATGAATGGGCAGCATGCTCCTGCATTGATCATTTCACAACCATAAATGCTGCTGCTGAGCACACAGGGCAAAAATCTGGATTATGCAGGGAGCTGAAACACGTAACATGATGCTCTTTAACTTGCAAAATAAATGATATATTTTTAAGGTGACGCGATGGAAATGCGTGGGAGTTGAAAATAATCAGCTTTAAGTCTTCTTCTTTAATGGCAGCACTTTCCCAGCTGTCAATTAAATGTACCAATTTTTCTCTACGATGGGGTTGTGCGATAGAAGTCGACCACAAAGACGATGATTCATTTTGCTCTGAAAAGGCAGGGATTGTTGATACCACTGCAAACAAAGGAGTTTGTCAGTGTTTGTGCTGCTGTATGCACAAACATGCTGTAATCATCCAGGAAAACTTATGAGAAATCAAGAGTCAGAATAATGCCATTTACCAAAACATAATCCACGTATTGTATTGGTGCAACATTTATTTTTTCATCATCGAATATAATACGCTCACTCTGGCAGCCCGCTGAGTTGTAGCTGTCTGGCAGATTGGATAGCAAAGGCTGTTATTAGCAAATAATCATCTGGCAAAGATGATACCAGAAAATGCTGTCAAAACACAATCAAGAATTTGGGTGACAACAGAGCATAAATTCTGACATCCTTTCACGGCAGCTCCCGTGTACGTGTAACGGATCCTCAGTTGCAGACAAATGCAGAATGGAATTAAAAATGATTTGATGTTTTTAAAGAGTAGGACGACTTGCAAGAAGTGACAGGTCAACCAGACCTTGGTACACAGGAAAGCTGTCAGACGCATAAAAATCCAGAGGCTCTGCATATCATGCAGAAATGAGAATTAGTGCATGGAGAGTGAACATGGGCAAAGGCTTCTTCACCATGACTACATTTCAAGCGCTTTTCTTTTTTTTTTGCTGAGCCATTTAATGAGCCCAGCTATTCTCCTTCTGGGCTGCAGGAATATGCAAATAGGCGTAGATACCTCCAAACAGGTAACTCAACAATTTGAAATCCAATAAGGCACACAAAAGGAGGCCTTCGTACAGCAAATGTGCCTCAGAACCAAAGCTAAGGTTCATGATTAATACAGTCATGTACAGCTTGGTATAAAATGACTACTTTGTCTCACCAGGTTAAATTGCTGCAGGTCTTCATGTTCAGTCTGTCTGCAGTATTTTTCCCCCCTTGAGCAGGTCTGCTGTAATTACTCCGCCCGGTATCTTTCCCAGCTCAGGTCTAATTGCAGCAGCAATGTGAGATGAGCCGCAGCCTCCTCTCCGCATCCTGTGTGTCTAGCGAGCTGGACCAGAGCCAGACCTATAACATGACCCCACCACACCTTGATTTTCCCTTGGAGACCCGTTGTCTCTATCTCGTGGCATTATCCAGTATTGCAGCAAAGAAATCTATCCCTCCATGTCGGTTTGGCAAGATGTGATCGCAGTGACTCCCAAAAGTGCTTTATACTATAAAAATCAGCAACAACTCTGAGATTATTCAGCCTCGCCGCTCAAGGGGAAGAAGTCACACATCAGATGTGCAGTGTGAGCTCGGCGTGGCGCAAACATGTCGATGTTTGGACACAAATAGGTTAGAACACTTTGTGTCCTGGTCCATGGAAATAGTCCGGTCAGATCCACTTTCACAGTGAATCAGTGCGCAGCGGGGACGCGTGCAGCAGGGGCGGCTGTCAGTCCTCACCACCCCTCTCATTGGCTGCAGCAGGATGCTCGGTCTCTCTCCTGTTTCCTTGATCCTCAAATGCAACTGGAGCCGACGGAGGTTTGCAATGAAGCAAGCGAGAGGACCTTCACCTGTAGATATTTGTTATTAACCTGCGTTTCGCCATCGCTAGAAACAAAAGAAAAACCCACACGGCACTTTTGAAGTAAGCGCCGTGCGCTTCGGATTTTGCATCGCTGCACAGTCGCTGGAAATAACTTGTTATTTAAGGTTTGTTTGCTTCTTGTTTTTGCGGGCGGCTGTCGCCCGGTCCTCCGGTTTTTAACGGGATCCTGCAGGCTGTATGGAGGGATGTCGGCATGGCTTGCACCAGGAGAACCAAAACTTTGGTGTCCACATGCGTGATCCTGAGCGGCATGACCAACATTGTTTGCCTGCTTTATGTCGGATGGGTTACTAATTACATCGCCAATATTTACATCAAAGTCCCGATGCCTTTACCGGATAGAAAGTTAGAGGGGGACAAGAGAGGAGACACTATCCGGATCATGGAGAGGCTTGATCGGCTGGAGAATGTGGTCAACCAGCACATACAAGGTAAGTCGCTCTACCTGCAGCTCCATCAGGGGAAACTTTGGATAGCTTCACTTTTATTTCACACGAGCAAGGTGCTGTGCTGTGCTTGCATTTATTTTCATCATCTACAGCAGGAACTTCTTTTGTCCGGTAGAGATCAGGTTGTTTGGAGGGGGTGATAGAGGACAGTGAGAAAGATGAGTGCACTACATGTACAAGAGCTAAATAAGTAGAGGCTGCAGTATCTAATTATTATATAATATACAAACTCTGACAGTATCACCATAAACACACAGTTTGAAGTGTTTGTGTGCTCTTTTGGTTCACAGGCAGTGAGTAATCTTATGACTCATTCATTACTACTGTTAAACACATGGCAGTGGCTTTTTGTTGGGGTTAATTTGAATGCTGAAACGAGCTGCATATCCTACAGAAAAGTGCACAATATCTTGAGCTGCATGCCACCTGAAAATGTAGTGTGACACAATATTATGAATCCTTGCTGAGAGACATAAAGCATTAAGTGCTGGCACAATGTATTTTTCAGTTTCCGTGCCGGAGTATGTCCGACTCTGGCTGTGGGGAAGTTGCAGAGAGAATTTTGATGCTTCGGATGCTTCTTATTTTATCAAAGTTAATTGGGAATATTTCACGAAACTGTCCGTGTACATTATTGAACTCCGGCTTGTTCTTTACTTTGAGGCATGCCTGGAATCCTTTTTTTCTCAAATTCCTTCAAGCCTTTCCTCCTCTCTCTCCTGGTGTACAGTTACTTTACACTTGATCACACACAGTTAATTTCTTTTCATTCTGTGTCTTTAAAAGAGAAGCTATTCTTATAGTCACAGGGGGGCTCATTTTGGGCAGGTCCTAATTTGTGAAAAAATGGCACATAGCTGGTGCACGAGTGAAATACAGACAGAAATCTACTCATGCTGCTGTGAGCAGTAAAGGCTCTGTGCTAAGCTTGGGTAAACATTCCTCCTAGAGGCAGGTCTCCATTTCAGCTTGGCACCCATAGGCGTATGCAGGGTGGAGCTTTGTTCAGGTGCCCCCTGTGACTTACCTCTTAAGTATATGTTTCAACTATGTCTGTTCCTCTGACAGAAAAGGTAATTTCATGGTAGAGTTACGCTTTAAAAAACGGTAATGTTCTGGGAACACACCTCACACACAGTCATGACTTTCCACCTTAGCAACACTTCTAAAATTAAGTGTTGCTAAGGTGGAAGGTCTATTTTGTGCTTTATTTCATGTAGTTTATATTTCGATTAAAAACTGTGTTTGACAGACAGACCAAACTATCTACATCATAATTCATGAACTAGTTTTAGGGTACAGTTTGACATTTTGGGAAATATTAGGTTTTTTTTTGTTTTGTTTTTTTTTGCTGAACGTTAGATGAAAGATTAAACCACTATCATGTCTGTTGGGTAAATGTCAGCTAGCAGCTAGCAACTACTTAGTTTAACTCAGCAGAAAAGAAACAGGGGATACAGATAGCCTGGCTAAACCACCTCTAAAACTCACAAATGAATACATTACATCATTACACCGGCACATAAAAACACTGCTGAAAAACATGCAACATGTTGTTTTTACACCAGGCATTAGACATGCTGGTGGGTGGATATTCTTCTTACCTTTGGGCACAGCCAGGCTTAGCCGCATAGGTAATAGTGGCATTAATCTTCTCATCTATATCTCCAACAGAAAGAGAGAACTGGCAAAATGTCAGTCTCATCCTCTAAAAAACAGCCGTGGCTCCTTGTCTTTTTATGCCACTTTTAAAACTGGGTCAGTCATTCTGTAATTAGTTAAAAAAAAAAAAAGTCCAACATTTTCACTTTTTTTTAAACTCATGTTCTCAGGAGCTCATGCACAGTCAACCAGCATCATTATCGAGTGCTTTAGCTATGTGTCCTCTTTTCAGTTTCTCATTTTCCAGACCCAACAACATAAACTGCAGGGCCATGACAGAGATCACATTATTACTAACAGCATGTCTCCCTGCAGGTCATTTTTAAGAGTTTTTAGAATTACAACAGATACTGCTGTGGCTAATGCTGAAGGAGACTGTTGATGCCATGCATTTGCAACAATAAAAACAGCGACCACAAAATGACCTGTCACTTTAAGTACGAGCCATATTGTCTGGATTTCCCTGATAATTGCTCTGAATGCATCCGCTGCAAATATAAACCCATAATCTGTGTCTGTAAGTGGCCGACGGCGTCAACAGTCAGTCAGCTGCGGGCAGAGCCACAGAGTCATTAGTGCGCTTTCAACATCTCTAAAAATACATTTTCATCCTATATCATGTTATGAGACAAGTGCAGAAATTGTATATTGTGGCTCCTGCATTATTTAGTTCAGTACTGTTATTTGCACACTTCTGGTGCACTTCAGTCACCAGTATGAGCTTCCGAACCACAGAGCATTACTACATGTAAGAATAAAAACATTTACTGCGGCTGAGTCACTGTGGACAGTCAAACATATGTCTCTGCTGTCAGCGTCCCACTCCAGAGAGGAGACCAATATTCCAGCACTCTAACTACTGTGTGTGATGACGTTAAGTGGCCTGTTACCAGGACAAAGCAACGTGGCAACAGCACATAAACCGGCTGTGCTCTGTCTCGTATTGTATGAGTACAGTCAGCCGAGGAGAATTTATTGGAAAGCTGGACTGGACAGGTTCACACACGCCCACCGTGAGGGCTGTTTGCTGCACTCATGACAGTCTGCAGAAGACTTTGTCAGGTTATTCCTCAAAATGTATTTTATGTTTGCATACTTGTCGTATATATATATAGTACATTAAGTACCCTAATATACAGAATGTATGAATAGTGTGTTTCTTTTTTTTGTGTGTATTTGTTGGCCTGGGGACAAGCTTACGTTTACTCTTGAAGAAATAAAACAGAATTGAACTAAAGTGAATAGGGCTGCAATTAATCATTATTATTATCAATATTAATTATTTTCTTGATTCATTTATGAAATATTGAAAATAAGTGGGAGAAACAAGAAAAATGAAGGAATCGAATCGAATAATGTTGATGGGTCAGTTGCCTAGAAGAAAAGTTCAACAAAGCTAAAACTATCAAAACCAAAAAAACAAATAGTTGGAGCGAACAGAGTAAGACGTGTGTATGAACGTATGGTGTGACTGCTTGAACAGAGCCCTGTTCTAATAGGATGTCGTTCATGAAAAGGCAGCTTGTTTCATGGCTTGCTTCGACCTCTGAGGATGCATATTACCAGCGTGTAGTCTGACTGAATGGCCATGAGGCCTGCGAGAGCTCGTCATTAACACAATGCTGATTTAGCTGCAAATTATAGCGACAGTTCCCGAGATGGCTTCAAGCAAATCCACCCGTCAAGTCAATTGAGCAGCTCAGTAAATCAGTGTTTCCGTTGACACTCGGAGGACAGTTATATTTGGATGGTTATCTGATGTGATATTCCAGAGCAACCGTGAGTGCGGGCGTAGAATAAATGAGCGAAAGCACATGGATCCACATGAATGTGTGCAGGTGTTTGTGTGCATGCTTGTGCATGCAGACAATGGTATGCAGCTCCAGAGGGTACAAGTTCCAGCTCCTTTAAAGTGCCCAGTCCTTTGGGAGAAGCAGCGAGATTCTTTTGATACTATATAGAAGACGGCAACTTTGTGTCTTATAAGATAAATACTTTATATCATAGATTTTTTTTCACTGAGGCATTGAATGATAATTTGATAGAACAATTTTCTCAGTCAGGCATAAGCCCAGAGAGGAGTATGAGTTTAGTTGTGTGTGTTTGAGTGTGTTATTCTGTCTCAATACTGGACCAATCAGTGTCATCTGAGTTGTGCACAACTATGTTCAAAGACCTCTCCTTGTTGTGATGATTCACATATTTTTTTTGACTGCTCTGTTTTACACCAACTGCTGACTCCTGACTCTCCTTAACTGGCCCCCATATGTGAAATACAAGAGGCTGTTTTGCTTTTAGTCTGACGCTCGATGGACTCAATAAGTCTGCTGGACTGTATCTCCCAGTCAGCACTGATGAAGTATTTTTTTAAGTAGCTTTCGTTTGCTGTGCTGTCGTTGAATAAAGATGCTGCTTTGTCACTGAGCAATGAGCGGTAAAAGATAGCTTGTCTGCCCTAAAAGTAACGCAAGAAACTAGCTCTTTAAAGCATATTGGTCTCAATCATTCTGGGTGATGGCCTCAGGCAGGCACGCCTCGCAGTTCACAAGCCATACTTGGACGTGGCAGATGTGTGCTTGCTCTTAATGTAGTAGTTTACAGCATTCTTAACACTACACTACTACTACTACTAAAATGTTGACATTTCTAATCTCGAGAAAAGTTTGGTGTCATCTTGAATCAAAGTATCTGCAGATTAATTCACTGTAGTTACACACAATACAACATGAATTTTTTTGCCACCTATAGGAGCCGGAGCAGCTGCTGTGTGCTGCATCTGCGTGATGCCACATCGGAGAGGTTGAGATCTGCCAGTAAACAAATATTTGTGTATTTGAGAGATGCAAAATTGAATGTGATGGTGGGTACTTGTTGGAAGTAAATTGGAGTAAATTGGGGTGGATCTGATCAGCTCTGTGCTAAAACTAAAAGACCCCCGGGCTCTGATCTATGAATAGGCAACATCAGGTGTAAATTATTTAGAATTTCAACTTGGAGTTTCTCCAAAAATGTAGATTTCTATAGCTTTTACATTATTATTAAGACACCCAGTTGCTAATGTTCTAAATAAATAAAAAATAAAATAAATCAAATGTCGCCATCTTTCTATTTCTTGCAAAAGCGCCACAAAGTGATCTGAAATCTCAAATGATATTCACCTTTGTTTCTTTAAAGAGATCCCGTACGAGCCCCCATTTATGTTACGACCAGACCTAGAGGTAGAAGGAAGTAACATAAAACCAAGGTGTTCTGGTTAATAAACAAAAGTAGTCATTAAACTTAAATTCAAATTCAAATTCTTAACAAAAGGAGGTGAGGCAAAAGGGGAACAAAGGGCGAGTGGATGCTGTTCAAAATAAGAAATGAGAAAAAAGAGAACTCTAAGCAGAGCCTATCATATTCTTAGTTGAAACAAAATGAGAGAAAATTTAAGTATCAATAACATACACATCAAAAACAGCACCCCTGAACTAATGCATCTAACAGAAATATTCTATGTATTATCAGTACTATAAACTAAACTAAACCCTGCCCAGTCCCAGTAATCAAACATAACTAGGTGAGCTCACAAAACACCAAAGACAAAAACAAGCCGCCCTGACAATTTGGCCCTCCAAGTTTAAATAACCAGGATGCCCAGATTGGGTCCCGCGGATTGGCCTGTCGGGAGAGGATGCAGAGGATGCCGCGCCAAGCCCAGCCCTCTCAGCGTGCGGGCCACACCTCCTCAGCTGAGGTCCAATCCATTAACGGCAACCGCACACCTGGATTTACATACAAGAAAAACACTACACAAGAAATATGTCGGGGTGAAACGGCAGTGGCTGTAACAACTATAAAAAACACTTCTATACATTTAAGAAAACCTACACTGTACTGTGCAAAACAAATGTATTCAAAACTTCAAATCTCAGCTGGTTGCATCTGGCAATGGTGGAGGCAGTACTTCACCATCTGTTACCTGGTGGAGATCTGCAATCTACTGAGTGTACTCTTCCAGTTCGATATAAGATGGGTATTAAAATATATTAAATGTAAAGTTATCACGGAATAATCATATACTGACTTTAATATCTGTACTACATTCGAAAAATAGGTTAAAATCTTTTTCGTGTGCTTCATACGCAGAGACCGTCTTCCAATGTTAAATGTTGTATCTATTAACTTTTTCTGAAACAATTTTTCATTTTACAACTCGAGAGATCTTTCTTTTTTCCTTACAGACGCAGAATGGTGGTAGAATTATTTATAGCTGATAATTACATTTTTAGTGTTATTTTCAGATATAAAAGAGATGAAATATTTACCAAAAGAAAAATTGAGGATGTCCTACTCTTAGTTGTCAAGATTGTGTCTTGGGTCCGTGGTGACACAGTAGAATCAGAAGACTCATAAACCGTGTGGCTAATTAATGCGAATGAGGGGCAGGTGTGTTGGCAGGTGATGCTGTCTGGGGAGCTGCAGGAGCAGCTGAGTCCTGCTGCTTTGTGCAGAGTGAAGGCTGAAGTGACAGGGGAGAGGATGATGGGCCGAGAAATGAAACCGTATATTGAGACTATGAGAATTAGTTGACTAATAATTGACTAATAATACAATGTCTCATTGGTTATGCACAGCCCCAAATGTTCAATATGTCAAAGGGTCCCCGCTCACTTTTGGACCTGTCGTACCTGTTTTTTTGACGTCCCCACTTTGTTCATCTCTGCATGCACATGCAGGTGAGTCCTGCCAATGGTTTCACTGTGACAACACATGACAAGATGTACTGCAGCGTGCTAGTAAGGTCCGAGAAGAAGACGATAGCAAGTTAGTCAATATAAATGTAAAGAATGTAGGCTTTAGATGCTTAGAAAAAAAGACTTTGCTAATGTTTTATGAAGGAGTTCCACTCGGCAGGTATCTTCTCAGGAATACACACAATGGCTTTTAATTTAGCGTGTTAGCATGCTAACATTTTTCTAACTATCGCTAAACACAAAGTATATCTGAGGCTGTAGAATATGTAGCCCGCTGAGTTGTGTGCTTTACAGTTTCCTTCTGTTCGACAAACTAGGTTTCAAAATGACTGAAAACTTCTTTGACAATTCTACACTGCAGTTTAATGATATATATCGACATGTGCAGATGTGTGAGAAGATCATTTTGGTTATTAGTCTGGCATTACTCTATTTAAAAAGATGACGTGATAAGAAAAATATTTGTTGAAGGAATATTTTCGTCTTGCTAGGTTGGCAGAATTTCATGACTTATTCAGTAAGCAGCCAGGTAGGACACTGGGCACATTTAGAGAGACCGGGAGCTGCATGCTTATAATAGCCTAACCCCCTTAAAGGTTTCTGTGAATTCTTCACTTTACAGCGATGTTGCTTCTCAGGTCTTGGCACCCTCTGCGATAAAAAGGAGAGGCTTTACTGTTCATAATTGATAAATATGAAATTAATGTAAGCATGGACTCTATAAACATTCTGCTGTAGATTTATTGCAAGTCTAATTTATCTGTCAGCACTCGCAGTTCACAGCCTGCGGGCAGGGATGCAGCGCGTGTCTGTGTGAGAGAGAGAAGGAGTGTCTAGGGTGAGGAGTGGGGATATAAAACAGAATAACCCCCATATTCTTGGTGGTAATTCCAATAAATCGAGAAGTTATTGAAATCCAGGGATACAAATGCGCTGGAGAATGTTTGGTAATGAAAACAATTAATTATTCTGACTCCAGAGGGCAAAATCATCACGAAGAGAATAAATTAAACGCGTAAAAGCCTCTTACAAGAGTGTCGATTCGAAGGTCATCCCCCTGACAATTTCTGCTAAATAGATCAGTTCACTATTGCAAATGTTGTCGGTGTAGTTTTTTTTTTTTTTTCCCAACTGAATTTCTGCAGCCACAAGGAAAATATGAAAACAACTCTTGTAAGTTGACTTACAAGACTGAAATCTGGTTTAGCTGTGACTATATGAGATTTACATCACGCTGGTGACAAGTCATTTATCTCTTTCCGTTGATAGACAGTGATGTATTCATCTGAACTTCACAGCCTTGAATCAGTAGAAGAGACATAAATATTCTCAGGAGAAACTTGCAGCTGTAATAAATGATGTTTGTTGGTGTTGTTCTTGCTTAATGCTCAACGTTTTAATCCAGTCTCCTATATAATGTGTTCAGTAATGAGATCTAGAGCTGCTAATAGACATGTTTTCTTAGGACAGAACCAGGCTAGCTGTTTCCAGTCTTTGCGCTGACCTAAGCTAACTGACCATTCAGCTTCATATTGCCTGTACAGACATGAAAGTGGCATCAATCTTCTCATCTAACTATTGAAAAGCAAAAATCTTCAAATATTCTTTTTAATGTCCAGATACAGGCCAATTGTAATAAAATAATCATTAAAAAATAAATCCACCCTGTTCACCCTTCTAACTACATCACTCTCCAGCCTCACACCTTTTGAGAGGTTACATCACCATGTTGCAAAATCATCAAGCTTCACTAGGCAGCAACTGTAGGGACAAATTCATTTTTGCTGTGTGCTTTCTAGATTTAGCAGTTTGGTTTTTTTTTCTCACTCCTCTGCACTTTTTCTTTTTTTAATTTAGTGTCATTAAGTGTGCTTCTGTGTGCTCTGGTCCACACACCCATGCCATTATGTACAGGATGTGCAGAGAGTAGTTTCTCCTCTCTGAGTCACCACCTCTTCTAACAATGTAATAAAAATTAAACTGATAATTCAGCAAATTGATTCGACTGATAAAGTAGAAGATGAATGCAAAGTCACTTGACTACCAAACACGTTACTGTAAAGTATGGTACATTGTCTATCAATTGTTACAGTATTCACAGTTAGGACTGCAACTAAACAGTAATTTCATAATCAAATAATATGAAGATCATTTTGTAATTAAACTTTTAATTGTTTTGTCCGTAACGTTTCAGAAATTGGTTCAAACTTGCCGCCGTAATTTCATAAAGCCCCAGTGTTCTTCAAATCACTTCTTCTAACCAACTGCTTGGTTAAACTGATCTGTTCTGTTAAACTTCTGTTTAAAAAATGTTGTAAAACTTTGTAAATGCGTTTGCAAGCCAAGACAAGAACAAACAAACTGGCTGTTGGACAAGTCTGTTCGACTTTGGCAAAATATCTTGTCTCTGAACTTCAGCCTCCAAACCTCACCAGAACAGAGTGTGACAGCTCTTAGCGGTGGATCACTCCGCTCATGTGTCGATGAAGAACACAGCTAGATGAAAGAACTAAAGTGAAATGTCAAATATATCTTGGGCTGCGTTATAAGAGGCAGCTCGTAGCCTTCATGACATTTCATGTAGCATACTTATTGTAAGAGATTTGTATTCTAGATCTGAAATGTTCTCACAACAATATCTTATCCAGAGGCTAATTCATTTTAGGTTTGTTGGTACTTCATTCACTGTATTTTTAAATGTGCATTGTTTTGTTCAGCCCTCTTTTGGGGTCAGGGTTTATTTTTAAGGACTTGAAAGACAAGCATGAAGCTTTATGTTACATTTGCATGGCACCACTCTAGAAAGTCTGGATACGCCCCTGGACAAGAGACTCTGGTCTGTACTGCTGCGTTTGATGTCTGTCTGACTGTTTGTGTTCACCCACCATCACTCTACTTCCAGCTGCTTGAATTTGCCTTCATAGATCATGTGACCACATGCCAGATTTGTAATGTGCAGTTCATGTGTGCAGTCAGTGTACAAAGCCAATCTGTTCACACCCCGAAAACCTCTATAAATTCAGTCAAATTCTGCTCACAGACCTCTCAGCCAGACGCCATGAGTCGTGTGAACAGAAACAAAATTTTTCATGCATAAGATCGTAGCTGCATTTTTCCTCTCAGCAGATCTTTCTATCTATACGACAGTAGACCTGGCTGTCAGCATTCGATTTGTCTTTATTGAGTCAGCTGTTGCTTATGTGAAGTTATGATGGAGGAGGGTGGAGATGGATTACAGGGTGAGACTCGATGAGACAGAAGTGAATTACTGCAGCCTTGAAACAAGATTCATCAAAGCTAACTCTAATTTAGATCTTCTATCAAAATAGATTTTCCCGACCTTCACTCACCATTAATCTATCGCTGATACAGAGGAAACTTGTACTGTAGTTGCATGCCACAAAGTACTGCATGTTTAATCCAGAAAAAACAACATGAATGCTATGCTTCTGCCATTAAAAAGGTAGGGAGACTTTTAAACCTCAGATTTCCGACCATCCTTGAATGAACCACCAATGTAAATTTATGATCTCTACAGTTTATCTCACTTAAGGCCCGTTCTCAGGATGGGTATTACCTGGTCGCCTCCTGTGATTTGTAATAATTGTAGAGGTTGTCTGCGCTCTTCATCACATGGGAATCTGCTGGGTTTGTAATGTGTAAAATGAAAAATGAATCCTTGTTTGGACAGGATTTATGTCTCCAGGGGAAGTCAGGTATTAATATTTAATATTACCTGTACTAAACAGAGATGTTAAGCCTGCACAGATTGCATGTGTGTTTGATATTTCTTGTACTACCCACCACCATCCATTTTGTAAGTGCCAACAGCCATGTGAGGACGTGAGATTCAGCTGTATGCGTAGATATTGGCCAAGTTTCTATCAAACTGAGTGCTTTAAAGTTTTAAAAAATTTCCATAAAATCTGCCCAATGAGCGTTTCCATCCATTGTTATGTGAATATAAGGGAGTTTTATTCTACAAGATAAACAGTGGGTGACGCTAAACCTCCAGTCAGATTTCATTAAACACTGCAGAAGAAGATACAGAAATATGGCATTTGTTTGTTTCATGTATTGATTTCAGAATTACAGCCTCTTCATCACTCCACACAGATTTGATGTTTTCATCTGCCGCTATTTTCTTTCATGTCTTCAGTGAGGCAAAATCACTGTCGGGCATTTGAGTCAGATGCTTCATGGCCTTTCTTCAAATTTCTGGCATTTCCACCACAGGCATCCCTTTTCTGCACATTTTCTACTTCATAGGGCTAGAAATTTGAATTTGAATTTTTTTTCCACACAGATGACTGGAAATTTAGTCATTTCTGTCACACTCATCATATCTCCTTCCATTATTTGCACACTCCTCCATTAAAATTCATATGCGATAAAGACAGGAATACTCTTCAGTGTTGACAGGCAGGAAGTGCTTCACATCACGTGCCAAAGGCTTATAAATCTTATTGTTAATCACATGATGTCCCTAGATAACCATATTCAAGTTTGAGTTGGGCTTTGGGCAGATATTGTAGAATCATTTATCATGTTATTTATTTATTTTTGTTTAATTAGCGTGTCTATTATTCATCTCCAAGCACTCCAGTTTAAAGTTCACAGAGTTTAATGTCACAAAGTCGCTAAAATCACTTTGTCAAAATTGCAATGAAAGTCCTCTGATAATCACACAATCCTCTCTGCAAAGGCTGTAGTTGAGCCTTGGCCTTTGAGATTTAAAATGGAAAATTACCTTAATACCGTTCCATCATCCTGTGCATGAAACGTCTGAGTAAATGACAAATTCTAAATGGATTATTTAACTATTATTAGTGACACCAGTGACCTAAGTTTACAGTCGGCATCTTGTTTCTCTCTCTTGCATGCGTGCTTGCACTCCATGTGGTGAGCTAGCATTTGGCATCATCCAAAACAGTCAACATGGTTAGGACCGAACACAGCCTCCAGACTGGTATATTTCATATGATTTATATTTATATTATGATTTACAACAGCTTTCAATCAGGACTCTTCACTCCATAGACAACAAAGACATGGCGGGTTCAGAAAAGGACAAAGGAGGCATGAAGCAGGAGAGGAGCCAAAAAGAGGTGAGCCATCAGTCAGAAACCTCATCCTTGGAAGCCTGAGTAGAGTTTACAGTGGGGTCAGCCCTGAGTTGGCAGGAACTAGACCTAGGAAGAAAGCCACC
Source organism: Nibea coibor (assembly GCA_023373845.1). Classification (NCBI taxonomy): domain Eukaryota; kingdom Metazoa; phylum Chordata; class Actinopteri; family Sciaenidae; genus Nibea; species Nibea coibor. The sequence goes on along the minus strand of CM041738.1, from coordinate 8,835,296 downwards.
TTGATACTGTAATCTCTTTGTTTCCTGTCATCAAACTGGCTGTGTTTGGTCTCGGTATGCTCACTGGGAGGCTGTGGCTCAACATCCACATCCCCAAAAACGTTCACTGCTGGTTATCCTGCTCTGGGTCTGCAAACCAACTTCATGGTCCGAAGCTCTTATGCTAGAGGTGTAAACACCAACACTTCCCTGGTGCTTCAAGTTTCCAGTCTGGGCAGAGTCAAGCTGCATGGCTAACTTACTAGCTAACAGCAGCTGTAGTCAGCAGTTATTTTGGCAACAAGTAAAGCTATCTGTTCATCCAAAGGCTCAATGAGTCACTGAGTTGAGGCAGCTGAAAATATTTAGTTTTAGTTTAGTTGTGTGTTTGTACAGTGATTAGTGAGTCTCAGCCCCCAGAAACACTTGGATCAATCATGTTTTCCAATGTAATTCTTGTCTCATGTCTGATAAATATGAGATTCTTTGAATTCAGTGCCCCACATTGTTATTTTATAAACCATTGTAGCTGTAATACTCCATAAAGACTTTCCTGAGGTGGATTTTGGTGTAAATACTGTAGGATGGAAAAATGATGACGTGTGGTTCTAACTGATCAAGGTTTCTCTTTCGAAACTGTTAAAAGAAGGACAAAACTGTTTTCAGATGTTTACAAAAGCCAGGAAAAAGAAAAGAATAAAATACTGAATAGGATATTTGATTAGAAACATAAAATGTGTGTTCAATGAATAGACACAAAAAAAGAGGAAATAAGGGTGACACATCTACTCACTTTAATGAGGTGCATTCTTTTTTTATTACTTGAAAAAACGTTTTCAACTATCGTGCAGGTCTTCTGGTATAATTAGTATTCACATGTAAAGTGAGATCCACCTTCTGTACTTGTTATCGAGTTTAAATCACTGAAAAAGAGATTGTAAAAGTGTTTCCCAAGTTTCCCAAGTTTTCAAACTAGTCAAGCTTTTCTCACCGGGGTAAGATTTAGGACTGCACGGTTGCTGTCAAAGAGCATCTCAGTGTCTGGTGAGAACAAGTTTTCACATGACTCAGTTGTCGTTTGATGTTTCTGACACATGTGAGTGTCAAATACCTCATGTTCCTGACAAACCGACCTTGTCTTCTGGGAATTACATTTGTATGCTTCAAAACTGTTATAAGCCGGGACAGCATAATTCCTGCCTGGATTATGTCCACAGATGTACAATAAATGAAACACGACGTAGGGCTTGGTAAGGTAGGCAGGATCCAAGATCCAGGGCAAGAAAAGCACTACAGTTAAGCTTAGGGAAACATTTCAGTTAAATGATAATAATGTAATTCAATGTAGTCACTACAAGTGGATAGTGTATTGTAAGATTGCTTAATTTGGGGGAAAACAAATATGTCTGTTTCCCGTAAACATTTTACTGTTATGTTCAGTGTCAACATTTTTCCAGGTTGCCAAGTACGTTAATAAACATTTCTTCACCGTGTCCATGGAAGACATGATGGTCAGCATTACCATTCCCTCAAATCATAATTGCTGAGTTTCTTGTATATAAACAGAATGTCTAGGAGACAGTGAAGCTGAGGAGCCGGTCTTTTTACTTATTAAGATTGTGATCGTCTCTGTAAACATTCACTTGCATATAAACACAGAATCTGTAGGCAAGAGACCAATATGTTGGCACCGGAAGGGTTCTAGTTTCCGTTTGTAGTTCGAGTAGGACTGACCAGTCATGTTTGAGTGGGCTTTCGTTCCGTCTGTGTGGAGAGAAAAAAAAACAGAAAGTACTGACCAAATGTAGTGTTGAAAACCCACTCATCTGACACCGATTTTTTCTGAAGTTATCTCTCTTCATATGCAGATGTCTGTTTATAGAAACTAGCAGAAATCTGTCTTCCATGTTATTCTCATGTATCAAACTGCAGTATTTTGGTAAAATGGCTCTCAAAATATTTGCCCTTGTCTGATATGATCCTGGGCCGTTCATGCAATATGATATCGTATATGATATTTTCATATACATGGATTTAATATAAATAAAACCATTAAAAGGAGAGGTAGGAAACTAAAGACTCATACAGAGACCCCTCCTACAATTCCAAGCAGGATAACAGGATGAGGATAATGAGGGGAATATGAGCACATCATATGAAATGCTATTTTGTATTTGTGAATTCCCATTTGATTTAAATGAACCACACTAAACACACAACTGATTTTGGTCATATTATGGAGCGGTTCATGCCTAAAGCACCAGCATCCCCATTTCCTGTCTGCGTCTGTTCTTGGTGCAAGCCATCAAATATTCACAAATGCCTCTAGAATGCAAATGCTTAGCATAAAAGTAGATTCAATCCATTTTAAGATGCTTGGTTTGTGTTTGCACAAGCATGTCTCAGCTGAATTGTACACGGTGGAGACAACAACAACAACAAATTGTGCATCACAACTGCAGAACTGTTTCTTTTCAGTTAACATCTATAGTCGTCTGAGGGTAGACGTGGTGCATTTGTTGCTGTTAGAAATGAGTGTACTGCATTGTGTATGCAGTCCTGCAACACGTGGTCACAGGTTCATTTTCCTCTTGTGAATTAGATCCACAAAAATAACAAACCTGTAGTGTATCTTGAATTGTGAGATCAGGGTGTTAACAACAGTTTACTAAAACCATGCCCCAGTGTAGCCTTTTTTATAAGATGGCATGGTGTTGGATCTTCTGACAAAGCATGATATAGCCCTCAGGCAGTGCTTTGTCAGTCTGGCACAGCGGGCAGTGGCTGCCATCAGCAACCAGCCAGCAGCCATTCAGTCTGCCTGGCCTGAGGTGCAAACCATCACTGTGCAAAAACTCCCGTCATGTTCTTTTGTGGGGCATCTGCTGCGTGGTGATAAGGACTGGGCTGTCTCACTTTTTGCGACACGGCACAGAGTTTTTGAGCTAATTATATATCGCATTGTATTGTTGTAGGAATTAATGTTAGATAAAACTCTTCCTCAATCTATGCGCTCTGAGTCTTGACACATGAGCACAGAGCGGGGCAGAGAACAAGGCTTTTTTTTCAAAGGGATGTGTGAAACATAACAGCACATCTGCTTCGCAGTGATTACAAAACTGAAACACAGAGAAACTGAACCTTCAGCTTTCAGTACGGCGAGCTCTCGGTGCCCCTCAGCAGCCTCAGGTTCAACGCTAGTCTCGCTGGACTTCTCAGCCATCATTTTTTTACAGGCTGGAGAACTTTTCCTGTTGGTTGTTGGTTCACTTGTTGTCAAGACAACAGTTATCTTTGGCGTAGTTGAGGATGATTCAAAATATACAGCTGGTGTCCAGTGTTGTTAGCCATCTGTTAGTTGACTCCCTGGCTTTGTACGTTACTTCACCTTCTACTTTTTATGTTTGGAATAGATAAACTGAGCAGAAGGACGGGGCCTCCCAAATATCGAATGCTTTATTTGGGAGCATAATAAGCGTTACTGTATGTGGGCTTGTGGAAAAATAGAATAAAATTTTACAGGGCTATACAGACTGATGACATATTCCTCTTAATGGCACACCACGATAGCACATTCCCTAACAATGCTGGCTCTCAGATGTCAAATATGTCCAAAAACTGTTTTATCCTCTATGGCCAAATAAAATATATAATATATATATTTATATATGCATAGCAGCTACATCATTATAGTTGCTATTTTCTGACGGAAATTCTGAAATTCAAATTTAACTCTGACTAACACAGTTAGCGTGTTCATCTTCAGAAGATAAACTCTTTTGTAACAGACTCACAACCGCTGTGATAACTCTGGTGTTTGACTCATTTGTTTATCGCTGGCAGCCTTTTTTCACCAGAGAATTGGTAAGCCTCATTACTGGCCTTTAGCTTATTTCTTCACCCTTAACGAGTGATGTGAAAGGTGTAACACATTTAGCCAGCTGGTTGTGTGACTGCAGACAGCCTGGGGCTATTTTTCTCCATTTCCTCATGAATGAGCACGCCAGTTCATACTTGCATGGGGGCTGTGAGCTTTTATATGACTGGGGTTAATGATACCGATGATAATAAAATGCATTTTATTTTGTGTCAAGTTCTGACGTATTTTTCCAGTATCTTTCATTTCATCCCTTTGTTTTTGTTTACGATGTGTTATATCCCTATTTCATATCCTTCAGGGGCATTTTGTATTTTTATTTGGATTTTACAGTCAATAATATATGGCTATAGTTTGGTTCACAGTTTTACAGTTGAAACACTGTAGCAATCACTTTGGGCTTTTGCTTTCTAGTATGAGCATCAATGTTTTTCTTGCCTTTCTTCACCAACAAATCAGCGGTGCAAGACATTGGCATATCCATCGACAGAGGAGCATTGTTGTGAAGTTGTTGTCAATCAAGTGTCATCAAAGCCCAAAAGAGCTGAATTTTTTTCCCCAGCCAATCACTGCACCATCACGTCTATTGACGTGTGCACCCACAGTCCAAAAAACAGCAACAACAAAGAAGTGAGTGTAGCTGGTGGAGTATCTGCAATGAAAACCTGTGCATTATTGTGCTCTGACAGAGCGAGGAAACACATGCAGTATGCTAAACAGCACTGTTACCTCAAAACATTCAACATGAACTGTGTGAAAATCATTTTTGTTTCCTGTTAAACGCTTAACTTTCCACAGAAATTGGATTCTAAACTTCAGTTCGTGATTCTGTGTTCACAGGATGACATGTTTATTTCTACATGAAAGTGAGAGTAAGACAGACAGGGAGAACATAAAACAACACAAAGATGAGATGAAAATGAAACCTCAAAGGGCTTATTAAAAAATCTCTCCAATAAAGACAAGGGCAAAATGAGGAAACTGACTGAAGGGAAGAGTGTTGCAGAAATATGCTTGTGTTTTGTCACCATAAGCTATAAAATTACAGACATAATACTGTAAGCAAAATAGATATAAATAGAGCTGATATCAGTGCTGCATGTAAAGTGATACATAGCATATCTAATTTCAAACCCACATCAATGTCGTTGGAAATGTTCAATAAAGGATACAATTAGCATCACTTTATTCATGTTACTGTCTTTGTGCCTGTGCGAAATGTCCATGAGTGTGCATCTAGTTGATGAAGTGCTTGATTGACTTAATTAAATTCCAGGTAAATTAGATAATCTGCTTCCACATAATCAAAGGTGACACTAATTTACCATTAAGCCCATGTGCGAGCAATTTAAAGTACAACAACAACAAAATGAAAACCAAAAATAAAAAGTCTGAATGTGTGGGGTTTCTGAGGGGGGGTGGTGTCTGGTTGAATTTAGTGGCAATTGGGTTTGACGACAACTTTATCACATTTCAAGCTGGTTTTATCCCTCCTCCACAGTCAGCTCTGCAGTTTGACCTCGCCGGTCATTTCTCCTCCTCTGAACAGAAATGGAGAAATCTTGATTGATTTCGTCGTCCAGGCCTTCAGCGAACTTGCAGATGTTGAGGATGGATAGGCAGTTATCAGACTTTAAGAGCTTGACCGTTATTTGCCTGAGCCTATCTACACCATGAGGCCATTTCTGCTTCCCAGCATTTGTCTCGCTTTCTCTCGCTTCACTTTCTAGTCAGCATTTCATTTTTGTTACATAAATGTCTTTATTCAGCTCTGACCTCCCGGAAAGCACAAAGGTCCACTCTGCTTGTTATATTTTGTAACATAAATGTATTAATTGATGCAAAAAATGAAGTACAGTGATTGTAAATTCCAGGAGTGATGTGGTCGGTTGGCCGTAAGTCCTTGATTTGTAAACAGTGACTGTAATTCATCTTACACACAAACGTAATCAACTACTACTCTATGAGTGAAAGGTTTATTGAGCTACTAACTACACCCACAACTTACAAATGAATCATTAAATTCTGTGATGAATGGACGAGGTCTGCCATCTACCAGAAAAGACAGTCACTGATATCTTTTATATCCAGATGGACTAACTTGTGGGAGTGGGGTAGACCACCAAGTGGATAAAAAGCTGCAACATTAGCCAATGAAATGAATTTACAGTACCAATGAGAGAAACTAAAGAAAATAGGAGACAGATCCATTTCTAATGCTTCTTAATCACTAGCATCGCTCTGTAGCATTAACCTCCCTGTGTCAGGGGAAAAAGTCAAATTTCACTTGGTGGTTCAGATGGACAGGGGGAAATCAGTGCCAATTCTCATGTTGGACACTCCCTGGAGATCTGTCTGGCCTAGTCACTCACTCTCCCTCTCTTGTTAAAGTTAAAATGTTTATAAAGTCTACTTCTCCTGCTTCTCCTGCATTTGAATGCTTGGCCTTCCGAGCTGCTCGAGGGCACCAAACACATCTGTGCCACACAGAATGTCATCCACTGACTGACACCTGATACACAGACTCAGAGTACATGAGTACACTTAAAAAGCAGATTAAGGACCCGATTACACATATAGAGTACATGGCCAGAAGAAATACATCCAGGGAAATCAGGTTTCTCTAATCCGCTAACTTGATTACAGAAGACAAGTTCCATGTACCCCTGACAGAAATGAAGTTACTGTAGAAAGGTGACTGTAATCTGGTTAGTAAGTAAGTGTTTAGTAGTAATTAATGTGAATGCAGTGGGAAAAAAAACAGCTCTGTAATTGTTTCAAACAACAGAAAACGAAATCAAATGCTCCACTTCACGGGGTGTAAAGAGTGTGAATGGTAGATTTTTGTGCTATGTGCTGTTTGTCAGCTCTTGCGTCAGGGGAGAGTCACATCTAAAAGCACAAACCCTGGGAGATGAGCAGCTTTCAGAATAGAGACTCTCACAATAGCTGTGGTTGACAAGTGACCTGTGCCTTATTTTCCTCAAAACTCCCCGAGTGAAAAATCAAGGAGCTCTTCACCTGAATAATTGATATATGCCTCATACCAGCCATCAAGAGGCTGCGATCAAAAATGAAACATAAAATGAAATGCTATATGTCTCTGTCTGCCATCCAAATCCATGTAGACTTCATTAATATAGAGCAGAGACTTCTGTATCTACACACAGCGGGTTAAAAAAAAAGACAAATTTCACAGTGTGTCAAAGATTCTGTTACTGCTCGTCAGTGAAATATTTAACACTGTATGTCAGAAACCTTCACACATCTTAAGATCTTTTCCTATTCGTTAAAAAAAAAATATCTTCATGGAATAGTGCCATTGTAGGTTAACATTTTTGTGTAGCTCGGCTGAAATAGTCTACATTGCTAGAAAGTCATCAAATAGTAAAATAATAATAAAAAATAAAAAAACACAGGGAGAGAACTGTGAGAACACAGTAGATCTTCTGTCAAAGGTGAAATAATTTTTAATAATATTATCATTTTGCACTTTAGTAAAATATATATTTCAATTTGATGTATTGGCTGCTTTGATTTTCATTCATGTACTGTTTCTAAGTGTTTATTTGCTGATGTTTGTAGTTTAATCTGATGGATCGGCAGAAGGAACTTTTTCTGTTTAAAAATCTTCAGCATCCTGACAAAATCCCCCCAAAAAGGCACAGATACTAAAGTTGTCAGTTCAAAGTATTTTCATTTTTTATGTGTGTCACACAAACACATGCTTTTCCTTTCTAACCATCAGCAAGTAAAAAGCTGTCAAAGCGATTTTGACAAATAGCCCAATATATACTGGATAAACTGTGAGACATTCACATGTTTTCTAACAAGTTTGGTTATCATGAAGTTTCTTGTTGAAATTTGCTGCTTTAAGGGAACTTTTCCAGTAACTATTGGGTAGACTGGCCTGATATTTCATAAAAAAATAATGTTAGCATGCTAACACACTAAGCTAACATGGTGAACATTACCTGCTAAACACAAGTATTATCAAGTATACAAGCTCAAGTGCCTATGTGAAGAGATTTATTTATTAATGTAAATACATGCATTTATTGGTGTGGGAGCTATTTACTTTTAACGTTTACTTTTCGAGCGATGACATGTTGAATTATTCACTCCGCTCACTCCATTGCTAATGTAGCCAGCAGAACAGACACTGTAGGCTGATCTGGCAGCTGCAGACCATCTGTAAATGAAGACGGTGCACAAAGACAGAAAATCCCTGTCGACACAGGTTGGGCAGGTCGTAGCGCAACTTAATAGAAAATACAAAACTCACATAGCAGCGAATAAGTTATAAATAACTTAAAGAATAAAGAAACATTGTGTGCAACAGTCCACCTTCTCTTCCCAACCCTCGCTGTCACTTTCTTTTTCAAACTCACACACATGCCGGCGAGAGCATGCAGCTCGGCTGGTCACTCTGTAGCGAGATGAAAAAGGTTCAACCCTGGAAGTGCGGACATTTGTACACAGTGCAGCCAAACACCAGCCTAAAAAATACAGTATGGGCATATGGATCTGTGATTCAGTAGTGCATGTATCTGAGTGTCTTGAATGAAGGGTTATTGAAGGGTTTTGCTGTAATTCAACAATAAAGAACAAATTTGGGCCTAGAACTTCTCATTACTGTGGCGGCGGAGGAAGAGAGTGCTCTGACAGCTTCTTGACCAACATTCCTCTAGCATTTAGTGTGTTGCTGTATTAGTGAAAGAAATTGATTAAAAATGTGTCTGGTTGTGTTTAGAGTTGCGCCCCTCACTTTAACTTTGGAGAGACAGACAATTCAATGCCCTCGTCCTCCAAAGGTTGCTCCCGTGCCTCATTGTTTGTGATTAGTTGCCTTTTCTGTTCAGTTTTTGAGTGATGCTGAAATATCTCATTGGCTCATTGTCTGTTCTCATTGTTCTGCTCATGCATCTGTCAAAATGTTCTTTTTGTTTTGTGACTATTTGAACATCTCAACAGTGATCACGTAAAAAAAGCATTGTTCGAGTTTTTAAAATATCTTTTCATTCTTTATTCATCAAGATCTCTTATTGTGTTATTAAATGCTCTGAAAGCTCAGCCACAAATATTTTTTTTTAAAACCTATTATAGGAAAAATAGGTCTTAAAAATTTCCAGGGGGTTATACTTTGATTGATTCCCAATAAATGAATGAAGTGATAGATTAATGGCATTCATTCCCTCCATTTTTCCTTGCTTTAGGCTACATCAGTTTATTTTTCTGCTCTCGGGTGAATGCTGTGAAATATTTTTGATTTATATCCTGCACTGATGAGTGATTTTCTGAGAAGAGGCTATAATGCAGACTCCAGTATATAAAGAAAACAGCCCCCCGTAAAAGGACAAATGATGTTAAACGCAGGGCGCCGATAAAACTTGTGAGATAAAAAGTGAAAAGATACAGTGAAGAAGCTTCTTTTTTTTTCACGGGCTCCATGCTGAGGGAGTCAGATCTGATAGTAGGTTATAGAAAAGGCATCTCAGATGAGTGAATTTAATGGAATAACGAATCCCGCTTTTCAAGTTGAACAGTGGGAATGAGAAATGTTGCACAGTAGTCAACATGTCCAAAGCTTGATATCAAATAATATCTGCACTGTCTCATAATGTCTGCACTTCAAAAGAAGGAAAATATTGCAGCTAGTTGCTCAGAATTTGACAGCGTTAATGATGTTAAATTTTGAGGGGATAATCTTTATCCAAAAGGATGAAAAAGCACAAAGAAAGGCTTTGTATGCTGAAGGGCATGGGTGATTTCAGTGCTTTAATGAGGAGAAATGAACAAAAGGGGTAGAGATGACAAAGACCGCTGCAAGTAAACATGACCCTCCTTCTAAATTCTGCCACTGCATATCCCCTCCTGGGAATAAACAAAGAAAAAGACAAAGCCACACGCCCCTCTCCTCTTTCAAGAGGAAATGTCAGTGTGACATGCCAGCTACTGATGCGTCCTAATGAGAGAATTTCCCCCTCCTCCAGAGCCAGTTGCAGGGCCCCATACAGCACCTATACAGTGGTGGACCCAGTAAACAGACTAATTGCTTATTAGCTGTATTTACTGTCATGGAACAGAAGACTTCCAGTGAGAGGAGGAATAATATAGTATAAACTGTAACGGTGCTGTCTAAGTATGCATAGATGAACACGGTCAGTGTGTAAGAGCTGCAGTGCTCTGCAAACACACGTATTTTCTTCATAATACACTTTTACATTAGTGCGTAGGTGGACTAGTAGAGCTTAGGATGTCAAGTGTTGAGTCATATTATAAGTAAGCCAGTAAATGCGTACTTCTACAAAGCAGCTCAGGTTATTATGATTTTTTTTTTCATCAGGATTCTATTTAAACCTGCATTTACTTATTTATTTTTATGATATAGATGTAAAATACAGCACTGACAGGTTATCATCTCATAATGTTAAAAAATGTTACATTTATTTGCAGTCGTTAGCCCTTGGTGGTTTTCAGGTCACATCCCCATAGAAACGCCTGTTTGAAGGGCGCCCGCCAGCTGAGCCAAGTTAGTGAGCAATTTTCAACACAGACTTAGTATTGTTGTTCTCCATTGGTGGAACAACCTACCAGTTTCTGCCTAGTTTCTTCTAGTCCTGAGGACCCAGCTCTTCAGAGAGTACCTCCTCTTCTAGCACTCCCACTAGCTGGATGTGCTAAGTCTATCCCCTCTTAAACTGTCACCTTATTCTTTGCAAGTAGTACTTACAGTAACGTTTTTGTAAGTCACTTTGGATAGAAGTGTCAGCGAAATGACTAAATGTAAAATGTAAGTGTAAGTTTGTTTAGCTAAAGTTCCAGATAGTTGTTTTTTGAGACAAGTCTGGGCCACGCGGTGTGCACGACTTAGTGGCAAGTGCACACACATTGCATTGTGTCTGGATGGACCATTATGCTTCTATAGAATGTGAAATCCAAATCAGTCAGAATAAAATCCATTCAGTATATGAAATACAAAAAAATATATAAATCCTGAGAGGAGTGTCTGGCTCTTTAGCTATTTAATGCATAGCTAGTTGCTACATTTGTGTGCTGTTGATGTTGTTAATCACATATTTGAAAACATCAGCCTACTGGTAAAAAACTGTTTGACATGAGATTGAAATGAACAGGCCCAAAAAACAAGACAAGTGAAAGTCTTTGTAGAGCTCAAAGGATCTGCAGAGCGAGGTGATGATTCTTTGCAGGTACCCTGACACCCTGGTTTATTTAGTAATACAGTAATCCACTAAACAAAAACTACTGCTGTAATGAACAAAAACCTTTCCACAATGACACGACATCCTGTCATAAAACCAACTGTGTTGTTGTGAATATTGCTATATTCGTAGTCTAGCATGTAAAGCAAAATATGCAGGCCAAACATTGGTGTTGATTCAATAAGTGGAGGATTGGCAGACTGACAGGCAGTGTGCATCATTCTCTGCTTTTTGTTTCTGCTTATTTATTCTGGTTTGAGGAATATTTGCATCCAAGTATGGTCACACACTATCAACAAATTGGATTTATTTTGTTTTGTAATTTTCCATCTCAAGAGAATGCAACAGCAATACAAAGAGTTGCAGCATACACAGATAAAAAGCAGTTATATAAATGAAAAACAGCTTATGCACTGAAGACTCTGTTTCCTTCAGTCTTAAGTCTAGACTGTGGACGAGCCGGGAGGTTGTTTTCCCGAAGATCTAACACTCTCCCAGTCTGGCTCTTGGGGACGTGAGATATGATTTAGAACAAGGCGATGCCGTGATCAATTAAATCTTTAAATTGATTCTGAACCTCAGAGGCAGCCAGTGCACAGAGAATAAAAGGGAGTAATATGATTGTTTTTTGTAGCCTCTGTTAGGAGGCTAACAGAAATATTTCCTTCTACTTGCAGCTAAAATGGTAAAGGCAGGACAGGAACGAGTTTAATCATAAAGAGATGCAAGCATGACCTACCTCTGTGATGCTGTAAGATGAGAGCACTTTCATCATGATAGTATTTTTGAACCTGTCTCCTCACATGCTAACCTCACGTCATGTCGAATAAAATACAAGATACACATGTAACAGTATTTGAAAGAGGTGGAAAGGTCTGTGTCACATTATTCCAAAATGGGAACTGGTGATAGGCACAATATGGTGTCGTGGAGCTATGTAACTGTGAGTTGCTGGTGGAAATAAAATAAGTAGGAGGAAGTCCAGTCACAATTGTATTAAATATTTAAAGAATCTCAATCATTTGAATGAGGTAATGCAGGGGGCAAAAAAAACACAGGGCTATCCAGCAAAAAAGTTGAATCTGGTGGAAGTTGAAACTTCTAGCAAGGTGCTGCAGTGGCCCATCAAGTACATGCAAGAACTCTTTCTTATTAAATAAAACATTTGCAGCAGACTCTCCAGAGTTTCCCATCATTTTTGTTATGAGTGTCATAAAGGACGCGTTGTGTTATAGTGAAGTTTCGCCTTCACTATATGAATCTGTTACTTAAGCTTTCCTAGATCTTATTTTAATTTTTTGTCTCACTGGTTGCTGAATCATCACACCTCTTTTTATTCTTTCCTTTGCAAGGTAAAGTTTTTCTCAAAGAGTGCTTTTGTAATATTAAGAAATCATATACAGTGTATAAACTTGTTTTAATGTCCATTGGAGTGAGTTATGGTGGCAGATATCTCTCTAAGTTGTTCCATCTTTTTTCGTGTTGCCTTTTATTTCTACAACTACTAGATATCCCAATTTTGGATGACTAGATTTGAATCCAGATTCTTGATGGTTCTAATATTTGCAGACTTATTGTGTCGTTTATTTTTGCAAGAACTGATAATGTTTAAAAGAGCAAATAAACAGTTTTAACTTGCACATTTATGATTGTAATTACATTTGTGGCTCAACACTACTACACTGCATGTTATTTGTGAACACTATATCTGAATTATGTGACCAAGGGGAACTATGTATAGATGTAAAGATATCGCACAGATGATAGAACCTCAGTGAAAAACACATGTAATATGTGCTGCAGAATGTGAGCAGCTAAGTGACGGAAAAGGTCATGTCTAGTGTTATCCAGTGCTAAGCCATGTACTGTGTACCTAATCAGTCAGTGGATGTGGAGATGTGTCAGTATGTGATTAAAGCTGGGCAATATGGTTGAAATCGATATTACAATATTAAGACTATTGATAGCGAAATCAATATAAACACAGTTGCTGCCGTTCTGCTGTCACGTATTACATCTGAAATGAAACAAGAACTTAGCTGATTCTTTTTCAATCGTTTTATTATTAAAATGTGGCAAAATTATTCATTTGGATATTGTTAAATGATCCCATGATATGTTGAGGGTATAAACACTTAAAATATTTATTAACATTGCAGTATTTTTCAACGCGTGACGACATTTAAAAATCTCAAAAATGGGAAGATGTGAAAAGAAGCTCAAAGATCAGCAGCTGTTGTAACAAGCTGCTGTTCAGATGTGTAGTCTTGGGCTGCTCTGCAGAAAATGCATTTGGCAACGTGACTGTGGCAGCGTGCAGAGGATTTTCCGTGTTATTGTCATAACTGCCTTCAGTGTGAAAAGTTTTTTTAAATGCTTGTTCCTCTCTAACCGACAGCATCTTTGATAACAAGTTGTCGAAACACCGGTGTGTCCTCAAATTTTCATGTGTATGATGAGACTTGTTGTTTTATAGACTGAGGTCTACGTCAAGGTCTCCTCCTGCCTCTCAGTCGAAATGAATATGCAATGACTATTTAGACTGTTTGATGTTGTGACTTCATGCTCCGCTCTCATTATTTTGGACGTAAAACGACACAGTGACTGACAGTAAATCGCTGTTAGCTGTAATTGGAGGGCATTTACAGACAAACAACTACAGACTTCAGATTTAAATGGTTGTCTGGTGTCAAGGTCAAACAACAATCTTTGTCTGATTAGAACAACATTCACTCATCAGCAGCTTAGTTTGGAGTCAAATATCTTAAATTGACTTAAATGACTTCTACAGGAGCGGCCTAAAGTAACTCTGTCTCTCCGGGTTATAGTGACAATTGATGTTACTCTGTATCTCTATGAGAGTTCAGTCAGAATGCCAGTAGTCTCTAAATTATTAATGCAAAACACAGAAGTGAACTGAAGTATGGAGCAGTATAGAAACATGTAAGCCGGGCTGTTTACATTAATCCTTAAATTCATGTTTTTTAGCCTACATACCTCAGGTCTTTAGAGACAGAGTGGCATAGAATGATATTCAAAATAAAATATTGCCTGCAAACTTAAGTATAATCTGCCAAAAACATATTTTTGGCATTAATTGCTTTCACTGTAGTAATGTTTATATGCATATTCTACAGTGCTATAACTTTGCCCTGGTTCCTGATAATGACGAAGCCATTTCTGCAAACGCTCTTCCATTTCTACACACGTTTCCCAGAGCGGCACTTAAGAGCGAGTGCACGTGCGCGCCTTTAAAAGCTTTTTAACGTCAGCTGCTCATGATGTTGAAGATAATACGCTTTAAAGTAACTTCACCCGTTCAACTGTCTGTAAGCATATATATGCATAGATCCAAAGCATAAATGATATAAACAAATGATTGGAATTATTCTGGATGAAAACAAAGTAAACGCTGTACAACCTGCTGCCCCTTATAATTCATGTTCCACAGTGAAAATCAGTTTTAAAAAAAGTACATTTTGATTGATGCATCTGCTGCTGGAGGGGAACATTACTCTTAAGCACACATGACTGATGACTTGGCAAGAAAAGTATAATCATCATCAGCTGCTCCAGACATGCATTCATTTTCAGAGGTGCTATCATCAAAAACCCTCCATTATCAAAGGAAGCGCTGCTCTGCAATACAGCTGACACACTGTGACTGTAGGTCGGCATAAAACACATAAAACCTGTGATCAGCTTCTACTGTGAAAACAGAAAAAAACAAATATTTTCAACACTTTTGACATTCTGAGACCAGCAAAGTGCTGAGAACAGAATAGCAGAGATTGAGGCTTGAGAGTGAATCAAATGAATAAATAAACACATACCTTGAATCTCTGAAGACCCGAGGTATGTGATTAAATGTTAATGGCTGGTAAACTGTCTCTGGATGTCCATTTGGCAGTTGGCAGCATCTGATATACGGTAAAGATCTGATGACAGATATTTTTAACCTATTTTAGCGATTTTCGCCAAAATACTTCCAACATGTGCTGTCTTTCCTCCCAGTGTACAGTAGAGTTTAGAGTATGGAGAGGCAGGTAAAAGATTCAGGCCTACAGTGGTCTTATCAAACGTCTACATCTGTAAAGTGAGTTAGCGCTTCATGGAAGAGAGTTTTCTCTGAAGTGTCAAAAATGATAATGATTTGAAATTCAAAACATTTTTCTCTCCACAGGCGGGTGGGAGAGTGAATCAATATAATTTGATAAAATCTGTGTGGGGCAGTTTCATCTCAGTGAAATATCTTTTATAGGATCAGATTTAATAATTCAACATGTGCAGCTCTGCTTCTAAAAAAGTAACTTCATGTAGGACCCGGGGGTTTATTGTTCTTTTTCAGTGACTCCTCTGTTAAGTGTGAGTTTGTTCTCCAGTGATTTTGTGGTTTCAGTTATGTTAATGACAGTGTGTGTGTGTATGTTGTATGCGTATATCTTTTCTTCTGCCTCTCTCCTCTGTGACTGCAGGAGCAGACAGCTATAACTCTGTTGCCTCGCTGTGCACGCAATGGAAGCATACTTACTGTAGTGCTGCACTCCACACATGCCTGGAGTACTGCTGGGGTGCTTAGGGAATACTTCACCTGTCTACACACACACACACACACACACACACACACACACACACACACTAGTTTTTGCCTCAGGTATTTGGCTGTGCTTTACTTGAGTTAGCACCAAGGTTAGTTGATTGAATGTGTACTCAAGAGGAAACCGCTCTCCAAACAGCAAGGTTACAGTAAGTCACATGACCTGCTTGATGAAAAACAAGTCATGTGACATACTGTGAAATTGTTTTGTTCTGTGTGATTTATTTGAACACATTGCAATAAGCTTGTACAAGCATGTTTGTCAGGCATCTACTGCATGTGCGCCTCTAAAACAGCGTGCTAAACAGATGCTGCTGAGGTTACCCTGTCCAAACAACACCGACCTGCCCTCACGTCCGCTTTAGGGATTCACTGCTGAGAAATCTGTCTCTGTAGGCTTAATTAATTACCACCACAAGCAGTCAGACGAATGGGCCTTCAGGCATAATTGCCAGGATTGAACGACTCTCAGAACTTTTACGCTGTCCTTAGTCTAATCACAGTGTTGTCTTATCAAGAGCTCAGACACTTTCCCTCTGTTTTACAGCAGTGAAACTTCAGCGACTATGTGTTGAATGTGAGGAGTTGAAGTTATTCTGCCTCAGGCTCGCTGTGCACTGTTCTTTCTTTGGCTTTTGGGTTAATGTTTCCCTGAGAATTTTTAAAAATACAGCCTTGTCATGAGGTTTGTAAAAGATGGATAACTACGTGTGTAATAGTGTAGGCTGTCACATTTGGTATTGTAAATGAAGGAACGAATGAAGAAAGAAGCTTTGTGTGCGTGAGGTACTATTTTGATCAGTCATATTATTTAGCTGCAGCTCTAACTTTCATTACAGCTAAAATACATACATTATCACGGCAAAATATCATGCTGGGTATAGCGCATTAACCACTGAATACTAATAGTAACATTTTACACAGTGCCTCACTATTTAAAACTAACCACTAACCAAATTGCCCCATCTAGAGGCAGTGTTTGGTTTGCCCATTGTGGGCTAATGGAGAAATATGGCAGTTCAACATGGTGGACTCCATGGAAGAGGACCCCTGGCATCTGTAGATAAGACTCTTTCTAAATCTTACACACTGGACCTTTAAACGCACGATAGAATGAAAAACCGTCACCTTTAAAGGCGATATGACAAACTTGTTAGCAAACTGTTGAGTCATGGAGTCACTTTTGGAAAAGTCCAGTATTCACTCTGTTTTAGTTGTTGTTGCTCTCTACCACAGGAAATGTCAAGCTGTCTAGAAGCTAAATGCTCAACTCTGCTCACCAGAGTCGCTAGCTGTGTCTGTCTGCCTTTTTTTATGTGTGGTTTTTAATGTAATCCCTGCACGCCTCCATTTTGTTCACTTAGCTCTTCCTCTGGCTGACTGTCACTCATATGTTAAAACAATAAGCTTGTGAATAATAACCTTCCTCAATCTCCTTAAAACACATGCACACACACATATACTGTATGCACACACACTTCACCTTGTATTTTGCTTGCAGTGTCACTGAGGACTCAAATCTCTCTCCTGTTTGGTTCTTGGATGCCTCCCAGTTTCTGTTCATTCCTCACTGTTTCATTAAAGGACCACGGTCTTCACTTATTTGCCTGAACTATTCATTCATACTGTCATCATTATCATCCATCTTCATCATTCGTAATCAGAAACACAAGAGGTATTAATAATATTAATTAAAAATTGAAAGAATTCATATCACTCATCTGCTAGCTTGCATTTCAGTTTGCTCTAAAAACTGTTTATTATGTTTGGTTTGTTGTGAATTCTTCCTGATAAACTCTGTCTGTCAGCAGTAACAGAAGCTTTCTAATGAATCTGGTCTTTTTGTTATTGTTGTATGGCCTCAGTATGCTACAGGGTATCAATGCATTCTTTTTAATGAAATTATTATATAATTACAGATATTACCAGTCAGCACAAATTGTCATTAGATTTCTATTCCTGCTGATTAGGACATTTGAATGAACAATATGCAATTACTATCCGTGATATGGAATTCAATTTTAAACACTCCTTTTTAATTATGTAAATTATTAATAAGGAAATTATTATTATTTTATAGGCTGTATGAATGTAATCCTGTTTCTATATACTGAGGTAACCCATATTTGTCACCAATCTCAGCACACATGAAATGAAATCCGCTGGGTTACCACCCGCAAACACTCACCCACACCCTCATATTCTTACATATCATAAATATCACTGTGCTGTTCAGCAATAGCAAAATGCAATATTCAGATCGGACTGTGGTGCATTATTGAATCCCTGAATAATGTCCCAACAGGTACCAGGGCTCAATGAAATGCCTGTATTAAATGAAAAAACCTGGGAAAGATTTTGCACTACTATATTTTCATATCTACAGAAGACGTAGCCACTGCAACTGTAATCCTGTAAGTGCATTTGGGAAACTTGATCGTGATGATATCAGTTCATGTTTTATCTCTGTATTTTTGGAATCTTAACCAATGCCCAGTGGGTGAAGCTCCTTGACAGTTAAACACAGTCAGAAGTTGCCTCTGAAGTGCATTAAAACCTCTTGGAAGCTGGACAGAATTTCTAACAGATGCCACCAGTGTTTTATGGAGTCTGGACCTGAACTGAGTCCATCAACAAGGGATACAAGCAGTAAAATATACTGTTTGTCACATTAAATATGTGTTTGTTAAATGTTCCTCTGCTGTCAGTGCTGCTCAGCTGTGAAATAAGTCAGGCTGCACTCATTTTGAACCCTTTTTAGTCCTTTAAGCACAAAGGGAGTGCTGCTACAATCTTCTGTAGTAAAGAACACTCAAAGAGAAACTTTGACTTACTTCAAAAATGATCAGACATTACCACTTGTTTAAATATTGAACGGAGCTGGTGTATGTTACTTTAGTGAACCCTTTAGGGAAGAGAGTTTCACTTTCTCCTTTCAGCGTAGGTCAAAGAGCAATGTCAGCTACAGAACAGCCCACCAGCTGCTGCTTGGGACTGAATCTTTTGTTCTAGGGCACCAGAGCTTCTCACCATGTGTATGAACTCCCCATCTTTCTGCTGAAGGACAACCAATCTGTCTCTGTAAATAACAGGCCACCTTCACCTGCTAACATACATTACAGCACAAGGAAATCAGCATTCGTCACACTGATCATATTAGCCCTGTCATTTCTCCACATTCTTTAAATGTCACCTAATGCACAACCTTACTGGTAGGTGGAGAGGCTATAGCCTAGACAAATATTCATGCTATTTGTCTTTCTGTGCCTCCCAGAGACTCCAGGGAGGGGAGAGGACGGTCAGGCGGACACATCATTCTCTGACTCGTCGCTGTTTGCTCACTGGGGTCAGGAGCTCAGCCCAGAAAACCGGCGGGTGGCACTGAAGATGTTCCAGTACTATGGATATAATGCCTACCTCAGTGATCGTCTCGCTTTAGACAGGCTGATACCAGACCTCAGGCCCGATGGGTAAGACTGCAGATAGAACGGTGCTCAAACACTGTAATTTTAATTAGACTATGACCCTACACCATGCAAGATGTCGATATTGATGTATAAAGTATTGTGTGTTAAAGTTTCATCGTTGTTTTCTGATTTATAAACTGAGTGAATTATGTTCTACAGAAATACCAGTATTACTGTGTGCAGATTATTCATCATTTGCACCTTTTGTAATTGTAATGTAAATGTAATTTTATATTGTGATATCAGAATGTGTTATGATATGAAATGATGATGATTGTGATGATCCAGCAAATAAACTCATGACTAAGAGTCTACAGGGGCACTAACAGGCTCTGTTTTGAGCTCAGTGCTAACAGCAGCGTGCTAACATTTTTACATTGACAGTGCTAAATAAGTATAATGTTTATATCATCTTATATTTGCTAATATTTGTTAATTAGCAATCAATGCATTGTCTGCTCTTGTACTGTCACAGTACTTATTGCTGCACTGACATGTTCTCCCCCCTTGATTGTAAGTTACTTTGGATAAAAGCATCAACTAAATGACTAAATGCAAATGTAGATGTAATAAATTCACAGTACAGCTGAGCCTGAGAAGCACAAACTGACATTTTGACATGATAATGGTGCCAAATGAGATTTTAATTTTAGAATTAGGAGTATGTTTTCATTAGTGTTTAATCACCTGAAAATAAGAGTCGTGTTTTTGTTGTCCTATAATGAGCTCTTTATATCTACAGTCAGTGCAGGTCCTCTTCCATGGTCTCCACCATGTTGAATAACCTTTATTGTACAGTAGCCCAGAACACACAACCCAAACACTGATTTACATATGTGTCTTTTGCTTTTAATATGAATTTGGCAGCCAGAGTTTTTAATTCTGCACAGAAGAAAAAGGTGAGGCATGGAAAAATATTTATTTGGTTGCAATCTGCAACTTCACCCGTGCCACTAAATCCTGCACACTGGACATTTAATAGATCATCAAATTAATTACAGTCAGACTTGTGGTGGGTAGAGATCATGATTTGTTGTACAAAAAACTTTGACCTGCTGATGGTATTAGATTAATAGTTAAATGATCACCAAAGTCAGGAGGATTCATCTTCTGGAGATTGTACAAAACTTAGTGGCAATCCATCCAAAAGATGTTGATGTATTCCTGGACCAAACCAGTAGACTGACCAGTGGACCGACAGCACATTGTCATCCCTATGAATCAGCTAATTTCAGCTGTAATCTCACTTTATTTATGCTGACATCGGTCAGCTGTATTTACCTTGATGTGTGTTCTGTGCTGCTTTGTTCTTAGCTCTGAGGACTTTTCACTGTTTAGTAAAAACAGAGGAACTCATGAGGCATTTGCCATGGAGAAAAACACTTTGTTTTTCCCTTGCAAACACCGAGCGCCTCTAATTGAAAACCAATGAAGAATTTACTTGTGCCCACAGCATTCAGCACAGTTACCTGCTGCTCAGTTAATCATCTCATGTAGGCAAAGAAAACTCTTGTTTGTCATCTGATTAAGGAACTGATTTTTACTGTACTTATATGTTTAAAAAAAAACCTACAGCCATCTGAAGGGAGCAGGACAAAGTAATGTTTCACATCTGCAGCCTGTAAATTAAGTCAAACATGCCTTTTCAAAGCCATGTGCAGGTATTTGTGTACTGTGAGCACTTTGATTAAGACCTGGACAGATAGGAACAAAATTCTGCAAAGTCAATACACCATCTTTTTGAACACTAGTTGTGGCTGTGACTATGTTTACAGCACTGCTTTCATGCTCATGTCACCAAGGTTACAGGAGCCCACAGGGTGACATCCTGGTACGAAGGTTTATACAGCTCAAAGATCTTCGGGGCATTTTCTGCACTGCACATCACTTAACTCCCTTTAGACCATCAATTCCCACTAATACTGAGTCTGTACACAGAGCTGTTCTGGGGGATACATTAATCACACACATTTTGGACATATTTCCCAAAGTAAAGCCCGAGCCATGGCATTCTGTAAATACAACATGTTTTTTGTCCATAATGACCAACATGATGTGGTAACAGCAATTTGATTTTGTTAAATTTGACAGCCAGGGCAGGAAACGGGTAAAATATCACAAGCCCAACACAATTTACTCTGTACAATTAAAATAAATGGCCATGTCAAGAGGATTATGGCGTCAATCCACATATTGTTATTGAGGGAATAATTGTCTTTTAGCACATTTGTGTGATTACACACTGAAGACATTATGATCAAGAATTCAGTTTGAAAAACTTTAACTCAAACTAAAAAGAGCATTACCTGCAGCTTTATGGTCACATTATACCCAGCCTGTTCTCTCTCTCTTTTCCTACAAACAGGCATCAGTTTTCTTTTGGGAGCAGCGGCTGGACTCCTTATTCACAATGCAAATGTCAGCATGCAGTGGCAGCAAACAATATTCTAAAAGGGAAAGAGGAGCTTGATTGATGTCAGACCTTACCACACTGCCAATTATTTATTCCCCCTAAACTGATCCATTTTACAACTGCATTGCAGGTGCACCACAATTGCAGTAGCACTTTAATCATTACATTTCCAAAAAAATCTGCCGGCTATGAGTTGGTGCCAGTGCCTACATTTATACTTTGATTCATGAAAACAGGATCCTGTGATTGTGTGCCAACTACCTGGGTTGGCATGAAATCTGACATTAGCCTGCTCTTTAGGAATCGATGTCAAATTTATCTGTTAATCCCTCAGACAGGTCTAAACATTGTCTCACCTAGGCTTTATAATTTGTCCTTCACAGGTGCAGAAACATCACTTATCCTCTAAACCTCCCTCAAGTGAGCATTGTGTTCATTTTTGTGAATGAAGCCTTGTCCGTCATCCTGCGGTCGATTCACTCTGCCATCAACAGGACACCCTCCCACCTTCTCAAAGAGATAATCCTGGTGGACGACTACAGCAATAGTAGTAAGCAACATCCTTTTTATATTACAGCAATTATCCAATCATAGCTAAGAAACCATAACCAGGCACAGCTTTGGCTTTGTTTTACACATTAAAGCAGTCTGCATCCAGCATGTAGTAAAGGAGAAACCTTTTAAAGAGTCTTAAGGGTTGGTGTCTTTTTTTTTTTGCCTTTCCAAAGCCAAAAACACAACAGTGATGGTGTGAAAATGGATTAAACCGTGTTTTAGTCTGTTCTTCCGTGAGCTGCCATCGTGGGCTATCCGCCATTTGTGGGGTAGCAGGTCATGTTAAATAAAAGGCTCTGTTCACACCTAAAACACTGTGTAGTATTTCACCACTGCTTGGAAAACAGCTCTGAGTGCTATCAGAGAGTAGGTTAATGTTTGCAGCTCCATCCTGCTCTATAATGGATTTGGGGAAATAAAGGCTGGAACGCTCACAAATGGCATGGCAAGGCATGTGGCCCTGACTACAGGGACGTCATCTATTTTATTGTACATGTATTTTAAATTTACAAAGAGAGGAAGACGATCAGACAGACAAGCCATTTGCATCTTTATCCAGAGAGAAAGAGTGAGAGAGAAGCATCTCTTCTCAAACCTGCTGCCCTGCACACCTCACCTCCTGCTTCCTGTGAGCACAGAGCAAGAGGAGAGAGAGAGAGGTTTTTTTAGACACGGTGTGCTAAAATAATGCTCAGATGAAAAGGTACAAACATTTTAGCAGTGTTTCAGTCCTTGGTTGTGTATTGGGGCGCCGGCTGTTTTCCCCTCTGGTGGGTGTGGTTTTCAGAGCATGATTCATTGCGCTCTGTCTATTATTATATATTATTTATATTAGAACAGACATTTTGTAAGGCATAGTAACAGTAACTAAGGGGGAGGGGCCTAGCAACTATGTCATTTCAGAAAGTAGCTTTTGCAGCTCTAAAGGAGGTCTATAGTTTACATATCATTGCCTCATGTGAGGAAGAATCTGTGTCTGTGATATTTACTCCTCTGATGGCCTCCAGACTTCTTTTTAATGTTTTTAATGAGGGGCTTTGTTCACTGGATTTAACCGATAGATGAATAACACTAATTAGCTGCGAAGCCAGGAAATTTGCCCCAAGGCAGACAACAATCCAGCAAGGTGATGAAGTGTTTATACCTATCTCGTCAGCATTCGGAACACTAATTCTTACATCTGCATGCGTTGGATGTAGTGTGAAGAGTGCCAGGTTGAAAAGACATCCTGTATGTGCTGACGATGTGCATCCACCAAGCTCTGTTCGCTCGTTATTACTGAGACGACTTGTAATGTGCGAGATCACTGATAGGTGACTTTAATCTTCTATGCAAGGCGCAAGAAAAAGACTTTAAGTCACCTGCGAAAAGTGCACCTATAATTTACAGTATAAGACTTAACTACATTACAAAGGCAGAAAGGAGCTATAAAAAGATAATGATCCTGTGCCAAGGTCATTTATAGGCAATACACTTTTAAATGGGATGTGCTGCTTGTAACAAGAACTGAGGCAGGCATTAAGGACAATCAGCATGGGAAATACTGGCACAGGGAACAATATTTGCACCAAAGTCAATAATGCAAAACATGTAGCGTGAACTGCTAGAACAGAATAGAACACTGTAGTATGCCTTGGTAACTTATAACTTATACGCTAGGATAAGGATGGCCGCTATTCCTCAGGCTATTATTGATTAGAAAGTTGAATATATCAAAAGTTATGTGTGGAAAAAATGTCAAAATGCCCAAAAGTTTGCTTCCACTCCTCCAAGCACAGGGTTGGATTATAAGATCAGATCCCACAAACATTCATATTTCACCACGTAATTGAGAGCTAGGGAGCAGTAGCCTTTAGCTCCTTCAGGTATCCGAGTCACGCGTTGACATTTTGCTGATGGCATTCCGGCCTGTTTGCCTGAGCACTCTGTCACACTGCATCTGATAGGCCCGGTGTTATCATTATCACCATGACTGTGAATCTTATGTGTGCTAAATGTCATTAGCCTGTTGACCCGTGATGCTGCTGAGATAGTTGAAGGGGTCATCGTCCACGGCTAACCTCCCAGGCATCCCAGCTTTACATTAGTCATCCACCACTGTCACAGCTCACCTCCAAGAGGCATTAGCATGCAGGAGAACGTGTAGCTATCAAGGGAGAGAAGGGCAAATTGACCTAGCTGATTCCTCCTTAATTGGATAATGTCCCAAGCTGTGGCCCGAGAAGGGCTCGTCTGTGTAAGAGTGGGCTTTTGAGAAGGGCTCACTTATTAGACAGGCTGTCAGAGGACTTATTATTCTATACTTTAACTTAAACGATAATACCAAGGAGTCTTGTATATATGCGAGGCTGAAGGATTTTGTGACGAGCAGCTAATTTCAACCACAGTGTAGACAGCAGAAAGAATTTAATGCATTTATCCAAATCTCTCATGGTGCCAGATCACTACTTGTCAGGGAGTTCTTGAGTCTGATTCATCTCATGTGTGAAGGCGATGGAGCCCTTTTAGGTGTCAGTCAGAGAGATGTGAACATCTTAGTTGGTTAATTCATTATTTAAAGAGCTTAAATCTGCTTAATTATGCTTGTTAAATCGATTAATTGTCTAACAGACAAGAAAAGAAGAAAAAATATGCGGATTTGAAAAGCAGCAACTGTTTTGGATTGTTTTGTATTTTTGCTTGATGAAGTGATTATCAAAATTGTTGCAAATTAATGTTCTGCTGATCAACAAATGGATTAGAAGATGCGTGGCTCCAATGTGTTGCTGATCAGATCCTGTGGATTGCTTCTATTCTCCCTCTCTATCCGCTGTCCGTCCGTGTGAGCGTCGTGACATAATGTGTATTCAGTCAACGACTCAGGCGTCCTGAGAAGTTCCAGCAACTGTTTGAAACCAGTTGGATATCCGGCAGTCACACCGCAGGTCTAGCCAATAAAAGCTGTAGAGTACACAAAAACTGGGACGACATCAGCAAACATCAACAAAGCTGAGTTTACAGTATGTACTGCCAGCCATAAAATACAAGCAGTGCACATTTGTACTGGAACTTCAGCAACATGTGTTCAAAATGTTTTAACAAGCTGCCGGCCTTCTATCCAAACCCTGCAACCAGGATTTGGATAGAAGGCCGATAAAATTGTGGAGGGAGTGGAGTGAGTATCAATTGGATATTTTAAACAGAGATTTTCACACCTGCAGAGTTGTGTAGTGTGAATTTGCCAGGCGATGTAGTGCAAACTACACAGCAACTGTGAGACCTGTATCCATGCCGATTTGCCATCTGCTGTGCAAGCAGTAACACCTGTGTGCTGATAAATGGTGTTTAGTTTGAACGTGCAGAGAGAGAACATACAGTGCTTGAGTGTTAGACAGGCAAGCTTAGTTCAGGCCAACTGTAAACCTACCATGACCTACTCACCCACTGGTTTGTGGAGAACCGTTTTGAGGCCTGGAGTTCGGCATTAGAGCCTGAAATGACCGTATTTGGACGAGGTTGTGGAGCTGGTGGTTGACGTGCTGCTCCGCGTGGTTTTGAATCATTTTAAGTAGAAAAAAACGTACACTAAAATATGTTTCTGAAAATATTTGAGGTGTGAAATGGTGATTCATATTTGATCAGTGCTGCCTAGTTTGACAGGCTGAAGACTATCTGAGAATGGCTTCAATCACAAGATACCCACGGCCTAAGGCCCGATTCAGGCCAAATCTGGCGCTGTAGCAAAAACACAGGTGTTTCTATTCATTTGAGTCGGGGTAGTGCATTTTGGCTGCAGAGGGTGCCCGAAAAAAAAGAGAAGTTGAGCTGGATTCAAATTTTGGAGAAACACGACCTTAAGTAATGCTGCGAAGGCCAATCGGATGATCAGACTGGTCAAATCCATCCACAGTGAGATCCCCACAAATCCCATTCATCAATTAAATATCGTTTGCCTGGCTCTGTGCATAACTACGCAGATGACACTGTCACATTTCAGTTCTCTGCACACTTAAAGAAAAGAAGATGAACAAGAGATTTTTAATCTATGTTACACTCAGAAGGCATGTTTTGTTCTGAACATAGAAAGGATTCATACAGTAGGGTGATGTTGTGTTTTCAGAAACATAGTTGTTATACAGTTTCATGCAGTCTTATTTTGTCACACAAGATGAAATGAGCTAAATGGCATATTCACTATTTTGCAGCTCGCCATTAGCTCTGAGAAAAACATGTTTTCTTTTGAATATGTTACTGGATTTCCTGCTTGAGTGCACAGTGATGTTGGAAACCTGTTTGCTTGTTGTTCCGCTCTAGCTCCATCCCAAAGCACATTGCTTTCCAGCAGAGGTTCAGCAGGATATCAGCCCTCAAAGATTGATGACTGCTGGCCATCAGCCATTCCTGGTGTAATGGACTGTGCTTTATTATGATTTGTTATGAGGCAGAGCACATCATCATTCTTGTTTTCAATTCATGCACACATCCGAATGTCTTAATTATTGATAGATTAAAAATTACTATAGATCCAAAAATCTGTTGGTACGTCACCAGCAGCTGCACACATGAGTTACTACAGCAGCTTTCCTTCAGGCAGACTTAAGAATCCAAAGTGAAGACTGCTTCTGCTACAAGCTAAAACTCGGTAAGTGTATCCTGACGCAGAGCTAGGCTACTTCAGGTTCCAGATATCTAATCAAGAGCTGAGTTACACCAGGGATGTCTCCTAATTGTGCTTGTTCTCCCAGTGTCTGCTCTCTAATAGGTACTCCAGCTTCCTCCCACAGTCCAAAGAATATGCACTTAATAGGTTAATTGGTCACTCTAAATTGCCCATAGGTGACGTGTGACTGTGAATGAAGGAAGGGTAGAAAACAAAACACTACTGGCTCTTCTGAATCAGATAATATCGTATTAAATATAAATGTACCATAGAATTTCATGTTGCATGTCGTGTATACAGTGTAAGTATTATTCTGGTCCTCTTTTATTGCCCTGTGGGAAATAGCAGCAGTTCTCTGAATTTGTGACGCCCAGCAGTGTCCACCAGAATAATAAGTGAAACTCTCTCTCCGGCATCTTTTGATGAAATATTTGTATTTATTTCCCCATCTGGTTCATGAGGTTATTTCTCACCCAAGTAACAGTTTAGACAAATTGAGATAATTGAACAAATTCATGAGTTGTGGTGTTTTGGTAAGAATATGC
This sequence comes from Nibea coibor, assembly GCA_023373845.1. NCBI lineage: Eukaryota > Metazoa > Chordata > Actinopteri > Sciaenidae > Nibea > Nibea coibor. The sequence continues at coordinate 8,808,001 of CM041738.1, read as the reverse complement.
TTCGATCCAGCCCTTCGGATCTGAGCATGCAGGCCATAAGATATACATTCCTGTTACGGTTTTATTCCACTGATCAGCAATTGTAGGTTATAATGTGCAACGCAGCAATAATAAATGCAGTGAAACTGATCTCTAGCAAACATGCACAATTTAACAATTTTTATGATGAAGGAAACTGAATCATTTTTTTCATGCCTGTAGGATTCACACGTCACATTTTGTTGTTGAATGTAAACAAATACGCCACAGGACACGCAGTTTTCACATTGTCCTTGACATGAACACTAAAGGACCCTTGTATGCGTTTTATCTATATGTACAGTCTGTACTTTTATAAATGAATGTGACATACAGTACTGTGCTGTATGCTCTGCCGATACCTTTGTTAACTGAATACAATGTGATTTTTTTTTTCACGTGGATGAAAATAAATACCACTTTTCAAATCTCTGATGGGATTTTTGATGAGAAGACGTGAGCTAAAATAATAATTCCCATTATGTATTGTTGCATTTCATATTGAAATCACTGATTGATATGCTGTGAGACTCATTTATTGACAGGTGTCAATGTTATCTATCACACCAAACAACCTGAATTTGTTCTTTGCACAGTCTGAGAAAATAGCGCTGCTGAAAAATATTTATAAATGATCCAGTTCACATTCCAATGAATCCGCGTTGAAGCAGGTCCATATGTCTCTGAGCTCTGGGACTGCACAGTATCTCTCAGTGATTGCTGCTTTAATCATATTTTGTGCATTTGATAAAAAGTGAATTTCATGTTGTGCACTTTCTGTGAGTAACAGACGGTACATTCAGTGTTTTCATAGCTTCAATTACATGAACTACTTTTGAAAATAACTTTTTTTTCCAGTTCTGTTGGTTTGGAAAATCAAACTTTTTCGACTCACGGCTGCATCTGAAGAAGCCAGAGACGGCATGATTTCATGTCGGCCCCTTTCTGTCTGCCTACAACTGCACCCCGTTCTCTTTAAAATCAAAAGGTAGCGGCGGTTTAAAGCAAAATAGTGAAGACACAGCCTAAGGTGATTTATACAGGGAATGATGAAACACAGCCCTGATTAAAGTTTCTTTTTTTTTCAACATGGGATATAGTTGTGGTTTTGCTAACTCACTGGCTTTTTCTGACTCCAGAGTCTGGCCTATATCAGCATCATCAAGTTTTTTTTCACTTGTTGAACCACAATGAGAACCTCTTGTACATTGCTGCAATTTCATGCACATTTGAGACAATTTGCAGAAATATTGCTACTTCCTTATAGCTTGTATGGGAAACTGTGATTCTTTTTCACAGAAGTAGCACCGACTGTTTTATCCCACAGGCTATGATTCATCATGCAGTATGTAGCTCAGGTAATAATGGAGGTAAACTTTAAAGCCAAACATTAAAACGGATGGACTTCTCCTCCCCCCATGTTTTGAAAGGCATTGCAGGCTGAGTCCTCAATATTGCAATATCCCGTTATGACTGGTAAGCCCCATGGAGGTCTGCAGTGCTGGCTCAAGCTGCTGCCTCTTTGGTCCAGTGATCAAAGCAGTGAAGCATGAGTACTTTTGGCCTTCTACCAATGAAATACTGCCCACTGGAGGAGGACATGACAGTGTCTTGTGGGTGGAAGTTTGCTCACAAGGCAGCTCTCACTGTACTCACCTCATCATCTCATATGGGATTTTCAAGAACTACAAAAGATCTTCATGTAAAATTGTTGTGTCTTTGTGTGTTTTGCAGACGAGCTGAAGGAGAAACTGCAGGATTTTGTGTCTGAAACTAACAGCAAGCATCCAGGGTTCATTAAGATGGTGCGGCACTCCAAGCAGGAGGGTCTGATCCGGTCCAGAGTGAGTGGCTGGAGGGCTGCCACTGCCCCAGTTGTTGCCCTGTTTGATGCCCACGTCGAGTTCAACGTTGGCTGGTGAGTCAGTCACAAGTGAAGTGCGGCACGATGCTAGCACAGCTCAATACAAGAGCGCTGGTCCTTGAGTCACTCTGTGTGGGTTTACAGAAAATTACCTCATTTAAAAACAAAGACTGCAAGCTGGCTCTTTTTCTAGTGGCTGTATTCTGTGTCTACGACGAGTACACCCTGCACAAGATCACAACAGTCATTAATCTACCGGGGTCGTATTACTCCGTCAGATAACTCTGCACTCTGTCCCAAATCTGTCATGAAAATCTGAGCAGCATCCATCTGCTTTCTTGATCCAGACATGAACTCATTAAAGCAATAGTTTGACATTCAGGGAATCTGTTTTCTTGCTGAAAGTTAGATGAGAAGACTGATACCACTTTTATAGTTATCCTTTAAATATAAGGCTAGAGAAACACATACAAAACCATTGCAACAGTGTGCAACCAGTTAGCTTAGCATAAAGACCAGGGGAAAGAGCTACTGTAGTATGGTTCCGACCGAGGGTAATAAAATCCATCTACACTATTTTTTACACTTTAAGCAATCATACAGTATAACATAATAATCTTTAGAGCTTTAGAGGGTGATGGTAGATAGCTAACACAGGAAACTCACTCACTTACCGAAACCTTAAATGTAGAACTGTTGCTTTAAATATTTATATGACATTATTTTAAACGCAATCCTTAATAGTAGAAGCATCAAACACCGCTCTGCAATGTCTTGTTATACCTGTTTCCCAAATATTTAGAAAAGGAGCATAAGTAAAGGGCACGCACGCACTATTAATTGACCTTGTAAGTATAGTGTGCAATTTCTAAGTCACTTGATTAAGTGTTTACAAATGAATAAACATATTTCATCTCTTCACATTTTGATTAAAAAATTCTATCAGCTTATCCAAGGAGAAATTATGCTTTTGTCAGACTCATAAATTGGATTCATCTTGAAATGGTGAGATTGGTGTTTAAAAAGTGCTCCATACATGACAGCCAGGATCACAAAGGTAACGGAAAAAGCCTGTCAAAACGAAGCACTCTGAAAATGACTTTCTCTTCCCATATTTGAAGGGCTGAACCCATCCTGCAGAGAATTAAAGAAGACAGAACGCGCATAATCTCCCCATCATTTGATAACATCAAGTACGACACATTTGAGATTGAAGAATATCCGCTGTCTGCCCAGGGCTTCGACTGGGAGCTGTGGTGTCGCTACCTCAACCCACCCAAGTCCTGGTGGCACAAGGGCAACAAGAGTGCACCAATCCAGTAAGTCAACACCACAATTTCTTCTTTCTAGTGTGAATCGAGTAATATGATAGTCAGCTAGTCTCTTATCTGAAATTAAGTAAACAAATGTTAAACCTGCTAAAAAGGTAATTCAGGCAGTTGGATGGACAAATTACTCTATGCTCTACATGGTTACATTTCTCTTCTTGTCTCTGCTGTCACTATAGCAACTGTGCCAGGCTAACATTACCTGTGCAGAGGAACAAAACTGATCTTCACTATCTTTAATCCCTCAGGAGCCCGGCCCTGATTGGCTGCTTCGTGGTTGATAGGCTGTACTTTGAGGAGATTGGCTTGCTGGATGAGGGGATGGAGGTGTACGGGGGAGAAAACGTGGAGCTGGGTATCAGGGTGAGTAATAATGTCAACCCCCCCGTGGCCATGGGCCATTGTTCATCCAGGTAATGTGTGGAAAATTAACTATGATAATGACACTTAGTGTCTGCTGAGAGCAAGGTCACCGTGGATCTCATTGTCAAAACACTAAACTCGCTGAAAAAAGTGTCATTTGGCTACAAGCAATATGGTCTGGGGTGTAGCCTGATAAATGGGGTAAATGTGGAGTGGCAGTTAGTAAAGAGATAAGGGGGATATCCAGCCAATAGGTGTTTTTCTTTTCATGGAAGGTTAGTGTTCTGCAAACTGTCAGAACATTGCTTTTGATGATATATTATTTTAGTTGAATGTAATTTATCTTCTTACATTATGAATATAAAGCTGAAGTTATTCAATGCTTCTTTTTTTCTTGTCAGCACATTCACTGAAAAGAACCAACAGTGCGTTTGTCTGTCTCTCTCTTTGCTTTTCGCCTTCCTTCCTCCCTTCCTGTCTGTGACACTGAACCTCACATCTGCCGGTTCCTGCTGTAGACAAAAGCAAATATATAGTCAACAAAACAATCTAACCTCAAGGTCTATTTAGCAGCTACTCTGAAGCTTTTCATCATATTGTGTGAGCTTCTTCAGCTGTAGATTACGGTCTCTGTTGTAAAAAGGATGGACTCAGAACATACTATTATTCAGCTGAGGATTTAAACACATTTGGTGCTATAGTGCATATTATCAGCAGCAGGGCTGTATGTGGGATTAGATCAAAGTACAGTAAACTAAAGTACCCAGCCTATCCAACTGCACCGTGACCTACTTTTTATGGAATTGAATTGCATTTTCTGTAAATTTCATTTTCCAACATGAAGATCTACAATATTAATAATTCCAGGAATAAAAACCTTCATATATAAACATCTCGACTTTTCTTATTTGACCCGGAATCTGTGTAATAATCTATATCAGGCTTTAGCTACACAGGAAATAATTGATGAAATTAAAATGATCATTTTATTGTTTGTTTTAGGTGGCATTTGTTGACAATAAGGCACATATAGAATATCACATTTCTGATCCTTTAAGCACTTTCAAACAGGGAAACTAATGACAGTACTTACATGATGTGACAGGAACACAGTGGAGTAAATTATCCTTCACCAAGTGTACCCAGAACACAGTGTGACATGCTCTCTCGTGTAGTTTTAGCTAAAATAAATAATCACTCCTAATTAATTCGGAAGTCTGAATGATGACCTTCATTCCCTGGTGAGCCCACTGAAGCACATGTGAGAGCTGTAGTACTCAAAGTCATTGTTACTGTTAGCCGTGATGTGTGAAGAGAACGACATTGTTGAGAGCAGATAGATGCACTTATTTTGCATTCTCCTCACACGGTGCTATACTTAATTTGCACGCCATCACCAGCTCTCACTTGGATGGTAATTGTTTTGGTGTGTGTTCCGTTCAGCAGTACGACAAGCAGATGGGCCAGAGAGAGAACAATCTCTCCATAGGGATGGCTAGTGATAGCACGTATCTACTGTACACTGTAAGTCATTAATGCGGCTATCAGCCTGTTCAGTAACAGTACGAAGGGAGAGACGGTTCCTCCTCAGCTCCACTCCTCCCTAGATTTCACTGTGAGGAGGAAATGGAGCCACGCTTACGACAGGAATGTGGAGATATTCATCCTCACTAATGACAGAGATGCAATCATCAGTCAAGAAGGGAGATTAGTCCCGTAAGTCATTTTCTTCCAGAAATTACATGCTTTTAGAATTCCTGGGCCCTATAATAGCCCCACTGATTGCTTTATAGCTGGACACACTGATGATTTTATCACATATACAGAGCCCTAGCTCTATGAATTAACAGTTTGATGGATATTTTTTTGTCCATCGCTTAGTTCTGAGTTCAGTGTTGCTCTCCATGTTGTTTTCTTGCCTGCTTATGTTGGACTGAAGGAACCTGCCCTTGTCTGGAGGTTAATGTAGTTTAGAGTTCTGTAGCAGAGGGTGACAAAGGGAGCTGAAAGCTACAAGACCAGAGGACCTTGGATTGGCCCCAGATTAGCAGTCCCATAGAGCCTCAGCACAGTCTGTCTGTCTGTCTGTCTGTCTGCAGTGTATTGGTCATGCCTTCAGACCACCTGCCAGCACACAGACTGGCTGCTGACGGATCCTCAGAGATGCACACAAACCAGGCCAACAGCTTCGGGCTTTGGCCGAAGCTTGAAGGGATGTCCTGGTTAGTGTGAGGGTGAACTGAACTGCTACTCTGTGTTCACTTTCGGTCACACAAGCAGAATATTTCTAACATGATGTACAATAATTATCACTGTAAGCAACAGTTCAACACAATGACACAAATGTTGTGTTTATTTCATGCGTCATCAATCCTTAACCATACATCCATATGTATAACTGCAGTAGTAGTCCTTGGTGTCCACATCGAGTTAGACTCACTGCACAACCTTCCCTGTCACAGCTGTCAGTACTGGCTCTCATTTTGAGCTTCAAGTCATAATGTGTTGATTTGTTTTGTGTATTGGTTTATGGATGTGCAGAAAAACCAAGATATGCAGTAGTTGGTGTGAGGTGATCCTTCAAGTCAGACTGGACGGCAGAGCATACAGAAAATTGGACAGGACCCTGAAACTGAATAGCAATACAAATGATTTCCCGAAACACCTGTGAATACTGGGTATTGCGCCAACAAAGCTAGCCTCGGAACAATGCATCACAGAAAGACCAAAGCAAGCAGTGCCAGGAAGGTTGTGTTGAGAAATGAGAATCATTGAGGGGCTATGAAAAACAATTATGAGGCCGGCTTTGTGCATAGTATTTATGGAAGTGGCAATGAAACACCATTACTGTCATAATGATGTAATGATGAAATATTTGGCATACAATTTGCAATTAATATTAACAGCGTGTAATTATCTGTATGTGCATTTTAAACGCCAATGTGAAAAGTACAGATAGCGCAAAGAATAAATGATTGCAACACACATTACTCTAGTGACGACACTGAGAATACAATGCAAAGAACGACCAATTAATAAACAGTTCGTCCGCACAATAAAAGTTCTCAGTCATGTAAAATTCAAAACACAGGTTGTTAATTCTGAGATGATAAATATACAAAATATAAATAAATATGCTAAATCTATCCATGTTATCTCTTTACAAACAGGCTGTTTTAACTTTCGCCTCGACATTTCATCTTTTTTTTTTCTCTGGGTCTTGTTCATAATAATATATTTGTGAAACACATCTTGCATAAATGAACTAAACAGAGGTCATCACTGCACTCACTCAGCATTAACAGTATCCATAAATAGCTGACTGACGTGCATGAACTGTCGGAGGGGGATAAAGCTGCATTCAAATGTGTTTCACTTATTCACCTCCTACACTGCCGTTTTGACTTTCTGCGTCATTTGAAAGAAACAAAACATTTAGAGTTCTGCATAATCATCCAGGATGAATACCAAAAGTTGTGCCATAATGACTGAGTTAGTAATTGTAGAACAGCACTAAATGAGTTTCATGACCCTGCTGCTGCTGCTGCTGAAAATCTATTAAACTCCACCGAGTAATCTCAAAACAACAAGACAATCAATGAGAAAGTCTTTTGTCTGTCTGACAGAGGTAATATGAATAGTAATGTAGACCCTAAAGAAATACCACAGCTTCATGCAATATAAAATCTGCATATTAACTATAGAAATGCAGATTGAAGTGGTTTGCATTAACCAGTGGGATGTATTACTACTACTGTAATATTACTGCAATATTTCTTATGGTGTACTGGGAAGTAACATTTTTTTTTTAATAAGGGTCATATTAACAGTAAACAGCTTAAAACAAACACCAGTCCAGTTTTAGAATTGATTTTACACTGCAAGGCATTAGAGGCCAGAGGCCCAGAGGACATTACTTATAGCTAAACTTTTAAAACTATCTCTCATTTTATCTAAATCTTGTTTGTACTTTTCCTTTTTTTAATTATTTCTTAAAAGAAGCTGTTTAGATAAAGCATGTTGTGTTGTATTGTATTACAGCTACAGACAGTAATGATCACAGTTAACTACAGTATCACTCACATTAGAAGTGTGACTGTGCAAGCTAAAATGCATTTATAGATTTTATAATAAAGTCTATATATTTTTTATCAAATTGGCACAGAGGTTTATTTTAAATGTATTTTAAATAATTATCTAGAACTGTATATACAATCAGCCATAAAGACCACTGACAGTGAGATTGATTATCTATCATGATATCTGTCAGTGGGATGTACACTGCTGCCCCGGCTTTGAAATAAAATATTTTTAGCTTTTCTCTTGATAAAGTGTATCTTCTCAAAACTTTATTGTTCGGTCTCTTCCAAACATATCAAGTGAAAATTAAACCACAATAAACCTACTGTGTATAAATAGGAATCAAAAGAGGAATGTGTCTGAAAACCAAAGTATCCCAACTTTATGGGCAACAGTGCATCAGGCAGCAAGCGAACATTTTGTCCTCAAAGTTGATGTTAGAAGCAGGAAAAATGGGCAAACGAAAAGATTTGAACTCTTTCACAAAGACTGGCCCGTGTGATCGTGAGAAAATTTAGGAGCAGCTGAAGCAATGACAAATCTAGGAGAGGAAGAGCAAAGAGGAGTTGAGGTTTACTTTACAGTGTTGTTGATATAGGAGGACTGTAGGGATGTTGAACCCAGTTTGGCTGCAGCAGAGTGGATGAGTTGTGGTAGCAGTTTTTTTCAAGGTACCCTCTGGATGGGAGCACAGAGTGAATACTAAAGCTTGAACATGCATCCCCATGGAGAGGGTGGATCGGATTTGACAGATCTGGTAGACGGCAAACCTGCTGCATCCGTTTTAGTTGTCAGTATGCGGCTTTGTGCAATATTGACTTTTTTCATGAGATAGTATTTGTGGTTTCATTCTACCCTTCTTAAAGTTATATTTCATGCATTGTGTATTGTGATATGAGAGCGCACATGCCTTGCTTTACATATTTATCACCTCAAATAAACGTCGAGGGCACAAACTGCAAAGCTCACACAGCTTCGGGGGTAAATATATAAGTTCAGGTATAAAAATATACTTCCAAATTGGACCTGTTGTTATTATGAAGAAGGCGTGTTGTTTTATGAGCTTCTATTTTTAATGAAAAAACATTGCATGGTCTTATGTATAAAGTACAAATAAAGGTTATTGTGTAGGTAGAGAACTTGCTTGATGATTGTGTGAAAGTGTTGTCTCGCAAGTAGGAATTTGTGAACAATATGCCAACGTGTTTGAATGTTTATCTTCTCTCAGATTCACACTTTTCTTTCTGCTGATGATAACAGTTGTTTGGAGGAAGGAAACTGTTTAGAATAAAAAATAAATCAAGTCCCTAGTCAAAGAGGTATTTTTGTTCTCAGTGGGTTCAATTTCACGTCGACACAGCAAAACTGTGCTCGTCGATGTTCAGACTGCAGGCTTTTTCCTTTTTTTTTTTTTAATAAGCACCTCCTTCTTGCAACTGGTGGCAATCCCAGTGCAGATATGCCAAGAGTTACTTGTCATTAAACAACCGCTGAACTAAATTCTTTATTGTTGCTTCTGCAGGTAAAATCAGCAAGAAGACAACCCCATACCTCACTGTGTAGTTTTAGGCTTGATTCACTTGTGAATATGAAAGTAAAATAATATAAAAGAGATTTTATTGGTCATTTGATAGATGTTCTTCTAGCTTGTTTGTCAGCGGTTGCCTATGAATATATCTAAAAGTGGTGCAGCAATAGTCAGATATGGAAGGACAAGAATACAGCTAGTTAGGTTTGCAGTAACAGTCTCTAGATGATTAACACAAACAACCAATCAAGAAGCTCTAACATTCCAGAAAACTCCATGTTTTTAGTTAGACGGGATGTGATAGTAAGTGATATATTAATAATGCAAGACTACGACTCTTCACGTTGCTGTCTGCGTGGATTACTGGCAGGCCTGTCTCCTACAAATTACATTCATATGCATTTATTCTACATTAGTGATTTATGTTCAAGGGCAACATTCAGAGCAAGTGGAGCCAAGGGAGGATCAGTGAAAATAAAAAAGGATAATGAATGTGCATGTAACGCATTATCGCTCAATACTAGCAGCCTGGCTTTATTTCCCATGTCAGTTTAACAATCGGCGTTGGGATTTTTTAGGATCTAGAGAGTAGGTTAACTAAATTACAAAAAATAAAAAAATAAAAAATTCATTTCATCATTACTCACTTACTCCTCGAGGTATCAAGCTGTGTTCATAGTTGGTTCTAATTGGTCTGGGTTTTGAGACATCTCCCTTCAAATACAGCATTGAAACAATTATTTAAAGAGACTCTCCTGTCAGAAACAATGTCATACGGGGTCCATGATTAGCCATACACATTTTAAGACAGTGGACTAAACATGGACTAAAGTGGCGCACAGAAGAACTGACCAGGATTTCTAAATAGGTTTGTTGTGAGGGCTGCAACCACTTTTTATTTGTTATTTTTATTCAGATTTCTGAATAAATTAATAAATTGTCTACAAGCTGCCAAAATAATGTCTTCAAACATTTAGTTTTTACCAACCAACTGTTCCAAACCGCTGACAGTATAAAGAATGTACAGTGTATGTGTGAAATCACCCACGGGTTTCTGAAGAGCCGCTTTGAAGCTCAAAATCTGTGGGGCTGGCCACTGCTATGTTGGCACATGTTGGTTCAAAAACCCCAAAATCTGAAGATAAAGAAGAAAAACAGTTTCAGATGTGAGAAGCTGGAACAAGTGAATTATCTCTTGCAAATACAAATAACTGTAATGTTATCAAAGGAAAGGCATGAGTTCTTAGTTGACACGCACACAGCAGTGAGTGAACACATTTTAAAACTTATTTTGTCTTTGAATGACTCAGTTTAAATAATCGACCCCCACGTCTCACTGGTCTAATCAACACAATCATTTTCTCATCAATGTCATCATTTATTAGCTAGAACACAGAATTCTGTACAGTCTAACAGTATACCTAAAAAGCACAGGCTGCTGCATATTAGCTCTCATGTAAAGCTTTTCCAGGTCAGTATCAGCTTTTTTCAGCCATGCATGATGAGGCATAAATAAAAAGGGGAGTTTGGCTTTGTGATTTCCAGTGGCTCTTGTAACGTACAGGGTTACACTCAGGGTTCGCACAAAGAACAGCTTCTTTCCTCAGGCTGTGAGACTCCACAATTCATCCTCCACACTCCACCATAAATACTGGGAATAGTTATGGGGTTTGTTTCTTGTGTAGAATAAAGTGACAGCTTGCAGTAAATTAACCTTGAACTTGAACATAGACATATAGATAAAACAAGGATAACAAAATGGCAGAGTAGAGAGGAAATAGGAATAAAAATAATAATAATTGGAATAAATATTTTATTGGTAAGATAATACGTTACTTTACTGTGTACAGTATACTGTATATATCCAATTTGTGAAACCCCTTATCCTCATCTGGCTCGCACAGGGCTGTTCCCAGCTTACGTTGGGCGAGAGGCGGGGTACAGCCTGGACAAGCTGCCAGTTGATCATAGGGTTGACATATAGAGGCAAACATCCATTCATGCTCAAATTCACACCTACGGGGCAATTTAGACTCACCATAGACATATATGAAATAATTAAGTGGATTGATGACACAGTCATGAAGCGTAAAATTGTATTTCATGTCGTTGATTTGACCTATTGCTGCACCATAAGACTGCAGCATTAAAATGCTTCATATCCTCAAAGATTTTGTGACATTACCTCGTGAGCACTACCATCAAAATCCACTTCATACCACTAGATGCTCTGCTTGGTACCTGGGCAATTTAGTGTCACCATACACATACATGTCTATGTATTGAGGCAATAATGATACAGTTATTAAACTGTAACACATTTCATTCATATTTTTTTGAAATACTTCACATGTGTACTATCCTAACTGTGTGTTTATGGAGGCTGAAGGACAGTGGTGGAGTTGTATCATGTTGATTTGTTGATTTGTGTCTGTAGATGGTTCAGTGTTTCTGTGGAAAGGACAGGAAATGTTCTCTCTTCAGACAGCAGACACTGTGATTTGATACACACACACAGTGGAAACTCAATGCCAAACTGTCTGCAATGCTTCAACTCTGTGCTCTGGGCAGCGAAAAGAGGAAGCTCGGCTTTACCTGAAAAGTAAGTCTGTGCCTTGATGTGAAGGGTTTTATTGTCACAAAATACTGAGGAAATGTGAAACGAATGCAGAGGGAAATATTAAGGTAGGTTTTTTTTCTAAGAAGCCAGTTATGGTTAGTGGAGGGGAGGGAGCAGGAGTGGTGGTGCAGGGAGATGAAAGCAGATAGCTTCAGATACACAGACGAGTGTAAAATGAAAAAAGAAGATTCCTAAAGCAGCATAGTAAATCACAGGAAGATATGGCCGAAAGATTCCTGAGGTTCTGCTCATCTTGTCAGGAGGCTGCAAAAGTGTGTATTTCCTTTGCTGTTGCATTTCTTTTCAAGTTTGACAGTCATCATCGACAAGGTGCCACCACATTTTCACATCAGAAACTGCCAGGATGCTTGGAACATCATTGCTACACATGTTTCATGCTAAATGAATAAAGGAAGTTTTTGGTCATGTCGTGTGTATGCTTTTTAGACTTCAGAACATTTTTCATTAGATTTCTGCAAACTGTAAAGGTGGTCTATAAAACCTTTCTGTTGTGCTTTTATTTTTCTGAAAGACAGTCAGAGAAAGCTGCTGTGCTCCTGTCGTATCCGCACATCTAGTGATATTCAAATGTCTGTCAGCTTTTGAGGGTCATGATGTTTATCATGGATATGCACCGCACCTCATCATATCCCTACCTCCAACATGCTGTGGTGACTCATGGCATGACTGATGCATGAACTCATGGTTTCAGATCTCAGTCCGCCCAGCTTGAAACGAGACCGTAACATCTTTTTTTAAATCCTCTGGTGTCTCGACTACTTTCACCAACCTGACACATCCCATAGTGCTCTATCAGAGATGGTACCTGCAGCTGATTCATTTCAAAACAAGAAGCACTTTAAACCTTTGAAATGTACTTAGTGCTACATGCTGATATATAAATGCAACATTTTGGATGAAAATAAACTTGCTGGAATGTAATAGGTTTTGCATTTTCTGTAATATTCATCTTAATTAGGAATAAACCTGCTTCTTCCATGAACTGGCCATAGCTGCAAAGGGTCTGACATAATGGTGGTACTTCTACAGGAATTGGCATACCAGAGAAGCATTAGATGACACAGAGCTTATAATGAGCGGCAGAGAAATGTTTTTTGTTGAGTGGTTTTTGACGTTTTCTGTATGTCTTGATCCTTTTTCGGCTGTGAAAATTTTTCGTGTCTGTTGTTACTGACATGACCTCCAGCTTCTGCTGTTCTAAGTGAAGAAGAAAAACACAAACATGTTACAGCTCTTTCAAGTCTGCAGGGGGTGAGTACTCAACACTCTAAAATTAGATTTTGGGTGGGGTACTTTAAGGCAGCGAACCATACACAAACCAAAGGTTGCAAAACTTTAATGCAATAATTAAGTAGATAATCCAAACATCAGACTTAAAATTGTATTTTATGTCATTTGATTTGACATATTGCTGCACCATAAAACTGCAACATAATAATGCTTCATATCCTCAAAGATTTCATGAAATTACCTCATGAGTACTCCCATCAAAATCCACTTTAAACCACTGGATTCTGCTTGGTAGCTGGCATCGCTGTAGACAGAAAAATGAATAAAGCGCTTCCACTCACATTACATTTACATTAAAGGTATTTAGCTCTTGCACTTATCCAAAGCAAATTATGATGAGGGCAGCAGTAAAATTAGCTTAGGCTAAAACTGATGGTGCCCTGATAATAGATCTCAGCAAACATCCCTGTAATATGAGAACGCGTCTCTGCCAGAAAAGTTCAAGGAAAAGAAATTAGAGGAAGAACAACCAGATAGTGAGGAAGATCAGATTTAGACAAGAGCGTGTTTGCGGGAGGATATGGCAGGAAGAGGTGTGATACAAGTGGGAGCAAGGGACGTGAGGTATTTCCTGACGAGATGAGTTTTAAGTTTACAGGGAGTGATGCGCTGTCCTGACTGAGATGAGAGTCAGGCAGATGGGTGGAGTGGGTACCTGACTTCTAATACCACAAAGCAAACTTAAACATGGAATAAAAGTGGTAAAGTATGGTCCCTCCCCTAAATGACGTGTCAGAAGTGCTTTTCACCAACTTTCCACAGAGGTCATGATCATGCCACCAGTTTGATGTACTTGTTTGTGGCAGTGCTGTGAACAGTGCTTTGCACTCTTCCGCACAGGGAAACACATTTTATGAGAAATTAGATGGTGCGTTTGATGATTCAAGAGAAGTGCCCTATTAGGAATATTCAACTATAGAAAATTGTTGTATTTTGAATCGAATAACAAAACATCCCTCGGTAGTAATGGATGACTCAGACGTCTAGCGTGACAGTAATTACCCATTTATAGTGATTAATTTGGAAAAAGAACAGCAGACGATTAGTGGTTAACTGCAGGGGGCGTCACACAGGCACAAATTTGTTCCTTTGTCAGAAAGGGAAGTTGACACTGAAGAATGGAGGAGATGTAATTGAATGTGTTTCAGGAAGTGCAGGCATAATTGACCCAATGTTTTACTGCACCATTTTCAGCCTGAATAAATCTCCAAAGTGTTGTGTTTAGCTGGGTTTGGACGTATCAAGTCTGCACCTGATTATTTTTGTTGTCAGTCCGTTGATTTTTATCCATGTTTGCAGCAGCGCCCTAGAAATTGGTTAGTCCACCACTTGAATATTTCAACTGTTGGATGGATTGCCATGGGATTGGGCACAGATATCCATTGCTGTTTCATAATGGTGGTGATATAGCTGGTTCTGGGTAAACAAAAAGGATCTTAATGCTTAAAAATGTCTATTTTTGTAGGGATTATTTCCATAATGCCTGTCAGGGGCAAAAACAAGCAGACATACTTTGACGGTGCGCAATCGCCCTGAAGGATTGCGTTGCTGACTGCTGTGCTCTCACTAAATCCTGGACCAATTTAACAAAAATGTGTCACTGTTTGCCATTTACACACAAAAGAGCATGGGAACATGGTCCAGGTTGAAAAGGTAGTTCCATAGCCTGAACTGTTTCCTGCCTCCCAGAGTTTAGTCTTGTCCTCTTGCCATTTACCAACACGTTGAATAGGTGTGTATGTGTGTAATAGAGCCCATTTTTATAACGCTTTTCAGGAGACTCAAGGACGCTGTAGATTCAGTGCATGATCATTATGTACATAATGCTCAGTTAGTTAAATTATCATATTGTGATAATTGTGAGGCCAGTTCAGGATTTACCGTTGCAAATGAAATAAATTTTGTCCTTTTGAATTAGACTTTGTTGTCAATAAAATGGTTAATGGTTAAAAAAAAAGAAAAAAGGAGAAGACTTGAATAATTGTCACTAACAGGTCATCTGCTTGACAGCCATTTCAGCGGCCATGGAGCGTGTCCTATCACAGTCACATCCACAATATATGTCATATCTGACATTTGTTACTCATCTTTGATGATGCTCATCTGCACCAAACACTGCGTATGTTCTTTGGCAGCAGGCTTTCTGATGGAGCTGACACATTTTACTTTAGAAGGATGTCAGCTGTGCTATTCGGTGCTCACATAATAGCACAGCATGATGATTTTAACCTTATTCATGATGAAACGCTGGGTGTCCTGGGCTAATGTTAAGCTCAGCACATTTAAGTGATTTCTAAGTATCCTCCACATGCTCTGGTGGTGACATCTTCTTTGATGACCCCTTAGAAATCTGAACATTGGAAGAGAAAAGCACATCTTCATTGCTTCTGTGGAGTCTTTGAATTGTGTTGAGATAACATTTAAAGTCTCCAGATACTAATCAGCAGCATTGTGAGGACTAATTCATTTTCCAGTTCATTTCCCATCAAGTTTTAATTCTCACAGTTTTTGTGACACAGAAATTCATATGCTTTTTGATGCCTCATTGTTAATGAGAGAACTATATATTAAATTGAAACTCATATGGGTGATTAGGGACGAATCCTGGAAAGAATGCAAAGAAGACTATGAATCAAGCGAACTTACATAAATAAACAACCACAAAGCCAACAATTATAATGCTTGATTACAGATTGATTAGAAATGTTTGGAGGAAAGTATGGAAAATTTTAATTATGTAATTGAGTGAATAAGCAGAAATGCACAATATGAAAAAGGCAGGTGCATTGGTTTCTTTGATTTTTGCTGAATGAAATGCATACAAAAATCTGAGTAACATACACTTATGATGCTGCAAAGCTGCATCTACACAAAACACATTTAATAATATTTCCTTTTAGTCTTCATGCAGGAATCCGTTATTATTGCCTGTCACCATTTCCTGGATAGAGGTACCACAGTTGGGAAACGTTTGCAGAGATCCCTGCACCAGGGTCTTGAGCCTCCCAGAGGTCTTCATTATGTGAGGAGTTAGTGCCAGTGGCTTTTTGTCATCAAGGACTCAGGCTTCTCCTCCCAGGCTCCGGGACATTAACGTTTTTCACCACAGGGACTCTCTCCTCACAGTCAAAGACACACTAGGCTGCAGAGGTGATGAAGGGCCTCGGCTGGTTGCCCAAAACGTGCTTTAAGCATCCTAGAAATTATGCCATTGTGGCCCGCTGCAGTTACTGTGCGGAGATTCCCAAACTGCTCTCCGACCTGAGGAAGAGTCTGTTTTTAAGTCTCAGTCTTCAAAAACAGTGGAAAAGAGTAAGGGTTCATAACTGTGCACAGAAAAAATTACATATTTCATCAAGTTTATGAGAAAACTGTATTTTTAGCACAAGGTAGCACAAGGAATTTTTGCTTTCTTAAAACCTTTTATGTCTGACTTCAAACATTATTTCAGTGCTTAACTGAACTGAACCACCTTGCATGATAATCACATGCAAGGTTCCAGGGTATGTCACAGCAACATCTGTGCAGCTTCTGGCACAGATGTTTCTCAACTGAACTCTTGAAAGTGAACCCAGCTATTAATGTAGATGAATAACAAATCGTCCCTCTTCTTTGTATTATGTCTACAAAACAGGTATGGCAGTGTGGCGGCAGTGTCGAGGTCCTGCCTTGTGCTCGCATCGCCCACATAGAGCGCGCTCATAAACCCTACACTGAGGATCTGACGTCTCATGTGCGACGAAACGCCCTCAGAGTTGCTGAGGTTTGGATGGATGAGTTTAAGAGTCATGTCTACATGGCCTGGAACATTCCCATGGAGGTGAGTGAGCATGTATATGTGTGTGTGTGTGTGTGTATACACACACACACACACACACACACACACACATAATGCTCTCTGTGACTTATGAATTTCTTCTGACTAGTTAGAAACTAAAGGTTGACTGATGGGGCTTATAATACATTATGACCACCTATACTCACCTATAAATAAACTATAGTCAATTATGATGCAGCATACGTTCTTATAACTTTACTTGAAGAATGAATTATTGTACGTAGATCCATCAATATGTACCTCACTTTACAGAGCACATACAATAATGACTTATGATGATTGTTGAGGTGTGTGCATGAGTATAGGTAGGCATAATGTGTTATAAGCCCCATTAACCTCTAGTTTCGAGTTCATAAGACACTCAAAGTTATAATTCTGTATAAGTCACATCTATAATGCCTTATGACTGTTGATATGGTAAGCACACACTACACACACATACACTAAGTGTGGTCTTAATAGAAAGTGTTACCAGCATTTTTTGTAAGTTTCACTTTGTATTAATGAAACATGTTCTGAGTTGTTCTGGAGAAACTTTTTGACCTGTCTCTAAACAGTGTTGTCATGGACCGTGACCAATGTTTGTCTGTGTAGGCACAAAAAATCTGAATTTGTGTGTGACAGTCTAAATGCAGATAAAATTATACCCCTGAAATTGCTAAACATTTTTTTGTATAGCAGAATCCATCATAAGCTGTCCTTTGTGACGTTCTTTCAGCTCCTCGGTTTTATAGTCAGCTGAGATGAAATGGTGTCTGCTTTTAGCACAATCTTCAGTATGTACATGTGTCCCATTTTTCAAATGTCAGATGTCAGCTATAGCTACAGGCTGAATTGACAGACAGCAGAACCATGGAGACGTCATATGTGTGCAGAATAGGAAGAAAACACCTCCGCCTCGGTATCACAAGTGAGCCTGTCACAGTATAGGTGTCATTGCATCAACAGACCACATCACACATATTGCAATATTGATTATTTGTCCCATAGATATTAGAAACAACATGATGAGAATAGGAACCTTATTCATAGCTTGTCAAGGCTTGATTTTTCTTTCTGTATGCAGGATTTGTTGTTGTAGCCTTTTGTGTGATAATTCATGCAAGTCAGAAGTGAAGAAGTGATTCACAAACACACAAATATGAACACAAATAATCAGGCACGCCATCATAAATCTACAGGACCAACAGGTGGATTCATTCTGCAGCCACCTAATCTAAATGCTACAGAGTTGAGTGTCATCTGTTATCATCTGCAATCCTCCCATCACATATGTTTTACTGAATCAGACCCCTGACAACTCCAGAAGGCTCAGATGAAATTATTTCTCAGCACTTAGGGAATGTCCTGAATTAAATATGTGCCACACAATAAATAAATGCTAAATATTATTCAGTAAGATTTAGTAAACAGAGACATTAGCAGATAGAGAATTCAATACAAATGACAGAAATAACATTTTAAAAGATGAATTAAAGAAACTATCTGGATTACAGCTGTGACTTGGGAGCACAATGATTAATAATACAGAAAGAAAAATGAATGCAATTTATTCATATTATCTTTTCATTTGAGGTTCTGTTGTATTATTTGTGATGTTGAATAGACATCTGCAGTGACACAATCTCATATTTTTACAAAATGTCTCAGTCTGCAGACTCCCCATGAATCTAACTAAAACAAACGGCACATGCGACATGCTGTCTTGTGTTTTTACGGTTTATATTAGTGTTATATTTTGGTGTTTTCAGTCGATACCGATTTGTATTTTATCTTGAATGGTATTCAGTAAAATTAAGTAAATAATCACTGCGGTCATCTTAGGTTAAATGTAGCATCGCTCAAAGGCGAAGTCAAATGTTTGTTCACCAAAGCTTTTTTCTTCTCCTGCATAATCTGTTTGAATATGTAAATCCACGTTATGAATAGATGAACATCTGCAGGCAATTCATTCAGTCAATAATGAGGCGTTTAACAGAGTCTGTACTCAAGAAGCATGAAATTTAGCCCCAGCTTTAGCCCCATGAATTAACCACACAGCAAAATTGTCAGTGTTAATTTACCTTTGAGAGTGTAAAGATCAACACAGTGCTCACATTAAGTCTGAATTCATCTGAGTTCACTTTTTGATGTTTTTGAGCACCACAGTGCACAGTCAGCAACTTTTGCACCCTCTACAGCTTTTGAGTTATTAAATTATTAAAGGGAAGCATCAGTGACTTTAGATTAGAGACAGTGGGGCACAACATGGGGCAGATGGTTACATGCAGTGGTGGTAAAAGTACTCAGATCTTTCATTTTAAAAATAAGCAATAACACACTGCAATATTGCACGCCAATCCCTACTTAAATGCACTACAAGGAGTTTTTAACTTGTTATGGAACAGCCTCAATTTAATACTGATGCCTCTACATGACCTACATAAATAAAAAAGATGGGTCAGAAAGGGGGCAGATTTGGTTGGATTCCCCCTGCAATAAACGTTTAATAAATGCAATAAACTTGTAGCTGCTTTAAGTAAAAGGGCAGAATTATTAGCAAGTAAATGAAATTAAAGTATCACAGTGACTCATTCTGCTTAGCTCCCCAGCTTTGACACTATGACTGCCCTCCATAGCTCCTGTTATTATATATGACACTATTAGACTGCTACTGCATCAGTGTGTAAGTGGCCTTTTACTGTTATAGCTCGTAGACATGGAGCTACTTGAAAGTCTTACTTTATAGTACAGTTAGTTTTGAGCAGTGGTTTCCAAAATGGGGTTTGAACCGCCTCTAAAGAGTCACAAAATAAATCTGATGGGTTGTGAGATGATTGAAGGAAGAAGAAAAAGGAAACATTTCTGTTCTGATATATCAATCTGTGTATGTTGAACCTTTCTCTTATATATGCTGTTTTTTTCGTATTGACTTCTTTGCCTTAAATTATTCAAATGGAACCACATGAAAAGTTTATGGAGGAAATGTCTATGGTGTAAACTTAACAACTCACAACAAGGAACTTCAAAAACAATGTTGTTGTTGATGTATTGTATCTGCTTTATGTTCTTAATCTGAACAGGTGAGCAGGCACTACAGTCACCAGATGAATGTCAAGCACAGAATTTGCCTCTTAAATGTAGTAAAGGTTTTATGTAGGATAAAATTGAAATACTTAAGTATTGCACAAGTACCTCAATTAAATACTAGTAAATACTAGTTACTTCCAGTCACTTGCAACATGGAGCTGGTCCTGAGTGTGGCTGTGAAACAGCTGGATTAATGATGGTAGATGGTTTTCAAGTCAGAAGAGGAAAAAATCAAACCCCCATAGAAGCTGGTCAAATATACAACAAATGGCTGCACAATGCTTCTCGATGGCCCATTATCTGATTCGGTTCTCCACAAGCCACCTTTAATCAATTTAATGCTTTGTGTGAATCTGTGTGTTTCTCTGTGTGTGTTTATGTGTGTACGTGTGTGTGTGTGTGTGGCCGTGTGTTTTAACCCAGGACTCAGGAATTGATATCGGTGATATCTCTGAGAGGAAAGCTCTGAGGAAGAGGCTGCAGTGTAAAACCTTCCGATGGTACCTGGTCAACATGTACCCTGAGATGAGGATGTACAGCGACACCATCGCATATGGAGTAGTAAGCCGCCGCCTCCCTCTACATCCCAGATACAGTTCACTGTCTGCAAAAGCCAGAACAAGCCTAAACCGTGCCTGAGCAAATCATTTTAATCCCTTGTGTGGGGATCCGGATGGCTGCTGTCAGGAACACAAACAGTTCACAAAGACGAGGTTTGCTGCAGAAACTTTGATTTTCTCCTGCTCACTTCAAATTAGACGCACAGATATGTAAATATATAGATTAATTTGAAGTTTACTCTAAATATAGATGGAGCAGAGAGCTTTGCTGCTGCTTTATTAGTCAGAGAAGCCAGAAAACTGACAGCCAGCAGGGCATTCTGGCAGTGTTTCTATTTTCCCATTCCTAGTTGTTCTCAAACAGCTTTATTTCCACGGTCCTCCCACCTCACATCACTGTGGTGCACCCTAATACACAGTGACATACAGGCCACAGTATTACTGCACCACTTTCTATGATTTTTCTTCTTGTACAAACTGACAAATGGTGGAAGGGTATAGCAAGGAAATAGGCCAGCCTCATTACATTCATTTCTCTGAGTTAGTTGACCTCATTATTCTATATTTGCGACATGCATTTGATGGGCTAGCCAGTCGTGGTAGCTTGAGGAGTATATATCCTATTTGCGAGGAGAAATAAATATTATTTCACATTTCCAAAGAATGTGTCTGAGGTCTAATTTATTCATTTCCCATCCTCCTCCCCCTCGTGATATACAAATGTGGGTGCGGGAGAAGCAGGTGGAGGCCGTTGCTGTCCTTTACATCTCCAAGTTTGCTATGTATTCGCTAAGCCATGCCCACGTTGGAGCAGTACAATGAAATCTAAAGGATTTGATTTAAATCCCTCCAGTAACTACACTCCACCCACGTTTCATTCAGAAGCACGTCACATTACAGAAGCTAAAGACGCTCTAAATGACGCTTCACACGTTAAGCTAATGTTCCCACAGGTGTCCCTGATGCGCATTTACTATTTTTTCACTCTGCAGCATGAGAAATATTTAGACCCGAGCTGTTGCACAGGACCATGTGGATTTACTGATTGTCAGATAGAAGTAGACATCACTGAGTCTACGGGGAGCTGAATCATGCCTAGCTGTGTTCTTCTGATCTAACATCTTTACCTCATTCACTTCCTACACAAACGACCGTCCCTGGAGCTCCCCGCAGTGCAGTTTGTATCTCGTAATCAGGCAGACCTTTGTCATGATGCGCATGAATGACTCTCTGGGACTCAAAGTCTGAATCATGTTCATCAAGCGTGAAACTCCTGATTTACATTTGTATGTATGATTATGATTCATGTTTTAGATGTTTCAACCTGCGCAGATTATTCTGCATTTTCTGTAGATTCCCTTTTAATATTTGGGTTCTGTTTATGCAAACAGCAGAGAGTATGAAAGGGATGATCTTTCTCCTTTCTCTGTTTCAGTTTATAACGCCTGTCCAAACTCAACACAATCTCGTGGAAACATTTTCATATTAACAGCGAGCAGCACGGCAAGCAGAAGTTAATGTTTGGATAATAGTTTCATTCGCCTGTGGGAGAGATAATGTTCTGTAGAGTTGAAGAGAGCAGGTGGTAGATGCAGCTTCCTCGCTCTGACTGTGATAGTTTGGCAGTGGATGTGTTTGTCTGTGGACTGGACACCACCCATGGCCAGGAATTATCCGTTACTATTATTCAGTCCATCAAAGCAGCAGAACCTCTCTCCACCACACACCTCACTAAACATGTTCAGCTATGTTTCCTTCATCAGGGTGAGGTCTGAGATTGTTTTCAGTATCCTTATTAAACATACAGTCCATTAATCAGTTATTTAGATAACCATAAATTTTACAAGATATTATGATCATCAACTACAAAGTACTATATTTGCTAATGTAACAGAAATGTGCAAGAGAAGTAGAAATTGCCCATAAATATATAATATTTCAGGATATTCTGTAGCAGTCTTTTATCTTGACCCATTAATGAGCAAAAATATATGAATATCAATTTTCAAGTACTAAGCAACAAATTGTGTTTTCTTTCAACCCCATTAATTTTTTTAATTTACCCAAATGGCTTTCATCTCACAGAATGTATGGATAACCAGCAAAGTCTGTCTTAAAGCCTTTCTGTAACATTATATATTTATGACTAAACATGCAGCTATAAAAGTTCATCATGAGTTCAACACGTTAGGGTTCACATTGTGATCCAAGTGTTGTTATATCCTAAAAAAGAAGCAGCCTTCATTATGTTACTGAGCATTGTGTGAACACACATTCGTGCCACACTCTGCTCTGGGTGCAGTTGGTGTTGTGGTGGTGATTGAGCAGACCAGTCCTTCATCTCTCCCCTCTCAGTTTCACCGATTATCAGTCTGGCTTTTGGCAGCACTGGTATTTTGATGTGCACTTATTTAGATGATAAATGGACTGTACTTATACACCACCTTTCTAGTCTCCAATCTAGTCAAGGCGCCTTTTCACTGAATATCTCATTCACCCATTCATACGCACATTCATACACTGGCTGCACTGGCTACCATGCAAGGTGCCAACTGCCATCAGTTTGGAAGTTAATCATTCACACACATTCACACACTCATAGCGTAGCCTTTGGGAGAAAATTGGGGTTCAGTATCTTGCCCAAGGACCCTTAGACATGCAGACTGGAGGAGCTGGGGATTGAATTACCGATCATCTAATAGGTGGATGATCCACTCTACCTCCTGAGCCACAGCTATTGTTTCTCATGTTTTCAAGTGCATTTTGTATCCTTTCACGTGTAAAGTTAGCTAAATTGTGTCCTAATAAAATTATCTCTGAGCCTGTTAGCTACCATTAGCCTAGTCTACAGTTTTGTGATTTAGGTTAGGTTGATTAGCCACAGCAAGATACCAGACAAATAGGTCCAGGTGTTGATTTTTTTTTTTTTTTTTTTTTTTTTTTTTTTTAGATTCAGTCATGATGAATTATTTTCTTATTTTCAGTTTGTTGTTCAATGTTTTTCTAAATCCTTTCTGATAACCATGAAATATATGCCTATGTTGTTTCATAGCTACGGGTTGGTTTAATTACAGAGGAGGTTTGTCCATGTTTCTGTAGAATATACGATATTACATTAGCTATTATTAGCCCTGTCAATCATCATAAAAGCAGTCTACATATCAAAACAAAAGGAAGAAAAGCAGTGAATAATTAACAACATCAACATAAATTTTCCAAGGGCACTTCAGAAACCTTCTTCTGTTTTCTTTCAGTTTTCTCCATTGCTTTGTGACTAATATCTGGGTTACCTTGTGCATGCAAACATAATTTCATAATGCTGATTTGACGCACCAGACAAGTTCATATATATTGTTTCTTTGTGTGTGTGTTTCTTTGTAAGCTGAAAAACTCCCTGAAGAATGATCTGTGTCTGGATCAGGGACCCGACAATGACAACGTCCCCATCCTGTATCTCTGTCACGGGATGACACCTCAGGTTAGAGCCCTCTCTCTCTCTCTCTGCCTCCTGCAGAGTGTAGTGTATAACCAGATTTAATATATCACCTCCAGAGAAAGAAGAAAAATAACTAACTCGCTTTTCCTTTCAGATTGGATCAAACTCAGTAACTCATAAAGCAGGCTCTGGTTTTCTATTTTACCCTTTACAGAAACAGTCCTCACTGCTTTTAAATACGTGCCTCCATTTTTCATACACCTCCATTCAGAAGTGACATATCCCAAATGAATCCAGCTACATTATTGACCAAACACAAAGTTGGATTGTAACTGAACATTTGTTTCTGTCTCCGGCTTTCTTCGGCTTGATGTTTAAAGGTTCACTTCTTTATAAAAAAAAAATACTGGCTTATTACATATGTTTTCTGTCAGTCAATGTCTTTAAAACTGTATCTTTGCACTACTTGTTCAGGATATATCTCAGCCAAAATAACAGGGAGTGAAGGTGTCTTCAAATGTTAGCGCATCCTGATTATCATTTACTTTCTCCAGCCTTTTCCAACTCCTATCGATTCCCTCTATCCCATTACGTCTGGGCAGATTGTTTTCAGAGATTGTTTAACCTTGCTGTCTTACAGAGTGAGGCTTGATCTCACATTATCCCTTTAAATTCAAGTCAGTCTGTTGGACCTTGCCTCACACTCATTGTGTCTGTATTGATATTTATACCAAAACTGACTGATATGTATAGTCACTTACACTTATTCCATATAAAACCCACAAGTCAACTTCAAAAGCTCATTCTGAGACCTAGATAACTTTAAAACTCGCTAATTATAAATCTGCTATATGCTATAATTCTCTCGTAAATCCAGGCATGTCAAACAAAGGATTGGAGTATCACCAGCGTTCCTAATGAGATTAGGGATCTCCTCTGCAAGACAAATCGTTGATCCAGTCTGCTCTATTTTCATGTTTCCGTGTTATATCATCCCATGGAATTAGAGCCTGGATTGCCGCTATAATAACACATGTAGAGAGACTGTTGCAGATGTTTGCTGTAGTCAGTCAAACTGTGCCTTTGCAATACTTTTCATCTGATTTGATTTAGGAGAGCAAACTGTGTGCACAGGCACACATGAAAGGAAGGGTATTATAAAACTCACAATCCAACATGTATCTGACTTTGCAGGAGCGTGTCAGCAAACATGCAGCGCTTCTGCTCAAGCCCTAATACAAAATACTGACTTAAGCACAGCAACAATAGAAAACTGGAGCCACGTACGGCCTGGCAGTCTGTGCTGCTCCAGAAATGAGCAGCACAAATAATAATAATAAAAATAAATAAATCACACTAGTCAGACTGTGTAACGTCTGGCGTGAAAGAAGCAGGAGGCTGTTTGGGCGTTATCAGAGAAATAAGATTAGAGTAAGAGGATAAGAGTAGTATGACAAGCAGCAGAATATGCAAATATGGATATGATGTTTTTTTTATTTTTAATAAAAGAAAATATCCCAGGTTGCTTTGACAGCTAAAGGGAGTGTGTTGAGTCAAGACAATTTCTACCCGCATCCTACTTATGACATGTATAGACTGCTGTAGTTAGAGTCCCTGTTAAACTGTCTGCTCTCTTATCCGATTTTACTCCGATATGAATCTCACTCCCCTCCCTTGTTGCGCCTTGTCATCATTTTGATTTTGCAAACTAATGAATGTGTCCTCCGTTCGATTTAGTTTTTTAATTTGTTTGTTTTAAGCTGCTGATAGTGGAAGTAGAAGTACTGACATCCCTTACTTAAAGTAAAGGCAAATTTAAAATATACTGTACAAGCACATTATCATCAAAATGTATGTGCTATGTGTCAGTCAGGGCAGCTTGGACTGATGAATTATTATATATCATATAATTAGATTGTTAATACTGATACATATATGGGCACATAGCGTGTTACTGTTGTAGCTAGTCCAGGTGGAGTTCATTCGAACCATTTTACACAGTATATACAGTCAAGCAAACCTGGGTGTTAGGCCCAAATAAAACTGAGAGATAGTGAGATGATTAATGGAGTTGGAAAGAAGAAAACACAACACAATTTTGTATTCATTGTTTTGAACTGTTCTCTAACCTTTGTGTTTTTTTTGTGAAATATCGGATAATTATATCTCCTTGAGGTATCAAACATATATATACACACACACACACTTACCTAGTAAAGGTAAGTAAGGTAAGTTTTGGACCACAGTCACTTTAGTCATTTACTTCCCACCTCTGTAAGATCCTCAAATGAGCAATTTCATATTATCATATACAGCACAGCACAGCTTTGTTTATCAGTCTGTGTGCCTGCTCTGTCGACAAATTCTCTCTCTGTCGTGCTTATACCACTCTTTGAATAGAGAAGATGTTTCTCCTGCTTTATTCCTTCAAGTGATTTTCAGCTTTCGTCTTTTAGGGAAAACAACTGCCCTTGGAAAAAGCAGTCGGAAAGGTTTCCATCACAGAGGGCACAACTATTCGTGTTTTCTCCCCATTTCTGAATTAATAATGAGCTTTTTTTTTCTGTGCGTTGCCTTGTCTTAGCTTGTCCTCCTTTCAGTCAGGACAGCTGAATAAATATGCATATTTAGTGTATGTAAATCAGCCGTATAGGTGCCTCTTTAATACCCAAAGACAACCCAAGAGCAAGCCTCATTTGCTGCATAGTTTATTACCTCTATGGTTATATAGAGCTCTGGAAGGGCCATTATCTAAAAGTCAGCCTCAGCAGTGTGAACCTACAGTACAGCATCACACAGGCTTTTCACAGTAGGATGCAATGTTTCTTTCAGAATGTGTACTACACTAGTACTCAGCGGCTTCACGTCGGGCTCCTGAGTCCCACCGTTGACGATGATGACAACAAGTGCCTGGTGGATGTGAACAGCAGACCGCGCCTCATCGAGTGCAGCTACGCTGCAGCCAAACGCATGAAGCTCCACTGGCTCTTCACTCAGGTGACAAGCAATGACTCAAAGCACAAGACATAAAGTTAGCATTCAGTCTTCTCTTTATATTCCTCAAGTGAAGGTTATTTGTTGAATGTGATGGGAAAACCAACTGTGGAGGGAGCTTTTAAACACGCAAGTGGTCTAATTTATCTGTTTGAGTTCTCCTCATTCCTGCAGCTCATTTAGAAACAAAGAGTAAGTGAAACTTAATAATTGTCCTTCTTCATTAGCCGCTCTGCGATTGCAAGCTGTTTTAACTGAACAAGCAGCCACCTCGCAAAATGCCCCATGACAGCGAGTGAATTGGATTTACTGCACGCTTTGATTTGGGTTCAAAAGACCTCATATTGTTGTTTGCAATGCTGTCAGTGCAGCTTTAATTATAGATGTTGTTCCTCTTTTAGCCAAACGTATCAAATCCCAAACGTGCTTCATGTTAGACACTTCTTATAATAAGCACACAAGTATCCTTTTGACTGTGGCACTGCTGCTGCAGGTGTGTCTGCTTGGTGAAGAGAAATGGATTTATCCGCTTGAATTCATGCATTACGTACAGTATGCTCACCCACTAAGTGGTTATTTTTGTTAAATTCAGTCAGTAGTACGGGGACGCATCAGCACGGCTGGAGTGTGTCATGTCCCTGAAATGTGGCATCAATGATTGATACAGTTTTGACTGCACGTGTGCCAAGTGTCAAGCTCAAACAGGAATAGATTGTCTTTATGCAGCCAGTGCAACTTTGGGGAACGGAGCACTGTACAAATTAGAGAGATTTCTATCTTAATTCAAATGTTCTGTACAAAAGCTGATTAACTGGAGATATTCTTTATCTCTTTCCAGTGAAATATGCAAAATGAGGTCCCTCATCAACTGTAAAGACTTCCACTTATGCAAGAAGAAATGACTTTGATAAGCCTTGTTTTGTGAAAGAAATGAATTATATGGTTGCATGTGATGATGAGTCATATGTTGGCAGGTGCTGATTTTTCTGATTAGAAAACAAACACACGTTCAGTGGGTGGCACTGTATGGTTCTGTGGTATGTGTGGGTGATATCTTTGTATTTTTCTGGAACAAACACGTATTGTCCTGTGTGTAGTGAACATTTAATGTAAACTCTAACAAACCTAACATCCTAAATCAAATAACAACCTTCCCACATGCTTTATGCTCACATATACATTCATTAGCCAACTCCCAGAGGGGTGTTTTAACAAGCAGCACCAAGACGTTATATAGATAACTCGGCTGAGTTAAACGCAGAGCAGCATCTTTTATCAGTTTATGATCCAGGTTTTCAGGGACTCTGGGTTTTACTCTGGCCTCGTTCCAGGTTTCTGAGCCACCGCCCACATCTTAGACTTGTTCTGCGATCTTGTGTTGTGCGAATGTACTGCTTTTCCTCTGGTTTGAGAAACAATCAGCCAATTGGGGTTTTTATAGGCAGGATTAGGAATAATACCAGAAGAGCCAGAAATAAAATAGCTTCATCTACAGAATGAAATAAAGCTGTACAGGTTGTGCTGAGTCGACTTACAAAAATAACAAAGATATTTTTGAGCTTTATTTGACAGAGACAGCTTGAAGAGTGACAGGAAATGTGGGGAGAGAGAGAGAGATGGGAAATGACATGCGGGGAAGAGCCACAGGTCGATATTCACACCCTGGGCTGCTGTGGCAAGGACTGAGCCTTCGTACGACACCCCTTACCAAAGCTTCTTTGGCGGCCACACAGATATGTCATTTTGTTAAGTTTAAAATTAATGTCCATAGATTTTGTCACTCCTTTTATTGTTCTTATTAAATTTTAGAACTGCACTTCCCATATTGCTTTGGGTGATGTAAAATGGAAGTACGTTGTTGGCAAATGATCTTGTTTCATGCTGAAGAAAAATTTTAAATGTGATCATTCCAAGGCAAGTTATTGCATACATTTTCTAGGAATTTTAAGCAGATGTACAAGCAAGTGCAAGTCACACTTGCTGGAGAACTTAACACACACCTAAAAATGTGTGTGTTGTGTCAGTGAGTTTAGCATATCCAGCAATCTTTTGCAATTTTAGCAAATTGTGGCAAACCAATACCAAGGGTCTCTAAAGTATCTTAACATCCTCCTTGAACAGTTGGTCACAATCTCTGCTGTTACTCCAGCCGCTGGTCGTGCTGATAGAGAGAACAAACTACAGATCTGGGAAGAATGCATGCACCTGTACCCTTCACAGGAGTCATCACCCTCGCTTTCTACCTGCTTCACTGTTGGCTGCTACTATCAAAAAAAAAGTTAAAAGCACAAAAAATAATCTTTAGAAAAATAAAATGCTACAGTGGGCCAGTCAACACATTATCAACCATCAATGAAAGAGCATCTTTCCCAGGCAAACTTTAATTATTTATTCCTAAATGTTTTTTTTACCTGAAAGCTAATATCAGGTGTCTGAATAGGGCGTAAACAGGTGCTTTAACACACATCTATTTGTGCACTTTGGCACACTCAGACAATCCGATCCAGCCTTGGAAAATAAAGTAGTATAGCTTGTGTCCGCATCAAAATGTTTCTCAGCAGTTTTTGAAAGAGTCTGCAACTTTTTTCATATTCCCAGTCGATTTACATAATGATTGAGCTTCAAGGCTGACCTTGCAGACAGCAGGTTGACAAAAGAATGTCCAACTTGTTTTTCGAAGCTTTCAGCAACAACTCTTGTGGCCTTCTTCAGCAGATGGGGTTGCTCAGTGAACAGGGTTAAGATGTTATCGCATCATAGAATATAATCATTTTATAATCTCTGCAGTCCACTTGATCGCAACTGCTGAAAAAAATGGCATACCCAGAGTGGGGATTCAATAAATACAGGATCTGAAATGAATCTGGCTTTATGTAGCTGATGCCATTTAGATGAATAAATGCCTTGATTGCCCCATTCACTGCTTTTATGGGCTGGCTCAGGACACCACTAAATAATGATCCATAAATGCCCACTTTCAGTAGTTACTACCAATCTGTTATCTATAAAAAAAAAATGTCTCTTGGACCGTGCAAACCAGGCTAACCTCTTGTAAAAATACGGAAAGACTAATTTAGCTCACAGTCTGTCCAACCTGTCCAACCTTTTCCCACATCCCTCTGCAGTCCTCTCATGATACTGGAAAGAGCTCTCTCCTCACAGCTCTCTACACACTGTATTGACTGTTGAAGGCCTCCTCTACAGTCACTTGCCCTTGGTCAGCCGTGACATTGTAATGAGAAAATCCTGCCTGGTTTCATCAGGACATGCTGGAATATTTTTGCAGAGCTGATGTGCTCACTCTGTTCAGACTCAGCTGTCATATAGAGGTGTGTGAATTGTAGGACCTTTTCTTTTTGTATTAAAGATTTTGCTCTTCCTCCGGGCTTCAGTCTTATCCACAAATACACCAAATGATTGAATGTATATCTTTTGTTTTTACTGATTCCAGCAATAGTGTGGTTCTGATATGTGATGTGAGGTTTCTGTGCCCCTCATGCATTTGTTTCTCATACATCAGAAACTTGTGTCTGTTTTGTTTTTGTGTGTCTCGTTTTCCTCTTTCAAGCCCTTTTCATCCCGTCAATTCTCTTCAAATCCTGGCCAGGCTAGGGAGAAAACTAATGACTACCCTGGCAATTGTATTGTTGTTTTTGCCTTGAAACTATGTTGATGCTATCTGTTGGGTCCAATGAGGGTGGTAGTGTGAATCAGCCAAAATGCCAACAGCACAGGGTGCTTCAGAAGTTTGCATCCGTATCCATTCACAGCAGTGTGGGTTTAAAGGAGACAAGTTATATTGTGCGCACAAATTGTTCTTCTGGAGCCCGGCACAATTTTAACCAGCCTGCTTTTTTTTTTTTATCTTTTCAGGGAGGATCCATTCAGAACAGAAAATCAAAGAGATGCCTGGAGCTTGTAGCAAGCAGTGACAATGAGTTTGGCTACCAACTGGCTCTGCAGAAATGCACCGGACAGAAATGGTTCATCACAAACGTGCTGTTTAGCAGCTCCTTATGATCGATTGCTGAAAGGAACGTTGCAGTGAATAGCACACCAAACTGGATGGAGTTGTTTCTTTTGTGTGCACATTTGTATGTGAGAGAGGGAGAGAGAGAGAGGGAGAGAGAGAGAGGGGGGGAGAGAGAGAGAGAGAGAGAGAGGTGCAGGGTCAATCATTTTGAGCACCTTGATGTCCTCCGATGAGCAGTTGACATCACATCGTAAATGTTAAACATTTTATTTTGCCTACAGGATCAGCCATAGTTGGCGAATATTTTGCAGATTTGACAAGGTAGTATTATAGTATATTTTGTGGTAAATACAGTACAGTCAGAGTTTTGTTGACTTAAAAGATGTAATGGGTCCAATATGTTTTTGTACTGTTCATAATTGCTACTGTGTAGCAAGCTTTCTCAACCTGTCCCTGCTGTAATTATTTTCATTTAGTGTCTCAGGTTTGTAGGTTTATTACGGTATGTGATTCAGCTGTACAGTTGTGGGAAAATGTTGGAATAAATCTGAAAATGACAGATTATTTTCTATGTGTTAATATTTCAAATATTTGTAATGTAACAGTACAATAACAAATGTAAACTACTGAGTGCCTTTGTTCTTTTGTTGATAAAGGCACAATCAGTTATTCAAATTTTAACACAAAGGGTTTCCCCATCATTGACATTAAAAGGTTCTGGAATCTGATATCAATCGTAAATAAATGTTTATTTGTCAAGAAATATTTGATGTGTTACAGTGGCCCTGGGAGTTCACTGCACTGCAGCTATGTGAAACACATGAAAGCAGACAAAATATAACAAAATCCAGTTAAACAAAACAAAAATGTAACATAAAAAACACACATTTCAAAGTCGGAGAACACAACAAAATTCAGAAAACACAAGCACCCACAGAAATGCTGCAAACTGCAATGTGTTGAGCTCTCAGAGTCGCCATAGATATGGCCTTTTTTTAACAATACAGACTCATGTATATGCACACACAGCATTTAAAAAATACAGAGTCATGGAAGCGTTGCCGTCAGTTTGTGATGACAAATGCAGGGCCAGGAGCTGAGAAACGGGGCTGCTTTCTGCTCTGACTGCTGACTGCACCTGGGGAGGCACAGCCTGTTTTCAACACGCCAGTCCTCATTACCTTCCACATTGAAGCAGAGCTCTGCAAACCATGGCATTAAATATACATGGAAACCCACTTTCATCAAAAGGACTTCCCTCAATAACGCGTCTTAATATATGCAGTAAGAGCGTGTTAGGTTGACCGTATTTGCGGCGGGAGAATACAGCAGAGATGAATGCTCAGGCAGGATAGTTGGGTCCCAGATGATTTCTTTATTGAGTAAATGCTTCAGCATGGCAATGTTCTTTCTCCATCATTCAGCAGCCACTCACAGATAACAAAATGGCGCCTTATATAGGGTGCCCACCAAATGAAGGAGAACCCATTTGACATGTGGAAATAGCTTCTTCCGAGAACACCTTTTACATATATATAATTATTCCCCTATTCATATCATACACCCACAAAACACACATCTATTTACAAAACACAACCGTATTCCCGTTTTAAACCCATTAGCTCACTAAAAATAATCACACTCCCAACACCCCTACTAATTCCCAATTGGCTCCTTCCGGAACTACAAACATGGCGGCTGTTCCCTGGGGAAGGCTTTTGCCCGAACACCCTGAGGACAAAGGAGACTGTGAGTACCATTTCACATTACACTTTCTTTCCCAGTATACTACCCCACATACACAATTGCACATTATATTTATATTTAAATGAATCACTTCATGTCCACTTAGCTCAATTACCAACCATACAATACAATATGTCTCATCTCTTTTCTCTGCAGGTGGAACCATATGGCCATCACAGAACCTACCAGCATAAAATATTCAAAAGGGACAATAAATATCAAATAAATATCAATTACCAATAATCCATCAATGTATAAATATAAACATGAATATATATCAAATGTGCAAATATGCAATGTGCAAAGTGTAACATGTGCAAATCCAATAAAGTGCCACTGCTTTACCAAAGTGCCTGTGCAATTATTAAAGTGCATGTATCCTGGTTAAAGTGCATAGTGCAATGTCTCCCCAACTCCCCCTTATTCTCCAGGGAACGAAGTCCTCTTCGTTACATTTCCTCCTCCCTCTCCCCAAAGAGAACAGTACCTCAGTCCTCCGACATTCTGGACAAACAGTCTGCCACCACATTGGACTTCCCAGACCTGTAGCTCACCGTAAAGTCATAAGGCTGGAGAGCCAGGTACCATCCGGCAATGCGCATATTGGCATCCCTCATGCGATGCAGCCACTGCAGAGCCCGATGATCAGTTTCCAGGAAGAAGTGCCGTCCCAGCAGATAATATCTGAGCGTGTCGATGGCCCACTTCATCGCCAAGCACTCCTTCTCCACTGTCGAATACCTTGTCTCTCGGTCCAGCAGTTTCCGACTTAGAAACACCACAGGTCTCCTCTCTCCTTCCACCTCCTGCAGCAACACTGCTCCTAAGCCCACTCCAGAAGCATCTGTCTGCAGGATAAAAGGCTTCTCAAAGTCAGGACTGTGGAGGACTGGGTAAGTGCAGATGGCTTCCTTGAGATCCTTGAAAGCTCTGTCATACTCGTCAGTCCAATGAATCCTACTCGGAGCAGAGGCTTTGGTTAGATCATTAAGGACAACAGCTCTATCAGCAAAATGAGGCACAAACTTACGATACCAGCCCACCAAACCGAGAAATCCCCTCAGTTTTCTTTTGGTGGTGGGAACAGGAAACGATTGGATGGCCTCCACTTTCCCAAGCTGTGGTTTTATCTGTCCAAATCCAATGACATAACCCAAGTACTCCACTTCTGTTTGGGCAATAGCACACTTGTGAGGGTTAATGGTGAGGCCGGCTGCCTTTATTTTCTGCAGCACCTGTTGCAGGTGAACCATATGCTCCTCCCATGATTGGCTGAAAATAACTACATCATCCAAATATGCAGCTGCAAAGTCAGACAAATCTCTCAGAACGTGATCCATTAGCCTTTGGAATGTGGCTGGCGCCCCCTGGAGACCAAATGGCATGACCTTGAACTGATACATACCAAATGGTGTCCTGAAAGCTGTCATCTCCCTGGCATCTGGTGCTAACGCAACCTGCCAGTAGCCCTTACTGAGATCCAATGTGGTGATGTACCGAGCTCTGCCAACTCTCTCCACCAGATCATCAATCCGAGGCATGGGGTATGGATCAAAGTTGGATACTGCATTCAGGTATCTGAAATCAATACAAAATCTGAGAGAACCATCTTTCTTTGGAACCAATACAATGGGACTGCACCACTCACTGCAAGAAACTTCTATTATGCCCAGCTCCAACATCAGCTTGATTTCCTTTTGCAGCAGGGGAATTAACCGCTCAGGTATCCTGTAGCTCTTCTGCCGCACTGGGGCATCTCCCTTCAGCCGAATCTTGTGCTGCACCAGTGAAGTGAAACCTGGGGTCTCTCTGAAGAGCTCTGGGTCAAGCAGGGGTTTTACCTCTGCCTGCTGAGTGAGAGACAGATGGGACAGGCTCACCTCTGGGCCCTCTGCTGCTGTGGTAGTGGCTGGGAAGAACTTGTCCACCGTGTCCTCTTCCGGCACCACACGGACCAAAAGCTGCTGGTGCACTGGCTCTGGGCACACCTGGAACTCCTTCAGCAGGTTAACATGAAAGATCTGGTATTTTTTAACCTTGTCTGGCATAAAGAGTTCATATGTGACCTTACCCACACGTTTGCTGATCTCATAGGGACCATGCCACTTGGTCAGCAACTTGCTCTCACTGGTTGGCAGCAACAACAGTACCTTTTGGCCTGGTTGAAAGACTCGCTCTCTGGCCTTCCGATCATACCAGACTTTCTGGCTCCGTTGAGCTGACTCCATGTGTTCATGTGCAAGCGCTGTCATCTCCTCCAGTCTCTCCCTCATTTTTATCACATATGCCACCACATTTTCACCTTCTGGCTTCGAACTCTCCCAGTAGTCTCTTAGCAGGTCCAGCGGTCCTCTCACCTGGCGGCCGTACAACAGTTCAAAGGGAGAGAAGCCTGTGGATGCTTGTGGGACCTCTCTGTAAGCAAACAGCAGGTAGGGCAGCCAGCGATCCCAATCAGCACCTGTGTGAGACACAAACTTGCGCAGCATGCTTTTCAGTGTCCGGTTATAGCGCTCCACCAGCCCGTCTGTCTGGGGGTGGTAAGGGGTGGTCTTAATGCCCTTCACGCCTAACACTTGGTAAACCTGCTGCAACAGTTTTGACAAAAAATTAGTCCCACAGTCTGTTAGGATCTCCTTAGGTATGCCCAATCTAGAAAAAAGCTGTAGAAGGCAGTCTGCTACTTGTCTAGCTTTGAAAGACCTGAGGGGAAAGGCTTCAGGATAGCGAGTTGCATAGTCACAAACAACCAAAATGTAACGATAGCCTGAGGAACTTTTCTCCAGTGGGCCTACAATATCCATGCCTATCCTCTCAAAAGGTGTGTCAATGATGGGCAACGACTGTAACTGGGCACGTGTTACTCCTTTAGCAGAGGTTAGCTGGCAGATGTCACAGGAAGCACAGAACTGAGAAACTTGAGTATACATCCCTGGCCAAACAAACCGGCTTCCAATTCTGTTCAGAGTTTTCTGGAAAGCCATATGACCTGCCCATGGAATTGAATGACCCATTTCCATCACTTCTTGTCTGTACTGTTGTGGCAGTGCTAGAGCCTCAGTTTTTCCCTGTCTCTGATAGAGAAGGCCCTGCTTTACTATATAGGTGGCGTCCTCTAAACAACTGGGTTTACCCTGCTGAACACCCTCCACCTCTGTCACCTTTCCAAACCACTGCTTCAGTGTAGCATCTTGTTTTTGAAGTGTGCTTAAGTCTGAGGGGAACTCAAAATCAAGCAGTTCAGGTGGTTTAGGAGAGCTTTGTGCCCCTTGTTTGAATGAACCCTTTAGCTTCTCCTGTCTTCTTTGTACTTTTGATTTTTTAGGCTTAACTGGCCCTGCTTCCCAGTCTACCCCAAAGAAAGGTAGCTCGCTGAGGACCCCCCCTGCACTCTGTGCTCTGGTGGTGACATTACAGGGTTTTACGGGCAATTTCACTGGATTAGTCCATGGCTCACAGACATCGACGGCTGAACTCTGACCTTCATCACTGCTCGAATCTGGTTTATATATGGGCTGTGTCATAAGGTCATAGAGTGTGGGCACATCATTGCCTAGAATAACGGGATATGGCAGAGTTGGAGCTAACGCCACAGTCAACAGAAATGTCTGTCCCCCCACAGTCAGATACACCTCAGCTGTAGGATAAACGTGCTCATCCCCATGAATACAGCTTATCCGTGATCTATCCTCACTCCATTTCTCTCTGGGGACCAAACTGGACAAAACTACTGTCTGGAAACAGGCAGAGTCAAGTAGTGCTATCTCACGCTGACCATTAATCAAGACTGGGGCTGTACGGCCTGCATCCCTCACTATACCCACTGCAGCTGGTCTTGGAGCCGAACAAAGGAGAGTTGGTTTAGTGTGGCTCAAAACTGGGCAAAATGGTTTTGTGTGACCTAAACCATTACAGTGGTAACACCGAACATCTTGTTTAGTGGTTCGAGGGGGAGGCTTTTTAGCGGGGCTTGTGGCCTGGGGAGTAAACTGCCTATCACTCGCAAACCCTCTAGCCCGTGGCTGACCAGACCCCTGTTCACCCCCAGAGGACCTACTTGAATGGGCTTGGTGGTTCTCCCAGCTGAAGGTGGAGGCTCGGCTTCCTCTCCTGGCTGCTGTGAAGACTTCTGCCAAGCGTGCAGCTTCCTCTGCTGTCACAGGGTTGTGTTCTCGGATCCAGATCTCCAACTCTGGATGGACCATCCTCAGGAACTGTTCCAAAACGATTGTTTCTGAGATTTCTTTCACTGTTGACTTCTCTGGCTTAACCCATTTGCAAAACAGGTCTTTCAGACGCACATAGAGCTCTCGTGGCGTTTCACCAGGCTCAATTTTGAGAGAGCGGAATCGTCTACGGTAGGTCTCAGGTGTAATTTCATATTTTGACAAAATTGCAGCTTTAACTTTGTCATATCTCTCTGAGTCTTTCATGTCCATCAATACATAAGCACTACGTGCTTTACCAGTGAGCAAGGGGACCAGACGCACCGCCCATCCATCTTTAGGCCAGTGACATACACGGGCCATCCTCTCAAAGGTTGTCAGGAAGTGCTCTATGTCATCATCGGGAGATAAGGGCAGCAGTTTGGGTTCCTTCTGCTGTCGGTAACCCCAACTTGCCTGGCTCATCATTTCATCCGGGTCCCCAAAATCTCCATCATTGTCATGACGACCACTCTCTTGATCCCTTTGTGGACGGTAGATTTCATCCACGGTGTCCATCTCTGTTCTTTGCTCTTCTGTCATCATATTCACTTGCTGCTGCATTTGGGAGACTTGCTGTTGCATTCGTTTCCATCTCTGTTCTTGACGTGAGGCCTCTCTCTCTCTCTGCTGGTCTCTCTCCACTTGTGCCTGCATGAGAGATTTCACCAAACCCGCCAATTCATCAAGCTTTTCTTCTGCTTTTGTCTCTGGTTTGGTGCCTGGAACACATGCTCCAGTTGGCCCCTCATCTGGTTCTTCTTGGTCCGCTTTTCTTCCCTGCCTTGGCATCTTCTGCTGTCACATGGATCCCACCTCTGACACCACTTGTTAGGTTGACCGTATTTGCGGCGGGAGAATACAGCAGAGATGAATGCTCAGGCAGGATAGTTGGGTCCCAGATGATTTCTTTATTGAGTAAATGCTTCAGCATGGCAATGTTCTTTCTCCATCATTCAGCAGCCACTCACAGATAACAAAATGGCGCCTTATATAGGGTGCCCACCAAATGAAGGAGAACCCATTTGACATGTGGAAATAGCTTCTTCCGAGAACACCTTTTACATATATATAATTATTCCCCTATTCATATCATACACCCACAAAACACACATCTATTTACAAAACACAACCGTATTCCCGTTTTAAACCCATTAGCTCACTAAAAATAATCACACTCCCAACACCCCTACTAATTCCCAATTGGCTCCTTCCGGAACTACAAACATGGCGGCTGTTCCCTGGGGAAGGCTTTTGCCCGAACACCCTGAGGACAAAGGAGACTGTGAGTACCATTTCACATTACACTTTCTTTCCCAGTATACTACCCCACATACACAATTGCACATTATATTTATATTTAAATGAATCACTTCATGTCCACTTAGCTCAATTACCAACCATACAATACAATATGTCTCATCTCTTTTCTCTGCAGGTGGAACCATATGGCCATCACAGAACCTACCAGCATAAAATATTCAAAAGGGACAATAAATATCAAATAAATATCAATTACCAATAATCCATCAATGTATAAATATAAACATGAATATATATCAAATGTGCAAATATGCAATGTGCAAAGTGTAACATGTGCAAATCCAATAAAGTGCCACTGCTTTACCAAAGTGCCTGTGCAATTATTAAAGTGCATGTATCCTGGTTAAAGTGCATAGTGCAATGTCTCCCCAACTCCCCCTTATTCTCCAGGGAACGAAGTCCTCTTCGTTACAGAGCGCTTCTGCATGCCGAAACTTTTGAATGGAAGTCAACAAAACAGTCTCCCCATGCACATTACTTACATCCTCTTTTAGTTGACCTCTTGTCCTGATTCCCTGCTGCTGCTGCTGCTGCTGCTGCTGCACTTTCTAAACATCCAGCTTGCTACTTCCAGCTTTAAAATGACTGTAGTGTGTCTGTGTACATTTGCTTAATATTCCATCATCATCATCATACATTTATCAGCCTTGTTGACTCACTTTGTTGTTGACATGAAATGGCGTGAAGGGAGGGGATTTAGGTTGGCACAAAGCACACTGCTGTGAATCAAATTCCCCATAAATCTGGAGTAAAAAAACACTTTCAGAGTGTCCCACGGTGCTGTGGAGCCATTTCTGTCTCAGTATGAAGTCACATACAATATCTCAGAAAGGTGTTGGCCTGATTTTGATGAAGACGGGATGATAATATGTCTCTCTTTCCTTTGAAATCTAGCTTTTGCAAAATTACAGTCATTGCCTTTCTATTAAACTCTGACATTTTGTAGGCGCTGTGAATACTGTACTCGTGCCTTTCTGGGGCCACTGTCATGGAAATCATATTCACATGAGCAATTTGTTACAGGAGACAGGATTTTTTTTTTATTGACAATCTTTTTTCAGTTTAAACCGTCCAGAAAAATACTGATCTGATTTTGCCTTGAAACAGAAATATGTAGTTGCTACATGAACCAACATTGGCAGAGTGTACATTATTTTCAGGAAACATGAAGGTTGTTTAGTAAATGAATCCCTCCCTGACTGAAATTGTGTCCAAGAAAAACTACTTCTGGATTCCCAACACTTTTCTGTTCTTAAATTGTTTTAATTATTTAGTGCAGAGGGCTCCATCTGTGGGAACATGTTGTTTGGCTATAATGTAGAAAAACTGTAGCTCAAGTAAAAGCTTCAGATTATACATAAACAGTGTAATTATCTAGGACATTTGGGCTATTAGTTAAATACTTACTGCAATAAAAAATAAGTACAAGGGATAAAGACAGGAGACAGGACAAACATGTCATCATGTGTTTTTTTAATTACTAAACATCTATTTAATAATTAATATTGTTACTGGAGAAGACAGGAGAAATGGGTAAAACAGAGAAACAGTGTGGTGTGATATATCTTTTAAATATGGCACTCAGCTGACGATTAAAACTAAATCAACAGTCACATCATGTCACATGACTTTTCATGTCAAGGCTAAAAGGATACCACAGCTACACCTTTTGTCTTATTTTAGTGTGTACTCTGTGATTACTTTACTGGCTTTTCATTTAAAAAAGTAAAATATTTATCACTTTTGTAATTAACTAAGTCCCTCCTGCTGCCACCTCCTTATAACCTGTACTTCTCCTACAAGTAGCAACAGAAGTGTTTTATTGGTACTGTGTATGTATAGCATGAGCAGTCTAGTATTATATGGTTTCCTCTGGACAAGAGTTAGATGAGAAGATTGAGACTGAATTGAATCTGAAGTCGGTTAGCTTAGCTTAGCACAATTACTGGAAGTAAGGCCAAAGAGCTCGCCGAGCTCTGTCCAAAAATAACAAAATACATCTTCCAGCAACTATAAAGCTCACTAAGTGTTTTGTTTGTTTAATCCGTACTCATAATGAAGTGGTTTATGTTAATTGTCCTACTATTTTTTTGGCTCAAGGTATTTTCATACAAATGTCAGATTTAGATAGATATTCTTATCTAACTCAACAAAAAAAACTAAATAAGCATATTTTCCAAAATACCAAAGTATTCCTTCTAAGTCACCACCCCCCAACCCCCCACCACCACCACCTCGCTCTCCTTCACTCTTCCTGTTATTTCTGAAGCTCTCTCTACCTCTATAATTCATCTTTCTGCCTCTTGTGGGAAACGGCTCTGAGAGGCAACCCATCATGTCTTGTCATTATTTTCTGCCCCCGACATGGAGACATAAAACATTGAGGAATATATTCCTGGCAGAACTCATGGTGTGATCAGGGGAATCAGCTGAGTGTTGAGTACCATATGGCAAAAGGAAGCAGCTTGTCAGAAGTGAGAATATCTGAACGCCCCTTAGGATCCAGAGAAGACGTTTTCTCTCTTCTCTCTCCTGCAGGTGAGCCACAGGTAGCTGAGGGGAGGCTGTCAGTACCACAGGGCGAGTGAGCCAATACACAAACACAGGCCCAGAAAGTGGGAATAGTCTAAGCACCTACTCATTTGAAAATAAACATAAACTGCCAAAGATAAAATGACTCTTGGTTTACAACCTGCAGCAAGCCAACAGTGTTAGAGGGAATGTTTAAGCAGAAAAACAGATTTACCAGAACAATGTACGTGGGTATGAGATTTGTGTTCACTACGCAGCCAAAATGTTTCACATGTGGATAAATGTCACTGTTAATTGTTTTCTGTTAGAGTGAGTGAGTGTTAGAGCTGTGTTGTAACCATGTTGCCATAGCTACAAGTCCTAAACTGCATATTCTCAGATATCCCCAGGCATCAGACCATAGGTGAGCCGATTAACTAAAAAAAAAAAAGCTGACAGGATATAATTGCCCCTCAGATGCAGATGTAACTTTAATCTTTGCCCTTTTTATGTCGCGCTTGAATGCTTTGACCTATGCAAATGAACCACCTGACAAAAAATATTTGTTTTTGTGCATATCTGTCTGCGCTGTGTGTGAAAAAAAGCAAGATGGTGAATAAGGGACTCGCTACAGTGGAAAATTAAGTTCTCCACATGGGGACAAATGAAGTGGAGGCTTGAAGTCATAATTAAATAGCTGAAAGTAAGCGGTAAATCATCTCTAACCAGCCAGGCCTCTGCTATGTTCCAGTACAGGAGATGTTAATTATAAATAGGTCACTCTTATTGATAATAGAACTTGTCACACAATTTATAAAATTTCATATATAATCAGTTAAAATAAAATAAAAAATATATAGTCATGTTTCTGGCCGCCTGGCAAATGTTGTACTTTTAGCTATGTTTTGGTCTCCGCCAGTTTCTGATTTAAATATCTGGCTCTTTAGCAGCTAAATGAGAGGCATGGCAGTGAACCAAAAAGTTGCAAGCTAGAAAATCAAACAAAGAGCTGATAGATGCCGAAATGCAGACCTTAGGGTGAGTGCAAGGTCAGGCAATAATCCTCTGTGGGTTCACACATTTCACATATGGATTATGTAATGGATTGTCGATATTGATCAGTGTAACTTTAAAACCTGTAGTTGCATCAATTTGTTGGGCATGCTATTTATCTTTTTCCTTGTTTTACACTGCAGATCATTAATATTCACTTTGTTTTCAGCAGTAGAAACAACAAGCCTGAATATTACGCATTTCAGCTCTTTGTGTCAGGCCCAGAACAAAGCGGCAGACTCAGATGCGGGTTAGGCAGGTTTGGGAAGATACTTTTATTGTTTCCAAGCTGCTGATACAGCCTACAAAAGGTACAACAAAAATGGCTACACTTCCTGGCCCTCTAACGCTAAACTCAAACTTCGCTACTCTTCGCTGAAAATCAAAAACACTAATCTAGAAAGAAAAACGCTTCACCAAAATGGGAAGGAATAACCTGACAAAATTTACCAAAACAAAACACTCACTCAAAATGAGGAGGAAACAGTACTATCTGAATCTTGGACCTAATCTTCCTATACTGACTAAGAAACAAAAATCAATCCCGAAGGATGACAAAACTTTATCCAAAGGAAAGAGACTAACAAACAAAAACAATCCCATAGGATGAATACAAGCTACAAAAAACTCTCTAATCTTAAACTAAGGCTATGAAACTTACAAAACAATGATACTTGGAACAGACTTGGAACAGGCTTGGAACAGGCTTGGAACAGGCTTGGAACAGGCTTGGAACAGGCTTGGGTGCGACGACAGGACGTACGAAGACACTTTGGCACAGGACAAGGGAGACGCAGACAATATATACACCAGGTAATGGGGAACAGGTGGAAACAATCAGGGCGGGGAAGACAATCAGACCGGTGACACATGAGGAAGGGCAAGTGACCTGAAACGAGAGGAGAGTTAACTTTCAAAATAAAACAGGAAATGACAAGACACAACAAAAACCCAGCTTGACCTCACCACGGTGTGACAGTACCCCTCCCCCTAGGGCCGACTCCTGACGGCCCAGACTGGTCAGGGTGATCTCTATGAAAGTCCTCGATGAGAGTTCGGTCCAAGATGAATCGAGAGGGGACCCACTGGCGTTCCTCTGGTCCATAACCCTCCCAGTCGACTAAATATTGTCTGCCCCGACCTCGAGTGCGCATCGCCAATAGTTTGCGGACCTTGTACACCGGGCCGCCATCAATGACCTCTGGAGGTGGTGGGGGAGGGGGGGTCGGAACCATTGTGCTCTCCCGGACAGGCTTGACTTGGCTGACATGAATATTGGGATGGACTCTGAGGGACCGGGGAAGACGAAGGCGAACGGCTGCAGGTCCGACGGTCTTTGTGATTGGGAAAGGCCCCACGAACCGTGGCGCCAATTTCCGGGACAGATCCTTAAGTCTTAGGTTTTGGGTGGATAGCCATACCTTCTGTCCTGGCTGGTACTTGGGCGCTGGGCGTCTCTTTTTGTCCGCCGCTTGCTTCACCCGGTCCCCCTGGCGGAGCAGGACTTGTCGGGCGGCTGCCCATATGCGTCGGCACCGGCGAATCTGGGCGTGAGCGGAGGGCACTGTGACTTCTTGTTCCTGGTCAGGAAAAACTGGGGGGTCATAGCCATACACACACTTGAAGGGTGAAAAACCTGTGGCTGAGGTAGGCAGTGAATTATGCGCATACTCTACCCAGACCAGGTGTTTGCTCCATGTAGAGGGATTCTGTGACACCAGACACCGGAGGCCGGTTTCCAGCTGCTGGTTAAGACGCTCGGTCTGGCCGTTAGCCTCTGGATGGTAGCCGGAGGTTAAGCTGGTTGTGGCTCCTAAGTGACGGCAGAACTCCCTCCAGAACCCTGAGATGAACTGGGGCCCCCGGTCTGAAACAATATCTTTTGGAATTCCATGAACTCTGACAATGTGGTTAATTAAGAGTTCAGCGGTTTCTTTGGCTGTGGGTAACTTGGGTAACGATGGCTATGAATCTGGCCATCTTAGAAAATCTGTCAACTATGGTGAGAATCGTAGTGTTACCTTGAGACACCGGGAGCCCCGTAACGAAGTCCATTGAGATATCCGGGATGCCAGGGTCTGGAGGGAATGGGGAGTGGTTGAAGGAGTCCCATCCTTTTTCCTGAGGAAGTCTTGTTACGAGCACAGACCGAGCAAGCCTCAATGTACTCCCGGACCTCCCGCTCCATAGCTGGCCACCAGAATCTCCGGGAGATTACGAACATAGTTCGCCGTACTCCCGGATGGCATGACAGGCATGACGTATGCGCCCATTGGATCACCTGAGGTCGCTGAGCCTCTGGAACATATAGCCAGTTTTCTGGGCAACCTCGAGGTGGGGGGTTATCGCCGTTAGCCTGTCGCACCTCATTTTCTATCTGCCAAGTTACCGCTCCAACCACACAGTTTCGTGGA
This sequence comes from Nibea coibor, assembly GCA_023373845.1. Taxonomy (NCBI): domain Eukaryota; kingdom Metazoa; phylum Chordata; class Actinopteri; family Sciaenidae; genus Nibea; species Nibea coibor. The sequence continues at coordinate 8,763,767 of CM041738.1, read as the reverse complement.
AGGATTGGTTCTGGTTCCTTGGCAACAGGCTCAGGGTCATAGATTCGGGACAACGCATCGGGCTTGGTGTTCTGGGACCCCGGCCTGTAAGAGAGGGAAAACAAGAATCGGTTAAAGAATAGTGACCACCTGGCCTGGCGTGAGTTCAGTCTTTTTGCATTTCTTAGGTACTCAAGGTTCTTGTGATCAGTCCATACGATAAATGGCACCTCTGACCCCTCCAGCCAGTGCCTCCACTCTTCCAACGCCACCTTGACTGCGAGGAGTTCTCGGTTGCCAACGTCGTAATTCCTCTCCGCCTTGGTCAGTCGCCTGGACAAGAATGCACAAGGGTGCATTTTGCCGTCCTGTTCCGCCCGCTGAGACAGCACTGCTCCGACTCCTTCGTTTGAGGCGTCCACCTCCACCACGAACTGGCGTCGAGGATCTGGCATCGTGAGAATGGGTGCGGTGGTGAACCGGGTCTTGAGATTGTTGAAGGCTGCTTCGGCCTCTGGAGTCCACTGGAACTGGGTCTTGGTCGAGGTCAGGGCATGTAGGGGGGCCGCGATGGAACTGAAGCCTCTGATGAATCGCCTGTAAAAGTTGGCAAATCCTAGGAATTGCTGTACTTTTTTGCGATTATCAGGGGTTGGCCAATCGGCTACCGCTTTAATCTTAGCCGGGTCCATCTGAACTCTTCCAGGGGCTACAATGAAGCCCAGGAAGGAGATGGTGGTGGCATGGAACTCGCTCTTTTCTGCTTTGACATATAACTGATTGTCAAGTAAGCGGCGGAGTACCAGGTTAACATGGCGTTTGTGGGTCTCTAAGTCCGAAGAATAAATTAATATGTCGTCTAAGTATACGAAAACAAAATGATCAAGAAAATCTCTGAGAACCTCGTTAATCATATTTTGGAAAACAGCGGGTGCGTTAGTTAGTCCGAAAGGCATGACTAAATATTCATAATGGCCTGTAGGCGTGTTGAACCCGGTTTTCCACTCATCCCCCTGTCTGATTCTGATTAAATGGTATGCGTTTCTGAGATCGAGCTTGGTGAAGATGTTTGCCTGTTGTAACTGATCGAATACTGAGTTCATGAGCGGCAAGGGGTATCTGTTCTTGACCGTGATTTCATTAAGGGGGCTATAATCTATACATGGTCGTAAGGACCCATCTTTTTTCCCGACAAAAAAGAAGCCGGCTCCCGCTGCGGATGATGAGGGTCTAATTAATCCTGCCTTCAGGGAGGAATCGATATATTCTTTCATGGCCTCTTTCTCTGCCCCTGAGATGGAGTATAAACGCCCTTTAGGAATCGGGGCGCCGGGAATGAGATCGATGGGGCAGTCGTATGGTCGGTGAGGTGGTAGGGAGGTGGCTTTAACCTTGCTGAAAACCTCTCCAAGGTGGTGGTACTCTGTGGGTACTGAGCTCAGGTCCGGGGTCTGGGATTCTGTAGTAGGGGGAACAGATACATGGTTAATCACCGTGATGGGTTTCTGCTGATTTTCATTCACGACCCTGTGGTTAGTACCGCTCTCCCTCCACTCCTGAATGTTGCCAGTTCTCCAATCCACCACTGGGTTGTGCTGCATGAGCCAGGGAAACCCTAGCACAATGGGTTGAGATAGAGAGTCACACACAAAAAAAAACCATAGTCTCTTCATGTCCCTGAATTTCCCATTTTACAGGTTCGGTGATGTGCGTGATGGAAAATAGATCCTGTCCATTAAGAGCCTTGGCCCTCATTGCTTGGTGAATGCGATGGGTAGGTACTTTGAGTTCATGGGCTAATGTCCAATCCATAAAGTTTTCGTCTGCACCAGAATCTATGAGGACCCCTATCGTCTTGGTAGAGGTCTGATAAGTTACTTGGCCCTGGATCTGCCAACGTGAGGGTTTGTGAGAGCGTTGCAGACTCACCTTGGGTCTTTTGGCGGGGCAGGATGCCACTCGGTGATTCACCTCCCCACAGTAAAAACATCTGCCTTCCTGTTGTCGTTGTCGTCGCTCCTCTGGAGTCAATCGTGCTCTCCCCAGCTGCATGGGTTCTGTGGGGTGAACCTGAGTGGGTGGTGGAACGGACACCGTCCGCGGTCGTCCCAGCCCCGGGTCTCCCTCAGGGCTGTTAGACCGTGGACTCCTCAGTTGGGGCTGTCGTAACTCCTGCACCCTGTAGTCAGTACGTATCGCAAGGGCTATGAGCGCCTCTAGGGTGGTGGGTAAATCTAAGGGAATCAAAAGTTTCTGGATCTGTGTCGACAGCCCCTTCAAAAACATGTCATATAAGGCAGTATCGTTCCAACCACTCCCTGCCGCCAACGTGCGAAAACGAATGGCGTAGTTACTCACGGTGTCCTGGCCTTGGACCAGGTAGCTCAGCTCTCTTGCTTTCTCTCGGTCGGTGGAGACGGGATCGAAAGTCGAAATGAATATCACAGGTCGTGAGAAAAGGTCGACAGAGGCCAGGTTCTCCGGAGTACGGTTCCGGAGATGCCAGGCGAGGTCCAACCGATGGTGTGCTGGGTTCGGAACTAGGAGCTGCAACGGCAGTGTTCACGGGAGCTGGGGGCTGAACGGCAGTTTGTCTCAGCTGCGTGGTTAGCTCCGTTATCTGGCTTGTTAGGAGTGTCAGGTGCCCTGCCACGGCTGCCTGAAACTCTTCCTGGCGAGAAAGCCGAGCCTCCTGAGCCTGAATGGCAGCGACCAAACCTTCCTTTTCCGCTGAGTCCATTCTGGCCAAAGTGTACTGTCAGGCCCAGAACAAAGCGGCAGACTCAGATGCGGGTTAGGCAGGTTTGGGAAGATACTTTTATTGTTTCCAAGCTGCTGATACAGCCTACAAAAGGTACAACAAAAATGGCTACACTTCCTGGCCCTCTAACGCTAAACTCAAACTTCGCTACTCTTCGCTGAAAATCAAAAACACTAATCTAGAAAGAAAAACGCTTCACCAAAATGGGAAGGAATAACCTGACAAAATTTACCAAAACAAAACACTCACTCAAAATGAGGAGGAAACAGTACTATCTGAATCTTGGACCTAATCTTCCTATACTGACTAAGAAACAAAAATCAATCCCGAAGGATGACAAAACTTTATCCAAAGGAAAGAGACTAACAAACAAAAACAATCCCATAGGATGAATACAAGCTACAAAAAACTCTCTAATCTTAAACTAAGGCTATGAAACTTACAAAACAATGATACTTGGAACAGACTTGGAACAGACTTGGAACAGACTTGGGTGCGACGACAGGACGTACGAAGACACTTTGGCACAGGACAAGGGAGACGCAGACAATATATACACCAGGTAATGGGGAACAGGTGGAAACAATCAGGGCGGGGAAGACAATCAGACCGGTGACACATGAGGAAGGGCAAGTGACCTGAAACGAGAGGAGAGTTAACTTTCAAAATAAAACAGGAAATGACAAGACACAACAAAAACCCAGCTTGACCTCACCACGGTGTGACACTTTGTATCTCCCCGTCAACTGAATCAACACAGATTTTAAAAAGCTATAAGGCTCATTGCCTCTGTAGCTGGGGTCTCACTATACTTCTCTTGTACTATTGTTATATTCAATAAATGTTAACAAGAGAGAGAGAGAATGAGAGGATGTAAGCATTGTGACATTTTATCAATTACAATTTAACTGGACTTTGACAATGATGGATGAGGTTCCATGAGGAGGCCTATGAATCAGATTAAACAGTGAAAATGGGTATTGACTGTATTATCTGCAGTCTATTTGCTTTTAGCCTTTAGTAACCTCTCACAGAGGTTAAATCTGTGGAAGGTCTGTGAGTATTATTCCTCTTTTGATGCAGACATTGACTGCTATTTAAAAAAATCACTGATCAAATAAATTCAATCAAACTGTTCAAATAAAAGCTGAATTGAATGACATAACCTCTGCTGCAAGGCACAATTTTTAGCCTTCAAACTTCAGGACAGAATGAGACTGTACATCATGATTGGATGTCCTCTATGAACTTATCCTAGAAATACCTAGACATTATTTACTCATTTATAATTTGCTACTAAATACAGCGCCTATTACATGATCGCTCCCATTTTGACCTTTTAAAGGCTCTGAATATGATTAAATAATCTTCTTGATGAGTACTACATAAACATTTTCTGCCAAAGTTGGAACTGGTTATTTTACAGAGGAGATTTTTCTATTTGTTTTCTCTGCATTTACTACTTTTGTGCACAAATCAAGATTTAGCAACACCTGAATCAATACATGATGACTGCTGTGAGGCTCATTTTGACAAGCCGCCATTCAAACTGAAACACAGTAGCCTACTGAAATAGATGAGCTGGGTTTTTGACTGAAAACTTTTAAAATTTTCAAGGGTATTTAAAGGAAGAGTGTGACATTTGGGAGAAACACTTTTATTGGTTTTCTTTCTGGGAGTTAGATGCAGAAGATTAGTCTTCTTGCTGTCATTATAAACCATAGACCTCCTCTTTGGCCTTCCTTGTTTCCTCTTGCCTGGCAGCTCTGTCTTCAGTATATCAAACAGCTCTCTCTGCACATGTCCAGACCATCTCAAACTTGTGTTTTTCACTTTGTCTCCTCAGTCTAACCTGAACTGTCCTTCTGATGTATTCGTTCTTAAGCTTGACCATCCTCGTCACTCACACCTTAGCATCACAACCTCCAGACAATAAAACATGGCTGATCTTACTACCATCTTGTAAATCTTCCCTTTGAATCTTGCCAGTACTCATCTGTCACAGATCAACACCCACTCCACCCTACTCATCTCATCTCTTCATCGCCTCTCTTATCACCCTGTTAGTTTAAACTGTTGACCCCAAGTATTTAACCTCGTCCACTGTTGTCACGTAAACTCCCTGTACCCTCACTATTCCGTTGTTCTCCCTCTCATTCGCACATTTTCCATTTTGCTCTTCCTGGCTTTCATTTCATTTCTCTCTAGTGCAAAGCTCCACCTCTCCAGGGTCTCCTCAACTTGCTCCCTATTCTCTCTACAGTTCAACATGAAAGGGCTCAGAGGCAATCTCTGAGGTTCTCCCACCTCCACCTCTGCTCACCTCACCACGATTACACTGCCCTCATACATATCCTTCTCCACTCTTACACACTTCAGTGTGCTACTCACCACTTCTTCATACACCACCTGTTTTGGCACCCAGTCATATACTTTCTCAGAATCCTCGAAGATAAAATGCAACTCCTTTTGAACTTCTCTGTACATCTCCATCAACATTCTCAAAGCAAATGTTGCGTTTGTAGTGCTTTTCCTGGCATGAAACCACTGCTGCCCGCTAATCATCACCTCTCCTCTTAATAATAATACATTTTATTTAGAAGAGCTTTCCAAGATACTCAAAAACACTGTACATAAAAAGAACATCAAATCAGGAAAACAATAAGAGATAGTATGCTAAAAACACAATAGACTGAGCTAAACATTAAAAGCAATTTTAAAAAGGTGTGTTTTTATCAAAGATTTGAAGGTGGGCAAGTCGGAGCAGTCGCGGATGTGTTTTGGGAGAGAGTTCCAGAGGGAGGGGGCAGCTGCAGAGAAGGCTCTGTCGCCCCAGGATCGGTGCTTGGTCCTGAGTGGTGGAGTGAGGAGGTTAGCATCAGAAGAACGGAGGCTGCGGGATGGATTGTGGCGATGGAGCAGGTCACTGAGGTAGGAAGGGGCCTGGTTATGGAGGGCTTTGTTCGTGAGGAGGAGGATTTTGAACTGAATGCGCTGTGGAACTGGGAGCCAATGGAGTTTCTGGAATACAGGAGTGACGTGATCACGGGTGCGGGTGTGGGTGAGCAGACGAGCAGCAGAGTTTTGGATGTACTGTAGTCTTAACTTACTCTTTCCCATAACCTAATGCTGTGGCGGATCAGCTTTATCCCTCTGGAGTTATTACAGCTCTGCATATCACCCTTATTCTTGAAAATCGCTACTAGTACCTGTCTTTTTCACTTCTCAGACATCCTCTCACTTTCCAAGATTGTGTTAAACAATCTAGTTAAAAAACTCCACTGCCATCTCTCCTAAACATCACCATGCCTCCACAGGGAAGCCTTTAAAATCGCTCTCATATCTGTACAGTAAATATGGCTCTGTCCAAAGGTAAGAATTCATCTACTAGTGCCTCTAAACTTATGCTAATCTAAGCTAACTGGCTGCTGGTGGTAGCTTCTTATTTTACCATACAGAAAAGAAAATGTGGTTTTAATCTTTTCATCTAAGTCTCTGCAAGAAAGCAAATAAGAGCCATCCATTTTCTACGGTCATTTATTCTTTGCAGGGTCGTGGAAGGCTGGAGCCGATCCCGGCTGACATTGGCCGAGAGGTGTGGTACACACTGGTCACCGATTTATCACAGGGCTGACACATAGATGGAAACAACCATTCACACTCACATTTATACCTGTGGGCAATTTTAGAGTCCCAAATTAACTTACTGAGGACTGTACGGAGAACATGCAGAAAACGGACTGGACTCCAAAGCTTCTTCTTCTTCAGATAGACAAGTGTTAATCACTGCACCACTGTGCTGCCCTGACATTATTCGACTTCCTATAATTTTCTGTATCTATCTATCTTTCTAAATTGATAAATAATGATAAATAAAGTTTGCAAGTAAGGTAATCTGAGTAATGCCAGGAAATGTATTCTGAAGATAGATGGCTCAGTGACAACCTGCTTGTCCAATCATACAGGAGCAAGGAGAGTCTGGAACAGCATGGGTTAATCAAAATGTAATCACACCTCAGTGGGTGATTCAATCTGCGCTTGTCACACAGTACATTAGGTTAGAGCAGACACATATTTATGGTTCATTTTGCTGTGACAACAGTAGTCTGCCTCCTGACTGCTCACCGACAATACCCACCCTTGACACCAATGACCTGAGAAATTTAGGCAGCCACTTTCATCTAAACGAGAAGAATGAACCCATGAACTCACATTGTAGACACACTCCAACAATGCCTAATCACTACAGTCTGGATTCAGACTCTGTCCCTCCGCTCCGGCAGCACTGTTGAGAAAGACATCTTGTGAGCATTGGAGCAAAACTCTATTTCTATTCTTGTCCTCCTGCACGCAGAGCTGCATTTGATTCAAGATCCTCCCGAACAGACGAATTGATCATGAAGGCTTCCACGGCTAAAGATTTTCCTCGTTTTGTTCTTCCACTGGATTTATATCTCGCTGAAAGGTTTTATGTTTGCCTAAACACAAAGAGCTATGCGTAGCATATGTAACTAAGATTTGTGGTTTAATCCAGATCACACACGTCAGAGTTGACGCATCATCGGTTTTTTGAATCACCTTCAAGCGTCTGCTGTTTTGAAATTCAACACCTGAATGAAGATAAGATTGAGGACATGACTCCTTATCTGCACCTGTCTACCGCAATCTGTCAATCAATCTGTCACTCGCTCTGTTTATCTGTCAGTAACTAAGTATATTTACTGAAGTAGTGTAATGATGTACATATTTGAGGTATTTGAGTATCTGATGCTATTTTACACATATACTCCATTACATTTTAGAGGTACATATTGTACTTTATTTCACTACATGTATACAGCAGTCACAGCATTTTTTTTAGATTATTATTTTACATTTTTAAAAAAACATCATGGAGCCTCAAAAGTGGCTTACATAGTAGAGCACGCACCCTATTTACCAAGGCTAAGCCAGAGTTCAATTCCAACAGGCTTTTGCCGTGTTATCGCTTTCCAGTCTATCTACAACAGTGCTATTAAATAAATAAATAAATACATAAAGTCATTACTTAAAAACACACACACACACCATAAGCTTATGAAAGAAGGCAATGCTTTGGTAAAGATTAAAACAGTGGGAGGCTGGAGCAGATCCCAGCTGACATTGGGTGAGAGGCGTTTTACAACCAGGACTGGTTGTCAGTTCATTACAAGGATGACACAAAGACAGTTCAAGATATTGAATGTTTTTGCAAAACATCCAATATTTCACACATAAAAACAAGGAGGTCTAAAAACTGATATGAGCACAACTATTTGTGTTTTTTCCTTCCTTGTTAATCTTCTCATGACCCCACAGATTTATTCACTCTTTTAGATGGAGATGGAGCCCTAACTCTAGGTTAGAAATCAGTGAATTATATTAGCTAGTTGTATATTGTGTAGTTAACCAGTTTGACCAACTGCAACAGTAGAATACTGCTTACATATAACTGCTTACGTATAATCATACTACATCAACCATAAATGCCAAACATGATCAGATTCCAGCTTCTTAAATGAGAGAATCTGCTGCTTTTCTCTGTTTTATATCATTATAAATTAAACATCTATGTAGCTCACATTACAGCTCAAATACAGAATGATATTGTAGTTGACGTGAAGCATCAGGTATGTTAGAGGACATTATGACTATTTTTTTTTTACCATGTAACATGGTAACACCATGCAGGTTTGATGTGCAAATTTCTGATCAAACATGCTGACCTAAATGCAAAATTAATTATTTCTAGCAAATGGAATGCGTCAAGCAGATGGAGAGTAATGATCTAAGGGTATATGTTTTAGAAGGGAAGCTCATTTCTATGACCACCTGCTTCTGAACTTATCAAGGGTACACACAACACAATAAGATATAATCCTCCGTATAGTGCAGCGGAAAATCCATCAACAGCCTATCTCTGAATGCCTTTACAAAACCCAATTAGATGAGCCTCAGAAAACAGATTGTTTGCCATATTGAAACTCAGAAATACGCTTCTATCTTACAGTATAGTAATATTTATTTTTTTTGAGCCTCCCCTTACTCGCTCTACAATGTAATCACAAAACAACAACCCCTGACCAGTTGGATAATACCAACATAAAAAAAAAATAAATAAATCAATTTTGTGTTCCACAATTTCACTGACAAAACAGGGGTTACATTTGTTTTGGAAGATCGGAGAAGATTGCTCTTACATTGGCAAAATAATGCATAACCACTGAGAACAGCAGATGTGCTGTGATCCACATAGAATAAGTCAGGAAAAGAGAAGTTCAATATTTTGTTGAAATATGCTTATTTGCTTTCTTGATGAGAGTTAGATGAGACATTCATAGCACTCTCATGTTTACATGTACTGTAAATATGAAGCGGGAGGAGGAGACAATGAGCACAGCATAGCATAAATGCTCTCTAAAGCTCACTTCTTAACACAATATCGCTTTTGTATAATTGGTAGTTTGCCATTTTACACTGGGTTGTGTGCCAGATTATTTCTTTGCTGCAACTATTAAACTGGTTCCCTAGCAACAGCTGAGAGGCAAGAAAAAACCCAGCACGTAAATGCTAAGCTAAGCTAACCAACTGCTAGCTGTCACTTCGGGCAGACAGGAGAGTTATGTCAATTTTCCCATTTCTCAGTGTCTATCTATGTGCATTCTTTTAAAAGGTAAATCGATGTTGTCTTTGCGTTGGACACAACAGCCACTTGGGAATTAGTAAGCAGCTAATTTGTGAGCATAAGTCAATGACTGTAACAAGTGAGGATCCATTTACTTAACTCTGTGGAGCGCAGAGGAGGTGAGAGCATGACAGTTTCTCAGTGGGGAGAATCAGGGTGAGGAAAAGGTTAGGTCAGATTTGTCGATGTTCTCGTGCAGCTGAGCTAAGGTTTGTGCTAATTGGAGAGTGAGAGAGAGCGATATGTCAGGAGCATGTTTGTCAGCACTTTACTGGATTGGGGGGCACGTAGCATGTAGGCTAATACACAGCCACAGGGTTCAGACAGAGATCAGACTTTGCCAACAGGTTAGATCAGGTGTGATGCGATCTTTTTAAAATCATTAATCTGTTTTTCATTTCTTATGAACTTTAGTCAGTGACTGCCACTGCATCACTTTTACATGTGCAGTTTATTGTTACAGTACAAATTCATGAGTAAAAGATTTTTAAATGACTTAACTGTGGCCTTGGTAAATGTTTTTGAATGCTGTTAAGCATTTCTGTTTCATAATCAGTAGCCTTCATTCCTTTTCTGAAGTTGCTGATCTTGCACAAATCCACCATTGAAATGTGCCTTCATTCACAGAGGACAGTCCCGCATGCTAATTGTGTAATTAGCTGCAGCTTTTGTGAAGCAGATGTTACATAATTGCAAAGAGCAGCCAAAAATTGAACAGGAAGCTTTCATGTACCCAAATCTGGGCTTTAAAGCCCCATTGTGTAACTTTTCTACCATAAAATAACAGATTTGAAATCATGTTGATGCTACATTTACACGTAATCGAGTAAAAGGTGTCCGACATTCCCACTCTGTGCCCAGGGCACAATTACCCGCAAGAGCTAAGTAACGCTTTACAGCACAAAGTCACGTATCACTAACTAAATTATTGATTTTGATGAAATTGGATCATATTTTTTTTGGATAAAATGATTTCCCACTGATATCCTCTGGCTGCTCCACCTGAGTCTTTCCAGATGGACAGTATACTGCTGTGGACTGTAGCTGCTGTTAGCTACCAGCTGCCCAGAGCCCCAGGGGAATGTAAGTGTTTGTACCACGGGCATGTTGGACCACCAGGAAGACAGGGACAGGGAATACTGACAGGGTGTGACGTGTGTCATGGCAGAACCAGAGCTGGGCAAGCGGGCAATATAACCAGACTTCTTCTAAGTGAACATTGAGAGAGGACGCTAAGAAGAGAAAAAGACAGTTACCGAGTAAGAACCTGCTGGACAAGAGTAAATCTCAGACTTGCTTTTAGTTCTTATGGGGAGCTTGGTGAAATAAAAGACAGCCAAGCTGGCTTCTTGCTGCTGCTGACTAGTCATTAATATTAGCTGGCTGCTATGTCTTGTGTTGTTGCACTTGCTTGATGTTTGACTGTTAGCAAAGATATTGACTTGCTAGTTTTTGATCCTAATTAATATAACATAATAACTAACAAATATGCATGCACAGCTGTCCATATTTACCACAGTGGTAATTCACTTTGAAACTGGGTATATTACTTGAAGTTCTACCAGTGCAATTATTACTGATGATTATTGTCTGTGGTCAGGCTGAGTATGGAATTAATGACCTCTGTAACTGTGGAGTGAAGCCTATATAGAAGTGCCAAGTTAAAATGTCTGTAAATGTCAACTTCACAGCAGAAATAAGCATGTTTACGCGTAAATGTTGTTTTTGGTCTCTATAGTTAATTTCCCCATTCCCCACAACTGCACTGTGTCTGAATTTTTTTAACTCACCAATTCAAATTATATCAAGTTCTGCATAATGAACAGCATGGCTGCTCTGACTGAGCAGGGTGGGTGCTGTTACACGCATACATCATTCATTCTTTATACTGTCAATGGTTTAAATGCACATACTGAAGAATGTAGGAAAAAATGTAAATACAAAGAAGGAAGGCCGAAAACACAGTGTGCACAGATTGATCATTACCCAGAAAGCACATTTGGGCACTTTGGATGACTTTCTGGCCTCATTTATAAATAAGGCCAGAGAGTCATTTGGGAGAACTCAAAACAGCAAAAGCAAAGCAGAGGACAGTCCGCTAACAATCTCTTCTTTAATATGCTTCTCACTCTGCCATCCTCAATCAAAACAAATGACCTGAGCGGCATGAGACACAGAGGGGAGCAACTCTGATCTTGTTCCTGAAAGAAGAGATGTGACAGATTTTTAGATGCTGAAACTGTTTGAAATGCTAATGCACTCTGCCCGTCGACGAAAAAAAAACACATAAGGGGAACACCGATAAACACCCACGAGCATATGCACACGCAAACAAACATATGCAAAAAACATGCACAATGCTCAAGGGTACGGTATTTGTTGCATGATTGATGGTCAGTGCTGTGTACACCACGGTGAGACTGCCTTGACTCCAGAAAACAGGGCTGTGCTTCAACTTCTGCTGCCTCCTGCACAATAAACACTACAGCTGAGTCCTGCCCTTTGACTTACAGGAAAGGCTGTTCATTTGAGCTGCATTTGGCACAGTTAAAGGGGGTCACCCGGGGTCGTGAACAAGGGCGAGGAGGATTGTGAGATTGATAGCCTTGGTGTATGACAGTTTTGCAACTCAAGCAGCGCGCACCTTGGTATCAGACCTTGGTAGTGAAGAAAGAGCTAAACCACAAATCAAAGGCTCTTGATTTACCGACCAATCCTCGTTATGACCATCACCTATGCAAGAACCTCAAAATGAGATGACTCTGAAAGGGAGCTGGTCATATTCTGAGTGACAGGATGAGCTATTTGCAATTTTGGGAGACCTTGGCATCCCGCCACTTCTCCATAGTGAGATAAGCCAGCTGAGGTGGTTTGAGCTGCAAACACCCCCTGGCGGAGGGTGACAACAGAACAAACTTGATCAGGACTTTGTGTGGAGATTACATCTGCCAGTCCTCAGCGTAGCACTGACCTGGATAAATAGCTACAAAATGGATTTCGAGAATGAACCGAACAACATTCAGCATGACTGATTCCTCGTATTTGAGGCTGCACCAAATCAGAACGTGAAGATCGCCTATTGTTTGACCCAAAATTAATGTCCATTTAATGCCCTGAAGACATTTCTTGTTTTTTTTTTTATCTGCACTCTTTTTTTTACTTGGTTTGAGGTGCACAGAGTTATGCTGAAGTGTCAAAAACTGCAGTTCCTCAAACCACTTGAGGCTGGCTAATGAACGAGTCTTCATAAGCCCCTATGTTAAAATGTCCAACCTCACAGCAGAAATAAACCTGTTTACAGCCTGGTAAGAACAGTTTTGCTCTCTACAGCTAATGACATGACAACTCACCTGTTCAGATTATATTAAGGATTAAAGTTATAAAAACACATGGTCACTTTAATTGACAGGTGGTGCTGTTACAGGTAGCTTGTTTGAGCAACCAGTCTTCATTCAGCCCGCCTCAGGTCCACCAATGATCCACATCCACTTTTGAGTTAGCTGGGAGGCACCAGAGGCGGGACTTTTTGAGTATCAAATAATAACTGACGATGTTTTATTAAATAGCTTTAAATATGATTACTGCTCATTCAGTCATAATTCTAAATATAAAACATTATAGCAAAGTTACTCTGTCCTCATTAATTTTACATTTCATGTCCTTTTTGTAACAATTTTCTGCATGTAAAGCAAATCACAGACCAAGCATGCTGTTTGGGAGTTATTAACATTTTATTCATAGCATGTAAAGTGTGGTCAAGTAGCAAATGGGCCAAGTGTAATAGCCACATATACATGCATATTTAATAAACATCAACAAATTGACCTGCTTCATTTCCAGTGGTGCAGCACTGCCTATGCCACCGCTGAGTGCTACAAGGCAATTAAGTCCTGCGCTATATATGCCTATCATTCATCACGGCCGACTCCCTGCACCGTCTCTGCAGTGCAAAAATGTGGCACTTCCTTCTCTGTAAAATGTTGCCTCTGCATAATCCTGGCAGCAATGACGTCACCTTCAAAACATGAAATAAATGAACTATAGGCCTCCAAGGTAGTAGATAAATGTAATTTATTGATCTTCACTGGTGACAGTAACTGAAGTGAAAAAGATTTTGTGTCAGTGTAACTTAGAGGTGCAGGAACAAACCTTTAGCTTTAATGACTAAAAAAAATGGTGTTTGTGCTTTATGACTTACAGAGTGCAACATAGTGCCAGATAGTGGGACGCTAATGTGATGCAATAATGTCAGTGTAATCTGCTATGTGTCATGAATGGGCTGATTGGAAATTGTGTCCATTGAGAGAGAAGCTGTGAGACAAAGATAAATTTTACCTTTCAGCATGGAGTCGCTGAGACGGATGAGGATTTTTTTTCCTGAATAATACATAATATGAGTCTCTCATCTAAGAATAACAAGAAACCCATTGATCCTTTCGGCACTAGAATTAGCATGTTACACTCACATGCTCAACCATAGTAGCGTGGTAACATGACACTTTGGGGTGAAAACAAAACGGGAAAACATGTTTTTTTGGTAAAAAATGATCCGCAAATTTTCCCACTCTCTTCCTCGAGTATCACACAGACAAACATCTGTTTTTGACAGTTATATTGGATTCTTAATTCAAACTCGAGAGGATCATTAGAGATTTAATGGAGCACAACAGGCTCAGGGAGTCCTGTGAGGTCCTAATCGAATGAGGCTGCTTCAGTCACAAAAGCAAAATGAGTGGGAGGTGCTGAACCAGTTTCAGATTAGGTCGCAGTTTTTTTTTTTTTACCCATCTCTGCACAATTCAGACACTTCAGGACTTTGGGGGAGCAGAGAAAGGAGAAATGAAAAAAATAAGACCATCATTAAATTTTAAAGGGACACTCATCATCCTCTTTGCCAAGGTTGCCCACAAACCTCCTCTCTAATACCCTGTTGGAGTCTGGCAGTTACAGTATGTTGCAGGATTGTTTACTTACTACTGGAGCCCAAAGCATTCATATGAACTATAAATCTCTCCTGAAGGACAAAATATTTACTCTTGTTTGCTTTGTCTTTTAAGGGATCCAAGGTGTGTGATAGAAATGTAGCAGGTTCCTTCATAATCACGCTTTTGTCACAGTGTTGAATATATTTTCAGACCTCTGAATATTGGCATCTACATTTGACTGAATATTCATTCAAGTACATTGTGTGAGTAATTAGGATTTCTTTTGGGAGAGGACGGAGTGAACGTGGAGCTCAGCCAAAGGGTAACAGGGAGGTGAGCAGTTCTAGTAGTTCAAGTCACAAGCTTAATTGCATTGCTCACATTGCATTCTTGATATTGAATGTTTTTTTATTTCAAAGACACCTTTCATGTCAGGAATTCCAAAGAATTAAGAGGAAATAGTTTGTTCCCTACATGTTTGACTAAAGAAATGAGGGAAAATAGAAAAAAAATGTTCTTGACAGTATGGTGGCATAGAGACACAAACTAAATGTAATAATAGCTGTCCTATCTCACATCTCTGTGGCCTTGAAATTCTCTGAAGACATTTCCGAGGAGAGACATCTGTTCAGATAAAGCTGCAATATGTGCACACAAACCCCAAAATGGATCAAACATTATGAAGATTTCAAGGTGATTTTCTTTTACTCTCAATGAAAAAATATTGAGAAAAACATGTAGATCTCGAGTCTCACTCACCATCTGCATGTCAGTCACATTGTACAAAGTGTCATTACCAAAATGTCAAACACCTGGAACCCTCATGCTGGAAACTGCTGCTTTCGCGCAGCTTGAAGCACCTGCTCAGGATAGACAATCACATCAGCACAAGAAAAGAAAATCACAGAGCAGCGAGAAGGTGTAAAGAAAAAATGAAGCTGACAGGCGGGTTTGCATGATGCCTCACAGCCATGTTTAGTAAAACAAAGAAAGACATTTATTCACAAAAATTGTTCACCAGGAGAGGTGGGCGTAGTGTCCAAGTGTGAGGCACTTTTCACACACTGCAGCAAAAATGTTTCTTCGTCGCAATTACTTTAGTTTCGCAGTAAAAAGGGTTTGATTATCCATGAGCCAAAAAGTCCCTGTAGATTTTCCCCACCTCCTCCTGATGAACTAGCTCTCAGCGCCAACAGAGAGAGACAGGTTTAGTGTGATATGAGTTTATTTTTAATATCACAAAAAGAAAAATGTTCCTAAGAGATGCGTTTAGTTTCTCAGTTGCAGTGTGTCTTGTCGCTTGTATGTCTTCCTTTCATTCTTTCTTTCCTTTCATCGCACAGGTTATTGTACTTTTATTGTACTAGCAAGAGGATGAAGTTGAGCGTGAGAAGATGTGATGCATGCGGTGATGACTGACAATAAGGCCATTATATACACTCCTGTTTGTCCATTGTCCTATCCAACCATGTGTTAGTCCATGTCGGCATAATTTATGACTTTCCTGCCCTTTCTGTGACACTCAGCTCCAAGCTTATTTGTTCCCACTGAAAACAAAATCTTTAAAACAGGACACAAATAAAGTCTTATTTTTAAAAAAGGCTAGAAATAGTTTCCTAAAACATTTGGGAACTGTAGTTTTTAGTAAATAATATTTAAACAGGAGTAAATGTGGATTTGTTGGGGACTATTTTCTGCAACATATTGTGTGTGCTCAGGAGTACTTATGGCAGCGGGATGGTGTACGTGGGAATAGACTGCAATGCTGATGTTCATTGTAATGAAGGAACATGTCACCCAGTACGACGGTGTGGCTCGCTGATGTTTTTCCTAATAGCTTTTGTACAGCAGTTGATGGTTTGATGGCAGAGAGGATTAAGATAGTCACGTCAGGCTTTGGCTACACAGACAACATTTGTTAGTGGGATCAATTCATTTTTTGGTCTTTTCAAGGGTTTTTTTGACAACAAGAAAAGCAGATCAAGACAAGTTAAGAGTTCAAATGAAATGAAAGTACATTTTGTCTCTTTTGAGTTTCTGTCTGGTGACAGAGCCAGAGGAGTCTTTTGTCCATTTTTCTTTCTAAACCACAGCATGATGGTCCATTAGGCCCATAGCACGTAAATATTTTGGGTATGCATCGAGGGCTGCAGGCAATGGTCTTTACTGAGCACACCCCCATGTAACATTTATGACTCAGGATTTGCTGTTATATTCTTAAATGTTGTGGAAAAGCGCTTCCTTCCAACTGCTTTGTTCCCTCGTACAGCCCCTTTTCACAGCAGAAGTGTCGGGTAAAAAAATAAAAAATACAGACAGCAGTCTTTCTCTTTATTTCTGCTCCACTGCGTGGATGTCTGCAGGCGCAGAACATCCACACTATCAGACCACGAGTGGTATGACAAGTCAGTGCCATGCCACACCAACAGCAGAACACAGTGCCTGGGAACAACTTCACATCCTGTCAAACAGTGTGTTGTGCTAACTGAACTCAAAAGGATGAGTAAGGCAGAGTCTGCAGTGTTTACTTGATAGCTATTGAAAGTGACACAAAATCTTGCCTCTACATCTGTGTCACTGTGAAGCAAACATACAGTAACGGCACTGATTCAAGGACGCTGTACGTTGTGCGACATGATGATGGATTTCTTTGTAACGTTTAACAGTTTGTCACTTATTCAAGTTTACATCTCTACCAGATTTTAATGACTAAATGTATCAATGTGTCTTCAGAGAGAAGATCACATCATAGCTCCAGTGAAAAATAAATAATAAATCATGTGTACTTGTTTACAGTTAACTTTGTAAGAGAAGGCAGTTTTCAAGTCAACAGTTTGATTTGATCATAGTCATGATTACCTATAGGATTGGTGACATTAGATTCTTAATTATCCAGTTTAGCTTTGTCAGGAACATTTACTCTACAGAGGAAGGACAGATCATATCTTCTTTGAGAAGATAAAATACATATTTTCTTTTTCCTTTACAGCACATTCTGTCTTTTTTGCTTTCCATTCTGTTTTGCTCTGAAATGCAATGTCTAGTTTGTGCAAGAACTGATATCCATTACTTGGATGTGTTGGGATTACGTGAAATGTAACTCTGCTCAGAAGTACAGTAGCTGAAATAATAAATCAAAACAGTCAAAGTCAAAAATAAATCTTAAATTCATTCATGTTAACGATAGTTAACAGTATCTGAAGCTGACTCATGTTGGCTCCACACTCTGAAGGGGCTCCTGATCTTTGAATCTTTGATAATGATTATTGTATACATGTCAATATACCAAACCAGTCATTGATCATACGTTTATTGATGACAAGAAATCATTTCACATGAAGATGAAAGGTGATTATGTTGCATGTTATACACAACATGTGTGCATGCAGAGTGCAGGGTCTTATATACTCTATACTGTAATAGAGTATACTCTATATACTCTATTACAGTAATTCCCACTGAGGGTTACTTGTATCTCATATTTCTACAGCGTCAGAGGAGATGTGGAAACCTCATTAACTCAAATAAACTCAAAACCAAAATAGAAATGTTTTGACCTGGAAAAAATATTCACACTTCTGTGTTAAGGAGAAAAACAAACTGTCAAATGCGATTACAAATTGGTGTAATGCTGATTTTTGCTGTAGCTTATGTACAATAACCAAACCACGATCTTGAGTCAAGATTACATTAATGCAACTGAGAGAGGAGCAGGAAACTAGTCAACAAACAAGCAGACGTGTTTAAATAAATAACTAAAAATAATGGCAGTTGAAACTGTTAACTAAATTATTAAGAAACTAACAGCTAAAAATAATTAATAAGAGCTAAAAAATAAATCGACGACAGCTAAAAGCAGTGGCCAAACAGATTAAATAGTTGCTGTTGCAATAGCTGGATAAAAGTAACAGTTGAAATGGTTGGCTAAAAGCAGTGAACAAACCAGTTAAACTAAACTTAAACAGATACAAATGAACAGGCTACATAAACTGTTTGAATTGACAGTTAAAGTATAAATAAAGTAGGTCTAGCTGTTGAACTATTTAGATGAAAGTTATGAAAAACAGTTGAAACAGTTAATTGAAAGTAATGGATGAGCAGTTGTCCAACTTCTGCCCCTCCAAGTGGCACTTTCATTTAATCACTAACATCCAGTTTATAACCCACTCATAAGAACCAGCTGTATATGTAACATGACAGATGGTGCCAATGAAGGGCTGCTTCAACTCATCTGATCGGGCTGTGGGGGTATGACATACAAAAAAAAGATTGGAAGGCACTGCTCTACTATATTTGTAACTGTAGCAGCTGGAAAACAGGTTGGGCTGGGTACATTTGGATTCCCTCCTTGTGTTGATGTTCTCAGGATGTGCTGTGAGGATAAATCACTGAGGCTGCAGGTACATTTCCTACAATGACTCTGATCTGTGCTGACAGACTGAAACTGCAGACAGGACTTGAATGCTTCCCAGAGCAGACTTGAGGACCCGGGCAGACAGACAGAGAGTTAAAGAGATAGACAGAAAGGAACCCGGTTCAGCTCTCCCTGTGCTGAGCAGACGGTCTCAGGCCTGGTCACATTACCTCAGCTTGAATGGAGTTTGTCTCCCAGCTGCTCAGCTGAGTCCTCACCCTGTCACTCCACTCTACTGGGATCTCTCCCTGTTTGAGTGTATGCTGGGAGACATCTGTCAACATGTGTAACGCACTCCAGGAACAAAACTAAAGCCTGTACCAAGTGGGAGTTACCTATCAATGCTAATACATCTCAGTCTGCACGCAGAAACAGGGTGGGTATTAAGAAGAAAGAGAAAGAGGGATTAAAGCAAGACTGTCAATCGCACAACCCGTGGGCCAGATCCAGTCCACAAGATAAATTTGCAAAAAAATGGCATTAATTCCAGTTTTCAACCAAGTGTGCTGCTGTCAATGACACGTCTACAGGGGGTCGTGCTGTCCTTTTAGGAGTAGCAGGCTCTGTGCTGGACGCATAGATCTAATGAGCATACATGCAGGCTATGTGACACATTAACACTGTCGAGCATTCGTGCAGGAGCCACCAGTGGGAAAGTTTCAGTGCCCAGGGAATGTAATATTCAGTGTCACTATCAGACTTGAGATGGCGAAAAATACATCAATTCGCAAGCACAACTGAGAAGAGAGAAGATAATTAAATCATTGTCGGTTTTGAGGAAATAGCAGTCTGTTTTCAGTCGGAGCCAAGAGATCAGCGACAGGCAAATTAAGCACAAGTCATTTGTTGCATTTTCAGTTGCAATTGATGAGAGCACAGACATTACTTTGAGTTTTCATGCTCCCAAAATATAGATTTTGGGTTTTGTCTGCCTTCCCCAAACTATAAAAAATTACAGTCAGTTGACATCTTTAGGAAGCTGCGAAACTCAACTGTTTCATAACCACCATGACCATGTCTGTAATGTGTTTTTATTGTTTGCTGTAGAGTTGTTTTATGTCTTATTGTTTTAATTTTGTTATTTCAAGTGTTTTATCTTAGTTTGCATCACTGCTTTATTGTTTTTATACTGTTATTTCCTGGTTTATCTTCCTGTGTTTACATTGTGCAGCAACTCGTTACTTTTACTTGTCTATGAATAACATCACAATGGCAAATGACATTTTTAGCTCTCGTTGGAGCTCTGCATGTTGCCGGGTTTCACGTTAAACAGAGCAGTCTGTAAGATGCTGCTGCATCAGGTTTTTCCACCATGACCAGAATACAGATCTCTGACAAAGCAATGAATGTTTATTATGGTCATATTTAAAGACATTGTGCACGGCTTCTTCATTTATTGTGAACGTTTTCAGAATGTACTTGTACTTGAGCTGCACTAAATGTGTGTGAAACTGAGACATAATCTTGTTGAAATTGCACATTTTTTTCTTAATCCGGGCTGTTCATTATACAGTATATTCATTAATTGTGAATGCTTTCATAATATATTATGAATATATTTGTCATTATTTATAGATCATAATGCAGTGTTTTGCATTGCATTGGTTATCTATTGGTAATTCTTCATAACTAATTCAGAGAAAAACATCCCATAAAATCGGTTTATGTGTTTAAGGTTCCTAGAAGATGAACATAATTTCCACAATTTGATACAGATTAACATAAATACATTTTGACGAGGAGCATTACGATGCACGGTAGCTACCGCACAGTTTCTGTGCTAATTTCTCGAACGTGGGCTGATAGGGAAATGGTGTGTAACTTAACATAAATTTTGTAATGTCAAAATAGAGGGCTACTTCCATCCTGCCATGGACCAGCATCAGCAATATTGTTGACTCCAATGTGCTCTGCATGGATAATGAATATTCAGCAATTTAGTGAAAAGAAAGGGGAGTGAGTGGTTGAGTGATGGTCTGACCCTTTCAGCAGTCTGAAATCTCAGCGCTTTTTTTAAAAAAAATTCCTCCTTGTTCAGTATATTAGTTAATGCTGAGTGGCTTTTGTAGTCTGTCCCAGCACGGCAGGAGAAATGCCAATGCATCCAATCAATACGCATAGATTAAAGCAGTTATATGTCCAACAATGCAGTACACTCACCTGTTGTGCATGCTCAGGTTCACTACTCCGAGGATGAATGTTGCCACGGTAGAATAGTATCATGCACATAGTCAGGACTGTTTATTTTCCCTACTTTAAAATCTGCTGATGAAATAAAACGCTGTCTCCTTCTCGACAGAAATCCACAGAGACGCAGTGTGAGCAGAAGTACAAATGTCAGATCACGCAGAGTGAAAAAAAACATGCATCTATACACTTATTAGTGGATGCATGACAGATGACTGTCCTCAGGGAAACATCCTCTCCGTCTAACCCTTTAACTTCTATTTAGGTATTCATGTATTTATTTAGTAGGGTCAAGCATGGGGTTTTGAGGTTGTAACTGAGTGACGGCACTGCTGTGAGACAGCTTTTTCCCTTTTCTTTTTTATTAAGAGTTCATAGAAATCTTTCATGCGCATGACCGTTGCTGTACGACAGTCTTTGATATGGTAAAATGAATTCATTCTTATTACCGTTTCATGAATGCATGACATATTATTTCTTGAACTAATACTAGCAGTGTACACCCACTGGAATCCAGCTTGTTGCTTTGTAAAGAGAATTTAAAAGGTCCTGACATAAAGTGCCTGAATAATTGCTTGCAACCAAGAGCGATTAGCCTGATTACATTTTCTAGAAGAAGTAAGTCATGGCACGAAAACATACTGTATTTTCTAAGACTTTTAATTGTAAATCACTATTTGCATCATGCCTTTGTTAGTTTGCTGAATCCTCGTGTGGAAGCAGAAATAAACTCTCTTTGAAAGGCTAATAAACCTCTATTGGCTGCCTTTTGTTCAGACTCAGACTAAAGCATTGAGTTTCAGCGCAGCTGCCTCCGAGTGATTTTGATAAATGACTTTATTACTTGTTTGGGTGTTGAGGGAAGATGTTTTTGTGCTGCCCAGTACCTTAGTTCTTTGTCCTTACAGAATGATGCCAGCAGACTTCACCCAAGGTAGACAGTACATTATATTGACTGGTTTCATACAGGAGAAGAAGCACCTCCTCTATTTTTTCTCAGCCCATAGAAATTGTCTGTCAGACAATGATGCCTCGGGGCTTTATACAGTGCATTGTCACCTGGATTAGTGGGCTATGCTATTTTGGGAATGAGCACTTGGCCACCTTCTGACTGCAGGATAGCTTGATTGGTAAGGACACTGTCCCAAACAAGGTCGCTGATAGAGCGCACATGACAGCTGGTGTCCATCCTACTCAATATAACCTGGCCTCTCAAGATCTCTGAGTGTGAATCTCTGGGGAATTGGTGATGCTGCACATGAAACTTTCCTTGTTGAATGGGCACTCCAACTAGTCCAAAACTAACTGATAAAATGACTTATTGCCCTGAGCATTTTCTGATTTAATGCCCATATCAGCAGGATGACACGTGGTTATGGTGGTTAAGGAAAGATTGTGGCGATCCCTTGAAAAGAAATATTGACTCTTGGTTTGGAACACTAAATGGACAGCAGTCTCCTGATTTCCTCTAACTTTGGAGGACACATTCTTCTTGAGAGGACAGCCTCATACCATACTGACTGATAAGAAATGGCCAAAAAAAATAATAGACCAAGATTAAGAGTCTACAGCCTCTGGGTGAGGGTGTGCCGGGCACAGCAGTGCTTTGAGTTAATGTTAGCGTCCTAAAATGCCTACACTGGCAATGCTCACATGTTAAAGTTTAGCAGCTATACAGTAATAATTACAGGGTTCATCATTCATTTAGCATGTTAGCACGCTAACATTTGCCACCAAATACAAAGCTGATGGGGATGTCAGTGATTTTGCAAATATTTCATATAAATATGTCACTGACCAAATCATGCAAATGTAACAGTCATCGGATTCCCAAAGTCATCCTAAGGGGACTGTGAACATCTGTACCAGTGTCATGGCAATCCAAACAATAGTTGTCAAGATATTTTACTTTGGACCAAAAATGCCAACCTCGTGGGGGCATTAGAGGAAACGTCAAGGCATCACCAAAGTTTGTATGAATCATCTTCTGGGGACAATGAATGTTTCATAGCTATGCATTAAAAAGTTATTGATATATTTCAGTCTGGACCAACTGACAGACTCTGCTATCCTAGAAAAGCATCATTTTAAGTGTACCGGAAAAAGAAAATAAACTATAAAATATACACTTATATCTGGATGACTGAAAAAATTTATTTTTGATGATAAAAAAAATGCTTTTGTGACTCACAAGATTGGATGTTCAGTATGTGGTCTCTTTTGTGGTTCTCTTTTGGCTTATTACAGAGAAAACACTTTAACTTCTCCCCAGGGAGTGCTCTCTTCTCCAAGAAATCTCATGCTAATACCATCAGGCCCCAGGTAGAAGCCCAGCCAGAGTGTAAGGATAGCTGGAATCAGACACAGGGCTTGTCACTGATGACTCAGACAGTCCCTCAAGCCCAACACAATTTGGCACAGGACAGCCACCATTGCTCTACCTCAGCATATGCAGCGTGTGCCCAGAATATTAAACACACAATCAGCACGAGCAAGTTTGGGAGTCCTGTATGTTAATTTGTGATGATAACTGAGGCCACACACCCTATCTGTCATGTACGAACCACTCCATCAGCAATAAATACGAGCCAATTAGTGCCAAGCATGGAAACCCTCACTCAATGAATGCGATGCATGTACTGGATGAACCCGTGCGATGACAACAGAGGGAAACAAGCCAAGCTATGGTTATTCTTAATGTGATTCATGTTCTGTATGCTGAGAGTTAGGTCAATTAAATTTGCATTCCTTACTGTAAGAGGATTTTTTTCCTGCTGTCCTAATTCCTTAATGGATGATTTCTGAATGTGCTGTTTGTTTTAAAAATAAAGAACTCATAAAAAAAACCAAATACCTTTGTGATATTTATTAAATTATATGAACTGTCCTGAAGTGCTTGCACTTCTCATGATGTGTGAGATTATGTGTGAAACCTATTGTAAACACAAAAGGCAAAGAAACATCCATCTGCATTTACAAACAGACATTTTTTTCTTTCGTGTATGAAAGTTGGACTGTCAGTCCGAGAGTTTAGACATTCACAGTTATGCATTTTTGCCTCTATATTTGTTTGTGTGTGCCCGTGTGTCTGAATCAATTTCAGGGCACCGAAGACAGACGCAGTGAAACAAAACGAAGCTGGTCCACAAAAGAAATCCATTACTGTGGCTGGCCTGAATTACAGTGATGGCCACACCACTTATGCATGGTCATAATTTTCCCATTTTGAATTGTATAGATATTCAACTTGGGATCTTACTGTATATACAAGAATCACCATATTAATATTCGCTACAGCCTGCATACAACTCAATAAAAACAAAATGTGATTATGTGCAAAGCACTGACACACCATATTTAACTGAAACTAGCCAAAGGCAAATTATCAAATGTTGAAACTGAGAAATTTCGAATTTCATGCCAGCAGCACTTTTCAAAAAAAGTTAAGACAGAAACAAAAGACTGAAAAAAAGTTGAGAAACACTGAAAGAAAACACCTGATGAAACACCTCACAAAGAATGGAGAAAGGTTACCTGAAAACAGGTATAATAACATGACTGTGTATTTAAAAAAAAGAGCATCCTAGTCTTTGTGAAGTGAAGATAGATAAGGGTTCGTCATTCTGTGGCAAAGAGTGCAACAATTTAAGAATAATGGTTCTAAAACCGCAAAGAATCTGTGGATTTCACACTGTGGATTTTTGTCTGTGAACACAGTTCATCACTGCATCCACAAAAGGACACTGAAACTGAAACTGAAGATTATTGCAATCAGTCTCCTCATTTCCCAGATGCTTACAGAGTGTTGTTAGTGTTGTGTTGTTGTTTTTTTCCAAACATGTTGTTGGCATCAAATTCAAAAAGGGCATATCATTTCCCAAAAATAACGGCATCTCTCAGTTTCAACATTTAGTAAGTTGTCTTGCTAAGCTGTTTCTGGGGTTTCATCACATTTTGTCTCTATTTTACACAGCATGCTAACTTTTTTGGAAACATTCTGCACATCATTTTTGTAAATACATATGATTTAAAAAATAAAGAATAAAATAAAGTGGATATGAAAACAAAACTGAATGTGTAAAATACAGCAGACCTTTCTTAAACCTATCAAACACATGGCCCTGTGATTGTGAATGCTGGAACAGAGACATTATTAATGATAATAATTACACCTGTACTGTATTATGTCAAAATAAATGTGATAAGTGATTTACCTCAGATGCTTGTGTTTTACTGATCGCCTTAGCCCATGTAGACATTAGCCAAACAAATTTATCACTAATGTACAATAACTGACACATAGCTTTAAATAAACCATATAACAACCAAACTAACATTCTGCTTCATTTTTTCCCACACCGGTCTGATCATCACATAGAAACAGATTATTTGAACAACGATTTCAAAATTCACTGCAATGAACACAAATGATGTCCTCCTTCTGAACAATGTAAAAAGTCACAGGAAGCACTGCAGCACCATCTACTGGCTTCAAAATGTATTAAGAGTTTGAAAACGCAACTCACATTAGTTTGAAGAGTTCTGCTCGTTCATTATTTTATAAATGGTTTAAACATTTGCACTCCTTAGGCTCGAATAATGGAAATATACTGTTAAGCTTTTTTTTTCTCCTGGAGACCAACTTTAATTAACTTTAATAAGTTACACAATAAATTTAATGAGGCTCTCACAAGGTTTCTATTTTTCTGTAATGACTAAAATTAAATTCCTAATTTACTTCTTGTAATTAGATTTTAGTTCAGTAATAAATTACTCAAAGCCATGTGACAGGTCTTTGCATTACTTTGTGAAAATTCATTTACTAGCTCTCACAGAGCACTTCTCAAACCCAGGGTAAAAATATTAAAGGATACAATAATTACTAAACTTCCTCTGTGTTTCATGGTACTGGTGAGCAGATTTTAGGTGAATTTTCATATCTAGCTGCACACTTAGTGTTATTTTTATATGTCATCAAGCTCACTTTAACATCTTTGGCACTACGAGGGAGGTTCTACTGAGGGATTTTTCTGTATTTGTCCCCATTCATCATTTCTCTATAAAAAGGGCTCAGTTCCTGCTAACAGAAAGTCTTCCCACAGCAGAATACTTGTACCATAATACTTGAAGGTAAACCTAATGCAAGATAGATGCTGCATCTTAGTCTCATTTGACAGAGCCCTTTGTCTCACAGCTTAGGGAGTTCATTTTCATTTCATCAGAGTCTTTTCCCTTTTTGGAAACTCCTGACTTATCCTGCTTTTCCCCCTCAGGCCAAATACAAAGGCCACAGTTTTATCACTTGGTGAACTTACTTTTTCCCTCTTGGCAAGAAAACACAGTAATTCTGTATTTTTGTCATCACTTTCCTTCGGCCTCGGTCTACTTCCTCATCAGCAACCTTTATGGATCTACCCTAACTCTGGCTTGTTCCATAATTTATTATTTCCTAATTATGCAGCGTACAGTGTTCATTTAAATTTAAATAATTATAATATACCTCTCACTGAATATATGACTTCTTGCACATCTGTCTTTGAAATCAGTTCAGAGTTCGGTATTTATATATTCATTGAAAATCACTTCAGAATTCAAAGTCAGGTTGGATAATTGAGATTGAAAGTTTTCTTGACAGAAGCTGGCAAAACCAATGTCCATACAAGGTCAACTCAGGAGCTATCCTGGAGCTTTCAATAATATAACATAATAAACCTCAGCAGATGGAGTTGGAAATACAATATCTATGTTCACATTTCTTGAGATTATCTTGATATTATCAGCTGCTGTTTCCAAAGTCAAGATTTCCAATATCACAACCAGGGAAGGAATTTCACGAGGGCCACGAGGGCCATGGCCCTCGTACCCTTGCGATTTGGCCTTGTGCCCTTGAAAAAAATATCTGTCCTAAGGCCACAGTGGCCTTGATGCCCCGCCTTGATGTGATGGTTTTCTAGTCTGCCTCTTTCCTGTCAACACAGTTTTGACACCTGCGACACCTTGATTGATCAAGCTTACAGTGCATCAAAAACAGTGCATAAAACTTATTAAACCAATCTTTGCCCATAGGCTTGATTAAGCCTACGGGTGGAGATCGGTTTAATAAGTTTTACAGTTTTTGAAGTGAGTGATGGACTTCATAGTTTCCTGTGTAGTGTAGTTCATCTATATTCCTGTAATTTAGACGAGAATTTAGCCCAGACCCACTTCCTGAACTCTCCAGCAGAGGCCAACACCCAGTCTCCACCCGCCACAAAGCTCAGGTGAAGCTCCGACAGTTTCTGCTTCACAGAGAAGAATGGCTGGCCGTTTGGTGAGACTTTATTATTTTAGTCTTGGTCACTTTTTAGTGATTTTTCAGTAGTTTGCAGGGTTATCCAGCCACTTTGCTGACAATTAGATGATTTTAACACTAACTTAAATGAGTATTTTAATCCCATACAGTCTATGGGATGATTTAAAAACTTAATAACGTTGCTGAAATTAATTTTGTAAAAAAAAAATCAAAATTAATTTATTACAGGAGTTTTAATGTGAAGTACTGCTTTGGGAGGGAAAAAAACTTGTAATGGTAAATAATAATATTGTTTTATTCATATTAATCAGCGATGTCATTGTGCTGTTGTTTATTAAACTGAAAATCAGCCACAGACTTAATAGGCACACATACACCATGGTCCTGGACAGATCTGGTGCTCATTCTCACTGCATTTGATTGTATAAATGAGAAGGCTGTGGACTTCATATGATGATTTTTGATCCATCTGGTCAGTATCACACATATCCAGACATTTACATCTGAAACAGTATTTATATTCTCCATAATGTCCCCTGTACCTGGTCAATCAGATGACCTATGACCCAAATCTGTGCAAAGAACAGAATTTTGGAGCCATTCTAGAAGCAGCATTCTAGAATTCTGCATTCCACTATAAATCAGCAGTGAGCTGAAAGTCTTTCTTCAGACCTCACTCACTCTTCGACCTGAACACACACCGTTCGCTTGTGTCTGGAAGATCTGCTCTGTTTGAACACTCTCGAGCCTTTGGATTGAAAAATCGTTGTGAGAATTTCGTTGTGGCTTTGCCCTTTGAAACTGTTCGTTGAACCTGTTCTGTATTTTTATGTACAGCAACAAAATGTCCTTTGCTGCGGCAAGCAGGACAGTCTACAAACCCATCAGGGTAAGTGAGAGTGTTTTTAACTGAACTAAGACTGTAAACTGATAGTTAAATATAGTTATATAGTTTTCTATTTGTATAAAACATTTTTATTTCTACAGTCACTTCCTACTTTTTATTTAGTTTTTGTATAGATGTATAGGACGGGTTAACTTCTCAATGTTAAAATTAGTTTTATACTGTTTCAAATGTCTTAAATTATGAGATGTATACAGGAGTTTCCACTCCTCACATGTTATGTTTTTCACTTCTCTAATATGACTATGCTATGGTCGAGTAAGGTAAAGTCCGGGTTCATGTGTAAATAGAGGGGTCAGGGTCAGGTCAGAGTGGCAATATTTCGATTGGGGAAATGCTAACTATTAAAGGAAATAAACTAAAAACTTGCCATCTGTATCTTTGGGGAGGTGTCCAAGACAACCTGTTAAACTTTCTGAATGACAAACCAATGAGCAACATGATCTTCTTTCCTTCACAGGTGCTGTTTGGCACACCCATCTATGAGCGGGCTCTGCAAATCTGCTGGCACTCGGCCTCATATAAGTCTACGGTAAGACCCACTATAGTTTTCACGTCTCCACTAAGTTAAAATAGCAGGTAAAGTCTCACACATTTTGTCTTGTACTTTAACATAAAGACATGTGATCCCTTGTTGTTCAGATTGCACTGATGACTCAGTTGATGAGACTTCAGCAGAACAACCAACTACCAGCTGAGGTGACTGCTGCAAATATGAGCGAGCTGCTGGTGGAGCAAAGCAAAGGGACACTGAGAGTACAGTAAGTTACCCACCTACAGCCGACCTCATCTCTGCTCATGTCACACCAATATGTCTGTAATGAGGACGAGGGGAACGGTGAAGATCAAGCTTCTGTTTTCTTTCTATTTGCAGACTCTGGGAGTTTGAATTAGATGGCTATGATGATGACGTGAAGCCTCTGCTTCAGCTGGTAAGACCACAATCCTGAAAAGACTCTACAGTAGTTTGGAGTCACCTGTTACCTGATTTATTGTGTAAATATGTCAAATCTGTTTATCATATGCCATTCCTTGTTTGAGGTGTGGGAGGTGAACAACGCCATGAAGATGAGAGACATTGAGTATGAAGCCAGAAGGCTGCTCATCTCTCCAGAAGCTGTCCCTCCTCACTTTCAGTGAGTCATATTTGACACACATTCATGATCAGTTGAAGTTCAGTGGTTGTGATGTCTCTGTGTTGCTTTGAAGTGTTTTTAAAACTAACTCTGAATGACTGTAACCTGCAGACATCCAAACATCATCAGCCAGGCCCTGAAGTATGCTTTGATCCTGACCGAGCGGCAGGAAAAAGGCCCCAAGTCTGAACTGCTCGGTCCAATGGAGGTGGTGCTCCAGGTGCTTCCAAAAGTCCTGCAAGGCTTCTGGTTGCCCCCTCCAGACACCAACTTCAACATGCCGTCCCAGCAGCTCAGTCCAATGGCTGTTGGGATCACAAAAGCAGTTCAGGACCGGGTGTCCAAAGCTCTGTCCTCCGAGCTACTTCAGGCCACATTCTCTTCCACCATCAGAGACAATATGGCCCTGTCTATCCAGCAAAAAGTTAGGCAGGGTTACTCTCAAGATGTCCTGGAGAAGGGGCTCAACAACTTTGCGGCAGAGGTGCTAAACGCCATCACCGATGTTGCAGTGAGAGAAATATGTGCGCTGTTTCAGCCTCCCCCTCTAACCCCCTATGATGAGCCTCCTGCCAGCACTGCCAGTCAAGAACCAGACTCGGCTGTGGTTTCCACTCTACCATGTGCTCTGTCCACCACTGATGAACCTCCTGCCAGCACTGCCAGTCAAGAACAAGACTCGGCTGTGGTTTCCACACCACCATCTCCTCTGACCACCACTGATGAACTTCCTGCCAGCACTGCCAGTCAAGAACCAGACTCGGCTGTGGTTTCCACACCACCATCTCCTCTGAACACCACTGATGAACTTCCTGCCAGCACTGCCAGTCAAGAACAAGACTCGGCTGTGGTTTCCACTCCACCATGTGCTCTGTCCGCCACTGATGAACTTCCTGCCTGCACTGCCAGTCAAGAACAAGACTCGGCTGTGGTTTCCACTCCACCATGTGCTCTGTCCGCCACTGATGAACCTCCTGCCTGCACTGCCAGTCAAGAACAAGACTCGGCTGTGGTTTCCACACCACCATCTCCTCTGACCACCACTGATGAACTTCCTGCCAGCACTGCCAGTCAAGAACAAGACTCGGCTGTGGTTTCCACACCACCATCTCCTCTGAACACCACTGATGAACTTCCTGCCTGCACTGCCAGTCAAGAACAAGACTCGGCTGTGGTTTCCACACCACCATCTCCTCTGAACACCACTGATGAACTTCCTGCCTGCACTGCCAGTCAAGAACAAGACTCGGCTGTGGTTTCCACACCACCATGTGCTCTGTCCGCCACTGATGAACTTCCTGCCAGCACTGCCAGTCAAGAACAAGACTCGGCTGTGGTTTCCACACCACCATCTCCTCTGAACACCACTGATGAACTTCCTGCCTGCACTGCCAGTCAAGAACAAGACTCGGCTGTGGTTTCCACACCACCATCTCCTCTGAACACCACTGATGAACTTCCTGCCTGCACTGCCAGTCAAGAACAAGACTCGGCTGTGGTTTCCACACCACCATCTCCTCTGAACACCACTGATGAACTTCCTGCCTGCACTGCCAGTCAAGAACAAGACTCGGCTGTGGTTTCCACACCACCATCTCCTCTGACCACCACTGATGAACTTCCTGCCAGCACTGCCAGTCAAGAACAAGACTCGGCTGTGGTTTCCACACCACCATCTCCTCTGAACACCACTGAAGAACTTCCTGCCAGCACTGCCAGTCAAGAACAAGACTCGGCTGTGGTTTCCACACCACCATCTCCTCTGAACACCACTGATGAACTTCCTGCCTGCACTGCCAGTCAAGAACAAGACTCGGCTGTGGTTTCCACACCACCATCTCCTCTGACCACCACTGATGAACTTCCTGCCAGCACTGCCAGTCAAGAACAAGACTCGGCTGTGGTTTCCACACCACCATCTCCTCTGAACACCACTGAAGAACTTCCTGCCAGCACTGCCAGTCAAGAACAAGACTCGGCTGTGGTTTCCACACCACCATGTGCTCTGTCCCCCACTGATGAACTTCCTGCCTGCACTGCCAGTCAAGAACAAGACTCGGCTGTGGTTTCCACACCACCATCTCCTCTGAACACCACTGATGAACTTCCTGCCTGCACTGCCAGTCAAGAACAAGACTCGGCTGTGGTTTCCACACCACCATCTCCTCTGAACACCACTGATGAACTTCCTGCCAGCACTGCCAGTCAAGAACAAGACTCGGCTGTGGTTTCCACACCAACATCTCCTCTGACCACCACTGATGAACTTCCTGCCAGCACTGCCAGTCAAGAACAAGACTCGGCTGTGGTTTCCACTCCACCATCTCCTCTGACCACCTCTGATCAAGCTCCTGCACAAACTGCCAGTCAAGAACCAGTCTATTCTTTTGTTAATTATAATTATAAGGCCGGTACCAGCTCTACTGAAAATGAGGTGCCTGGTCTGCAGGAGGAGAACAGAGAAATTAAGTCTATTGAGGTTTCTACTTTTACAGCCGTCAGAAAGAGTAAATTCAGATGTTTTGTGAATTGGCTGAAAAAATGCTGCTGCTGCTGTGTCCTGTCTGGCAGCCACGAAGTGGACTGAAGTTTCCCTGTGAAAACATTATTTATTGTTCATTTCGCTTGTAAATAATAAAACAAAAAAAATGCATTCAGAAAAAACATGATACGAGAACTCTGTGTAGTGCACTATATATTGTTTAGTTTATCGGTTGAATTAAGAAAAGTGAATCTGAGGGTGCATTTAAATATCAATACTTCGTATTTTTGTGCTAAAAACAGCACCAGGGAAAACGAACCATTTCAACACTTACATTACATTGAAGTATTTCAATAATAGTTCTCAATAATAATATATAATTTACATAATAATTGATGATATACATTGCTTGTCCGTGCCCTTTACACACAACACATAAGAGGCTTCTCTGATCCGACACCCAACAGACAAGATAACAAGATGTTTATGCCTTCTAAAACTCTAAAAATATTTTATAATCTTAAGATTAGAAGACCTTTGGCCCCATGGTTACATTATTAAACACTTGCCAGCACAGCCCGGCATGAACCGCTCAGACGGGCTATAATGACACTTCATCAAACGCACCCCAACCGTCTTGTGAAGTTGGGTCCGAGACTGACGTGAAGAGAGGAAAAAATCACCAGGACTGAGGTCAGACAGTGTGTTACATTAGTGAACGAATAAGAGGAATTTCAACATAAGTTAGTTCACGTTAAATTGCATGTGGAGTAACGTTATATCACTACAACGGTGACCCAGTTTTAATGTGCCGACCACAGCCTGTAACATTAACCTGAACAGCTTGCAAGCTTGCTGTCCAGTTTTTAATCTGTCGAGCTGCTGGTTCCGGTCGTAACGTGTCATTTTTATGTATTTATGATCTTGGTGTTGCTGGTTGGCTAAGTTACAGCTGGTTGTGTGCTGGCTGTTCATAGTCGCTTTACATAATCTGTTATAGTGACGTTCAGTAGAAAAGGGCAGGAAAGTTGGGAAAAAAGATGTAATGATGTAACACAGGTTAATTCTTCATTTCTTTATTTGTGTTCTATATTTTTAAAGTATTGCAGAGCCAGTACATGATGCTGATGGGTTTGGAGGACATAATGCTGATTTACAGCAACAGCAGCTGATGGAGCAGCTCCAACTTTGGAAATACAAATGGTGTCAATGTGTTTCAGTGTTTTTTAAACTGACTCACTCTTAACATGACAGATATATAATATTTCAGATCTCTTGACATGAGAGCACTATTCTTAAAATAAAAAGTCAAATGTTTTCTTTATTGTCTATTTAGTTGACTTTATCTCCTCCATAATTTTCCTTGATGGAGAAATCGGTCTGGGCTCTCATGGGTTAATCAGTAGCCTGTATGCTAGTATATGTTTATAGTCAAACATTTTGATGCACTGTAGGCTTGATCAATCAGGCCTACGGGGGGAGATTGGTTTAATAAGTTCTACAGTTTTTGAAGTGAGTGATGGACTTCATTGTTTCCTGTGTACTTCAGACCAATTCAGTTGCTTTTATTGTTCCCTGAGGGAAACTTGGCTTGCAGACAAGTTAAAAAGCATATAATAAAAACATAATTGCATTAAATTCATTATGGATGTGGACTTAAAATCATTGTTTCATTTTATGGCCTTGGTGCCCCGGGTTTTGGCCTTTGTGCTCTCAAAAAACTGACAACACAAAAGGCCAAGTGGCCTTGCCCCTAAAATGACGAAATTCCAGGCCTGATCACAACAGTGGCTAAAAACTTTCTAAGGCCACCTTATCACTCTCTGGCAGCAGCTCTGTCATCTCAAAGCAAGAAGAGTTTAAATTCCATAATTGCTACTGAGGCCTTTCTATGTGGAGCTTGCATGCATGTTTCCCACATATTCATATCCATATGGGTTTCCTCCCATCCCAAGGATTTGAATGTTACATTTTTGGAACACTCCTGTATGTTCTCATAAATAAGGCACCAATTATGGGTCAGATACAGGACAAACCTTCCCATATGAAGTGTTATATCGAATCAGCTTTACATTTAACTAGCTTTTAAATGGGTAAGTCTGTCTGCTCACATCTGCTGTTAATTAGCAACAGCTCAGTAAAATTAGTTTTTTTAAGTTAGCAATTTACTGAAGAACAAATGTACACATCTTACGTGCATTACTATTTTTGCACTGAAATGAAAATTTCAAAATCTAATTTCTACTTTTTACTAAATTTCCAAACTCGGTTTAAACACCATCATCAGTTCAGTGAAGCGCACAGCAAAGAAAAATAAAGACAACCACTTTGAAAAAAAGATATTTACACAAGCGACTGTTTTTCCTCAAGTGCAGAGATAGCCTTTGCTGGCTTTACGGGCACACTGGGCTTAATTAACTTGGAGTGGAGTGTTTACTGTCCAACAACTGGCTCCATTTTGCTTTTGATGAATGATTGATGCTCCTCAAGAGTGAAGCAGCATGGAAAAGGGCCTAATCCTCCCTATGCTAAAAGGCAAAATTATCAAATGATCAACATGATGAAACAAACATCTTTGAACATGATGGAAGTATGTATATCAGTGTGTGTCAATAAGAATAACTACAAGGAGTAATATTTTAAACTATAACTATCCTTTCTTACAGTATTATTGTGTTATTCATCAAGTTGCAACTCTGACACGACTACATTCAGCAGACCTTAAGGTTGGGATAACCTAAAGTTTCTGAGTGGTACCTCTGTTGTAGCATTAGCTAAGAGCTAACCACTCAGGGAGGTTAGTGTTGTGTGTTGACATGGCTATGAAGCAGGTTTTACAGGAAGGGGCAGGTCAGGGGTGGTTGGTTGGTAACAAAAGCTATCGCTATACGTCACCTGCCTCCAGACTAGCAAAATTCAGTTGCAATAGCCAGGCTTCAACTAGCACAAAACATGCATATGTTTCAGATGAATAGTGGTAGTTTGTGGGTTTAGTTACAATTAATAGTCCAATATTGGAAAGATATGATTTTCCTGGCAGAGAGTTAGATAACATGACACTAATATCTGTTAGATATAAGGCCACTTGGCTTAGCACACAGGCTTACACAAAGCCTGGAAACGTGAAATTGCCAGCCTGGACATCTTAAATGGTAACAAAATCCACCTTCCAGCACCTCTAAAGCTTAACAATTAAGTGTTAAAATAGCAATCTACAATTTTATAAGGTCAGACTACTTCTTTAATGGAAGCTCTGCTGGTTGCCTGGCAACTGGCCTGGCCAGGAAACAGAAATGAATGATTTGTCGTGTGTTCACACCTCACTTCCTGCATGATTAAAACACAAAGGTTAGAACACGTGAGCTCTAGAGCTGCTGGTAGGTCAATTTTGTTACCCTTTAAGAGACCCAGGCTAGCTGTTTTCCCCCATTTCTAGTCTTTGTGCTAAGCTAACTAGCTGCTGGCTGTTGCCTTACATCGAACAGATAGTTGGTATTGATCTTCTAAAATGGTAAATGGACTTTTTATAGAGCACCTTTCAGGCCTGCTGACCACCCAGAGTGCTTTACAACACATTCACATTCACTGATGCCAGAGGCTGCCATGCAAGGTGCCAACCTGCACCATCAGGAGCAATACAGTTTGTTTATTCCATACAAAAAGGGTTGACGGTGATACTAAGCTCACTCATACAAACACGCTCTATATGTGTATTATATTTACACTGTGTATACTGTGCATACACGGATATTTTACCACCAGACAGAGTGTCAGTACAAAGAGTACCAAACACACTGACTGTGCAAGTCAAACCATGTTACAACAAGTCAGTGGAAATGCACTGCCAAACAGTTTCAACTTGTTATCAGCAGCTGTTTAGATCTAATCGTACCTTTGCACTATATAATTACTCATAGTTTCCATAAAAGTTCACAAGATCCGGACGCAAACTTTGCCAAACTATTTTAATATGTCAGTTCCTTATCTGGATTGTGTTCATCATCATGACAGCTTATCTTGGGCGGCACAATGTAACCCGAGCCACAAAGAGGCGTTACCAGTCTGCTCTCGCCCAGTAGTCATTTACGGGCATATGGAGGAAGTGACTCATCTTGCCATGTCATTGTGAACAATAACATGGGTGTCGTATTCTCAATAATACACACAACTGACAGAACGTCTTGTAAAACTGTCACACCCTACATCTTGTATTCTATTGCAAAAAAGCAAAATGTGGTGAAACAAGGTGACACAGTGTCTGAAGTCTATAAAAATCTGCTCTGAGAGAAATACGTTGACATTTTGTCATAACTGTGGTGCTACAGGAAAGGTCAGGTAATCACCATAAACATTAGAATTCATCCTCTGGAGTCCATGAATATGCACTGTGAAGTTGAAGGAGTTTTTTTCCATTAAGTTTTTAAAGGTCAGATAGTCACCAGAATCATTAAGAATCCTCTGGGGACCATTAATATCTGTTGCAACCATGCATATGTGGCCGGTACCTTGTTGAGGTATCTTACGCTTTGTGTTCCCACGCTGATGGACAGAAACTGGAAGGATGAGTGTGAAATCAGCCTGTGCATGTGGTTAAATGCAGTAAAAACTAAGTGTGTCAATCACTTATGTATGTAGCAATAGATTCAACTTGCAATTCAACTCCTCACTGGCTCATAAATTATTTGGGTTTCAATGTGGCTGGCTATACTGGCTTTTTGATTGAAAGGTATGAGTCCTGTGTCAACAGCCGTAAATCCTCCTCCTCCTTCTGTGGCATCACTGAGTGAAAACACTGAATCCCTACTGACTCCAGAGTGGATGCCCTGGAGCTAACCATATGCTTGGGCATAATTGTAAAGAAGGAGAAAATTGAATCTCCCCAAGAGGATCAATATAGTTTCACTGGAGAATTTACAATCTGCTCAGTCTGGTTCTGTTCTGATGGAGATGTCTTTTCTTTGGAAGACCATTTCCACCAGGAATAGACTATAGACTATAGAAATAACAACAAAAAGTCAGGCCATATAAAATAAAAATTATGAGATGAAAAGTCAAAATCATGGGATGATACAGTTTTTACTTACTATTTCAGGATTTTGACATAAGATATGAGATAAGTGAATAAATGAACTTATTACATACAGATGTTGAGCTGTATATAAGTGTGACTTTAAATCATGAGGTGGAAAGTCAAAATTATGAGATGAAAAAATATTATTGGGATGAAAATTCAATATTATGAGATCAAAAGTGAAAATTATGAAATGGAAAGTGAAAATTATGAGATTAAAAGTGAAAATTATGAAATGAAAAGTAAAAATTATAAGATTAAAAGTGAAAATTATGAAATGGAAAGTAAAAATTATAAGATTAAAAGTGAAAATTATGAAATGGAAAGTGAAAATTATAAGATTAAAAGACAATATTATGATATACCAAGTAGAAGTTTTGATTTACCCGCTCATAATAGAAAATGTATCCATATGTATATATTTTTACCTGCTGTAAATGAGCTTCCATTGTTTCTTCTTTATCCAAATGTAGAAATGTGCCTGACACAAGCACTCAGTTCAGACGTGTGGGCTGTATGCTGTACACCAATGACAGTAGAAGTCAGTATGGTATAGTACACAGAGGGTCAACATATGTGGTCAGCAGTCCCTGATTTGTCCGCGCACAGGGCAGAGAATAAACCCCCGGACACACAGACACCTGACGTGATGTCCTGATGAGAACAGATTGTGAAACGTTTTTTTGAAGTGACGTCGGCAGGGTGGGATGATGACGTTTCAGACAGCCGCCACACAAAAACAGGCTTCCGCATGACGTAGTTGACCAGTCAGCATTCTTTCTTCAGTGAAGCCGGTAGTTAGCCCCGCGGAGCCGTCGTGTTTCTGCTGTTTAAACAATACACCAAACCTTTAGAGGTTCAACACGACTTTTCCCAACCCTTTTCTACTCGGTCTTTATTTTTTTTATCTCTTTGTGGACACCACAACATCTACACTGACGTCCCCTTTGTAAAGGTAAGATATGTCGGTGTACTGCTAACGTTAGCTGACTGTTAACCGACCGGTGTGGTGGGAAGTACAGTTGTTGTTTTTTTAATGTGGATTTTCAAATGAAGTGGTAGCTGACCTCGTCGATATAGAGATATTGATTCGGTAAAAAATCCGGACCGATTTCCGAGAGTTGTTTATCGCTTGTTAGCTGTTAGCTTGCCGGCGGCCTACAGAACAAAACCCCTCAAGATGTCGCTGTAAGTGGACATCCGGTGCCTGAACAAAGACCTCATAAAATCAGCTGATGGCAATTTCTTTTTAGTTGACATTGAAGTCATTTACACCTGAATTCAGACCGATTTCCTTTAATCATTAAAAAATACTACTTTACATTGACGGACCAAAGGTTTTGAACGCGCGGCGTTTAAGCTTTTTGCGTAAATCCTAACGATTTTGGCGTGAGACTAGAAACCACGTACTCACGGCTATATTTAAAAGTATAGAGCCATTTTTAGACGCTTATTTCATATTGTCGAAGCTAGATCGGGTTGGAAACCCCCTTGACGTTACATCTAGATAATTATATCAAGGCACATGTAGCCTGCCCAGGTCGTGTGTCGACATCTCGTATAGCGTTTCCTGTATCGCTGCCCTCCGTGATTTGGGTCGGGTTTCGGTTATACAGGGAAAGATTGGATAACGGGGTTTAAGGTATTGTCAGGAGTCCCGGCAGACGGATGGGTCGGGGTTTACAGTAATGAGAAACACAGCGATTGTGAAATAGACGTCGACACAACACCGCCGACGTAACGAGCTAGCACCGTCGTGCTAGCTAGGCTAACACTGCCCCAGTTTCACATCCACTTATACGGACACGTGCAGCCGCTCGTGTGCTCAACAATCCGGGTGTATTTTTTTAAACTGTAATGAAAATGAAACGTATTTTATCAGATACAGTTATCGCTTTGTTGTAATGTGTCGGATGGCGTTCAGATGTGTGCGTGTCTCCATTTTACAGCCATTAGCTAATGTGTTGTTGTGTGTCTGTTTGCAGGTCGCTCTTTCCTGTCCTACTCCCGGAACATCTTTCTTTTCAGATATTCTTTGTCAAGCCGCCAAAGTGGAGAGTGTCGTCGCACCAGGGGGTCCTTCTCGTTTCAGGTATGGACCTGTACCTTTATCGTTTTTTGTTTTATACTGACACCCCTTTCCATCACCTCACACAAAGGCTTAGGCTCACATTTCTTTATGTTAAGTTAAAACCTTTTCCTTTTTTTTTTTTTTGCATCACAGTGTAGGGGGAGGAGGTGGGGGTGCACCTCAGCACTATCCCAAGACTGTCGGCAACAGGTGATTTTTTCTAAATTTTCTTTCACTAAACACTAGTCTTAATTACACACCAAATCCACACTGGGCTTTAATTGCACACACGTAGCGCTCCTCTTACACATGTGGGGAAAAGGTGTTTCTGATATACTGTGATACACACCCTGATAGTGATGGTGGTTCTTAGGTCAAAGCTTCTCCTTTGGAAAATGGGTGGCAATTTCATGACCTCCCACCACTTTGGCAGTCATTTCAGTGTTGCCATTGTCAATATTTTGATAGAGCTGGCAGTATGTAAGCCAATGGGGTTTTCATTGGAACTGTTTGTCTCAAATGGCTGAAACATACCAAGAAAGTTGTGTAATATTCACAGTTGTGCTTATTTAGATAGAAACAACATTTTAAATTTGCCTGACATGGACACACTTTAGTTAAGTGACTTCACATCTTAACAGCAAACCGCACTGATCAGAAATGCAGGACAAGTGAGAATATAGGCATGTAGCATTGCTAAACACTACTGCAGCTTATGGTGTCGTTGTTGGAAGCGTAACTTCACCTTTTTGAAAACCTGTTAGTTTGGTGGTGTTTCTGTAAGGCGAGCCTCCTTAACTCACTCACCATGAATCAGGGCTAGATCGTGCCAGTGCTGATCGGTTGTTTTCCAGTTGAAATATTTCTGTATTGTAACATTGTCTGTGTTTCGTGTCGATTTCAGCGAGTTCCTGGGGAAAACCCCAGGTTCTGGCGTTCAGAGATGGGTACCTTCTCGAAGCACTAGACGAGATGCCAACTCCACCAACGAAAAAGGGCAAAAGGATGCAATCTTCAGGAAAGTGAGAGGGTAAGTTATCAGATCTCTATTTAAGTTTCACGGATCATATGAAATTGTTGCGCAATAGTGAAGTATTTTTAAACTAATGTCCCTTCTCTTCTTTACCTTTAGCATACTGAATAAGCTGACTCCTGAGAAGTTTGACAAATTATGCCTGGAGCTCCTCAATGTGGGCGTAGATTCAAAACTTGTCTTAAAAGGAATCATCTTGTTGGTGAGTGTTTGCTGTAACTGTTTATGTATTATTCTAATAACCTGAAAATAGGCACTTAATTTATTATTTTTATTTCTTTTACTCAAGATTGTTGACAAAGCCCTTGAAGAGCCCAAGTATAGCCAGTTATACGCTCAACTATGTCTACGCTTGGCTGAGGATGCACCAAACTTTGAAGAAACATCAACTGAAAGTCAAGCAACACAAAAGCAGAATACTGTAAGCCTTTTTTTTTTTTTTAAAGAATGTGGTCTCACCGTCTACTTTTTGGTATTGTCCGTCTTTTGGATTTTAAACAAACTCTTTCTTACAGA
Source organism: Nibea coibor (assembly GCA_023373845.1). Classification (NCBI taxonomy): domain Eukaryota; kingdom Metazoa; phylum Chordata; class Actinopteri; family Sciaenidae; genus Nibea; species Nibea coibor. The sequence goes on along the minus strand of CM041738.1, from coordinate 8,723,293 downwards.
CCTTCAGACGGCTTCTGATTTCCAAGCTTCAAGATGAGTTTGAGAACCGCGCCAGAAATGTTGAAGGTAAGAGAATTACATTTGATGCATGTAGCTAGTTACAAAATACATTTTGTCATGTCTCGTTAATGTTTCTTTGTTTTTATTTTATTTTTTTTTCTCCTTCTGTAGTCTTTGAGAAAAATGACAGCCCTCTCACCTCTGAGGAGGAGGAGCAGCGTGCTATTGCAAAGATCAAGATGCTGGGCAACATCAAATTCATTGGGGAACTTGGCAAACTCAACCTTATCCACGAATCTATCCTTCATAAGTGCATCAAAACAGTAAGTGTTAATAAATAACGTTTGTTTTTTTCACTTGTGTGATCCCAAAATCAGATGAGGCTGCCAGTCTGAAAGCATCCTGGCAGTTGTTGTCTTGACTCACTTCAACAGCGGTGGAAAAATATGAACTAAATTGTTTTTTATTACTATTTTTAAGCTTTTGGATAAGAAGAAGAAAGTCCAACTCAAGGATATGGGTGAAGATTTGGAATGCCTCTGTCAGATAATGAAAACAGTGGGACCTAAACTTGATCATGAAAAGGCTAGGGTGAGTATGATGGAAAAAAAATAGAATAAAGGTGTTGTCAGAAGATCTGTGTCTTCCATTTACTAACAAATAAATTCTCATTCCAGTCTTTGATGGATCAGTATTTTGGCCGCATGCAATCCTTAACAACCAACAAGGACCTGCCAGCTAGGATTCGTTTCCTGCTGCAGAACACAGTGGAGCTGCGAGACAACAACTGGGTGCCGCGCAAAGCTCATACTGACAACGGACCAAAGACGATCAACCAAGTTCGTCAGGATGCAGTAAAGGTTTGTCTATCTGGTGACCTTTAGGACAGACTCTGTATGTGTTACTTGTTGAACTCTGCATCAGTATAGAGGTATAGTAGTTCATAGTCGACCTGTATCCTTAAATTCTGACTGTGTGTTGCAGGATTTAGGTGTTTTTATTCCACCTCCAACCGATGCGATGAGGAATGAATTCTTCATGGAAAACTCCTTCCTGCCAACAAGGATCAAGTTTGACAGGGAAACTCTTGGTGGGCTGGCTGATATGTTTGGACAAATGCCAGGTATGTCACAACTTATCCATCAGAGCAACAGTTCCACTACTGCCCTGATTTAAAAATGAATTGTTCTTTCCATCTTATTAATGTTTTAATGTTTCATGTCTTGTTTCGGGTAGGGAGTGGCATTGGTACAGGTCCGGGAGTCATTCAGGACCACTATTCCCCTACCATGGGACGCCATCGTGTAAACCCACACTACAACGGCCACATTGTCAACGGCAGCAATTCACACCAGCCTCAGTTTGAAACAGGAAGCAAGCCTTTTATAAAACCAAACCAGGTATGTGCAGCAGATCCACAGTGTGATTGTTCAGTACTTTAGTGGTGGTGAATGTAGGAAGTAGCCGTTCCTCATTATAAATCTGTGAAATGTTTTTTAAAGGGGCAGCAGTCACCGGTTTTTAACCACAAACAGAATCACTCGATGCAGATGCAGACTAAGGACATGGCTCCACGTTTCAGCAAGAAGGGGAAGGTCAATGCTGATGAGGTATGAACGCCTGCACGAATAAGCAGATTGTTTTCATCTGGGTTCAATTATAAATGGTTTGGTAAACACCCTCAGTCTTATGTGCAGTGATCTGATGATTATAAATTTGCTTTCTTCACCCCGTAGATCAGTCTGAGGCCAGCGCAGTCCTTCATCTTGAGTAAAAAACAAGTGCCGAAGCTGCAGCCACAGATGACTATGATGCCCACCCAAGGTTCTCCTCTGGGACAGGTAAGATTTTAAAACAAATCTGAAGTAATGGGTAGTTGAAGGTTCTAGGGAACACTCATTCATTCATTTTCTTCTTTGTTCAGTCTCCACAGCTTGGCCTGAAAATCAACCCTCCTCCGATTCAGGAAAAACCTGCCAAGTCCACTAAGAAGGCTCCTCCTACAAAGGAAGAGTTGTGCAAAATGACAGTAAGTCTCTCTCTCTCTCTCTCCCTCCCCCTGTACTTCCTTTATGCTTGACATCCTGTGTCTAGCATACTATATCTGACTGTCCTTTCCTTTTTAGGAGACACTAGTTGCAGATTACCTGAACAACAAGAACATCGACGAGGCGGTGAACGCTGCGAGGGAGATGAAGGCTCCAAAGCACTTTTTGTCTGAGATGCTGAACAAGATTGTGGTCTATTCCCTGGATCGTTCAGATGAGGATAAGGAACATGCGAGCACACTGATCCACACCCTCTGCACAGAGGGCATTGTCACGGGTGAAAACCTATTGCAGGTCAGTGTTGCAACCTTTTTAACTAGAATATACAAACCATGTTTCTACCATCTGAATGTGAAGCCGTTGTTTGGCACTAACCTGTCTGTTATTCGTTTGGTAGGCCTTTTTGAATGTTCTGGACCAGTGTCCAAAGATCGAGGAAGAAGTCCCACTGGTGAAGTCCTACCTGGCACAGTTTGCAGCACGTGCAATCATCGCTGACCTGGTCAGCGTTGCAGATTTGGCCCACCAGTTGGAGAATGGTGCGCATTTCCCGCTGTTCTTGCTCTGCCTGCAGCAGATGGTCAAACTGAAGGACCGCGAGTGGCTGGTTGACCTGTTCCAGCAGAGCAAGATCAACATGCAGAAGATGCTACCTGGTATGTCCAAACTCACTCGGACAATGCATTTATTTCTAATCATCAGTCTTTTGCTATTACTCACAATCTTATTTGCTCCCGCAGAGATTGATCAGAACAAGGACAGGATGCTGGAGATTCTGGAAGGCAAAGGTCTCAGCTTTTTGTTCCCGCTCATGAAACTGGAAAAGGAGCTGCTGAAACAGATCAAAGTAGACCCCTCACCACAGTCCATCTACAAGTGGATCAAAGACAACATCTCTCCTAAACTCCACACTGACAAAGGCTTTGTCAACATCCTCATGACCAGGTACAGCAGTGACTGTTTCTAACAGTGAAATCAGTCTATGCCGTAATAAATCTAATCTTCATCCAAGCCCACGTGTCTGAAGCGTTTTACATGATACTGATTGTCTTCTTCTCTGCCAGTTTCTTGCAGTACATTGCGTATGAGATCAACCCAGACGATGACGAAGAGCAGCTCGCAGCGCCCAGTAAAGAGCAGCTGGAAGAGGAGAAGCAACTTCTGCTGTCTTTCAAGCCAGTCATGCAAAAGTTCCTACACGATCACATCGACCTGCAAGTCAGTGCGATGTACGCCCTGCAGGTCCACTGCAATGCCAAGGGTTTCCCCAAAGGTACGTCCACGCACTTGTTCAATCTATCGGCTTACGTCCAAGTCAGAAGGTATTAATTGTTGGTGCTGGGGCTTAAATGTTGCTCTCCTTTTCCAGGCATGTTGCTGCGCTATTTTGTGAACTTTTATGACATGGAAATCATTGAAGAAGAAGCCTTCCTTTCATGGAAAGAGGACGTTACCCAAGAGTATCCAGGAAAGGGGAAAGCATTATTTCAGGTAAGTTTGTGACCATTTCTAATGAGTTTTTGTGTTTGAACACTTTATTTTCAGTTTGCTCGGTGTGTTGTACATGACCTAATGGAAATATTGTGCTTATTGTGCAGGTGAACCAGTGGCTGACCTGGCTGGAGACTGCAGAAGAAGAGGAGTCAGAGGGTGAAGATTTCTGAGAAACAGGTTCAAAGCCATGTGATATCAGGATGCAATGGAAGATCTTTGTAATTTCTTTTTTTTTTTTTTTTTTTTTGAGGGGGGTGCTTTTGTCCTTCCCTTTCTCAAACCAACTGATTCCCTCTCCTCGTTTATGAATATTTTCAACCACTGTTACAGTTCATTCCACTATCAAATATTTTGCCAGATCAAGCCAGCGTCGCCACCATCTTGTTGTATTTATGCTTTCCTTTCTGGTTTTCAACCTTATTTGATGTCCTACAGCAGATGTTTTATACATTTCAATCATCTTGGGTTACGTTTTCTTTACAGTAGGCAGTATTGTGCAGGGAAACTGTACCAGCACCAAAATCTGACCCATTTTATCACCTTTTCCATCTGGTGTCACCAAGTGCTGCCATAACTATTAACTTAAAAACTGTTTACAAAAGAGAAAAGATTGCAAAGAGACTTTTCTCGTTGTTTTATCTACATTTGCTAATCAGTTTTTAGATGCACTTTGCTCAACATCATGAGTCGTTGCAATAGTAAGATACACTTTCCTTGATTTGTTGAAATGATCTAAGTTGCAGTTTTTGGCTGCTGTAAATCTAATGGTTGTCTTGTGTTTGGAAGCAGACCATTTTTTCTGGATGCAACGATGTCTCACAACAATGGCCTGTTTTGTTAGCACCGTGATTTTTCAGCTACCCACATTTAGTTTAATGAATCAAGAGCTTTTTAAATGTAAAACTTTGTGCTGTTAGGAATGAATCTGTGTGGCCTTTTTTTTTTTCTTTTCTTTTCTTTTCTTTTTAATTTATCAATTCATATGGATATACCTCTAATGTATCTCGGACTATACTTGAATGTCTCGGTTTTTAACTTTGAGACAGCCAAAGCTTAGTTTCCTGTGCTACAGTTGTTCACCACCACGTGTGGAAATTTTAGGTCGGTTTGCCATATTTGTCAAGTTTTTAAATGGTCTTTTTATCTTCATGAAATTATAAAGAATGCACTGTATGTGTACACTTAAACCTTCTTCTGGAGTGTCACTGTAACGTTAAGTACAGGAAGCTTGAGTGTACAACTACAGATTTACCTGAATAAAGTTTAACAGTTCATTTCATTGTCCTGAGGATTTCTTTCCCCCTGAATGTCATTTTAAACTGATCAACCTGAGTAATCATAAGACATGATTTGTAAAATATGAAGTTGTCTCAAATTTTTCTGAATTTTCGTTGACCATACATAAAATTAGGATATTGATCTTCCCACTTCCTGAAAGACTGCGTGTGCATGATCATTCTTCGGTTAATCCAGTCAGGTAGTCTAAACAGAAAAGCTGCTTGGCTCCAAAGAGGCTGAAGCAAATGCAAAGTCACTGCATAACATCCTGTCAGTGTGTACTGAGCTACACTTAGCACTGATGTTTAAAATTTTCAGATGGAATGAAGACTACTTTAAGCTGTCACCAACCCTCATCAGTTATGTTGCTGAATGGGACATGTTGAAAGTTCTTCAGAGCCAACTGCAACAGTCTTCTGTTAGTTGCAAACTGAAATCAGACCCACTGTGCAACGATACGTTAAATTTAGGGTTCTATGTTTGCAGGAAAGTCACAAGAACGATCCACAGAAAGCGCCAAAGTCATCTTTGCTTGCTGAGGTTCTTCGCAGGTCAAAAATACTCCAGAGGAAGATGAAGAGAGCACGAACAATTCCCCTCACCTTCTGCATGAGACTGTGGGGGCCTAAAACGGCTGCTACCATGTAAAAAGCAGCTACCAGAGATCCAGATGACTCTTTAAGACCAGCATGGCTTCATGACTTTCTTCTATATATTTCTTATTTGATTAATTTCTTATCCTTGTGCATACAAGCTGCTGTGACAAGTGAATTTCCCCAGTCATTAAAGTCTATTATCTAATTTAAGTTGATGTAGGGAAACTAAAAAAGAAAATGGACAAAATCATAAAGTTGACTTCTTTTATTTGACATTTTGTCAAAGAAAGCATCTTCCCATGTTGGGGTCAGTGATTCATCTGACCATGTGAGATAGAAAATAGATGTTTACACCTTTTAGTTCACTTCAAACCATTTTGATCTGTCTTTAACAAAACACAGCATCTGTGAAAAGACATTTCCACGCAAGACATGAGGAATACACCACAAGACTGCCCAAAAAAAAAAAAAAATTACTCTACAGTTTTCTAGGCTAGTTCCAAGATACATGGACAGAAATCCCTGCTTTTAATAGAAAATAAAAACACAGATGTATCGAGTTTTCTCAACATTACACAGGATGGGTCTGTAAGGAATATTTAATCACTGTCGTCATCCTCGTTGTTGGAGCCTTCTGGTTCAGAGCCGTTGTCAGAGCGGCGTGGGGAGCCCTCATTGTCCGATCCCTGTTCTGATCCCCTGTCTGATCCTTGGTCGGACGCTGCGACGGGCGAACCGGGCCGGGACTCGTCATCCGATCCCGACCGACTCCTCTTGCTCTCGTTGTCTGACTGCTCCGAGTCGGACTGCCGCTGCACCCTCCTCTTCTTCACTGGACGGTCGCTGCCAGAGTCGTCATCCTCGGAGCCTGCGGAGCGCCGAGGGCTGCCGGCCTCGCTGCCAGAGCGGTTCCTCCCTCCATCCGACTCGCTGTCGGACATGATACGTTTCCTGTGGCCCTCGTCATCAGATCCTGAGCCGCTGTCTCTCTGGTGTCTGTATGGGAGAAAGTGCACTCATCAGTGTTCAGCTGAAGCTCTCAGCATTTGTGTTCAGTGTAGATGCTCACTCAGACGTTGATGCTTTTACCTGTCTTCAGCTATTTTCAGTCCATCCTCATCTGAAGAAGACTCAGAAGAAGAGATGATGGCCTTAGACTTAATCTTTCCTTTGAGAGACGGTGGCAGACGCTCGGGCTGAGGCTGAAAGTGAGAAATGTATCGAAATTAGGCCTGGAAAAAAAAAACACTTTAAAAACATGAGAAAAGAGAGAAAACTCAAAGGACCTTTTCGATCCTCTTGCGTTCTTTGGGTTTGCGTTGCTTCTTGGGTCGTGAAGCGCCTTCCTCATCGTCGCTGTCATCGCCTCCTTTAGTTGGTCTGAAATGGGGGATAATATTTGCTCTAGCGTCTCCTGCGCCTTGTTGGGAAGACAAAATAAACTACAGTGCAGCAGACTCACCTCCTCCTCTTCTTGCGTGACTTCTTCTCTCCGTCCCCGCCATCCTCCTGCTCGCTGCCACTGCCTCCCTTCCTCTTCTTCTTCTTCTTCATTGGCAGGTCCTCATCAGAGTCATCGTTGACAAACTCATCCATGTCACCTCCTTTCTTACGCTGAAATATCGAAAAAGTGTGTCATCAAGGCTGCATTCAGTGCAATCTATAGTCTGATGACGACTTTATTATTACTGCTGACACTCACACGTCCTCCACCTCCACCCTTCTTCTTTTCTTTGGCCATCTCCTTTGAACCCTCTGCGAAGGTGAGCAGATTCTTGGTCTTCTCCACGTACAACGCTCTCTGCTCCAGGAGCTTCTTCTGTTCCTCCACCTCTCTGCTCCGCTTTTCCTCCTAACAAGTTTTGAGGGTGACAAGACAACCAATTAATGAGAAAAGACTTGATTGTAGCTAAAAGATAAAAAAAACCTAGTCGTGGCGAGTTACTCTCAAAATGTTTTGGTTCCTAACGCCATGGGAGCGCCACGAGTACCTGTTCTTTCAACATCTGCTGACGCAGCAAGTCCCTCTCCTGTTCTTGCTTGGCACGAAGCTCCTTCTCCTCCTCATCTTGCTTTCTGGCTCTCGCCACATGGTACTGAGCCTGACTCAGCAGGTCGGAGCACTGCCTGCAATCACACAACACACCCAAACAACAAATAAACACAAACTCCACGGAAATTAGACACAGCAATGGTAAACTATCAGTATTTATCTGATGTTAGCTTCAGATAGAGCCAGTGCTGACCGTGAAACTGAAAATGTTCAAAGTATGAAGCTGAGAACTGAATTTAACACAAACAGTTTAAGGTCAATATGTGTGGAATAACAGAGAGAGTTGTAGTTTTTATCCATATTTTAACAGTTCCTTAAAAACAAACAGAAGTCTTCAGCATGTGTTAAATGTGATGAGAATAAATTCAGACTGACCTGGCCTCAGAGGCAGCAAGAGCAAGGTCAAACCTCATCTTGTCTCCAGCCTTGCTAAGGTAGCTGAAATATCTGTGTGGGGAAAAGAGGAGGAGGAACATGTCGGTATGTGCAGCTGGAGGATCAGACTTGGAGGCTGAGAATCGAAATCAAGTCTAACAGCCGCACCTGTGAGCCAGTTCGAGCTCTTTCACCGCACTGAGCACAGCCTTCAAGTTGCTCTTTTCATCCTTCAGCACAAGAGTGGCCAGTCTTTGAAGCACCAGGGCCACGTTGAACATCAGCACCGTGTCGCTGGGTGCCACGTGACGTGCCTTTTGGGAAAGACATCAGAAAGACAGTTATATTTCCTCCTCATATCACAGCATGGACTAAAAGTCTTTCATTTCTGCTTCATGTTACCTTCAGCAGCATCTGCTTGCACTCTTGGAGTTTCCCACATTTGAAGAGCGCCCTTGCGAGGTACAGCAGCACCTCCGTGTTCTGATATTTGTAAAATTTCTTCAGGCAGTTCTCGTACTGTGGAGCAGAATAAAATACTCAGCTGTGCAGATAAAAAACACGAACAGAGACAATCAATTTAAAATTAAAAAAGGGGGAATCACAAGTGAGGCCTCACCATCTGCACAGCGCTGATGTACTGCTTCTGTTCGACGTAGATGTGAGCCAGGTTTAGCCAGACGTCACTGATGTCTGCCGTGGCCTCTCTCACCTGCGCAAACACATCACGAGCCTCTCTGAAGTAGCCCTTGTGGGCCAGGACGGCACCTGGACACAAGACATCCATGTTTAATACCTCATACATGTACAGAGGAACGAAAAATATATATTAAATAAAACAGACTAAAGCTCAACGGACCAATCCCATTGGCGGCATAGAGGTTCTTTGAGTCATTTCGCAGGACTTGCTTGTATATCGCCAGCGCTCGATCCTGGTGTCTCTTTTCCTGTCAAGACAAAAACACCCATTTCAGGACGTGTCATTTCCGTGGACACGCACACAAAACATGGTTTTCCACAGATTTATCTTGTATTCACCCTGTTTGCCAGAAATGATACTAATTAGTTCATAATTTTAAATTACACTCATATTAAGCCTAAGAAGACAGCCACTCTACCACCAGGCGACATTTGTGGTTTGTTAACAGTTTGCAGTGATCAGAGAGTAATGAGAAAGAAAAGAACACAGTAATCTGTTGGAAATATACAGCAGTGAGGTCATCAGTGGTTGTCTTTGTTCAAGTAAATTAGAGAGAAGCATGCAACATAGCCTGCCACATTAAGAAGTCACAGTCTGTGCTGTGTGGAGATTTTATGTTGCTGGACACTTTTGGTACCGGTTACACTCACTGCTAAAATGTTTCTGCTGAATTTTCAAGAACATTTTCTGCTGGAACTTCCAAGGAGATGGAGGGTGAGGCGAGAATTCCTGGTTTAAAGTGCAGTAAAGTAAAGTTCAAAGTGCTCTAACGCTCTACATTAACAACTACTTTTTCAGTGTAAAAAAAAAAAACACATGTCTGCACCTTCTCCCGGTCTCTGGTGGGCTGGTGCAGAGTCTGCAGCCACACGTTACCCAGAGCCAACATGGAGTAGGTGTCGTTCTGCGTGGACGGCTGCTTCAGAATACGCTCAAACTTCTTTTGACCCGGTCCCCATTCCTGTTTGGCCAAGTGAAGGTTCCCTATCAGAGACCAGGCATCCGGGTGATCCTGCAGCAAACAGAGGACAACGGATGAGATAATGTGATTGTCTGACATCAGAGTTGACTGAATTCTGGTGTTGACAAGACAAAAGGTGACAAAGTACCTGATTAATCTGCAGAGCCTCTTTGAACCAGTCAGAAGCTTCATAGAAATTTCCTTTGTCGCGAGCCATCGCTCCAAGACGCAAATAACCTGTCGGCCAAAAATGTAAGCAGTTTGTCACAGAGTACAAACACTTTGATTCTTGCTCTTAAGTTTTACTGTACAGTGTTTCACACTTACAGTCCACATAGTTTGGATGCTCCCTCAGGATGTTTTTGTAGAGTTTCTCAGCTTCGTGGAATTCACACATTGCCTCGTACAAGCGGGCCAGATTGTAGGAGGTGGTGACAGAGATGGCGTTGTAGTAATGCTCGTCGTGCTCTCCTTCAGCTTTGGCCCTCTCCAGAGATGCGAGAAAGTATTTCTGTGGAAGAGAAGACATGACCCATGCTTTAAATACAGCTGTTTGTGATTAACACACAGTGTTCTGCACACTTCATGATCATAACATGTACCTTGGCTTCCCCAAGGTTGCCCAGTCTGAAGTGAAGAGCCCCCAGGTTGTTGAGGATCTCAGGGGGAACATCAGCCTGCACCTTCTCCTGCAGGATGCGGGTGGCTGTGCCGTATGCAGACAGTGCTCCTTGAATGTCAGTCTGCTCCAGGATCTGAGCCAGCTCGATCCACGCCTCCACGTCATCTGGGTACTGCTCCGTCACCTTCTTCAAATGACCCTGGGGAACAACAACAGTGAAATTATCATTCTGCATATGACTCAGCTAATTCCACACACTTTTGTGAGATACTAGTGTAGTCAGATCAGCAAAGCTTTAATAAGCCTGTGAGTAAAATATCTGTACAGGATACGTACTTTGGCAATGTCTCTTTTTTCCTGATCGTCAGACGTTGCATAGAGAGATCCCAGAATTTTCATAGTTTCGTAGTTGTTGGGGTAAGCCTTTAAAACCTTCTCGAAGCACTGTGCCGCGTTCTCTTTGTCCCTTCGATACACATACATCTGTCCCAGTCCAAAGAAGGGCAACACAAAAGTAGACGAGGCGAACTGAGTGGCCTGGTAGTAATACTGAAATGCTTGGTCGTAGTCCTCCTGAAGACAAAAGGGAGAATAGACATATGAGACATTGTAATGTGATAACACAGTGAACAAACAGTGCGCTGCCTCCGGATCAGTTAGGATCTTACCTGCACGTGAAATGAGCGAGCTAACTGGTAGCAGCTCTCAGCCTGCATGGCCTCAACCTCTGTGTTATGGAAAGCGTGGAGGGCCAGGTGCTGCACTTTACTGTAATCCTGCGAAAACAGAAACATGCTCATGTGAATAACAGTTAATCAGCACTATGGTTCAGATTTGTGTCAGTGGCAAGCAGGTTACCTTTTTGAAGAAGAAGTGGTTGGCGAGGTGGTTGAGCACCATGGGGTTGCTTGGGTCGATGGTGTAGGCCCGCGACAGGAGCTGCACTCCGTTCTTGATGGAATCTGCCTCCTTGTTGTTGAGCTCTAAAACCGCCAAACCAACAAGAGCTCCCACGCACTTTGAATTCAGCTCGAGGGCTCGACCAAAGGCCAGGCGAGCCTTCTCCAGTTTGTTGAGCTTGACAAAACAGTGGCCCATCCCCAACCTTACCTCAGCTACACAAAAGACACAAGAACAAGACAGAAGGTAAGACGAGGCATAACCTGATACTGGTTTCTTATCTATATCTATCACTCTTGCAGTAGTAGTGGATAATGTCACAGCACTGGAATACAGGGTTCTGTTGTGAGGATGTTTACCTGGGCAGCCGGGGTTCGTACGTAGAGCCTTTTTGTAATATGCCAGTGCTCCCCTGTAGTCCTTTTTATTGAAGGAGATGCAGGCTTTACCTGTTGAACGACAACACTGTCATTATTTCGGTGACCCATTCACAGAGGCCAAGAATAATGTTTTACTTTTAGATTCATCTTGCCGAGCAAAGCAGGGATGTTGTTGGTGGACTGATTGAGGACAAAGTGGAACTGAGCATCGGCCTGGTCCATCTTGTCTCCTTCCAGCAGGCAGAAACAGGCTCTTCCCAACAAATGGTTCTACACGAGCAAAAAGAAAATTATATTTATGCTTACAATGCAACATGAGTGGAGTGGAGTGGAGAGCTTCACATCATCTGACTCTTGTTTCTTACCTGATCATACATGATGATCTTGTCGGCCATAGTATAGAGCAGCGTGGCCTGCGTGATGAGCTCTTTCTTGGCATCTTTGTTCTTCTCTTTGCGTGCCTGCTGGACATAGTAAGCGGCCAATGTGTCCAGACAGGTCATCTGGTCCTTCTCATGGTCTCTGTAGTCGAGGTTTCCATCGATACGAGCCGCCTCTAAAAGCTTGACAAAATCCTCTGTTTTGCCCTGCTTGTAGTACTCCAGCTGAAAAAGACAAAGTGCAAACTGTTAGAACTGTGCAAACGGCCTCGTTTTAAGAATGAAAGTGTGTTTGGTAGACGTGACTGACTCACCGCCAAGGCGATCCATATGTGCAGCTGCGTATGTTCCTGTTTCAGGATACTGATGACCTCGTCTCCTTCGGGCAGCTGGTCAAAGTCGAGCTCGATAACCTGCGAGACACAATTTATTCAAGTCATTCAGCGACGGCGTCTGATAAAACTCAAACTCTATGTATCATTTAAGAGATGATAGCAATGTGTCGACCACCAGAGTTTTTACAGTACCACTTATACTGTCTTAGCTACCCCTGTAATATGTCTGGGTACATTAGCCCACTGTAGGTCATGATACTGCTTTGACTTTGATTTTGTCCACCCAGTTTATGTCAACAAGAGTAGACCAAATACTGTAAACACCCCTCAAACATTTACAAACACATGCACAGTTGTACAGTTACATTTTGCAGAGGTTTCTTAGCCTGGCAACCAAGTGTACCGAGTGTGTCCACTTCACACACAGCTGTTGTGACTAAAGGACTAAACTAACATTAGAACTGATGCTGCCGTGGCTGTTAAACACCCTCGGACATGCTAAGAGGTGTCTTGAAAAGTGACCTCTCTTAACAGTGTGCGCTGCTTCACTCTGACACAATAACTTGTACCGGAGCCTGAGCTAACGTGCAGACGTCACCCTTTGTTGCTCCAAACGCGCCCGGCGCTCAGGTTTCCTGTGGACTCACATATTTAAAACAACACTGATGTTTCTTCACATTAAATGTGTCGCTGGGCTGGACAGAGCGTTAGCTGACGCTAGCTGGAGTTAGCATACGCGGCTACACTTTCACAATAAATCACGTTGACGTATTAGACGAGTTTTACCTCATCTGTGTCCCGTAAAGGGATCTCAATGGAGCCCCGAGACATCCTGACGGAGGAGAAAAATCCCTCGAAGATAGATTTCTATAAAAAATATATATATAAAAGTCTCCAGCCCGTTGTCTGGTGGGAGCTACTTCATGCTTCCGATAGGAAACAAACACACGGACGGTGCAACTGAAATTGTGTCCGGCTGGATTAACACGGGTGCAGAAACGGTTCCTCCAGGAACAGACGATGCTTTTCAATGAAACACTAATACTAATGTAAATATATATTTTGCATTTCCTTTTGTAGTTATGCCAAGTGTGTGTAAATGGTGTATTTAATTACAAATGAAACTAAGCATGAAAGTTAGACAATCTTTTAAAAAAATCCGTCATTTTCTGTCGCATTAATATATTTAATTAATCTTCTTCCCCACGGGCCTGCTGCTGAAGACCACTCGCTGTCCACATTTGCTGAATCCAAAGTTCAAACATGCTTTGCAGATTGCAAATTGCATTTGATATGTTAAACTGGTGAATTTAAATTGAAGTCCATTAACTGCATCATTGTCACGGACCTCTGCAGGGCAGCATTTTGGCAGAAGTGGGATGAGGTGGGGGATGATGGGGGAGAGAAGGGGCCTGGGTGGGGGTGGGGGGGTTGTCAGCTGGTTTTGATGTGAAGCACTGAAAACAAGCCTAAGAGCATCTTAAAGACTTCTTGTGCTCCCACCGCAGTGAATCAGACGAAGACTAGAAAAATAATACTGGAAATGTAAAGCTCCTCATTTAACGTTTGTTTTTCTTTGCAGAGGAACTGGCCCTGGACTGAGACGTAAGAATTTATTTCTATGATTTGTTTCTCTTTTTAAATAATATTTGATGGCTATGTAACTATAAGACAAACAAAATAAGTACCTTATAATCTCTCTATGCACAACATTTGAACATCTACATGAATAACATGTGGTTGGAATATTTTCTGCTCCTCACATTTTCTACCTCATTGCAGGATGACAGTAAGCAAATAGGGAATGTGTAGATCTAGGCATTAAAAGAAGTCAGGACATTTCACTTACAGTCTTATTCATTGATCTTAATGTGTATTTCTACTGTGAGTTTTGTCCTCTAGCCATAATAAATGGAGGTAAAGTTGTGTTTGATTTGTGTTCATTGATCAGGTCATGTAGGAAGGTGACAGGTGGAATCAGGAGAAACAAGCGCAATGACTGACAGCAATGATGGTAAGTGACTTTATCGAAGCATCAAACGAATATACCGTGTGTGAGCTTTACTGCGAGTCCACACCAACTTTTGCTCATGTCTACATGTCTAGTGTGGGAGTCACCCGGCTGTGGGACAAGGGATGAAGACAATAAAGACACAGGTGGATTCTCTGAACATGAACTCCTTGACATCATGTATAATGCGTGTAATACGTCCAGCACAGGTAATGTTAATTTCAACAAAACAGACTAAAAATAATCTATTTATTTTAAGTCATTGTTCCTACGTCTGTCTCGTCTCCAGGAGAGGTGCTGGCCTCCACCATCGTTCAGTACCTGCAGACCATGACGGCTCAGAGTTCGGAGCAGGACAGGCTGGCCAGCCTGCGACGGCTGCTCGACCCAGATTGTCAGGACATACACGTGAGCAGAGAGACTTTCCACTCCACCATGAGGGAGTGGATCGCACAGTGCAGCCAGGACAGGTGAGACAAAACTGGATTCTATGTCAAGTTCAGGGTAAGCTTCATATTCAGGAGTTTTAACTGTGATTTAGTGACCATTGTCTAAATGTAGTCATCTAAATGTATTCCACTATGCATATTGTCAAGGACAGATATATGGTGACACTCTGAAGGGTATCATTTTGCATAACAAGTGCTTTAACTTTTGATACTTTAAGTACATTTTCCTGTTAATACTTCTGTGCTGCTACTGAACAAAAATGTTGACCCTTTGACTTGTAATGGAGTATTTTTATACTGTGTTATAGGTATTTTTATTAAAAGATCTTAATACTTGTTCCACCACTGCTCTTCAGGCAACAGCAAGAACATCCATGTAGATCCTAGAAATGAAAGAAGGGAAGACGTCCTTCAAGAAACTCCTGTTTATTTAGTGTTAATTAAATTTATTTGATGCTGATTTTCATTTTACAAACATAGTAGGTAGTATGTCTTTTATTATTCAACATTTTCTATGAGACTCTTCCTGTGTTTCAGCAGTGATGTGGACAGCAGTCTTGTATCTTGGCCAGACTCCTCTAAAGTGCCTGTAAATGGTAGGCTGTTATTGCTTTGTTCAGACTTCTGGGAAATGTGTCCTGATCACATCAGACAGCAATTCAGTAAAACCTGTTTTCCTATCAGGGCTGGATTTCTCAGGTTCCCAAAGCAAAGCTGCGTCCTCAGAGAGCCATCAGTGTTCCTGGTCAGTTACTTTTTTAACTCTTTTGAATCGCTGCATGTGTTTACCTCCAATAACCAGTGTGATTTCACGAGTCACCACTAACTGTTTGTTTGGCTCCAGTGATGGAAAAGACCTGTTGGGCACAGTGGCTGAACTGAAGCACGCTCACCGCAAGCTCAGCGAGCAGAACAGCAGCCTGTTGAGGACAGTGGCTCAGTGTGAAGACATAAACCTGCAGCTCACGCTGGAGATCACCGAGCTGCGAGCAAAGCTGGCCAGGTGAAGGATTAACTGCTGCCTTCGTCATCAAACTTGTCATAGCACGACAATGGCTCATTTAACTTCATCATTACTTAAATCACATCAGTGTACACTTCCAACACAAACTTTAACACCAAATATAAGCTGTGACCTATAACAGAATAATACACGCTTATTCACCAAATAGGATGCAGAGCAAAAATCAACTTCATACAGCAACATTTTGTAATGTGATTCACTTACACTTACACAGACTTACACTTTAAAGTGACACATTTTAATGCAGGATTTTTTTTTAGTCATATTGTGGCCATTTTGACAGTGACAAAGTGCAGAAGGAAGAACCATAAAACTCACTGATGAACACATAGTCTTTGTCATCTTATGTGCCCACATTTAAAGACTTTGTTTCACAGTGAAGGAGTTACTTCTCACCATATTTTAGTTTGACCTTTTTTTTTCTATTCTGAACCCGTGACAGTGTGGAAATTTGGCACATGGTTCATATATCATGTCATAGATCATTTGTTATATTTTATGTTCTTTAGTTTATTTCATTTTTCTTTTATTGGTAACATTCAGTCATCCACGGAGTGACTCATGCATCTTTTAAACAATATGAGGTTATGGAACAAGACCAAAAGAATAACTGTCAGTGCACCATGAGTAAAATGTAGAGAAGGTTTTCTTTATCATAGAAGACAGCTCAGCTCTCACTCTTCTGTTATATTAATCTCTGTTTTGACAAATGTCTTGGCTGTTTTGGATATAAGCAGAGGTGGATCCTCTGCTGAATAAAACAATAAGCTCTGATGTTTTTTTGGCTGTGTGTAGTGCTCAGCGGTCAGCATCGAGAGCCAGATCCCTGACAGATGAACTGGAGGAGACCCGACGGGCCTTTAAAGAGGCCCAAGAGAGAGCCAGCCGCACCCAGACCAGCTGCACCAAACTGGTACACCACAAACTGAACGGCATCCAAGTGAAGCTTCCCTCTAAGTTTGGTTATTTTTCTAATTATTTTACTATTTTCATCCTCAGAGCAACGAGGTTGAATGCCTGAAGGTTCATATTAGGAGGCTTGAAGACAAGGTAATGTAGATCCAAATGTGAGCACTCAACTTCAGAAAACTAATTTTGATCTTCTTTAATGTCATGAAATTGTGTCTGCACAGAATGAAAAACTCTCTTTTGAGAGGACGTGTTCTGAAGATAGCATCAACAAACTGAGGAAGATCAACACTGAGTTGAGGGTAGGAACAGATCAGTAAAACACGCTTGTGTTTGTCTCTACTTTACGAGTTTAACATCTAAATGTTCACAGGCTGAACTCGAGGAAAGTCTGGTTATGTTGACGCTGAGAGACAGAGAAATCACAAAGGTTGGTCTACTTTCATCAGAAAACAAAAATCAGTTCACATTTTAACTTTAACTTTTAACTTTATTTTGAAATCTCCCTGTGCAGAAGGACATCCTTATGGATAAAATGAAGAGCTCTCATGTGGAGAACCACAACATGATCGAGGTATGTTTGACGCTTGTGGAAGTTTTGGTAAGATGGAATTAAGTGAATCTTATTTGACATATTATAACATAGTGGTATGTAGTGTGGGTACAAAACATCACGTTAAACCATGAAAGGAATTTGTGTTCCTGTCCAACATGTGTTTAGATTTTATTACATGGCTTCGAATGTACATTTTTGGCTGTTATCCAACACTTATATATTCTGGTGTTTCAGGGTCTGCAGTCCGAGCTGATGAGATTACAGGAACATTCACACCAAGTTCTTTTGAGGTATTGTTAATAAATCATGCTTGTCAGCTGGAACTGAGTGTTACTGCACTTGCACTAAAAAAAAGCTTGTCTTTGATCTGCTTTGGTTTGGATTGAACCTCAGCTTTAGATAAAAGTATGGTTAGTCTGCCATTAATGAAGTTGACCAATCACAATGATAATTGTACTTTTTTCACCGGTCTTTATCGTTTGTCAACGAGCATAAAGTTGAGCAGTAGTCTTACTGCAGTTTAGTAATAAATAAAGTCGGAAGACTCACCAAAAACAGACTGGAAAAAGAATGATCAAATCAAAGAAGCAGAGGCAGAGATATCCTGACTTGCGTCTTTATTACGGGTCAACACTGGATCCTAAATTTCCCATAATGCAGCTGCAACAGTAGCATCTTTAAGATCCACTCTGTCTCATAAACTAATAGTCATACCCAAAAGTTTCAAACCCCATAGCTTGAGCTATGTCAGTCTTGAGTCCAAGATGACATCACCAGGGTGTTACTATTAGCAGTGTAAGAAGTGCCCCTTTAAGAGAGTGATCTGTTGAATTACACTTTTTACTTCTTTCTTCAGTATGAACTTTGTGTATAAACTGCACAAATAATCTGAAGTGTTGAAGCTCCGTCCGTGTTTCCGGCAGATATGACAGAAACTGCATCAGCCCTCAGAGTCTCTACAGCCGCGATCCTCCAAACCACCGCTCTCTGCAGAGCGAGATGCAGGATCTGCAGCAGGTATGAGGGGCCCGCTGTCCGCAGGTTACCTTCTCACGGTGTTCATTTTCTGTTTCATGACGCCGTCTCTGTCTGCAGCAGCATCACAGAGCTCTGGACGACATCAGCCTCCCATCCCTGCACACACACAGTGATGATATTCAGAGCATCATCCACAGGATCAAGTCTGCAGAAATAGCTCATCTTCTGCACAATAAGTATCCCGAGAGGGTGAGGAGAGAGCAGACAGCTGACAGAGGATAATTATGACATGCAGTGACATGTTTGTGGATAAATCTGTCTTATCCTTCTTGTCTTGTCTCTCAGACGCAGGACTCTGCTCCTGTAGAAACACAGGAGAGGCCTTTTCCTCACCGCCAGCAGCAACAGGCAAGCATCAAGCAGCAGCTTGTCAATGTGTATGTGAGTTTTTTACCTCCCTTTCTCCTGTTATGGTAACAGACTGGATTTGGTTGATGTTAGTCTCTGTTCTGAGAAGCTTCCACCGGCTAATAAAATGGGTGTCTGGTTGTGACAGTGTATTTATGGGTATCGTCCTTACGTAACCCATAGAGGTATCTCTCTATCTTCTGTGTGTAAAACTCTATCAGGGATAAGTGCAGTTTTAGTACCCCTTGGTAACTACAGACATAACAGTGTGTAAAGGAGATGTTTATAAAGCTATGGTGGTGGTTTCAGGCTTCAGGAGCTGGAGCTACACAAGTGTATGTGGGAGGAGAAAGGGGAGAAGGTGGAGGAGCGGTGGAGAACACGGGACCAAAACGAGCAAAAGAAAAGCCAGACTGTGAGCCAGACTCAGATTCAAGAGTCCAAGAAGGTGGCTGTGGTGAACTGGTGGAAAGCCTGCAGCATAGGGGGGGCTAAGGCCCGGACACAGGAAACCCCGTCTGTCCAGGAGCTCTCTGAGACTCAAGCAAAGCTCCATCAAGCAGAGAAGACGATCACTGATATGAGGGAGCAGGTCTGCCACCTGCAAGCCTCTCTAAAATCTGCACAGGAGTGCGTCGCCGAGCAGAAAAACATCAGTGCAGTTCTTCGTATCGACCAGGGAACCAACACTGAGAGAGGAGATCCAGACAGAGCTGTGGAGAAGGTTGTGAAGGATCAGAGGGATGCAGCAGTGGCCACAGACATTACAGGTGGAGCAGCCTCAGAGCAGGAGCAAACCCAGCTTCGGGTAACCACAGACGGCCTTCTGGCAACCCTGAAAAAGATGGAGGCGATGGTCAACAGCGCCCTGCAGACCGCCGAGCTGGTGAGAGAGAGTGAGCAGAGGGTGAGCCAGGTGAGAGTGAGGATGGAGAGCATCACCCAGAGGGTAGAGGAGGCTCTTCACCGAGCGGCCAACACTGACAAACAGCTGAACATTCTGGAGACCCGAATCACAGAAGAACCAACTCAGGTTTGTGTTAAAAATATTGTTCTCATTAGAATAACAAGTAAATTGAAGTTTTTGCTCTGCAAAAATATACTGTATGTCTGTATGTTTGATCATATCTTAATTTATTTAAATGACACCTATAATAATGTGGATCTGGATAATGTGGGAAATGTAAAATCAAATGTATTACTGTCACGGGTGTCCAGGATCATCCAGTCAATTTTAAAACATGAACATCAGGGAAGATTTTAGCTCATAATGTAATCCAGATTTCATCTGCCCAGAGATGTTTTTAGAATCAGGGATTCATTTTGTCATGTAGACCTCATAACACTCCTGCGGGAGCTCAAACTGCCAAAATAAATCCTGCTGCTATGAAAGGTTTTGAGTTGAGGTTATGACACTACTTTCACTCTTGAGGGACAGCTCGTATCATGACAACAAAAAAAACATATGTTTACATTTTACATTTTACTAACAAATCTTTCTGACGTCATGCAGAGATTAACGGTGCCTTTGTGAAGCAGAAAATAAGGTTTCCATAAAAGGCACTCACAAGCCACATTACCTGTAAACCTGTGGCATGACCTCTTGGTACAAGGTCACGTTAGTCCTTACCACAGGGTGTATGTCTCTGAGTTATGAGGTTTGTAAATGATAATGTACATCAAGTGGCCATTGTTCTCTGCCCTGCAGAGTCTATGATCAGAACTGTGTCGGCCTGTTAGAGATCAGAGTTCAGAAATGACAGACCACTGACCAATCAGAATAGAGTATTCAATAAAGACATGTAATAACATAAATTTGAGAATTTATTATTGTTACTGATAATCATCTCGTGACCCCGTGTGGAGTTGCCGACCCCTAGACTGAAAGTAGCACTGTAAGGGAGTGTCCAAATATTTATGTCCATCCACAACTAAGGATCAATTTGCATGTGTGTGTGTCCACTGAATTTTACATAATAAAATTCCTACACATGAAGTTGATTTGTTGTCCCTCTTAACATCACACATGTAAGTCTCCAGGCCTCAGCCTGCCAGATGATCCTGGAACAGATGCCACAGGCTTTACGGATGAATCCAATGTGGAGCCTGAAGATGGAGACAGAACAGAGAGTCCTCCTCCATCTTCTGTAATCCCAGAAGTCAGCGAACCGTCACAGCTACCCATGAATGGTATGATGGCTGCATTACAGAAATATAGCTTCAGTGTTATTGCGGTTCAGGGGTACACTGTACACTGACACAGATGAATTAAAGCTACTTCCTTCTCTAATAGTAACCCCTGAGGATGTCTGAAAATAGGCAGAGAATATATTTACATTGCACACAACAGCTGGTACAGTGAGGAGGAAGAGAGAATAAGCTCTGAGGGAGTGTATGTTATCTATCAAATGGGGCCATGGGGGAAATAGGGGGAGGTTAAAATGATTTTCTTTTGTAAACACAGTGAAAGTTAAGTATTTTTAGCTCCATCCTATTTTAATTTTAACACTTTTTTGTGTTGGTCAAAGACAATGTTTTTCTAAGTCCTTTTCTCAGTGCCTGTGGTTTAGCCCACATTACATTTACGTCTGAATTGTTCTGAAGTGCTTTGAGAAAGTTTATATAAAGAGGCTGAGAAATGTGGGATCTGAAGCTCACAAAGTACACAAATGCCTGGAGGCTTCTAGGTACATTTCAGTGATGGAAACTGACAGCAAAAATGGAACTGACGTGTGTAAAAGAATATACTGTCTTCAAAAGTAGGACTTTTAATTCTCATTTTCTTTTCAAATTCTTTCTTCGTGCGGATTAGTTGAGAAGATTAATAACAATATAATGTCACAGCTTGCAGCCTGTTAGCTTAGCTGAGCATAAAGACTAGAAACGGAGGGAAACAGCTAGCCTGGTTCTGTCCAAAGTCCATGTACAAGCACTTCTAAAGCTTCCTAATTAAAACATTCTATCTTGTTTGTGTAATCCAAGCAGAAAACATTCAAGAAATACTTTATATTACTTAAATTTGATATATTTAAAATAACAGTGTTGCTTTCACAGAGCCGGCCTAGCTGATTCCCCCTCTTTACAGTCTTTAAGCTAACCATCGTCCGGCTCCAGCTTCATATGTACGTACAAACATTACTGCAAGCAATTAAGTGTTGTTCTCTAAATGCTTAACTTTGTGTGAAACTTTGTGATTTTTCTTTGACTTTCTTTCAAATCATAGTGCAGTACGTTTTTGTCCAAAGGAAGGGTGTCACAGAGCGGCGTTTGGAGCATTGTGAAGTTGCTGAGAACCAGGGGGAAATTATATTGTAAATCAGTAAAATCAGTAGAAGACAGTAGGCGTCTCCATGTCCACTTGTTTGTTTATTTTAGAGCCTTCTGTCTAAATTATGTCCAGTCCTTATGGGTGTGGGTTTTTTTTTTTTTTTTGCTTACCAAATGAAGCTGTATCCACATCATGGCTGCAGCAGGACGAGCAATAAACATATAGTGCTGTCATAAACGTTGATATTAGCTGTGCTAGTTTGATGTTACTGTACTGTTACCTTAATATATGGATGGTGTATAATACAGTTAATGTTAATGTGAGGAAGGTTTCTCCCTAATGTAGTAAGCTTTAAATGTTAGTAAGAATACATCTGGGTCAGTACAGATTAATTAACATCATTTTGATGTAAAATGTGCCAGATTTCACCAAAAGGCTTTATCTGCAATCCCTGGATGTGACAACATAAAAAAAAACTAATGAACTCAACAAGAATCAACCACGTAGCATGTATTTTAGGATGCAGCATGCATGAAAAGAAACCTAATAAAAGCTATTATAAACTGGATACATACAATAGCATTTGATAAGCATAACCACAGTAGACAAGATAAAGGATAAATGTTGCAGGACAAGCAAATAAGAGTAATAAAACTAGTGCTAGTGGCTCTGTGGTGCTTTGAGCAAAATGCTCAAATGCTAATGCTAGGCAAATGCTAACATGCTTATGTAAAACAGGTGTGATATACAGTGACACTGACCATAGTATTGTCACTGCCTGATCTGTTCCTCCCGCCTGATTGGTGCTGCACACGTCCAACTCTCAGCAGAGACAACAGAGATGAGAAGCAAGCCTGATGGCTGACTCGTTAGCTACTTTAATGATTAACTCCAGAAGAAAACAATATGTTTAAAGTAAGAATAAATATGTGTTCTGAGTTTGTCAGACCAAAGAAAAAACTGTTATTAACCCCAAATTTCAGGTAACAATGAGCATCTCCAGGACTGAGGGAGCATGTCCACTGAATGTGTTGAAGCCACGCCCACTCATGGGAGCAGTCAAGTAGCCATTTTGAAATAACTGAAACGTGTCAGAAAATGACATGACTAACTTTGAAACACTCATTTATCTCTATCTTTCTGCTTGGGGTGCAGGCGTATGCTCAGGATAGCCCAAAAAATCCTGGACTGAAAACTGGTGAAATACTGTTTTAACCTCTAACTCCACATTTCAGTGAGATATCGTCTTTTCACGTTTTCTTAAAACAAGTTTTAGCATCTTGTGGATGCAGTTTGATATATGTGTATCTACTGTATAGGCACATACAGAATGTAAGAGACATGCATATATGCTATATTCTACATATATACATATACATACATGTATATCTACATATACAGTATATACAGATATACTAGTATATCTGTATATACTAGTTTGAAATTGTGTTTACCTGCCACACTTCTTGTTTTTAGTTGCATTCATACCTATATCTGTGTAGGTACACTGAACAAAGTGAAATGAAATCAGAGTCTAACATTCATTAATTATCTAATGTTTTGATAACTTCTCAATGTCCGCCTCACGGTGGCACTAGGATTCATCAGTCAGTAGGATTCTGCCTCTGGGGATCAATGTCTATACACAATGCCTTGACAATCCATCCTACACTGATATTATAGATAGTTCAGTCTGGAGTGACTGACATTCCCATCCAGAGAGCCACGAGTAAAACATACAACACAAACCTTATCTATGACGCAAATGGCATTTCTAACAATAATAGACGATGAGCTTTTAAATGTCCATCAGTCCTGCAGTACCTGTGCCTGTGCTTTTGTATTTCCCGTGGCAGCTAGAACACTATGAGCACTTTTCTTCCATTAAGGCTTTTAAAGTTATTTTATATCCCTCCTTATCTCCCTTACACTAATAAAACATTCATATGAGATATTAACTTTAGACATATCACTGTAACATTACAAAGAGATAAAAACCTTTTTAGGTTTTATGTTGCTGTTTAAAAGAAGACACTGTCTGGTTGTGTGATGATTAAAGATCCATTGGGCTGAATGTAAATAATTTAGAAAAGTGGGCCTCTAATGCTCTTTGATGGTGAATCCATAAATAGGAGGAAGGTGAAAATACAAAAAAAAAAAATCACTGGAATGTGAATTAATGTGTACGATGAGGTTGAACGCTTATATTTTGTATCTGGAGAGAAAAACAAAAGCATCTGACAGAGTCTGAAGTGAAAATGAAGTTAAATTAGGGCAGACGTGGAAGTTTCTGCCAACACATTCCAAGCATCTACTGTACTGTAGTACATTTTGTTTTCTCAGTGCTTTGTGTGATGATTTAAATATTCTGCATTACTCTACTTTCTGATTTCTGTTTTCCATTTCTTGAATGTGGTGCCAAGTAACATTAAAGCAGTGAAGTTGTACTGGTTCATTTGTACTCCTTCCTTCTTTAATTAAGTGCCGCGTTGTTGTTCAGTGAATGAGTCACAGGTATCACAATAATACCAGCCTGAGAGCACGTAAAGCAGACGACACACTAGCCTTTGCTTGGGGCCAAAAGCTTTCAACCAGCAGCTCAAGAACCTCGTGTACTCGAAATGGTTGCCAGGTTATTGTTGCCCCTAGTTATAGAGGTGGAGGAGGGGTGGGGGTGAGATACTTCCTGAAACAAGAGTTACAGTTACAGTTGTACCAATTAGATCAGTATCGCGTTGACAGATACAGCCTCTCACAGGGCAGAAAACTCAATTTATTTCATCGCTATTTGTTTTCCCTTTCGGTTTCTCTCTCACACTCTGACCTGCTCTGTTTTTTGTTGTTTTTTTTTAACCGTCACATGACATTTGCATCGCACATGCTTTCCTGTTAAATGCAAATCAACTGTTTTCACTGTCTGTCTGTCTGTTCTCTGTCTTCAACAGGTGGCTCAGGGCAATGCAGCTGCAGCAAGGTAAGACTCTCTCCAGCTCTACCACAGTAAAATGTATAAATATTTCTGAATTTAGAGGCAGGACCAAATGCCTAACGTGTTGTGTGTCTATATATCTTTTGTGTGGCTTGATGTGATTTCTTTCAAACGGATACGATACTGTTCTCTCATGATAAAATGCAGTTTGGTTTTGTGGTTTGGGCAGAGTTGAAAAAAATCTATTGTACATTAGCTCAAGTACAATTTGGAGGTACCACTACTTTGTACTTCTCCTCCACTACAATGCAGAAGGGAATATTGTTCATTTTAATGTAATTTAAATTAGACAACAATATGTTCACACTGAGTAACACTATACATTAAGTTACAGTAAAACACACTATAATGTACCTATAGCTGATATGAGGACATTTTAAAGTGTTTATTAATGTGCTGTATTTATCAAGTTTCCTATGAAGACATGTTTACATCATTACAACACTGTATCATGTATGTATTGATCTATTATCTGCTTACAATTCCAGTATAGCCTGACTGTTATTCAAAGTTAATATACATGAACTGCCCTTTTCAGATTAAGATTTTTCATGAATAACATTTATTTGGCAATACATAAAATACAGTATTTGACTGGTGGTTCCCAGCCTTTTTGGTTTGTCTTGTACACATAAAATCAAGCACGAATACTTTTATCTCTTTTCAGATAAGCTCCAGATAACTGTACATCAAAGAGATTTTTCCCTTCAGATCTTACAAATAGTTTGATGATGGCTAGATGACCAAATATTTAATAATAGAGTACATATTTCTGTTGCAGAGCTTTGTGTGTTTTTTTTTTTGTTGTTTTTTTTTTTGTCTGTTTCCTCTTCCAGTCCATCATTTGACTCTCAAATTCATTTTGTGACTCCACCTACAACCCAGAGTTTGGGAACCGCTGGACTAAACTACTTCACTTTAAACTAAACAGAACTACTTTCACCTACAACAGTAAAATGCTAATCACACATTGATTCATCAGTATTAATAGTCTATTAATGGGGCCAATTTTCTGCAGGACAAAGACATTTCATACTTCACTGTCTCTTAGGTAACATTTTGAATGCAGGGATATTACTTGTAATAAAGTATTTTTACACTGGGATACTACAACTTTTACTTTAGTAAATGATCTGAATACCACTGGCTTTGAGTAAAATGACACAATGTCAATGCCTAAATAAGGAAGCTATTCACTCACATCTGAAAAACATCTTCTTTTTTTTTTGCACAAATCTCTTCTTTGATAATCAAGTTCTTTCACACTGCAGCACTGAAAACGATCAGCTCATCATGTTATATTAAACCGTGATTCGCTGTGAACATCAGTTCTGCTCCTCCAAACAATGTGACTGCTGTGCTCTGCCTCCCTCCCACCTCCCTGCACAAAATTCAGGGTGATCGCAGCACTTCAAACTTAAATCTCTCACCACTAAAAGGCAGCACAAATGGTGCGAGGTTTGACAATGCATTTACCCAAACAATAATGAAGTTCAAGAGCTCAGAAGTGGATGTGTGGATTCCTCATGGGATGCAGAGTAAACACAGATCAGGCAGACAGAATCTATCTATCTATCAATCTCTCACAAACATGCTCCCACATACAACACACACACACACACAGAATAATCGCCTGCGGCTCCCACACTGTGATTAGAGAAACCAAACAAACCCTGCAGAAAAATACAACATACTTTTATGACTTTCTTCAGGTTTTAAATTGAGGGATGATCAGTGGAGCAGCAGCAGCACACACACACACACACACACACACACACACACACACACACACACACACACACACACACACACACATACACACACACACACACACACACACTCCACAGCAGCCCAAAGAGGCATACAGAGCCCTTCTCCTTAAATGGTCAAAGCTCCCAGGAGTGAAAGAGAGGCTGCTGCTGAAAAAAGACAGGGAACAGAGGGGACGGGAGAAGGAAGGAGAAGCCCCGAGGATAGAGTTTTCTGAGGAAAGGGCTGAGAGTGACAGTTTGACTGTGGGAAGTCGGTCTGAGTTGGAGAGATCAGCGGGAGTGTGTGTGTTTCTCTACAGCGCTAGTGGTGGACTCAGGTAATGTGGGTGCTCTCTGTGGACAGGTTCAGATGATCTGGCCGTGTGGACTTGTGTGGGGTCTTAGTGGGTGATGGTTTAAGGTGGACGTAGGAGTCCAAGAGGTTCGGCTCTATCTGTTAGCGTCTCTGCAGCTGTGTCAAACTTGTGCATGGTGGTGTGTTTCTGGACTTGTAACTGCTGGGGTGAGTTTACGTAATCTAGTATTTGTCTGGAAGTGAAACTCTTTGTCATCTTTCTTCTGTCTTGGTGTGTGATTGTGCATTTTTAATGTCATCTTCCTCCCCTGATTGTGCATGTCTCCACGTCCGTCCATTTCTTCTTCTTTCTCACACTTCCCCTGCAGTGTTATCTCAAACTGTGGGTCTGTGTAGCAACCACTTCCTCTGCTGGCCCTGTATTCTGTGCTTCACACAACCAAATTTTAAACAAATCTGGCAAGAGGGAGTGGGCTTATGTAACAGAAGAGGGGAGGAGGAGGGTGCCGGTTCCCTCGTCTACCTCTGAGGGAAGAGACAGCTCGGCCTGGCTGCAATGAGAAGCTAATTCTGATGCTTCTGACTGACACATGTGTTTACTTTTAGAAGATGAGTCTAAGAACAAGACTTCCGTGTCCTAGTGGAGTTGTGGTGCAGCGTTCGTCTGTGTTCAGACTTGTATGTTCTGTCCTGCCTGCTCCCCCGACAGGAAATAATCGGAGTGATTCAATTACTCTGCAATATTTATCTCAGTCTCACAGTCCGCCGGGGAAACTATCAGCACCGTCGAGCCTCCTGCAGGGCAGGTTGGTCATTTTTCATGAGGCGGTAGTTTTTTTCTTCCTCTGTCAGCACTGTGGTCCTGGTGGTTCTCAGACACAAAATCTCAGATACAAATTGAAATAATCACTAATGTCCTTGTCTAATTGTTCCTCTCTCTTGCTTGGCCCATGTTGAGGGTAGAAACCAACTGTTAGATCTGTGGGAAAAGTACAACATTGATGAAAGAATGAAGAAGAAGAATGGTTACATTAAAATAAATGATATATGTTTAGTCAGCCATGAAAAAATCAGGAGGTTGTTACCAAACCCCCCTCAGCTCCAGGGGCAATTAGATAATCATGTTAGAAATATCTGGTGACTCACTCTCATATTTATATTTGCAGTTGAACCTCAAAGCTGATGTCTTCTGCCCTAACAGACTGAAATGATACTTCATACTTTCATGTATGAGAATCACATTGAATGAGTGATTTAGCCCAAAATACACATGCTCTTGCTCTCCTCACCAGCCAGAGATCAGATATTTCTTAAGTGGTCACAGCAGGGCAGTGAAACTTTGTTAAAACTTCTGTTCTGAACGCTACTGCAGGCCGCCAAAGAGCAGCAAATTTAATCCTGACAGTATTCTTGTAGTCAGGAAATATCCTCGCAGCTCGCTGGGAGTCAGTTAAACAACCCATTTCCTCTCAGTGACTCACAGCCTTTTCTGTCCCTATATGTTCCCAAGAACTTGTCATGTTTGTGATGACACTGAACAGCACACTGCATATTCTGGCCCTGAATTCAGCGAGGATTTGCCTTGTGTAAAGTGCATGCCTTACCTCTGAAATAACCAATAATCCATCACACCTTTCACTCTGCCACACGCCTTATTCATCTGCTGGTCTATGTGACTGGCAACAAAGACATAACCACACCTGTGCTGGTCGTGAATATGGAAATTATTCTATTTTGGGTCAGACCAAATGAGCAGGGACTACATTAGCATCCAGTACGATAGCCTCTGACAATGTGCAGACTCTGAGCGCTGCGCTGTGCTCCTTCGGAGGATTAAATCTGCTCTGCGTTTAGATTTGCATGAATTTGTTACTAAAAATGGAAGAGCTGCGAGTTCAAACGGTGGTTCAAACAAGTTGCACGCACATAATATTTAACTAAATTAGGTCTTGTTTTTCTTTAGCTTAGTGAGCCAGGGTTGCTACTGCAGACAAACAGCAGTTGAATTCAGCTGGTGCATGCAGATATACAGCTTCTACTTACTGCTTTTATGATGTTCATAATCCAGTAGTTCTGCAGGATGATTTTTTTCCTAGGATGGGAAAAGCATGACATAGTTTTCAGTTACAATTGTCATGAGTGGATGGAGTAAGGAATAATGAATACTTCACTCAAAGGCATAATTATGTACTCATCAGCGAGTGAGAATTCATTGCAAAATCTGCTCCTCTTCTGTGGCTAATGTTGATTTCGTAATGATCCTTACTTCCTGAGGTCAAGCAGCAGAAACTAAGTGACAGTGTGTAAATAATACTGGATCATTTTTAGGCTATTAATTCTTTGATGGACGGGCATACCCACCTCTCCAGGCACCGCTGATGTGACGTTTGAAGACGCTGTGTTGTGTTATTATTTCATTACTGAGTGATTCATTGAGAAAATAATCAGCAGATAAATTGCATAAGAAGATAATTGTTGAGATCATTAGCATTTTATTTGGAAAAGATTTGAATGTAAGCAGACATGTGTTACTAACACACATTTGCATGGACCATATCATGCACAAATGTTTACATTGCACCTTAATGATTCATCAGCGACTTTAATCATTGATGCTAAGAGTGTATGTAGAAGCCATTCCCCTCACTTTGGCTAAAATGATCACCGCTGATCATCTCCAGCCTCGATCTTATATACTATTACTATACTATTTTTGTAGAATGTTGTCTGCTGCAGTGATTAATCAGTTCTTTCTCATCCTAGCTACACGTCATTCTGTTTAGTTGTTGTTTGCTGAATTTATATTGAACATACCGTACCTCTAGAAATTCACACTATTGACATTTAGCATGGCGTAACCTGCTCTCCTCTCCTCTCAGATGTCTTCCATGCTTGTTCCACACAGCATGCACTCATATTTGTGTTTGTTCCTTTCATAATTTATCTACAAGGCCCTCTGTTTGTTTTACACTGTCCCTCAGGAGCTCATTGCCTGAGTCAGCCCATGAGAGCAAGTCAATGTTTTATAACAACCCAGTGCATCCCAGTCAGACAGTTTTGTTCAAAATGGAAACTACCTGATGAACATTGATGTGTGGAAAGAAAAACACATTTAACCTTGACGTGACAGGCTCAGTCATGAGTGCATTCATTTGCATGTTCGATCACTCGTGCTGTGAGAATTTTCTAGGCTTTAGTCTGTGTGTGCTGCTTCACTGAGCATCATTAACGATTAAATTGTTGTTTGTTACTCCTCGAGTCTAAGAATCTAATTAATATTTCACTGTTTTCCACAGCTAAAAAACAAAACAAAATCAGAGATGCATCTTTTTCTCTTCCATTTTCCCTCTGAAGGAAGCTAAAGTAAATATATTCACAACTTACAGGTGCCCTGCAGCGTTTTCGTGTAAACA
Organism: Nibea coibor; assembly: GCA_023373845.1. NCBI lineage: Eukaryota > Metazoa > Chordata > Actinopteri > Sciaenidae > Nibea > Nibea coibor. The sequence continues at coordinate 8,693,099 of CM041738.1, read as the reverse complement.
AACAAAAGTGCAGCATAAAACATTTCAGTGTTTATCCTAAAAAAACATAGTGTGCATAATTTCGGGTCTACCGAAGATGTTGCATGCACTTCTTTCCTCATAAGACATTTTCAGCATGATAGTATGCACAGTCACTGTGTACATTGGTGTGAAATAACATGAAAACCAACAGCAGGATGTAAACTGTGTTACCTTTCTCCTTCATGCGTGCATATGCATCCTCATGCAAGCAAAACATTGCTCATTAGGACTACTAGTGGTCAGAAACTCCACTGGATACCTTTAAGCGAATATTTACATTTTCTTCACCAACTGTACCTTATTACTGATTACTGTAAATCTTTGGTGACATTTTCCCACTGTAGTATTTAATTATATCTACTTCCATGTCCTAAGTGGAAATGTGTCCTCTTACTCTTGTGAGAATTTAAGGCCGTCCAACTGACTCATCGGAAAATTTAGTTTCAAGATGGAGTTTATGTTTCTGATGTAACAGCCTGTTGGGAAATGTTGCTAATACTGCTGAATGAAGAATGAAGCTATATTGGGATTTGTTTTTATTGTACCCTTTTTTAGCTGTGGTTGACAAGAGAAGACTTCCTTCTGAATATCTCCATTCATGTGCAGTTCATTTTCTCAGGCAAAAAGATCTGTCCCTGTTTGCTGATGAGAACAGTTTCCCTCAACGTTTACTCATCTAATGCACATGCGTGTACTTATGCATGTATAACATACATGTGTTTGTGCATCTTGCAGCTCCAGGAAGAGGAGGAGGAGCAGTTGCTGCAGGGATCTCCTCTTGAACAAAGTGGTCCTAACTCTGAGGAGTCCCGTGACACCCCTTGTGCTGCTGAAGAACCTTTTATTTTCCCTTCCACCCGCTCGCGCCCCTCATTGCCCCCCGCCATGCCTACACTGCCCGAGGAAGAAGAGGACTCCCCAGAGGAGTTGGACAGTTCCTCGAGCTCTCCCAGTACAGTGAGTGCACACTTTATTCACTTTTTTTGTAAAAGCATGTGAGGCCATAAAAACTGTCACTGAATAATCCATTTAGTCCCAGTGAGTGAAGCGTCTGCTTTCAGTTCAGCAGACGAAGCATTTGAATAATCCCTGGTAAGTGAGAGGACAATGGCCTCATTCAGTAATATGTGCATGCAAAATTAGTCTGAAAAAGTCAGCCATAAAATTTTCGGTCATTCTAAATTGACAGTTTCATTCCCACTAATTAAATTAGCATACTGCCACACCCCATTTATACCTACAAAGAAATACATTTGCCAAGAGGAGTATCAGGAACTTTATTTACATATCAAACAAATCAAATGCAACTTAAAGTTTTTTACAAAGTGACAAGATTGTTTAAAAACCAAAGGAACTGGAGTTAATTGAATAAGACAACGATAAACCATGGGTAGTTAAGATCACATTTAACAGTGATGGTGATGATTAAAAGTCATAATATTTGTCATGATCACAGGCTCATTGATTTTTTTTTTTCTTTAACCATTCACTTTATTCATTTTTACTGTGCTTACAAATGTTCCATGTGGTTATTCTAGATACCATATTGGGACTGACTTAGTCCATAATTTTACTTTTTGGAACAGATTCTGTGTGTTTTTTGTTTGTTTGTTTGTTTGTTTTTTACACATAATGTTTATAGATAATTCCACTGATTGTGACTGAATGTTTTATGAGTCTGTCAAGGCCGCCTGCCTGTCTTTCACATTAAATCATCCGCAGTCCGGGCTGAAAACTTTGTTAAACCCCATGAGGCAAATTGGTGATTTATGGTTTTGTGCTGTATGAATAAAAAAATTGTTGTGATCATCTAATTGGATCTGGGAACTTTCCAGTCCTGACTACTTAGTTCACAAACCTCAAACTATTTTAGACTTTCCAGTGAAACTGGAGTTATGCGAACAATGTTTCTGTATTTTTGTTGAATTTCTTCATATTCAGATGCTTTGAGTACCACACATCCCTCTCATTCTCATTGTGCTGGGCAGGCAGCATTTAAGAGATGAATGTCTCAAAAATAAAATTATGCAGGATACCAGCGTTAATAAATGGAAATGAAATCTTGTGGTTGATCTGACCATTCAAGTTATGAACAGCTCCAAGATTCAGATTCAGTATCAGAGTCACCAAACATCTTGCAGACAGCAAAGTGTTAAACAGTCAAGCCCTCGGGGAACATTGTCTTCTGCTGCAGTCACTCATTAACACACAGTCACAGATAAGACTTCTCTGCAGGATGTAATGAAGCTGTGTAATCTAATCTTTAGGGCATATGCCAACACTAAAAGTATCCACCTTAATTACAGCACAGCTGAGGCCTTTCTGCAGCATTATCATCCGAGGGAATCGTTTTATTAGGATTCTAGCGCAAAGATAAGCTCTCGAGAGGAGTTAGTGTTTGATTTCAGCCTGTGTTTACTTGAATACTAATCTTTGATGGATTTTACAAAACATGAATACAGTTTACAATCTAGCCTGTGGAAATATCTGAATAATGTATTCTGTGGCTCTGGATAAACAGCCTGCATTATGGACGTGTGTGGAATTTTAAAAAAGTACTAATGAACTTTAGTGAAAGACACTCTGTTATAAGAAGTGTGCACTTTATAAGCTTTGCCTTTTTAAGATTTTCTTTTAGCTTTATTGTATAGAGACAGCTGAAGAGTGACAGGAAATGTGGGGAGAGAGAGATGGGGAATGACATTCGCACATGGGGCGGATGCTCTACCAACTGAGCTAAACAACACCCCAGCTTTGCCTTTTTAACAGACTGAAAGCCAAGATGTGTGACTCTGCTTTCAATGCTTCAATTTTTACCATTTTCATAAAATCTGACTTTGTAGAAGTGCAAGTCTAAATCGTTCATTCATGTTCAAAATAATTGATCTGTGTGTTGTTTCTAGTTCTAACAAATGATCTTCAAGAATTTTACAGCAGCAGTTTACCAGTCCTGCCTGTAGGTGCCTCCATTAACAAAAAAAAAAAAAAAAAAAAAAAAAAGCATTGCATGCATGAAAAAGCATTTTAAATGAATCTTTCTTCCCACCCTCTGCCTCATTCTCCGTATAACCAAATTGCCGTAGTGGATGTAAATTTTTCATGTTTGCACAAATGTGTGCTTGTTTGGTAATATACTGTAGCACAATAAAACCTGAATTTTTACCTGCATTGTTGAGAAGCTTTTTTGTCAAAATCTAGTTTCAGTGCCTTTATTATGCCAAACTTGAAATGGAAAGTGCTTCCTTCTAGATGAGAGTCTTTCAGCTCTGTCTTTGCCTTTTTTAGGGAAATATTATGCTTCATTATGTTTACCACTGAGCTGCTAACTGTGTCTGTCTGCTGTTTGGTGCTGAGATGGTCGGGTACAGAGGGTTTTTAGAGCTTATTCAGTGAAAACAGCTGACTGCTGCGACTAAAAACGACATTATGTTAATGGAATGTCAACACTTTTAGGAGCATTTAGGAGTCCAACATTCAGTTTCTTCGACCCTGATCACCAGGCAACTTTGAGATAGGCTGGCACCTGCACTCCTTCAGCAATCCAGTAGCCTCGCATACTAAAGAAAGCGTCTTCTCTGATATGATTTAGTGCTGTCACTAAGACCGTATGTCCAGAACTGTTAAATGAAAGCAAACTACACATTACAGCTACAGCAGTTTGCTATAACCTTGTTTTAACTTTGACCCTTTGGTTGTGTTTTTTTTGTGCAGTCGACACCAAGTGAAAGTCGAGCTGTGGTCATGTCTGCCCCCACTATCGTCTACCCACAGCAGGCCAATATTATCCAGCAAGATGGGCGTCCCCTCGAGCAGGCCAGGTAATCGTCCGCCATCTTAAACACTAAATGACTGTAAACAGGGACGATATGTCTGAATCATTACTGTTTCCTCTCTCAGGCCACACAGTCCCAGAGCTCGTCTGGCCAGAAACTCATCTGGAGGACCCATCACAACAGTCGGTGGGTAAACCCTGCACACACACACGCACACTCTCTCACACACACACTGCAGCTGTAATTATCTAAAGATAGCCACATTATGAGAGCTATTTTGATCTTATCATTGACATCATTTGTCTGAAGCATTTACCAGAAGTAAACAGTAAAAGAGTTTAGATTTTTAAATGAACTTTTCAAGAGGACCGTTGAGATTATAAAACAGCTCAGGTTTCATTTTGATCTGTCGCTGGATGAATAAAAACAAAGTAATACTCCCAAGCTGTGTATTTACGCGAGAAGCTTCACAACATTTCAGCTATGTTTGGTCTTCAGTGTCCTGATAGATGAATCTGTCAGTGTGTCCTCCCACATGCCTCGAATGCTTTTGCTGCTTTGATTATTTTTGTTTAGCTTGTTGCCCTTTTCTGAAGAGAGGTGGAGATAAAAGCATCTTTGACTCCCCCATCACCTGATTTACTGGCTGACATCTCTCGGTGAATTATTCCTTGGCATGAGACTTCATACTGAAGAATCCCACTTAAACATCTTCAAACGACTCGACTCTGAAAGCACTCACAGATTTGAGTGCTTATTTTTTAGGCCCTTATAACCTGATGTTTTGCTAATAAAAATGATTAACATTGTTGTTTGTCTTCTTTTTTTTTTTTTGCTTTTCTCTGGGTGTGTTGTCTCTCTCTCAGACAGCACAGGTAATGTGATTGACCTGGTGAAAGATCAGCTGCCAGAGCTGCAGCTCTCTGAGGAGGATCGACAGAAGAACCTGGAGCTGCTCGAACAGGCCAAGAAGGTCAGCGACCGCTTCCTGACACGCCGTGGCCGCAGATCCACCGGCAGCCTCGCTGAGTCACCGACAGGTACTGAATGCACAAACACACACGCAGACATAAACACTGTGCATAGCATAGCTTAAAACAAATGTGTTTTTTTCGACAGGCCTTTCTCCAACTCCAACCCCGTCATCCTCACCGTGTTCGTCTAGAAGCAGCTCTCTGACTGTGGCTCCTCAAACTGGTAATATCTTTCATTCCTTGTCTAAGTTGTCTAAGTAAAAATAAATATTCATTGATACCATTTTTACCATGTTTCCTGTTTTCTAATTATTTTTTGTTGGTTGTTTTCTGCTCTTCCGGGCGTAGGAACCACAGAGGCAACCCATGTCAGCTCACAGTCGGTTGGGAAGGTAAATTAAAAATTTTAAATTTTATTATTGGTAAAAGAATCCACGCCACATTGTGTCTGTTGAAAAGGTCTTCTGCAAACAGAAACATGCATTCCTTAGCCATTAATAATTAGCCCTGTCTGATTTTCTTTCAATCAATCACTCAATTCCTATCATATATATAACATATAACTTAATATAATATAATGAAACATAATGTAAATATGTTGTCTTCTCTTGTAGCTTCTCGGGGTTCCTTCAGTGCGAGAACAGCATGACTTAACGACTCAGGATCAGGAGGTCAGATTCACCTTTCTTCGTTTAAACACAAACAAAATGTTTTCTGATCCATGTCTGATATAATTGTTTGTAGAAGACTGGTGTCACGCAAAAGAACTTGCGCACTGTCCACCCTACATTGGCTGAGAAGGAAACATTTCACCTGTGGACTTCAACAAACAAAAAACATCCAAATATCTGAACCACCAGCTACAGACATTTGAACTGATTTCCACTATGAGGTTGACTTTGCCTCGATCACCATCATGCTTTTAATTTTTTATTTAATTTGAATTCATAATACTTTTGTTCATAGCCAAATATCAGAAAAAATAAGACATTTCCATCGGCCTCAGCTGTACGATGTGTTCAGTGCTGGCGATGAACATGTCTATTAACAGCATGATGGAATGCTAACGTTAGCATTTAGCTAAAAGCATTGTTGACTAAGTGCAGCTTCACAGAGAACAGCTAATAATCTGTCCTCATTTAATAATCAGTTTCACACCCTATGAAGGTGCTGACAGTGTGCATGAGTTCACTGCATTTTTTATCAGTGCAAATATGGAATTGTAATTCAAATGCTACAGGTTTTTTAACACAGCAGGAATGCTAAATGCATTGACAATAGTTATTATCTTGCTAACTTCAGGGCAACAGACTGTTGGTGGATTGGAAGCCCACTGAGAAGAGGAAAGTGTCCTCTGGGACTCTAACACCTCGTTTCGCTGTTCAGAAGGAGAACTATGATCCTTCGGTGCCTAAGAGTCCTTCAGCAGTCGGTAAAGGGGATGAGGGAGCTGGTCGAAACTCCAACCAGGCCCCGGCCACAGGGGTGGCTAAGCCCGTCCCCCGACCCCCTACTCAACTGGCCCCCTGCACAGCCGAGATCAAGACGATTGGGGCCTTCCCTCCACTAATGAGGGCTGTTTCTTGGGATGCTGTAGGCGGCCTTAATTCTAGAAATGGAGCCCCAAGTTTCCCTCCTACACCGGAGGATACCTTCTCAGACAAGCCGAGGGATTCTGTCTTCAAGTCTTCAGGGTACAAGGACCTCCCCACCCAGCCGTTACATAAACTGTCTAAACTGAAAGAGGTAAAGCATTTGATCAGCAGATTACATGTTTTTGTCATTAATAGTAAAATGTAAAATATGAAAAACAAAAAATGTTTTGCTCTCGTGTGTGTTTGTGTATGCAGGACCACAAGCTGCTGCGTAACCAAAGCATAGTTGGATCCAAGTTACCAGATTTGAGTGAAGCTGCTGAACAGGAAAAAGGTGACAATCAAACAGTTTGTTTGGCCTCTTGTCCATGTAAGATAGAAAGTACTCTTAGCATTCCATTCAGCAATGTCACAAAGAGTATGGACTTCCTGACTCTTAGGGAAAATCCAGAAAATTGTGATGATCTGTGCTTGTTTTTTTCCTTCATACCACCGATTTACTGGAAACCTTATAACAGAGAAATGAATGCTGTTTTCATTTTTCATCAGCAGATGGCATGATTGTGAAAGCATGTTAGACCACCTGTGCTGTGAAAGATGAAATGAGGAAATGATTTTGTGCATTTTGGTTTTTCTTTGGGAATAAGGCAGAGCTGTGGACTTATGTGCCAAAAATAAGCACTTTACTTTACAGCCAAAATGTTCAAAAAAGTATTGACAAAAAAATATATATGTATACCAACGCAATTTTAAAAAGTCTGAAAATAAGACAATTTAACTTTTGAGAGAACAGATCAGCCATTTTCTCCTTGTAAATGAAAAGTTAAATTCAAAGGAAATAAAATGCACCTTTTTTGTTGTTGATTTAACTCGCATCACTGAATGACTTCATGGACTTTATCTTTTTTTTCGTTTGTGCTGCTTGTTCGCTATATTTCAGTTTCACTATCCTGTATCTTTCACTCATGGGCTAGTGTCTCACTTTAAAGACGTGGTTTTATGAAGATTTGCACAAAAGCAAAAGCAAAACTAGAAAAAGATAATTCCCTTCAGTTCTTCTTCATTTCAGTGATTTATGCAATGCATCTGCAGGTTCCCCAACCTCTACAAACTCAGCCAGTAATGAGGAGGCGAGGGAGAAGCCCAACGCCATGCCAAACATTTCAGATGTGATGCTTAGAAAACTCAAACTTCACAGAGGTCTACCAGGCTGGTGTGTAACATACAAACTGCTGCTTAAGTTAATTTTTTGTCTCTTTGTCCTGCTTTATCACTCAACCAGCTTATGTCGTATCATTTTACTGTGTACAAAATATCCAGGTGCATTTCACTAACAGTTTCTTTTTGTTTGTATTACAGTGCACCCCCTCTCACCGAAAAAGAAGTTGAGGTTGGTATCTGATCTGTGCGGTCTTTGAGTGGTTTTACATTATTAAGATACAAAGTCACAAAACATCAAATTATTCTCAATCATAGTGAAGGATGGAAAGTTTAGTACTTTACTACTTTAGTACTTTTTCTGTGGTATGTTGCTGGTGCTTCTCTGTTCGACAACTTGGAAAAAAACTCTTCACTTTCTTACTTTCCTTGAGAAGACTGACCTTTCATGTCTATACAGTATAAAGCTGGAGTCAGCAGCTGCTTACCTTAGCTTACCATAAAGACTATAAATAGGGGGAAACAGCTAGCCTGACTCTACCAAAAGTAACTTCTGGTCTCCACTTGTTGCTCAGCAGCTGGTTTTTGTATACATATCATGTATATAAAGGTTTTTTTCTTTATTTATATCATTTCAGACATCAGATCTACCAAATCACACATGTGGAATTATGTGAAAGTGCAAACAATGCAATGCACAATGCAAACTCATATTCTCTCAATTAGCTTCATGAAGTGGTCACCTAGAACAATCTGAACGGGTTTAGGTCAGCTGGTTGTGGAGAGCAGGTCATCTGATGCACTCCATCACTCTCCTTGATCAAATAGACCTTACAGAGCTTTACAGAGAGATGTATTCTGGGTCATTGTTCTGTTGAAAAACAAATGATTGGTCCCACTAAGCACAGACCAGATGGGATGGCATGTCACTGTAGAGTGCTATGGTGGCCATGCTGGTTAAGTACATCATCACACCTTCTCCTTCATGCTTCATGCAGTGGGAACCACACATGCAGATACCAAAAAACCCAAATTTGTTCTCTTCAGACCAAAGTCCTGATTTCTGCTCGTCTAATGTCCATTCCTTGCTGTTCTCTGCCCAAATTGTTATCTTCTTGTTGGTCTCCCTCAGTAGTGGTTTCTTTGCAGCAATTTTACCGAGAAGACCTGATTCAAGCAGCCTTCACGGAACAGTCGTTGATGAGATGAGTTTGCAACTCAAACTCTTATGTGGGCTTTAATCTAAGGTGCTGTTAAAAGGCAATTCCTAAAGGCTGCTAACTGCAATGAACTTATCTTCTGCAGAGAAGTAACTCTTCCTTACTCAGTCCTTATGAGAGCCAGTTTCATCATAGTGTTTAATGTTTTTTGTGGCAGCACTTGAAGACACACTTTCATGTCTTAAAGTAATGATGAACTGCTGCTTATCTTTAGTTAGTTGAGCGTTTCTTGCCATAACATTGATACAATAGTCTAGTTTTTTTACTGTATGCCAACACTATGTCTGCACAGCACGACTGATGGTCTCAAACACATTAAGAAGGCAAGAAATTCCCCTTACAAACCTTTGACAAGGCACACCTGCTAATTGAAAACCATTCCAGGTGACATGAATCTGATTCAGAGAATACCAAGATCGTGTAAAGCTGTCATCAAAGCAAAATGTGGCAACTAAATATAAAACATGCTTTATTTTGCTTACACTTTTTTGGTTACCACATAATTTCACGTGTTATTTCAAAGTTTCCAGTGATCATCTACAATGTAGAAGATTATAAAATATAGAATATATTAAGAAAAATCCCATTAAATTAGAAAGTGTGTGCAATATATCTATATATAAATACATATAGAGATGTTATTAATGATTAAGTGTCCATGATTTGTTCACAGTCCTCAGTATCTGAGGATGTACTCTGTACACGAGTCATCTCACAGTGGGTCATAAAATTGACCGCTAACAATGATCTGTTTATGTCAAGCAAAGAATTTTCTTCAGACTGTTTCAAGCGGAGCAGCCAGATGTTTTGTTCCACTCCCTGCTGAACATTTGCTACATGCAGCCCAGTGTTTGCGATAACCTGTTTTGTTACCAAAGTAGTTAATTACTCTGTCATAAAAAAATGACTGTCTGGATTTGGTGGAATTCTGTCAACAGGAAAAGTGTTTTCTGTTCCTGATCAGACCAAAGAGACTCAGAGAGATTTCCTGTGGAGAAAATGCAAACTTTAGTGACGTTGTCAGGCTCGGGCTGTGGCCTCTCACGCTGCTCCCTCTGGGATGTGTCTGCATCAGGACAGTCAAAGGTCATATATTTCCCCTCAGCCACGGCCTATGTATGTTGGATATCTGTGTAGACTGGCTTTGATCAACACAGCAAAACATCAAGAGGTCAAATGTTAGACTCACATCTTGTTCCCCATGCTGCTCTCAGGGCTGCTTGATTCTCCCTCACACGTAAACCAATAAAAATGCATATTAGTATTATGTAAACAACCACACTGACTCTCATTTATGTGTTGCATGTGTGTGGGCTGTACTGTGGGAGAGTTTTCTATGGATTCCTTCCTTCCTGAGTTGGTGTCTTGCCATCAACAGGAGTTCATATGTATTTTATTGCGCTGTTTAATGTGCCATTCTGAGTGTTATATTGCGTTGACTTCCTCCCTGCAGAATGCATTTGTCCAGCTGTCACTGGCCTTTCGTAATGACAACTACACTCTGGAGATGCGGCTCAAACAGGCAGAGAGGGAGAGGAATCTGACTGAGGAAGACACGGAGAAAGAACTAGAGGAGTTCAAAGGAGCACTGAAGGTCAGTCCTCGAAAACAGCAGCTGATATTAGATTAACTCACTAGAAAATAAGAACTCCCTCTGGCTCTTTAGTGCTCGTTTATCTACTTAATGTTTCCTGGAAGTGTCCCACAGTAAATATTTGTCTTGTCTGAGTGAAATCCCAGGTACAAAAGGGACAGTGATGTACACTTTGTTTTCCTGTGAGAGTCGTAACGAGATTCTGTTGTGCTTCTTGCAGATGACTTCGCCGCAGTGGCAGAACCTGGAGCAGCGTGAGGCCTACCAGCGCCTCATAGAGACCGTGACAGTGCTGCACCGCCTGGCCACGCGGCTCTCCAGCAGAGCAGAGATAGTTGGAGCGGTTCGACAGGTGCAGTTGTACAAACACTAGGAGAGGACGGTGCAAACAGAGAAAATGCAGGACAGTTAATGGCAGATAAAGAGAGAAAAATGCTCAGTTGTTTAGAATATACTGTCTTCTTCAGGATGTCTGAGGGACACTGGAATGTCTGTTTTGGCAGCATTTTAAAAATTGTGGTGAAGATTTTTATCTGATGTCATGGCTGACCTGCCAGCCAGAGCAAACATCAGTTAAAGAGCTAATTTAGTGTTTAGTGTTCAAAACTCTTCAGATTAATTACAGCCGTTTTCTTCTTCTTCTTTTCTTTGAGCTGCTGCCCATCTATTAATAGCAATCTGATTATGAGACTCAGAAAAAAAGGCTCCTGCAACACTGATACAGCTCAGATGACCAGAAATCTTGAGTGACTTTCAGGTTGTTTTCTTGGCAGCCACGTTTAGCGGGATTTGTGTATTCTTAAAATCTTCAACAGCTTCAAATAGTTTATGTTTACTGCAAATACTAACTAGGTGTGTGAAAGTCCTTGGTGACACAGTATTACATCAACTATGAAAGAAAAGGATGTATTAGGATTCATTGTTACTGTAGTGCTCACTGTGTATTCCTCTTAGTGGGTTTTCGGCATATTTCTTATATCATAGAAGCAACGAGACATCAAACAAAATAACAAAATAACTGTTAAGCGAACAGACCTGCTTGAAAGGATGAACCACAAATGACCAAAATTTGCAGCTCTATGGAGCTTTTCAGCCTCTTTCACATGACTCAATCATTGAGAGGTGGGGCACCATTTTAAATTCCTGTGTGCATATATGGTTCCTCGCCCTATAAAGGGTTAATATTGGACTTCTATTCAACAAATGGCCAAAAACTCAATGATAATTGAGATGACAAATTACTCTGTGTCTGCTGAATGTATTAGCAGGCAGTTACGTAGATAATTATGTCAGGACTGTCAGCCTGTTTTGTAGCTTTGGGTCGTCTCGTGGCAAAATAGTAATGAATTCAGCTTTCAAACCCATATTTTCACAGCTGTAAAGGTATTGAGTAAAAATATAGGTTAGGTTGTGCATTTTGGCTTTCAGTGCTGCTTCTCATACCACAAAGAACCATTTGTTCAAACTGTCTTTTAGGTTAGTTAGCTCACAGTGTCTGTGCTCATATATTGCCATATTGAAGTATTGACTGACCTTCCGTTGTGCAACAGGAGAAACGCATGAACAAGGCCACTGAGGTCATGATGCAATATGTAGAAAATCTGAAGAGGACATATGAGAAGGACCATGCAGAGCTGATGGAGTTTAAGAAGCTGGCCAACCAGAACTCAAATCGCTGTTACGGATCGTCTGTAGAGACTGGAGGTAAGACTACACTGGAGACCAGATCAAGCACAGGAAAACACAGTGAATAAAACTCAGCCAACTTATCATTAGGCCACATTTTTCCTCTAAAGATTTTCATGCTTGTAAAGGGAAAATATTTTTAAACTTTATTTTTCCAGGCACGGCTTTGATAGAGAAAGAACCTTTTTTAGCATCGCTGCTACTTTGCTCTGTAAGAATAAACTTCCCATTGTAACCAGTGTATCCTGATGCCGTGTCACTGAGCAGTGTTTGTCTGTCTTTATAAAGATGATGGAGTTCCACGGCCGTCAAGATCGATGTCCCTCACCCTTGGAAAGGTAAACACTGTTTTAGTGATGAAATAATTAGTCTGGACCAAAGTGGTGGCTCGACTGACTGACAGGCCAGCATTGTCATGCTGCTTTCACGGCTGAAAATATGTTTTTTAGTGTACCTTGTTTTATTCATCTTATTTTAGTGACATTATAGTGCTTGTAAATGATCGTTCCTGATATTTCAACCCTCTCTTTCCACTGCTTCATGTTCTGTCTCCTCTCTAGGCTCTTCCCAGGCGTAGGGTGAGCGTAGCGGTGGTGCCTAAGTTTAACCTCCTGAACATCCCAGGTCAGACTCCAGCCACAGCTGGCCCGGGCCCAGGCCCAGGACCAGCCCCTAACACTGGACCTACTGCTGGCGCTGCTCTTCCTGTCCTGGTAGGTCTTCCTGTCCTGTCAGGAAATGATGGTGAATGATACATTAAGCAATTAATCAAATGACGCCCACTCTCTCCGACTCACTGCTGAATGAAAGTTATGCGTAATGGGTTAGAGACTGAGTCATCTCAGGACTCTGGAAGTTCCTAACAGTTTGGGACTTTACATATGAAAAATCATGTGATGCAGAAATACAGTACAAAACACAAAAAGCTAGATGTGTATAGGTCAAGAGACATTTCCTCTAAACTTATCTGATGGTTTCATTTAAATACATGTTCAAGCCTCAAAGAGGTCAAATAAAAAGGAATATTTCACAAAAAAACTCAAAAAAGAGAAATATAAAATGTGTGAAAATTATGTTTTTCCTCTTACTTTTCTCTCCCAGTAATCCTCTCACAACCCTTTCTGATTCTTTAGTCAACACTGAACTGTATAGAAAGTTAAAACTAGCCCCACATCAGACACAACAGGAAAATACTGCTAAAATATTGATAATGTCATAACAGCGTAACAGTGACAGGTACTTTTACTTTTAAATAATTATTTAAAATAATATTTATAATTCTGTACTTTTACTTACGTAGGATCTTAAATGCAGGACTTTTGCTTGTAATAAAGTATGGGTGAAGGATGCAGTGGTTTTGGTATTTTTAAGGATGTGAATACAGTCACGCCTGATTATTGTGTGTTATTGTTAGACGGCGACAACATTGTTGAAAATATTCCACGTTCCTCTTTAGTGTGAAGCGAATGATGTGAAGGGCAACGCTCCCACAGAGACAGCACAACCAGCAGCAGAATGGTATGTTTTGTGTACTCGTAGTGTTTTGCTTACACACACACACACACACACACACACGACTACATGAACAGTATGTGTACAAATACCATTGCTTGATTCTCAAGGTCGCTACACAGTCCTTGAAACAATGGGCCGAGACAAGCCTGAACTTGTAATCATTCTTATCAAAAGCCTTCTCTGCTGCAGAGGGACCTTTGGCTTGTTTGTGTGACCTTCAGGATGTCTTACGGCGCACAAAAAGCCCCAGTGAGGTGAAAATAACCCTGAAAGCTTAAAAAATAATCAGACCCTGCTGCAGCCGATGGATATGCTATCCTGGGTCATAATCTAAACATTTGTGCTAGAGTTTGACAAAGTCCAGGCACACGGCTCCAATCATATCCTGGTCATAAAGTGGAGCTCTCAAGTGTCTGAGCTCGAAGCTCCGTCAGGAGACCAGAATAGCAATAACAAATGTACAATGTGCCAGCTCCATTTTTTCTGTTCGTGCTCGCCATGCCTGTGATGGCGTCTGTAATGCACACCACCGCTCAGCTGCTGCACACAAGGCCACGGTGTTGTGATGTGGTGGTGTACAAGGCTGATTGTTCTTTCCCATCTGAAACAATACAGTGGAAAGAGTGTGCCGGAGCAGGAAAGTGAGCCAGCCAAGCCTGCAGTTAACTTAGAGGAGATCAGAGCCGAGATCAGAGCCGAGATCAAAGCGAAGATCGAGGAGGAGGCCTATAACAAAGGGTGAGGTCTTTTCTCCTGGTCTTTAACTACACACAAACACGCACTTGATGAGGAACAATGTTGTTCCTCATCATAAATCACCACATTTATGGGACCCATCAGTTATGTTGTTGTTGTACAGGTGAATTTTCTCATGCATATAAATGTTGAAGACTTTAAGACACACTTTAAGTGACCATAATGAATTCTACATTCCTAGTTACTGCCTATTTCGGGCATTTTATTGCTGTATATACCTTAATCATTTTGGCAAATATGAACATTTCAAATGCAGCTACCAAGAGGGACTGAAGCAAAGTAAAGCAGTCAAGGAGGAGAAGGAAGAAGAGGAAAACACTGCAGAGAAATTGCTGGAATTGAAAAATAAGGATGAAGAGAGTGGAAAGAAGATAAAGGCAAGCAGGTAAACTGAAGACATGTACAGAATGGGTTGTATGTTGTTCTTTCATAGTGTTGACATAAGCAGACTACAAGTTCCATTCAAAAGGAGTATTATAAAACTAAAAATGTACCTGACACTCTCATCTCATTATCACAACCATCATGAATTATAGACAGTCATCATGTAGCTCTACAAAATTTGCATATGATTAACCATGAATGGTAAATCATATAACAAAAGAAAAGATTTTTATATCTCATTTAAAGAATCTGCTATCATTGTATTTAAATAAACATAAAACTGTTTGCAGCAATGAAAATATCACGTGTATGACGTCATTATCTTGACAGGAGGATGGAGGAAGTCCTGGTTCTTCTTGGAAGATTTTGTCCCAAGGTTTCCCTGAGTCGGCGTGTTCTCTGGTTCGCCCTGACACTGTTTGTGGTGTTGTGTCTGGTTATCAGTATTTTTACATTCTTCAGTGACTACTACAACAGACGTGAGGACACGTAAGCAGAGCAGTGATTGTGTGCGAGAAGATCTTTGGACTAAGTGTAGCAGGACAACCAAAGAACAGAATAACAGAGACGTCAGTCGTCCTGTCAGTTTACCATATCACCACACTTGAATCCATCGTGACCCGGACACTCAAGGGCCAAAGACATTTTTGGAAGGCTTCATGGAGGACGTTGCCTTCATGGTTAACAGCATTAAGTTATCATTTTGTTTGGATTGAAGATTTGACACATTCATGGCTGCAGCAAGAAAAAAAAAAGATTATTTCTGTTTTAGGGACCAATTATATAGTGTGATAAAGTATACATATACACAGTATATATATTTAAATTAGATGCATATGTAATGATGTTCTGGTTTGGGTACTTTTCGATGATGAATATGGCACTTTCACATTAAATGCCGCAATAGAAAATGTGTATATTTATCTACACTAAGAATAATCTCTCAGGTCCAGTAGCTAATAAAGCCTTTGAGAGATTTTACAGTCATATTTAAAGACATAGAGAAATAAAGGAATGTTTTTATTTTTTGTTCAATTTCTATAATGTGTATTTAAAGACTTTAAAATATAACATAAGCACATTCCAAGTGCAATATTTTGCCGCCGATGGTTCTCGTTTGTGCCATTTTGGATTGTGTCTTCAGAGCACTGAGAGGTTTTCTTGTATGTGAGCACTGTTTAGATGGTATGAGGTTTATTTTTATCTTCTTTGCACATGTGTGCCTACCTGTGTTGTTTGTTTGTTCTCTGTGGGGTTTATGCTCTGCCACTTCACCTTTAAATAAAGGTGCTTGAAAACATATTGTAGTCATTTCCATTGAGAAATAAGAGTAGACCAGTGCTATAATCCCTCTTCTACCATGAATACAAAGGGTTTTTTTGACCATTTGGCATCAAAAACTAGTTGTAAGCAGATAGGCTCTACCAACCCGTGAGAGAAATATCCGACTCTTCAGCTGCTAAACACTAAGTTCACCAGCTAGTTGCTAAATCTGTCTTTCTGATGAAAATGGCACTATAAGAGCAGTGAGAGTTAATCAAAATACTCAATTAGAGGCTAACCTAAAAAGTCACTGACAGGCTTCAGGCTTTTTTGTTTTCATATTTATTAAATTTATTTTATATTTATATTCTATTCTGAAGAATAGTTATTGTTACCCCTGTTACAAAGAAGCACACACAGTCATCTATGACGCAAAAACATAGCACAAAGACTGAAAACAGCACCTCCAAATCTCTTTCATTAACACATTATGTCTTGTTTGTTTATCAGAACCAAAATCAAAGTGTAAAAATGACAAAACAGAGGCATCATTTACCTGAATACATGTCAGTTTAGCATCACAATGATTTAAAGTCTGTTATTTCATGGTACAAAAGTAACAGAATGATGCTTTTACCCAGAAACCATTTACTGTAATGTACTGTAAGCTAATGTAAACTGGCTCTAGAAGGTCTTCCTATGACACCATAACAAACCCCACCCTTATGACAACACAAGTACCTGTTCTTTTCCAAATTTCCAGATTGGCATATCTTATGTTCACACAATCCACTGACACCTCACATCTGAAAAAAAAGAAAAACACAGCTCAGCTGAATGTTCATCAGCTCTCTTTGCGTCATTTCCTGCCGTCAGCTCTTGTGCGGAGATGTTTTTGTGGAAGTGGGATGTTATCGTGTGCCAAAGGCTCATCAGAGGATATCAGAGATCATAAGCATGTTCATGATGGAGTAATGCCCCATGAGAGGAAATGATTTGGACAGAGCGCCCAGTGTCAGATGTCAGTAACAGTGCAGTCACTTTACGAGGACACTAACACGTATAACATCAAGATTTTATAACGTATTAGATCTGCAAGCTGTACTTTCACTTAAATCTAACACATGTATTTCCTATGTACTTAACTGAAAAGCACTTGCTTAAGTCAAAGAACTTTTCTGTTTAAGCCATTACATTAATTATTCCTGGAACATGAATTCAGTCTGTTTTTCCTTCCACAGAATTTCCGTGGCTCCTGTTGAAATATTAGTTTTATGTCCTTTTCTTGTGGACTCCTTGTTCCTGGAACACAGTGGATCTTGATGACTTGTGTGTATTGTATTGTTCAGTTGTTGTCTTGGTTCCTGGATGGTTACAGGCAGCATGGCCACTGTCTTCAGGATGCCTAAAACCTGTCCTACCCAGGCTATGTTACTTTGAAGAGTTCTTTGATTTCTTCTTCTTTTCCGAACTTTTGAGAGCTGTAACACCCCAGAATAATCAGGCCGGTGTTCAAGCCACCTCCTGTCCAGGGGCTACCAAATTCACACAGGAGGACCATTTGATTTGCCCACAGAACAACACATTTTGTTTTGGCTTTAATTAGTGTTTTTAGGTTTATTGAAATAATGGCACTTCAATAGTCTACAGTCAACGTGTTTTTCTCCAGATCTAAAAGAACAATAATAGAAATACATTTTCATTTTCATTTCATTTCAAATCATTAAAGGGTTGACATTGAGTCCAACCCCAAGAAATTATCTATGACCTCCTTTAGGGGTCCCGAACCCCAGATTGAGAACCACTGCTTCAGTTAATCTCTCACGTGTGCTTCCCTTATTTGCCGTGGTCTCAGAGCTGGGTCATAACTCTCTTCCTTTTCCTTTGCTTCCTGGCAATGACAGTGTCCACACACCCCGGTGAACAGAATCACCTCTATTTAACCCTGACATTTGGCTCAGAGACACATAAAGCGTCCAACACTTCATCAGTCCCTACTCTGACCAGTCATGAATATGATCTGGCTTTGCATCACACTGGTGTCAATTACTCAGATCATCTGTGATCAAAACATTGACACAAGCCGCATCAGAGGTAGGTAATTCCAGCTGTTTTGATCTTTTTGTTCATGTGTGTTTTTGCAGATAAATGAATTCTTCCTAAAAGTATATTTTGTTGTTTAATTTGAAAGAGTCCACACATCCAGTAAATCCAAATGTGAAAGTGTTTTTAATGCTTGTATGTTTCCAGTTTTTCCAGCTGTGAACAAAAGTATTGCTGGAGTGTTCCAGGTTAGCTACACAGATGACTTCAACCAGCTTCAGTATGCCTTCAATGCCTCTGAAGCTCGGGCGCTCTGCTTGTCCCTCGGAGTGAACATTGCCTCCAAAGCGCAAGTAAAAGATGCTCTTAGTAGAGGTTTAGAAACATGCAGGTAAGAGGAGAGGAAATGCACAAGATCACCTCAGTAATGTCAGTGGAGTTTAATGACCTGTGCCTGATGTCATCTTTTGCTTTGCTCAGGTTTGGATGGATTGATGAGCATTTTGGAGTCATTCCCCGCAGGAAGGCCCTTTCTAACTGTGGCCAAAACCAGACAGGCTTGGTGACATGGCGAGCATCTGTTAGACAAAAGTTTGACGTGTTTTGCTTTAATGAATCAGGTATGACAATTTTATATGATTTATATTATATGCGAGGCAGCAGTTTATTGAGAACATCATGGATGCTATTCTGAAACAAAATAATCTGATTGAAAGTTGATATCAGAAAGTATACACTCAGATTAATGTGAATAAATACTCCTGACATAAACTGTAGACATAATTTATTGCATTAATATTTGGGCTGAAATGCATTTTTAGTCTACTACACATACCTTCTTTTTTATGAGAAGCTACTTTGTTAGGCTCTTCACAGAGAACATACAAAGTTTGTTTAAACTTCCACAAAGTTTCAAATAATTTCACAAGCTGACTGCCAGAAACCCATTCAGAAATGCCTTTTTAATATCTTCAAACACTACGTCAAGAGAGCTGTAAAAGCAGGTCATTATCAGTACATCGTTACAAATGGGAGGCAGTTTTTCTCTCATGAAAAATAATGTGAATAATACAAATATACATTGTTACTTGCCTTCTTATCTAATCTGTCATGGCCTTAATGACTTCAACAGATGCAGCGACACAATTGAAGGATACAGCAACTGATAGCCCTTTGCACAGCGGGGATTACTCAGGACAAACTCAGTTTCCCACCAAGGCAGTATTCTCCACCCTGAAAATGCACTCTACATCTTCATCCAGCCTTCTTCCTTCTTCCTCCTCAACTCCTAGCACCTTAGACAATGAGGTAGAACCAGCCCGGTTTGTCGGTGGTGTACAGGGCTCTGCTGGAGGTATGAGAATTTACTTCAGGATGGTTAGAGTTAGTTAGAGTATCATCATTTTTGTTTTGTTTTACTAATGTCTTCTTTCTCTTTTTGTTTTGCTGTTCCAGCTACGGCTATACTCATCACCTCAATTTGTGTCCTTCTGCTTGTTGCAGTAATCGCCCTTGTGTACATAAAAATGTGAGTAAAAATACTTCATACAATAAATGAGTTCTAAAATAGAAAAACATCATCTTCATCTGCATATGTCTCTCCTTTCGTTATTGTTCCATCGATCAGTGTGGAGTATAATTTGTTTCTTTCTCTCTGTGAAAAGGAGAAGGAATCGCTCTCTGAGTGCTGACATAAAGCAGCAGGAAGAGTACATCCAGACAGAAGAGTGGACGTGTGTGAAGACCATAAAGGAAACCAAGATAGCTGCTGGTGAGGATGAGAGGATAGACATGGACGACAATGCAACTTAAACAATTTTCTGATGACATATTTTAACAAAAGAAAAAACTACTGAGTAATATTCATTTAAAGGACAAAGAGGTGTCCCTTATTGTGTGCTATGGTTTGTGTTAAAATAATGTAACATAAAGGCTGTAAAAGTGCATTTATTTTTGTGTGTCATATGCAGTATGTTTGTCATAAAGTTTGATGTTATTAAATGGTGTTGTTTAGCCACTAGATGGCGATGTTTGCAATACAATCATGGTAAAGACTGAAGCGTTTTATTCTTTTAACATATAGACACATACTGTCTGCTTCAAATAATGAACATACACGTAAATGCAGCGATTCGACAACAATTCAACAACATTTTAAAAAGATATATGTCATTTTGGACTCTCCCAAATCTTTCAATATACATATTTCTTTCCAAAAACTCAC
Organism: Nibea coibor; assembly: GCA_023373845.1. Classification (NCBI taxonomy): domain Eukaryota; kingdom Metazoa; phylum Chordata; class Actinopteri; family Sciaenidae; genus Nibea; species Nibea coibor. The sequence continues at coordinate 8,672,893 of CM041738.1, read as the reverse complement.
TGAAACTTCTTTAAAAGAAGCTATTTAAGGGAGAGGCACAGGGAATGTCACAGATTTCATTCATCTTTTATGAGTGGTCTGAACTAACATTGTGTAAAGCTCTCTCAACCATAAGTGTTCTCATGTCCAGTGTACAGTTTATACAGTAAAACTTCAAGTTTATGACATACCCCGGCACCAAATGGAGTGCGAGGTACAATTGTTTATACATAGTAGGTGTTGTGTAATGATAAGCAAGTGAATCTACTTCACACATCTCTTCACAGGTTAGGCCTAAAACTTTGAGAGCCAAAGTGCCATCAATCTTCCAAAGTGTCTTCATTTTACCAAACTCCTTTGTTACCAACATGTGACCAGCTAAGCATTGCCTTTTAACTGACAGGATATTTCACTCACTGGCACTTTTCAAAATAAAGGTAACAGGTGATGAGAGCTCATGATGCTGTCTAATGAGAGGTCTGTTTACTCATCCATAGCTTCAGACCTCACTGCATCGACTATGAAGCTAAGTTCATTGCACAGTGTCTCGTGTCTGTAGGCCATGCGGATCTGGGCAACGTTGGTCCGACGGATATCGTTTCCTTCTGGTCCATCTTTCAAATAGTTCACCCCTAAGAAGTGCATCTTATCCTGTGAACAAACAATAAAATAAAAAAAAATATATTGGGATAGATGTTGACTCTGTAGAATGGAGATTTGGCCAGTGACAATGGAAAAATGGGGAGTGAAAGGGTCACTGTACCTGGTGCGACAGTCCACTTTGCTGCACACTGTTCCTAGCTAACTCACACACATCACAGGTGCTGAGCTTCCACAGCTGAGCTGCGATAGCATACTCTTCCATCAGTGGTTCCTAGGATAAAAAGGATGAATAACAATTATTTATACGGATAAATCCATCCAAAGCACACTGCAACAATATGTTTGATATGATTCAGACATCATCCCAAAACACAATGTTTCCTGTTTACCTTGGTGTAGTGAAACTGCATGGGATCATCTGTGGACAGGGACACACATAGGCCTTTGTGCAAGAACTCTCTGAGAGGATTTTTAGAGTATTCCAGGAACAGACTGTTATTGCTGAGTGGAGACATGGCAATTGGCACCTGGGCTAGGTAGTACAGGTACTGCAGCACAGGACTCTGCAGGAATGTGAAAAAAAATAAATACTCTGGAAACACATATACACATACAGTACAGTACACAGAGCTAGCAGCTAGATCTGCTATTGTTTGATGTTCCCTTTTCAGCTGTTTATATGCTAAACTGTATACAGTATATACTAGCTGTATCTTCCAGTGTTGCAGTGGGGACCTGTGTTTATAAAAAGGTTTTTTGGCCTTTTCAAGCTTTATTATGATAGAGACAGCTGAAGAGTGACAGGAAGACAGGGAGAGAAAGGTGGGGGTGACATGTGGGAAAGAGCCACAGATCAGTTTGAACCCCGGGCTTCCACAGCAAGGACTGAGCCTTTGTACATAGGGCAGCTGCTCTACCAACTGAGCTAAACGCCTCGCCAGGCCTTTATCTTTTATTAAGAGATAACAGTGAGATACAGTTTCTTCCTTCAGGGCACACTTTTTTGTTTTTGTTGTTAGAACGAACTGTCCAGTTCCTGGAAATTTAAAACTTCCAATTTGCTCTCTCTCACCTACAGTTCTCATATTTTCAGCTGTTCTGTGATTAACTGCAGCACTAACAGTGAGGGAAAAAAGAATGGGTACACAAGCTGCAAAAGCTTCATCTCAGTCTTCCTCCTGACTATAAAACAATTAATTATTCTAAAGATAAGAGTCATAGAAACAAATACTCCTCACATCACGGTCACTATTTCAGTCTACTATAACAGGTGCAGTCTTATTAGTAGTATAGTCTTTGGCTGGCTGGCTTTCACGGTCATCGTAAAAACAATAAATAAATATTAAAAACCCCTGTGAACAAATCTGAAGTACCTTCTTCAAATTGAGTCCATGTGAGATGTTGTCCGATGTGAGAAAGGCGGAGACCAAATGAGTGATTGATCCAGCTTCTCCACAATGGGGACGGAACTGGAAGGTGCTCAGTCCACGCTCTCTATCAAGGGTACCAGTCAGTCAATACAGGAGCAAATTGTGAAACATTCATCATACGGAGTATATTCATAGATATCGGCTGTACTGCATATTGAGATGCCCAAGTTACTCTTATCAGTTGTCACTGTCAAGTAGTTCAGTACTTGTAAGGTTCCTACTTTCCTCTGATTAATGAATCATCTCCTCTCTGAGAGCTCTACAAAGTAAACTGTCTGCTGAGTGCTGGACCTACAGTACCAGCTCGGGGCTTTGTCACCTCACAGCAAAGCACTCTGCTTTAATGAAGTGTTTTGAAGAAGGAAGAAGGCATTAGCTCTTACTTTCTGAGGTTGTTGAGGACCATGATGTTTGCATACATGTGGAAAAGGTAGTAGCTGTAGGGAGGGTTGTCATCTGCAGTCCACTGCTCTGGCTTTGGGCTCCTGAAGGAGAACATGTGATCACTGTGCTTGGATTCATCGTCCACACTGTCAAAGCCAGACACCTGCACACACAAATATAAGAGATCAGGTACTACTAGGATGGTTTAATGGAGCCCAGCAGGCATCAGTGGTAAACTGTTCAATTGTATTCATTTAATCTCGCTGTCAAATTACTAAATTAATTTCCATGTGGTATTTCTTTACGTAAACAAATTACAAATTACATGAATAATATTCTGTTGGTTCTGTAGGTATTGGTATGATGAAAATAATACAACAACTTACATATTTGAGGAAAACATGAAGTTCTTTGTGATTCTGTGGGTTGACAGTGGCCTCAAACAGAGGAAGGAATATGTTCTCCAGCATCTTTGCAAAATTAGGTACCAGCTTCTTCGACTTGAAAATGTCACTGAAACACATAAAAACATTGTATTTTTAGGAAATTGTATTATTTTTATTTTTCATTTATAGGCTTGAATATTCCTCCCAGCTGTAGCACTCACTATATTCTGGGCACTTGAATCATCCACCTCATGTTTGGAGAGTGTACTTTGTGGTGAATAAACCACTTAGACAGACAGTCCCACTCCTCTGCAGAGCGTCCGTAGATGGAAAGGCGTGGCTCTGCATGCTGGTACTTACTCTCCTCCAGGTCATGGGCCACTTCCTATTGAAGGTGAGAAGTGTCAACTGTCTCTGTACCAGTTCAGGCTTAAAATGTATGATTAAATGATATGATACCTTTATGATGCGAGCAAAATATTCTCCATTAATGAGGTTGTCTGTTTTCAGGAAGATTTCGCGAAGTTCACTGGCTCCCACTGGGTTATACTTGGAATTGAACTTGTCAAAGCGATGGAAGGTGTGTCTCCCCTGTAAAGTTTAGAAGTTATACTGGTATTTACCTGCACTGGCAGGGACATTAGGTCAAAAAACAAGTTATACACATAAAGAGAATGAAGGATTCTTAAGCTGCAGAAGATTTTTAACATGAAATAGTACATACACGCAATGTATTATAATGCACTATAATCTTAGTTAATGAATAATAATGTTTGTTAATGAACACAGAAAAGCACAACATGACAAACTTAATGCCAAAACATGGTGCCATTTTCTATTTTTCTTACAGCATGAACATCTAGAGAGTCCACAGTGAGGTCATAGGGGTCCTTATTGAGGTTGTGGAAAACCTGCTGGAGAGTCAGTTTTTGACCAGCCTTCTCCAACACCACGCGGTTTGCATCAGTCTTGTATGTTTTCTGGATGAAGGTCAGCAGGTGTTTCTGAGACATGCAGGCAGCTGCATGAATATGCGTATCCACCTGGAGAGACAGAAATGTGTATGTTCAGTCTGTTTTTTTCTCCACATATAGTTAAAATGAAGGTGACGGCATGTGAATGACAGCTGTTTTCACAGAGACAATCTTTGAAACAGTATTGGATTACGCATGCTTTGTGTAGAAATCTAACCTTTCTAACATTGTAGAAATCTCTGTGAGGGACACTTTTCAGTTCCTTTAACTCAGCCATCTCATTGAGCATCTCATGGAGGTAAAACTTCGAACTCAAGAAATTTAGTCGCCTGTGACAGTAGGTCTTCCTAAAAAATGGAACATACCTCAGTGTTAGTAAGCGTAATTAAGTACTGCACAGGTGGCAACAACTGGTTTTACAACGGGGGATGTTACTCAACCAGTATAGCTATAACGTGTTTTTGTTTTGGCAACTTACGTCGGCCCATCTGCAATCATCGCCAGCACGTGACTGAGGTCTATGGCAAAGGTCTCTAAGTCTGGGTAAGGAAGGTCGTAGGGCTGTTTTTGTCTCCGAGCATTCTCGGCATTGTCATACACATACACTATTCCATCCTTCATCTTCAGTTCATAGTTCAGATTCTCTGGGACGTTGTCCATGCTGTATGGATCTTCCTCCTCTGTTGGATATGGGCACATATCTGCAGGGCCACAACAATCTTGTGTTAGTGTCATTTAAATTAGAATCAAACATCCATCAGAGAAGCTTTCCAAATACCATAATGCACTTCAAACCTGGCAGAACCTCATCTTCTTCGCTCCATTTCATGTTCTCAGCACTGCGGAGGAACTGGGCCGTGGTTCTACAGAATCTGTGATAGGCTAGCTTTGAGTATTTCTCACGAATAAGCAGAGCCTTAAACAGACTTTTGGCTGCCTGCTCATAGTCCTCCACTGTGATCTGAAATGGGGAACGGACATGACACATGGATTAAATAAAGTGTTGTCTTATTAAAACCATTTCGCTTTGTACAAACATGCCACGCTTTTCAGCGTTTTGTGTCCAATAATTAGAGAGGAACGTATAATATAGGATATGTAAGAAGCTGTCAGGGCATATACTTCTCTTGCTGTGATGCACGCCTGTTAATGCTCCTGTTTATAGTACTTACACCAGCACAGTAATCACCACTAATTGTGACCCTCTGGTAATCAGGGCAGTTTTCTGGCACTGATGAGCAAGTGGAGCTGGGGGACAGGAATGGTGTAACTGCCACTGGCCGCGTGCAGTCTGTATTCACTGGGATCTGCAGGGACATTGACTGGGAACGAATCATCTTCAAGCTTTTCTTCCTGAAAGGGTTGCAACATAAATCAGAATCAAAACATGATTGTTTATGTTTTGATTTATCTGACTTATGATAACATTCTTTGTGATTCAGTGGCAGTCCATTAGTAGCACCTACCTCTTGGTACTCTCCTCTGACTGTTGCTCTGCCAGCTCCTTAAGCAGTTCATGTTCCTTGGCTTGCTGGAGGCCAATTGGACAGTCCTCAGGTACAGTGAACATTGATAAGGCATCCTTGTTGTCTTCTTCCTTTAGCGCTGATGCATATACTTTCTCTGCTATCAGCTGTGTCTCTTCTTCTGCCTCGCTCAGAGTTACCTTCGGGAACTGGCGAGGCATATCTGCAAAGAGGTAGCGTCTACAGTAAAATGACTGGCGACAGTGACATTTATTGGACTACTTGTCCTGACCAGTCTGTACTGTTTTGTAAACAAGCAAATCTACCCGTGTAAGGGCTTTGGTACAGTACATACAGTACATTCAAGAGCTAACTGCTGCACAGTGTCACCACCTGGAGAGCTTGTGTGAATTGTTCATGCTGGGTAAAATGACATCAAATTACTGCAGTCTCAAACAAAACCAAATTACATCAACTCCCAGTTCATTTCACAGTTATTATCAACATTTATCCTCTTTATTCCATCACCTAGCAGTGTTGTTTTTGTCCATAATTAGCTTTTTTCTGTGATCCTATATAATTAGCTTTTTTCTGTGATCCTGAAAGTCTTTACGTGTTATACTTTTTTATTCTTTACTATTTCTTTTAAAGAAGAAGAGTCATCTATGTAAAGCAGAAAGTCACTACTATTTTTAAAGGTGCCATAACAGTACAGTTTATAATCAGTGAGATTACAGTGGGATAGTGTAATGGAAACACTAGCCAGTCTTGTGGAATATCCACGGGATTACCATCACACTAAATTAAAAACATTTATTTTGAACTGCATACTGGCACAATGAGATGTGAACTTGTGTCAGATGTTTCCATTAAATTCTCCAGACATGACACCTCTGCAGCAATCCTCCTGAGCTATTCCTGACATGGTACTTTACACCACAATAAAAGAAAACAATGGAAGATATTATGTTTTATCAAATGTAAAGCTTATTTTTATTGCAGTATCTACCTGGACACACTTCACATGTTTCATTCATCATGGTTGACACATACAGTGGAGCAGATATGTCAAACACAGAACTGTCTATTGCTGTGAGGGGATAACCTGAGTGAACTGACAGTGTCTTGTTGATATCCTCAATGATACTGGATACATTCTCTAGTTATTAGAGTGCTCAAGCAACTACAGAGAAAGGCCATGTTGCATGGTGTCATATGGCCTAAGCCAATTTTCCACTCTACCAGGGTGCTTCCAGGAAGCTTATCATTCCGGACCCACAAGTCTATGCAGACAACAGCTGTGTGTATCACCGCCGCTGTGGAGTTTTATGGCACCACATGCACACAGTGAAAAGGGATAGGCTCATAAATTTGTATTGATCTGGAGATGATGGCCTTATAAATTATTAACCGACAATTTCTGCGAAACAAATACTGTGACCTCTTTTTCCTCGCTTTTCACACATTCGGGTTCACACAAACAGAGAAACAGTAATAACTTTTAAATAAGAAAGTACATACGCGGTGGTAGAAATGAAGCGGACCTAACCACACCCGCTTAAAATCACTCCGCGGCTAACCTCTGATACCTGGTAACGACAGGCTAACTAACGGTTTCAACGGCTACCATAAAGACCAACAAAAACGTTTTGACGTTAGGAAAAGTGCCCTAGTTAACCTAGCTCATAATATACATGAGCGATATATATACTAGCTAACGTTATAGCTACCTACAATACACACCAGTTTCACGTTATGCTAAAATTATTTTTGTGGCTAGCTACTGCTAGTATGTAGTAACCTTACTTTAACCTTAGCGTTATATATCTGGGTGAGGCGATGCCGCTGGTAAGTTAATTTCAATAGCTTTGTTTTAGCTTACATTACATTTCTATCAAAAACTTATTGCTAGCTGCATTTAGCAAAAAAACGAAAATGTTCCCTACTTTTCAACAGTCCGCGACTGTTACCATGACAACTTGGGTCAAGTACGCGACATGGCTGAAACAAAAAGTTCACCACAAAAAGTGTTGAACGATTTTGACGTTCAGGCTTTTAAAAAAACATTTAAATCCTGTCTTCTTATATTGTAGTTTACGTTTCATCCGAAACTTAAAACGTGTCTTCATAATAAATAATAATAATACAATATTTATTCATGAATTTAGTTATTTGTATTGAGTCAAAATTACTTTGATTTTTTTTTGTCACGAACATAAATTAGGTCAGGAGAGACTAATCTCCCCACCACATGCAGGCTAATGTTGCTGCTCACCAATGTTAGCCTTCTGTGACCATGAGCATTAAATTATAGCAGATCCTGCAGACAGTGATACAGAGAACAGCCTACACTGTATCTTGACTTCATAGACATTTAGCCTATTATATTATGTTGCCCTGTCATCAGCTCCGTGCTTACCTTCAGTGATGCTCATAGCCATTTCTGCAGGTGTTGTCATCTCTAGTTGGACGCAGTGAAGCACTGCACAGGTTTAGTGGTACCCTAAGAGATTCAGTATGCGTCTATCTGGGTCAGACTCATGTCAATCTATGAGTCTACAGTGGCACACAACTACAGTTTTGTTTTGCTGACTGCCCATCTCCCTCTATTTTAAGGAGCCAGTGGCATCATGTTGACAGAGCTACTAATCCTGAGAATATGTCAATACTGGCTGTCAACAAAGAGTGGGCCTCACTCAGATTAGACGTAGTCTGCAGTGTACAGCTCTGCTTATCTCTCTCTCTGTTTGTCTCTCACACAAGCACTCTGTTGCTCACTCTTGCATTTACATGCAGTGTGCACACATACACGGACAGGTAGTTATCGCAGTTGTCCTTTTCAGTCAGTGAGTCAAGTGGCTTTGTTCTGTTTGTGAAGTACCCGAGGGGGGCAAGCAGTCTGAGAACAATCCAAGAATTTGCCCATTTATTGCTTCTCTCATTTGCTTTTACTTGGGTTCAGACCTTCATTTAGTTCCCGTCCTTCTGGAAATGCTCAGGTTTCCTGGCAAGTTACCCTAAACACAAAGACAGCTGTCCCCATCTCACATTTGCTATCTGTGCAGAGCTGTATTATAATTATATGTCTTTACTGTACCTGGTGTCACTAACATGGTGACCTGACTGAGCCTTATCACAGTGGTGATAACACCCCTCTTGCAGCAGTGTGGTAAAATAATCTGACTGTACAGTTGTGGTGCTGGCCAAAATTGCAAGCTTTGACAAATTTTACAGTGCAGCACTTTTCCTGAATCAACCAATCAGTTTGTTGACTGGAAATGTATCTATTTATCACGTCTTCCTTGTGTGATATACAGGTGGTCGGGTTCCTTGAAGTGTAATAACAATATGGTAGAGTCAACAGATACTGCACATGCCACGTCTCCTCAAGCTTGAGTTCCAGAGACAGAGAGGTACTACTTTATCTTTTGTTTTCTTTGTCTTTGCATTGTAGACTTTTCACATTTAAGCAAGTGATTACTAAAAAAATCATGATTTTGACTCATTTTGAAACAAAATTAGCATGACAGGGCCTTCAGATTCCCACCCTATCACTGCAGTGTGATCCTGATTGCACAGGAGATAAAATATTTTATTTAGCATCACTGGAGCCTTTCTCTTATTGATCAAAGTCTCTGGTTTAGGAAACATCAGATCAGATGGCTGAGAAATAATGTTATGGTATAGCACTCCAGAAAGCATTATTAGACACTAATGTGGGGAGTATCTTAATGGTGCTCACTCTGGCTAATGTATGTGTGTGCGCCCTTATAAATGTACTGGAAATGTGGAAATGTGGACTCAACCCTATATCATTTCCACAGTTACTGTGCAGAATAAAGATCATCATTCATCCTGTTCCACTCACAGTGCAAACCCCATAGGAGGCGTCTTAAAGCCATTACTCCTCCACTCGGAGACCTATCTCAGGCCCAGCTCGCTGTGCTCTGTCATCTTTATCTTGTCTTTTCTTAGACACGTCACTGCTGTTATTAGCTGAGACCCAAAGTTAACTCTTTGTCAAAGTGATGTCTGAGAGAGGTCATCTACACAAGATAAATACATTTACATTACATAGAGATAGTTATGAGAGAGGGAAAGTAAAGACGCTCACTCTTTCCCAAGCAAGGACTTGACTGCTGCTTTAAAAGAGGCGTGTCTCCTCTTCTCATCTTTCTTAGTGGCCAGGGCCTGGAGAAGAGTAAAGATAAAAGCCAAGGAAGTGCATTCACCCATGAATGCAAAGCAGCCTCCCTTACAGCTATTCTCTAATACTTGTCAGACACATGTCCTTTGGATATGGAAGCACTAGTTACCAGTTATAAAATATAGCAAAACTATATAATATAGATAAACTATACTAACTATACTTAACCTATACTAAATGATGCCAAATGAAATTCTAAACCAGTTTTTAGTGGTGATTTCAAGACACAGAAAGATTCTTGAAGTGATCTTTACCTCTTTTTTTCGGACTGTTTTTCCTCTACATCACACGTCTAAGGATAGAAAGTGTCGTTCACTGAACAGATTTTAAAGCTGCCTCAAGGCTTATTTGTGATATTGAGCGATATTAATGAAATTAATTTGACGTGGACTGATTCCCATTGTCAATTCATGGTCATCACTGGTCTTAGACTACTAATATTTTAAATAAATCCACTCACCTTCTCAGGTTCTGCTGTCTCTGAAGTGTGAATAAACTGTGCACAAGTTCCCGCAGAGAAACATCTAAGTCATGGTGTGCTCTTGTTGTGGCTCGAGTATATGATATCTCATCCACCACCCTGCAGTGCACATCACTCCATCCTTAACTCCTTCATCACCACAGCTTAGTATGAGGACATCAGCTGAGCAGCTGTGGAAGCTAAGTTTAAATGTGTTAATATGTAAATTATCATGTCCCTTTGTGGATGTTTTGTTCATGTGCAGGATATTTGGCATGAGACATGACATGAGTGGTGATGAACGTAATAACAGCAATATAAGGATGCCCTCATAAGGATGCACATTCAAATAATATAGGAAGTTTTCACTAGGTAGACTAATTTGTTTTAAAGCTTAACAGCCTTATTTCTGTCTAATCAAGATTAAGACAATTACAGTACATTCGTCTAGACTTACATCATCAGTGTACGTCATGGCAGTGGATTCTGTGTACGCTGCAAAGAAACTAAAAGTAATGTAAGTCTCTGGGTTGAGTCTCATATCTAAAATAATATGTATAGTCAGATCAAATGACTCTCTCTGATACAGAGCAGAATAAGCAGTATTGCGTCCGTGAACTCCTCACAAAGCCCTCAAAGAAGACCCAGATCTACTGCTGCAGCCATAAGCAGCAGGGAGCCCACAGTCCCTGATTTAGCCCAGCAGTGTTTCAGATTATGAAGCTAATCCTCTCAACTCAGGTTATCAGGGTACCTTTAGAGGTGGCTGTGGAGGACTGACCTTTAGCCCTGGGCCTGTATCATTATGATTGGAAGCAGACTGATTATCTGTCTGTCCTCTCCTCTACTCCTCTCCCTACAGTGTCTATAAGTAGTGTCACAAACAGTTTAAATGAATGATCTTATTAATGTCTGACATCCTGGTGGATTTTCCAACTTTCCAGGAGCTCCAGGCAGTCCTTTTTGTTATATTTTGGCAATAAATAAAGTTGAAATTGTGGTGGTATCTTAGCAGATATCCTGCTTAACAGCAGGTCTTAAAATAATGCTGTCGATAGACTTAGCCTTAGTCCAGATTTAGTCCTGGAAATCCTGGAAAGTGGGTATTATTTTTTGCCAGCTGACCTACACTGATCAGTTTCTTGATGCTATCATCACGTCACTGGCGTCACCAGCTGATTGGCTTACCGAAGAAGTGACACCATCACATAGTTAGAGAGCTCACGGAATGGGTCAGATCTAGATCCATTCAGTCTATTCTTACATTGTTTTTACTGTGGTGAGAGACACTGTACGTATTTAGGACTTTGTGTAGAAACTAAATTTCTTTTCAAAATGTAGAAATAGATTTAATAGATTTTTTTAGCCACTAGATGGCACATTCACTGTGTTTTAGTGTCTTTTCAATATGCATTGATGGTCTATTGCCATTAAGTCATATGTGGGCAGGTCTTGTGTTGATTACATGTGGTGTGCAATATGCAGATTTAATTTAGCTATAACCTATACTTGAGGAATATATATATATATATATATAAAAAAAAACAATTAAAGAAAAACTGAACTATCCAAAATCCACATCCACAAAATTCTTGAAGTTAAATTATTTTAAGCTTCTGAATTCCTCCGTGCAAAATAACAAGTAAACGCTAAAATAAAGATGTTTACTTCACTGTTCCTGCTACTTAAAAAACTGATTGTCTGATCTCATTGAATAAATCATACCATGAATAATCAATAATCAAAATGTTGCAGTTACCTATACAAATTCACTAGATGGCAATAGAGAACGTATAATTACAGTTTTGACCCTCACTCCGTATGACCTGTTCACTATCATACTAGAGAGTTTTGCACAGCTGTAATTGACTTTTCCAATTAAAACAAAAGTACAAACCATTGCCAGACAATTTTTTAAATGATCATGCTTTTAATTAGTATGAAGCTCTGTGGACTCGCACAAAAAATAAACTTATACATATTTTTATTCAGTCACAGGTTTATCTTTCATTTCCTGTATGATTTCACTAAGAACTGTTTATAAAAACTGGAATAATATCCAGTAAGTGCTTACAGGAAAAACTTCCAGTCATGCTTGTAATGAGTACAAGAGACTACCAATGAATGTTGTACTGTATGGATCCGGTTCATTTGACTTTATACCATACAGTGAATTCCTGGCATGATTTATTGTTATAAATGTGATAAAGTTTATATTGCACTGTGAATTTATGGAATAGGAAACAAGCAAATCGAGAGAATACCATGTTCTCACTTCTGGACTGTCCTCTGTTCATCATCATGGTACATCACCCCGTGCAGTGCACATCTTGTGCTCTTTGCATTGTGGGACTGGTCTGAATAAAGAAAAAATATGGCCAAAGGATAAATCTGTAATATATATTATATGTCTTAGGTGGTGTTGTCTGTACTTTGAAGTCTGAAAGAAGGGATGATAATGTGTCAAGTAAAGAGGTCTGCAGGCTTTAATTGCTGCTCAGTCTCGGGGGTCTGCTTGAATTTGAAGGTCACGATCAGTGCTTTGTTGGAACGGTTTTTGTGATGCTCTCACAGGAATGTTAGACCGGAACCCCCCGCATCGGCCTTCTCGTGTCCCAACCCATCTCCCATTGAATACAGATGGAGCTAAAGCCTCAGCCTCCTCTGATGGCTTTAGGGCTGCTCTGTGGTGTGGGGTGAGCCAACAAATATGAGCTGAACCAAGCAGGAATGCGCCTGGCACCCTGTCTGCCCTCTTTTTTTGTTTTTAGGGGAAAGAGGGGGGGGGCGTCATAACTAGGGGAATGTAGTGAGAGGAGGGGAGACTCTAATGAGACCCTGCAATCACTTAACAGAGACCAGGTGCTCTGTCTCATTTTGTAGCAGTGAACTGCAGACAATAGAATGCCACTTTCAATTTACAAGAGCTAAGAGCAAAGGAGGTCTGGACAAGGTCTAGATTTTGTATGCAAAATGTTTATTGTTATTGCTTTGACACAAATAAAATAGAGCACATTTACAAATATATAATATACCTATAAAACAGATATCCTATTACCACAGTTTGCAAAAGAATAATGACAAATAGCTACAATGCCCATATATATTTCTTCCTGTACAAAAATAGTACTTTAATGTAACCTCTATATAATATTTAAATAAAGAAATTCTTATATACATATACCTGCAATAAAAACAAATATAGATTGCACATGTTTTTTGTACAAACAATAACAATTTCAAGTATATTTCAATCCATTGTGGACTGGCACATATCTCACAGAATCTAAGGCATTTTCCCTTATACAGTGTCCAAAACTTGATAAACTGAGCTTCAGAGCTCTATAGCCTATCTTCCTGTTTGGCATTGTGATGAAGATGTCTTTTCCTGATGATTCATTTGACTTTAAGTCCAAATGGAAAAGTGCAGACAAGTACTGACAGTTTGGAACATGGTGGTATAATCCTTAGAGGATAGCACTTATCAAAGTCCTGGCCTTGAGGAAGAAATGTGTAAAGTCCCAGAATGTTAGAAGAGAGCTCCCTCTTTAAGCCAGAGGATGTGTCCACTTTGCCAGGTATTAGCACTCTTCCTTTCCCTCTGCCAAGCAGAGAGCAGCACCTGTAGTTTGCTCCACGCTGTGCCATCCAGTGTCTGTAAGCCAGCTGCAGTTGTTTGCACACTCACAACATCGTTCAACTGCGAGGCTCAGCCTTTAGAGAAGCTCAGTGCAGCCAATCTTGCTCTGACTCAGTCCTCGTGCCTGGAAAAAATGTGCTGGAGAATACTTGGCAGTGAGTCTGAGGCATTTCGAGAATTTTAGAACAGAGCAGAGAGGACACTAACTTTGAGCAACTCCCTCACTTTTGTTCCCAACTCCTCTTTTGCAAAGTCCTGTTCATGTCCGTCTGAGGAGAGCCTCAAGCTTGTGAACATGTGAGTCAGTTATGCTCCACACGGGCCTCAGCCTGCCCTGCTCCAGCCTCAGTGTGACTCTGTGCTCTGGGAGAGATCGACGCCTCCGGCCATATCCCTGCGGGCTGATCTTGTCAACAGGGGCACTCTCGATCTTGAACTTGTTATTGAGTTGGTGCAGGCGGTGTGCCAGGTCGTGCACTGTGCAGGTGCCCAGCGAACAGCCTTGTCTTCTCGACTGGTTGGCTGAGTTTTTAGACCTCTTGGTTCGGACATTGATGTCAGTGCTGGAGGACAGAGGGAGAGACAAGAGGACATTAATCCACACTGATCAACCTGAGTTGTTAATGGCTGAGTATTCTCTGCTTTCATTTTGTATTCATTTTTTTTGACAAGCAAAATAACTTAAATAACTGATGTAGATTTTTGCATGATTTGTGCCTTACCTGGAATGTGGCAGCAAAGTATCCCTGATATCTTCTGGTCTGACAAAGTTTTCTGACTCTTCTGTCTTCTCTAATGATACACTGTCAAGATCCCGTCTCAGTCTGCTTGATAGCCATATGCTTAGCCTGGAAGAAGAGGAGAAAAAAAGAGTCCATCAATCTTAGATAGATAATTCATTAGACAGGTAACAACTGTCACATGCTTGACAGACTTACATTTTAAATCAAACGAAAGCATTTGTATTATTGAATGAATCTCTCCTCAGATAACTCACCTTTTTTTCAACTCCGGATTCACTTCAAGTTCCACACAGTGTGCTACTGTTGCCAGTAGACAGCAGTAAAGGAAGGACTGGAAGATCAGTTTCATTTTGACTCCTGTGGAGAGTAGAGAAAACATTTGTTAGTTATTTATTTATGCTATAAAGTAATGTTTAACTGCAAGAATTTCCTACTATCATTGCATGTAAAATTCCCTCATACAGTATTCATACACACTGCTGCTTACTTGCTTACACAAGAGTCCAAAAGCCAAGTTATTTGCACTTATCATTCATTTATTTAAAATGTTAAGCTAAGGTCAGATTTTGCTCGGTTAAGTAAACCTACAACCATGCTTTGGGCCCCTGGCCAATAATGTGAAGGACAGTCTCCCAATGAGGGGTCCAAAATAGGCTCAGCTCAAAAGTCTAACTAAACATGCTATTCAACTCATTCACCTGATTAAATAGAACAAAACACTAATAAAATAATTAGTTTATGATGTTCTGGCTCTGTTGGATGCTTTGCATCTTGAAAACAATTCCTCAACAGACGCACACGTTAAGAGCTGAACTGCTTATATAACCAGACAGATAACCTGTCCTTGTCTCTACACTTGTGCCTTGACCTCAAAAAAGCAAGGATAAAGCCATCAGCAGGGAGCAGAGCAGATTACAGCAATAGCTTGTTGAAAAGAAAGTGCACATACCTGTAATTCTCTGATAATTCAGTTGGATGAGGGAGCTCTTCTTGTAGATTCACCTATAAACAAGTACTCCACAGGTTTCTTGAAATTGCCACTGGCTCTGTAAGGCAGCTGTGTCACTCTGCTAATAGCTCCTACACACCAGACAGGGAGGCTTTATACAGGCAGTGGGAGGGACTTAATTGACTGACATACACACAGTCTCTCATCCTTTTCGCCCACCCTTTCCAGTCTCACTGCGCTGTGCTGCTGCTCATGTAAAACAGTGCAACAATGCAAAATAGTAAAAAGATCGAGATAATCAAAAATTAAACTGAGAGGGGAAAATAGTGATAAAACACACAGAATAAGTGCAGTGCAGCCGTTGTATCCTGTTTTCACTGAGTCAAACATGAACTCTTTCAGAGCTCAGTGTAAATGATGCATCAGTAAAGTTTAAAAGAATCTCGTAAAATGCTGTAGGTTATGTTTCTGTATGTGTATATAATGGCAAACAATGCTTATCAGTTGTATAAGTCATATACTGTACTCATTGTTCCAGTCAGAGTACAATATGTTCATCTCAGCTGACTGCTTTTCATAGGACGTTATTTGAATGTACAGAATCACAAAAGAAAGGGTTCAAACATTAATCTTGTTGTATTTGAACTTTAAGGTCAGTTATGTATAGTTTTTGCTGTTCTTTCAGTCCAACTGGCTAATTGTATAAAATAAAATCAACAGAATGTGTCCACAGTCTTTTCAGGGCACTCCCTGACACAGTGAAGTTCCACATAAGCATGAAATACACTGGATGATGAATTTGAGATTTGAAAAGAAACAAGCATTGAGTAACTGATTAAATATGTAAGTGTGTCCAACTGTAAATACAATATACTCAGTGTATTTGTTTGTAAAAGGCAGATATTTGACGGCAGACCCACAGTGTAATTTATTTGGATAAATGCGAAATGGAATTTTACAATTATCTAAAAATAAATCTGAATCTGAGACTTCACTCTTATTTCTTAGGAATGCATACACAATAATCTATTAGGTGGTAATGGAGAGAGCCATCAAGTCTCCCTCTATGTCTCAGAGGATATGAGACATAGCAGCATGTTTTACACGACCACACTATGTCCACGTGTGTTTGTATTAAAACGAAATAAGTAATAAATAATGAATAATGAATAAATAATGTAACACAGGAAGAATGACACTTCAAATGAGCGCAGTGAAAAGAGAGTTTATTCTGTAAGGCTGGAAACAGCACCACAGTCAGTGAGTTTCATGGGGCTCATGTGGACGACAATGTCTTCAGGAATAACACATTGAAGAGTTGACAACTATTTGTCTATTCTAACCTTTATCCTACTAACCCACAGAGAGTTTCTGTGAGACCAGTGTGTCTGAGATCAGTAAAATGTTAATGTTAATCCACACTTCAGACACCTGACGAGATTCCAGAAAGATTAACATCACACATTACCGTACATTCAATTTATGTAATGTTGTAAATACCAGTGAACACCCATTTAGTTTGAACAGGGTGGAATTTCCTGTGCTGTAAGGGGTGGTCTAAATTATTTTCACAGTCGATGAAATGCTTTCAGTTTTGATTCCTGTTTCAGTTTCAATGAAAGGGGGAAAAAAAGTAACTTTCGACAGAATTTCAGGCATACTTGATTACTTAACATATGACATTCTGCACTGGTTTTTCAGGATTCAATCATTCCTATCTCATTGTTTTTACACAAAACATTTGTGAGTTTATTTATGTCTCATGCAAGCTCATTCCACACATGGTGTCATATTTTAAACTCAAACAGATACATAAATGTCAAACATATGTGCTGTAAAACAGCAAAGGTTTTGTAAGCACTTTGTAATGATAATTGCCTCTGGCAGACATGTAATCCTTTAGCAGAGTTTATAACAGGAGATTGTGCAATCGTCAATTTGGCTCCTTATATAGAAGTCTTTGCTTGTTCTTCATGAAGTTACTGTCATCGGATGACACTTAACTCGATGACCTTAAACTCGACACATGAGCAGGTATGAGTGACAGGAAACCTGAGGAATTAATGTTGCGTGTGCCAGGAAGAACAGGGTGTCAACCCCAAAGGCACACATTTGACACACGCATGATTCATAATTATTAGAATGCCACATTGAACCTCTCACCTGGACATGTTTGTTGTTTGAGGTCTCATGACTTTCCTAACATTCTTTTGTAATGACAAACAGTATTTCTTAATGGTTTGGCTCGGGTTCAGCTGTTTGACTACCCCTGTCTTCATCATCCTCTTACTAGCAAACAAAAAATAAGTGCGATCGAAAGAGAGGGACAGAGAGATGACAGAACATAACAATAAATTAGAGAGATGTAGAGTGAGTGAAAATACAATGGAAATTGCCTGCTGTGTTCCTGCTATTGTTGACAGGGACAGTGGTTCGTGTGTTAGAAATTAGCTGCAGTGCCCACGTTCATGTGCTATTCCATGTGACAGCTTTTCCCGTTTTCATAAATATTTCATATTTTGTATTAACCACAGGAGTTTACCCGGTCCCTCACGCTGTTTGTCAAATCACATCCCAGTTCAGCCTATTAGAGCAACTTGAAAGCCACATTTCTTTTTCTTTTGTTGCCAGAAAATGTACTTGGACACAAATCTGTGATTCCATTAAAGGAGCTCCGGTCATTTTAATGTTGCAACCGGGGCAGATGATATCATTACGTTAACAGGGAAACTTAATCTGAGTGAGTTTTTGTGTATTTACTTACTAACTGTAATACTAACTGGAATTCCTTTGTACTGATGACGAGCTTGAAATTGAGGTCCTCTGCTGAAGTGTCCCTGGCATTCTCTAAATTAGCAGTATTATTGTTAGTTTAAATAAACTGAAATCACACTGTAAATATTGATTGTAAATAATGATTTATCTCTCTGAGTGTTTCATTCATCCTAAACAGTACTTTGGGGCAGGTCCAGCAGCTCTTGGAAAGCTCCCAAGAGGGAAATGTAATTTTCACATCTCTTACATTAAGCAGGCAGTAATCACGGCCATGATAATAGGTTTCCCACTGTGGTTACCGACATATTCCCGCTGTTACAGTAAAATATAGTATGACTGTGGTGTTGGCAGCTGTCTGTTCGCCTGGTCTTGATCTAAAATAAGGTGGGGACCCCCTGATTTAGAGCCAGAAAGAGGCTCTGTTGGGGACACAGTGCTGTATTTGTAAACGCAAGGGCCCACGCCCATGGATGTCTCCCGCTCCTGCACGCAAGCGCAGTGGCACTCCTTCTGTCAAACATGGCTGTGCTTTGGAAGAAGGAAAAATGCTGAATTGTGTTGGTATATCTCGGGAAAAGCAGCAGACATGGCTAGATTGGCTGACTATTTTATTGTCGTGGGATACGATCAGGAGAAAGCCGGTAAGTTCGGCGGCGGGGCGGCTCGCAGATTGAACTGCAAAGCTGTGGTTTGTGTCCAGGCCGTCAGTCAGTGTGTGATGATGTTGATGCTAGATAGCTTTGTGCTTAGCTTCACGTTAGCCACACAAGCTACCAGGCGAGTCTGGGAACACTCTCTGTTTTTTTTCTTCCCTCATTAACCGGCCAGATAGTGACTATCATCATTCAGACATGTATTTACAGATCGGACTCAGGTCTGATGGCAATCACACACACAGTTTGGACACCTCGGGCTGCGATATTTGGCTTGGATCAATCGAAACTTTTTCACGGGATTCAAAAATCTGTCACATCCTGTCCCTGTTGACTGTGCTCCTGTCAGCTCCGCAGGCTGCTTTCACTGCCAGCTAATGGGACACACTTGCTGAATAACGATCGCTAATGATCCTAAGTCATCAAATGTTGCTCCTCCTCGATCATATTTGGGTGTGCTTGCTTGCAGCGAGGAGGTCAGCTTTGGAGACGGGATTGGTAGCCAGTGCTTGCATCCATGTTTTGTGTTTTCGTTGCGTAACCGATGGTAGCGGTTTTTCTCGCCGCTCGCCCGTCCGGCACGCTGTGTTTTGGGGTCTATTTTTACCCGCTGCTGCCGCACCTGTCAATGATTTGTTGTGTTATATTTGTTTTTGCCGGAAGAGTGCTCAATTTTTTCACGATGGGCGTAACGTTGTACAGCTGCGAGGAAAGGCAGTCCCTGTGCTCAGCCAGATCCTCTTCCCTCTTCTCCCCCCTTCCTCTGTTGTTTTGTAGTGAGACATGGAGATCTCCATGCCTCAGGTCCAGCTCCACATTCTTTTCATCCGAGACCGGGAATTGCACACATTTCCAGCAATTTCCAGATAAATAGCTTAAAACCTTTTGGCACTGCACGGCCGTTGAGTCTTCTTCTCCAGATGCTAACACTGTACGACAAATAGCTCAACCCTCTGCAACTTATCACCACTCATCCACTTTAGAGAATCCAATAAGAAGCGTTGCTCAGTGAGCAGCCTGGAGAAAGTAAAAATATGAAGAAAGTCTGCCTTCAGGGAACAAATTCAAGTTCCGAGCCGCTTTCAGTGGCCTCCATCCAGCGCCATGTGTGTCAAAGAGGGGCCAGAGCAGCTGAATCCTCTTAGTCACCATAGATTGCTATGCACAAAAGGTAAACACTGTCTTTCATCAGCTCTGTGCATCCCAGCGCCAACTGACAAATGAATTTTTTGTGCTCCGGGGACAAAATGTTCCTGGCGTCACCAGAAGAGTCTGAATGGATTCACATTCAGACAGTCTCACCACAATGAAACCATGAGTTTAAGTTTTTTTTTCTTGCTTTGCTTCACTGGTCACTGGTGATGATGATGAAGTTGATTGTGGAGAGAGAGAGCAAGTAATAAAAGTCTGCCATCTCAGATTGTGGTCGATTAGAGCGCTATGACAGGCTTATGTCTCATCCACATGTAAGCCTCCCTGGAGGACAAAACTGATCCCCAAGTCTTTATTGAATTGTATTTGTCTGCTTTTATTATGTTTTGCTGTGTGTAATGTAGCGTATCAATTGCTGGTTTGGGCTACAGCCCTGCAGAGATGCCCTTGCTTGTAAGTGGAAGTGATTTTGAATGATGAAAATTACTTTTTGTTTTGAAATATTTTGAATAAATAAAACAATGACTTTTTTTATTTCACTAAACTATTCAGAGCTAAGTTGGTTAAGTTGGCTTATAGAAGCCAATCTGGTCACAGCAAACATGCAGCATGTTGTCTAGACAACAGATTTCCACCTGTTCACCTTGCTTGTTAATTCAAACCAGGGATCCCTACGTGGGTCATCACCAAGCCTTGTGTGCTGCGCTGGCTTTTGCTCTACTGGCCTGACCCACTTCTCATTGTTAGATTACTATGGATGGATCAGTTGGAAGTAATGTTAACCATGCAATCTGTGCAGGAGTGGGCTCGGCTCCAACTTGTAGTGAATCAGACTTGCGCTGTAAAAAGCAGCTAAATTAGTCTGTGTGAATTCTGAATGTAGACCTTTTAATAACCTACTATTTTAATTGTAACACACTACTGGAGTATAGTTTAAGTAAAATATTTAAAACAAAGCGTTGCTTTTGAAGCACCTGGTGTCATTAGAAGTAACAGTGTGCAGTGTTAGTGGTGATGATGCTTCTTACTGGGTGATGTGGAGGACAGGTTACAGGCAGATACAGTGCAGTGGGCTTGAACGTGCAATGTTGTGTAGTAAAGATAGTCACTAAATTCAATTAGGATTATTACCCTGTAATTGCACGGCCTAGTTCTATTTAACTTATATTCTCGTTCCTCTTTACTCCTTGAGAATGAATAGAAATCCAGAATATGTGTCTCCAGTGAGAGAACTTGTAATACTTTCATAGTGAGTCAGGTGACTTATGGAGAAAATGTCATCCAAAAGCACATAAATAATGGTCACATCTCTGTGCACGGTGCAGCAGACTGAAAAAGAATGAAAGTAGGGCAACTTCTACTTCTATAGTTTACTGCTGACCTTAAAATTGTATCATAGGTACGCTGTTTGTCATTTTAGTACGTCGTATATATCTGAAAATGAATATGCAGGGAGTATGATAAAAGGAAACATGACCTGAGAGGCAGATTCCTCCATTTGAAATTGGACCAGAGTCTGCTTCCCTGGGGGCCAATGTCATGAGCCACAAACCATGGAATTATTTTCATGAATAATGTTGGAATGGGAACGCGCCGCTTTAGATGGATGCAGTCTGTGTTGAACTTGCTCTATATTCACTATTTTCCTTTTGCAGTAGGACCCTGTTTATCTTTATTGGCAAGACTTTATATATGGTCTGGCGTGCCGTTCACTATAAATTATAATTTGCCAAGTGAAGAAGAGGAATTTGCCCAGCTGCTTTTCTCAAACATTTTATTGGATGGACAGCATCAGTCTTTATTGAATCAAACTGCTTTTGGAATGTGTTTCACAGACACGGTACCCAGTCTCTACTCTGTGTCTTTATGGTCTGAATTTTCTGGTCTGGACTCGGGGAATGGCTTATGTAACGTAGAATAATCCTGCAAAATAACAAATTCTACTAAATACTAAATACTTCCAAATGTTCAAAAGCAAAATACTTCCATCTGCAGATATCTGTAGAGACCCAAGTTTTAAAGCTTTGAATGTGGAGTAGTATCTTCATCATTTTGTTATGTTGCATGACTCAGATTCATATGCCTTTTTAAGAATGTTTTCAAAGAATGACTATGCTGGGTTTTCTACTCTGAACTAAACATTGATGAATTGACTTTCTGTTACAACTCCTCAAAGAGTGTTTGTTTTTGTGCTGGCTCTCGGCACACCCACAAGGAAAGTGCTTTGGCAAAAGAAAAAGAAAAAGAAAAAAATCCCTTTTTTAAACAACAAAACCAGAATTACAACCTCTGGGAGCTTCATGTTTTTGTCTGCTGTTTTTGCTTCATCATTTCATCTGGTTGGGAATACTATGGCAAAAGCATATGTTGATGATTGTGTGGTTTGTCTCGATGGCTGTTTCCCTAAAGTTATACGCTTAACTCCATCATTAGACATTTCTTGCCTTTAATTCTAGGCTATAAAGTGGTTTTCAGGCTTGAGTTGATCTTCCACAGTTAGGGTTCATAGTTTCATTGACCGGATCGTTTTGATTAGCTTTAAGGGCTGTTTGACTAACAATCACACATCTGTTAGCTTCTGTGCTTTAACGATGGTCTCCTCAATTCGGGGAATGTCTGTGCAGCTTAGCTGTTACTGACTGCATGAAATATTGTGCTTTTTTCTTGCAGCATTGTCTGATGCAACATGAAGTGAAATCTGGGGTTCTTAACTTTCTTACCAGAAATTCCAGAATATGAAAAGTGTACGCTTTTTTTCACACTTAGGAAGCTGTGTGTAATCTGTATCAAGAGGTTTCACTTTTATATTTATAACCTCTCTGAGCCTTTGTCTAAAATTATGTTTTGTAAACAAGGTTTAACAAAGCATTAACTCCACATAATCAGCCCAAGATTATGTTTGACAGTTGTTTGTCTATGCTACAGTGATGGCTAAAAGCCACGTATTAACTTAGTAAGGACTAATTTTGGCTAAATAATGCCATAAAGTAAATATTATTTGGATACGCTGACTTTAGAGACTTGCTCTTCCATCAGCTGGAGATGTTGATTTCATGTTGTAGATGCCAGATCTTGAAGTGCTGCCATGTGTTATGGTTGGTTTTCTAAATCATTAGTTATTCATGTCAAGTCTTGTAGTCTGCTTTTGTTTTATCAACAGTAACATAAACACATGTTGAAATTAATCCAGAATTCATCAGGCAATGTATGAGGTTTTTCTATTATCTCACATTTCTAACCTCTACCATATTTAGTAAGTACTCTGAAACTACAGAGGAATGAGATCTGTGATTTTAGGGATAGTGGTGGTGAGATGGTGGCTACTGTTTTAATAGGAAGTAATTGGTTTTACTGCCTTTTTCTCGCTACTTTTCTGTGTTTTCGTATGAATAAAAATATAACTGTAACCAACACTGCAATAGGCTGATTATCACATAGTAACAACCTCTGCATGAGCCAGAGCTCGATTGGTTGGTCAGTATGCTCTTAGAGACTGTTTGAATAAGAACTGGATCGCTGGTGTTACTTTCACACGGAGGAACGTGCTTCATCATCCAATATTTTCTAATGTATGCTAATGTATTTTTACTCAACAAATGTTGTTTAGACTTAATATCATATGGTTTAATAGACAATGAAATCAGGAAGTCCTGACTTAACAGTTAGTGAACATTTACTCCAAAATGATTAACATGTCAGCGAATCAACATATATTGCGACATCAGCCCCCGGCCTCAGAAGACAGATGAGCTGAATGGAAATTGGAAAAGGTTTATTTTTGATGGCAGCATGTGTGCATATTTTGCTATGGCCTACTAACTGTTCAAGCTCAATAAGATTACCGGCTGTCTGTGACCCAATGTTACACTTGAAAACTGTCTGAGGTTTTGCCATATTTTAAAATGTTTTACTTTCAGTTTTGATGGTTAGCCTGCTAAACTTGGCTTTAGCATGTTGTGTAGGTTGGGGCAATGTTGAACTGATGTTGTTATATTGAGGGACGGTCAAAAGAAACAGGATCAGCGTTAACCTGCATTATAGACAACTATATAAGAAGAATACTAGGTTGTAGGCCACTGTTTTATCATGTTGCTTCCGCTTTCCATTGCACTGTTTCCTTCCACCTACTTGTGAAAAAGAAATGGTCATGCTGCAGGAATTCATTTTCTTGGTAATGTGGTGTAACACACTGATAAGCAGTTAAGTGCCCTCAGTGGACTTGCCAATTTACTTAATATAGAGATAATGTGCTGTTTTTTCCCCATCAGCCGATCGATTGGTTGTTGAAAAACACAAACTTTTACTTTGAGTTTCACTTTTTCACATCTGTTCTTTGACCCTAAGATTTATCAGAAAAAACTATTGGCAGTCCTTGTATTGTTTCAGTACCAAGAGGCTACTTGTGTTTAACAAAGGTGTCACATTGGTGTTGTTACTTAGAGTAAGAAATTGAGTTGTTTTGCCTTTATTTTACATCTTGGATTTGCTGCCTCCACATTTGGCAGCTTTGGATTCAGATATTGTGACCACAATGGAGGAGTTCCTTCCTCTCTCTTGTAGAGGTCAAAACTGGTTTGTAGGGAAAGTCCACTGGCTACTCCTTCCACTCTGTTGATAAGTTGTTGTACAGTCTGGGCTCTGTGATTTTATTTGTGGTTATGCAAATTATGTTAAAGTTCGTGTCAGGAAACATTTGAGTAATATTATCTAATATATTAAGAGTGAATCCAATGTGGCAGATATAATAGGTCGATGGATACAGTGTGGAAAAAGCAGAATACTGCAAAACATTCGGTCATCCCTTTCCCTGAAGCTGGCTAATCATTTTCTTAATATGATGAGACTGAATGGCTGTGTGACTGCAATAACTATATCTTTATGTCTGAAAAGGATTAATACATCAAGTATATCAACAGATGTAACCAGGGGCTGTGAAATGAATTGCATCTAATTGTTTGCTGAAAGCTGGAAAAGGGAGAGTTGTTTTTTGGATGAACTAGTAGCCACCATATGTAGTTACAACCGGAGCTCACAAGAAGAAGACAGGAGGTTTCGAACCATGACTGACTGAGTGATGACTGTGGCATTGGTACTAGTGAGCAACACTGCTTTTGCTTGTCTTGAACTGAGGGAGAGAGCAAGTGATGAAAAGATGATTGACTTGTTTATTTAAACATGTTAAAGTTGATCATGACGATTTCCACTTTGGATCCTGGTGGAAACCCACTTGGGAACCACAAGTCTGGAATGTTAAAATGTGTCTTCTAATATATTGTTCTCTGTGGAAAACAATCCTTCATATTTATGAACATCAGCAAAGGGGGAGGCTTAAGAAACTGTTTATGTGGTATTTAAGATGTTTGAAGTTCCTTTCTGGGTAATATGTTTTTCTTTTCCCCCAACATTTTGACCTGGGCATGACCTTAACCCAGTGTCTATCTCCCTACATAGTTTTCCTGCCCTGCAGCTGTCGTTGGCGTCTGGAAAGCTTCCTGAATTTGATATTCATGACATCATCAGTTTGCTAATCTCCGATACCCTTTTGCCATGCAAACAACACCACAGCCTATTCCTTTGCATATCATCCACACAGAACATCCAGAACAGTTTAGTTTCCTGATGGGGGTCACACCGGAGACCAAACTGGGTTTTCCTGTCACTCAACTATGACTTTAAAGGCTCTGAATAAGAATTTGCATGTGTAACTTCTGCAATACTTAACATGTCATTTTTAAGTTGTGAATTTGAAACTGGTTCAAGCTAAATAGCAGAGTGAGAGGCTAAATGGATGATAGAATATGGAGCTGTTCCATACAAAGTCACTGTTGGAATAATGGATAAGACAATATGACAGCATCTGTAGTGATTTTACTGGGATGTAGCCACATTTTCTCATTTCATTCAATCAACCTATGAAGTTGTTCCAGAACAGTCCACCTGTGTGCATGGCTGGGCCAAAATCAGGTTAGATGCTGACGTGAGTGTTACGCAAACTCCCCTGGTGGTCAGTCCATACATGGTAAAATAAGCATATGGCTGATTTAATCAACAATAACAGCAGGAAGATAAATCAGGTTGATGAATGGAGCTTTTTTTTTCTAAGAGGAGAAACATCTGCTCTAATCAAGAAAGACTAACAACTTTCCCTCTGTGGTTTTTCACTTGTTGTTCAGACTATGCTAAATCACGCAACTCAGTGATAAATTATTAGGGACATTCAATCTTTCTAAGTGCTGAAGTCAGATATTTGTGTGTGCGTGTGTGCCGACTTGCAGTAATGGCTCAAGTCCCAGTTGGGTTGCTGATAAAGGAAATGTTAAATGTGGAATGTTTCTGCAAATTTTTCAAAAAGTGTTTCAATTTTATATACTAAACTTTTATGATCTTATTAAATGAAATGGTTTTTGTAAGATGGAATGATATTTCATTACCTTTTTGATTTCACTTAAAAAAAACTTTCCAGAATCGAAATTTTTTTCTGGCCTCCAAACAGTTTTGGCCTGAACCAAAATGATAAGATTTGAGATTAAATAGCAGTTCAAATCCTCTCTGTATGTATTTAATTAGCAATTTATCAAGGTCATTGACCAAACGATTGAACGAGCATAACATAGACTTCCATGTTTCACTTTCACCAGTCGGCTCTCTTCTGATTCATAGCCACCATATCTAAAACACGCAGCTGGTGCTGGAAGCCAGTTGAGCTACATTGTTTTGTCTGGGACTGAACGCTGTGAAGCTAGCCCTAATGGGACATAGGACTTCCTGTGATTTCTCACACTATACAAACTGTTGTATTGCAACCAGTATTTCCAGTAGGTGAGAATGTGTCTGACACCAAGAAATAAAAATAACAACTTGTTTATGTAACGTTACACAGTGTTTTTACAGCCGAGTTGGTTCAGAGTTGGCTCCAGTTAGCAGCTAACAATATGACATTACACCATACAACAATGTCATTTTTTTTCTGCTGTGGCATCATGTGTCTGCACTGGTCGAGAATTTACAGGATGTTATTCTAGAGAAAATGTGTATATCAAGAGATATATATCATATATCGTGGCATAAACTAAGTAAGCATCAAGATATTATTTACAAGCTATATCAACCAGCCATAACTGTACACAGACTGATCGTGCATACTGCTGTGCGTGATCACCGCACAGAATAAAAAAAACCTACTGAAACATGCAGCCAGTGTACTTTGAATGAGTGCATGCAAATAAGAAAGACTGTTTGTACAATGACAGTATGTTCTCAGCTGGAATAAGCGGATGTGGACGTGTAAATCAAAAATTGGGCCCCCTGGTCACGCACGTAGCGTGCATGATATGTATCAAGGCTGAGTCCTTTATTGCATGTCATCCTCTCTCGCCTGTTTTTCCTGCTTCTCCCCAGCGGATGCTGTCTAAATAAAGCTAGAACGCCAAAAAAACAAAAAATCCAAATCAACTAATCAAAGCGTGTTGTTGTTGTTTTATGTTACATTATTGCTCTGAACGTAAAGCATGTTTACTTAGTACTGCTTTATGGATTACCACAGCAGACTAAGACAAATTTATATAAAACTGTGTTATTTTATGCCATCATTTAATGTCAAGCAAATCACGGGGCATTTTTTTTAAATGCTCGAACAAACCACAAAGAAACCTGACAAAAGTGTTAAAAACTACTGATGCAGCTGAACTAATTAATATGTCAGTTGTGTGTTTTGTAAGCCGTTTCATGGCCTAGAACTTGCCACAAACCTCAGTAAGAATTTTTGTGTTTCATGGTATCAGTTTACTCGTGGTCCTTGTAAATTTTGTTTTCGTATTTTGGTAATAAGAAAAAATTGATGAATCCCACAACAGCTTACAAGAATTTGTGTGTACGCACAAGTCCATGCACATAAAAGTTTGATAGAAGTAGACTGACTGTGCAAACCTCTAATGACACTAATTAAAAGCTGTTTAGTCAGCAGTTTCTAATAAACGTGTCCTTAAATGTATTTCAGAAAAAAAAACAAAAATATGTAAATGCATGTTGTATTTCATCAGAAAGCTGAAAAACTGTCCAGCTGTACTGCACACAGGTTGAGCTGTATTGAGCTGGAAATGAGCCATGTTCTTAAACATGCACACGCGTGCCGTGGGCTTGGACGGGTTTTGTTCTTGTTGGTTAAATAGCTTCTGCCAAAAATAAATAAATAAACTTGATTTTGGACTTAACCTCCCTCGTGTCTTGCCAGCGGATGTTCAAATTAGCATGTTCCTTTTCAGGCCTGGGTTCTATTATCCTCCCTGATGGGGCTCTTTATAGTTGTCAGGGGGGTAGTATTTGAAAGCACGGCTTGTTTTAATTCAAGAGTGTAGCCTCGCGGTATGTGAAGAATTCTGTCATTTATTTTCATCCGTGGTTGAAAATTTGAACTTGGAGCACTCGAAGCATGTGATTTCGATTAGAGGATCTGTAAAGACCTGAAGACACGTAATGGTCAGACAGACTGGTGTTCTTCTAGCACCAGTCTCCACGCTCTGTCTGAACACGCTCTACTTGCCTCTACAGGTGAACAAAGGCAAAAGTAGAACCGTCATCCAGCTCCCTTATGTTCAAACAAACATATTTATACACTTCCCGACCAAGACCTGTCCACACTCAGGGAGCCTCATCATGATTAATTGGGTCGAGGTTTCAAGGAGTTGTTGACAGCAGACTCGAGGCACTTGGTGCAGGAGGGCTGCCGGCCACTGAGGACCTCATGCCATTATCATGACGTATAGCATGATGTATAGCAGTTCATTCTCCCGTTTGTTGAAGCAGTTTGCCTCCCTTGTGCATGGTATCTGACCTCGGGCCAAACTGTGACAGAGACGCTTCATAAAGAGTCTGCTAAGCAGTGTGCTGAGTCATGGCATTTCCCTCTGTTGAGACAGTTGAAAAGCACTGAACAGCAAAATTGATATTACTCCACCACTTTTTTTGTGATGAACAGTAACAAAACTTCAGCATGATACATGGCTGACTGTGCACACGTACACACTTAGGAGTGAATGTTATTTAGCTGGTTGGAGTTTATTTTTCAGGTGATAAAATCCATGTCAATTTCAAATATTTTTAGGATGACTGAGCTTCTAAAAAGCTTAGACTATCTGCAGCATGTGTGACTTTTCAACAAAGGCAGGATTCAGCCAGAATGGTGAATTGGGAATTTGGGCTAGATTGTATTAAAAAAACAGTCCCCATGTATATCTATTCTTCCGTGGTTAAATGGATTCTAAGAAATGGGCCACATGTATTCAATTTCTGTCTCTTACTCTCTTGATAGGAGACCATTTCCTCTTGGCTGAAAAATATAAAGTGTTCCTAACTGTCAAAGAGTGACTAAGAGTTTAAAATAACGTTGAGATGAAGTCATGGGGTCAGACAACCCAGTGTGACAAAGTGCATATTGTGAAACAGGCCTTTAAAATGCTGTTTTTGGCATGTTTATTGAAGGACATTTTTCTTAAATTAGATAAAATGTCCATTTATTCGCTTTCCAGATTGTTAAATAAGAATGTTGCAGTCATACATCAACTCCTAAATACATATTGTTTTCTCTTTGCACTCATGTTGACATAAATTATTACATCCAATTTAGGGTACAGAGTTTTGCAAGAGCCAGCCACATGAGGCCCTTCGGGAAATCTGATGGAGTTATTTCACTGGTAAAGATTTCGATGGTCAACCTTGCAAGTCTGTATAGCTGTATGGTGAAATTCACAACACCTGCTATAGATCAGTGTCCAGCTGTCTCTCTCTTAGCACTTAATGCACACTACAAGTGTGTACACATTTGTGCAGTCTCATGTATCTGACATGTAAGACTTCGTATTAAGGCATTAATAAAACACTAACAAAGCTGCTGCTGAACAAGCTCTGTTTTGGTGTTTTTGGGAAACTTAATTCTAAGTGAGAAACACAGTGGTGTGTGTTTCGGAATAATTATGAACATTTGTCATGTAGATTTGAGTGGAGGCACGAAAGGATATGTATAAATACATATGTTTTGCATGCTTTTAGTTTCCATCAAATTGGCTGACAAATACAGATGTGGGATCTGCTTTGGGCCAGTGAACAGAATAGGTTTGAGTTTTCATTTGGTCTCAACAAAACAAATTAGGTAGAGACATTACAGTAGTCAAAGTCCTACCAAGATTCAGTATTTGTCGGTGCAGCATGTGGGTTGGTGGTTTTTTCTCAGGTCATAGGTTTTGTGATTGAACAGTGAATAAGTAAGATGCCAGCTTCGCTTAATGTTTGCCAGAACATTATCCTGCGTTAGTAGTGTAAGTTCCATATCTCACATTTTGAACCACATTCCTCCTGAAACATCTTGAGTGATTTGGAGTTAATCAGTACCAGGATTGTTACCAGATTTTCTGTTGTATTTGATATTTGACAGAATATGTGCTGTTTTTCTAAAATTACTCTTCTTCATCAGAGTTCGTAACAAAGGTAAAAACAAGAGATGCACATACTTATATGAATAGTTGATTACCCGTTCAAATTTTCCACGATGGTGGCATGTTGATGTTGAATGAAGATGTGTATAAACTTCTGACTGGGATCTGCAGTCACCATTTTTTTGGGATGAGCTGTACCTGTGGAACCGCACGCTCATACTGCCAGCATATAAGATGATGAGAGTGTCTTTGATCTATCGCCATTGTTTTCTCCTTGTGTTATTCTATGAAACACACATTACATTTTACAGGTTCATTTCTTTTTCTTTTTTTTTTCGATGAAATGCTTCACTCCTAATGCTTGGTGACCATTCTGCCTGTAACATTGGATCAAGTGATGGGAAACTGAAAATGTCGAATGTTCTCTGCAGCTATACGAACTCTTATATTTGCTTTAAAAATTAAATTGTAAATTGAACAAATACTGAACATATACATCCAAATTGATGTCTACTTAAGTCCATCACTAGTAAACATAAACAATGCTGTTTAATTTATTAAGCTAACATGTTTTCAGTTTTGTTTTCTGTTTTTTTTTTTTTTTTTTTGCAGAAAAGATTTGGGATATAGACACAGTGAGAACCACGGAAGTAACACTGGTTGAATTTTCAGGAATTTGTGCTGCAGATTCTACAGAAACTACTCAGTGATTCACAGATGCATATATGCTTTATCAACATGTTTAGGTCATTTTTTCAGTGTATCTTTCTTCACATTTCCTCTTTTAAACTGAACATGTAACAGTGCAACCGTTAGCGGTATTATGATAAATTGCAGCAATGTTTTGCAGAACATGCACTCATTTTCTCACACAGGCACTCCTCTCACTCACACAGGCACACTTCTTATGTATTTAAAATAAACTTTCTGTGTCAGTTGCTTGCCCCTTTAATGTGAAAGTTTCATTTTGATAAAATCTTGGCTTCTAATGTTTTAGTATGATAAGAAAATCCCAAGATTTCATGAAATTATGTCAGTGTGTGTGTTTTTTGGACACGCGTACACAATTAAGAATATCGTGATAATATCGTTAACCGTGATAATTTAGTCACTATAATTGAGATATCAAATTGTCCATATTGTTACATCCCTACTTGTACACTCACAACCTCTTCATCAAAGCTTCTTCATCCTTAATTCACTTCAAGAATCACAGGCTGTTGTGAAAACCCAAGTGATTTCTATGTTTTCTATTTATGATCTACTCCTGTACTGTTGATTCCCCACTTTGTCTTGTTTTGTACTACATGTAGTCATGTTGAGTCAAAGCTAAAAACAAATGGATTTGACTTGACATCAAGTGAAATTTACTGGCACAGTGTGTTCTTCATTTTTTTCTCAAATCTGACTGTAAGTAGTGACAGGCAAGATTTTTACAGATTGCCACAGACACTTTTCTTCTCTCCGGTATTTTAACGGTACTCCTACTGGTTCTTTTTGTTCTTTTTTGCCGTCCTAATAATTCACGGCCCAAAAACAACACAGTAGGTTGGTAAATTTGCTAACTTCATAGAGGCTCACTGTAGAGTATTACATAACAAACTATTGGTGTCCAGATGATTCACTGTGCACGCAGAAACTGTGAATTTACCATTTCAGATTTAATTTATCAGTGCACCCATATTTAATGCTGAGCAGTCAGCTGGGTATGGTTACTTATAACCATTAACCATTTCCTTTTACCCTTTTGTAAAGCACTTTACAGTATAACCTAGGTTTTGAAAGGTGCTAGAAAAATAAAGGTTTTACTTAGTTAACTAGTTGCCAGTATACCTAGCATATTTGAGATTAATTGAAAAGAACCTGTCACCATGTCACAAGATGAATGGTGATATTTCTCCCATCATGCAGAGCTCTGCATGCCCTCATGTTGTCTTCTTCTCTGACTGATAGATCTTCATCTCTATTTGTCTGCAGGTTCGGGGGAGGGATGTGGAAAGATCATTCAGCGATTCCCCAAGAAGGACTGGGAGGGAACGGCCTTTCCTCAGGGGGTGGAGATGGTGAGTGATAAACCACAAACTCCTCTTAACTCATACTGAACATGGCATTTCAAGTACACTATCGATACCTCCTGAGATATTGTTCTCTTCACATCTAACATTAAAATGCTTTTTAAAGACAAATTGGTTGCAACATGTTCGATATGTTTTAGTCATTTATGGTGCAGACTGACCCACCTAACCAAACTCTGTCTTGACCTGACAGCACTGCAGCTTTTTACCAAATACAAATAAAAGTGGTTCCTGTGTAGAGACGTTAATGATCAATCAATGATTGCGTAAGAATTTGATCCATCGAGAGTGCTCAGAGTTATATTTGGACAGAGACAAACATCTAGAGTCAAAAATGTCAATCAATTGGCTCTTCATTGTCCCTCTGTGTGTTTTGCTCCTACATACACGCATCCTACATTGCAAACATTTAACTAAGAAAACTGTAAAGATTTTCCTCCTTGTACCTTTAGTTTGATTTGATGACTGGTACAAATGACTTATGTAACTCTGGGTATAATTGACAGATGCTGTTTTAATGGTTGTATCATTATTGTGACTTAGGTCTTTGCTGACTATGTAGACCAACATCACAATTTCACAGTTCATAATAGGAGAGCAGGCGACATCTCTGGATCAGTTAATGTGTGATGTGCATAAGTTGTACAGTGTGTTTTTAGTTAGTGAGTGTCCTCGTCCTTACGCCTCTTACCCATTGGCAGTTTCCACTTGATGGTGAAGAATATTTTCTTCTGCATAAAACCTGCACTGAAGGAAATGTTTTTCTCATTAAAATGAACATTTTCAGTGTCACAAAGTGACAGATTACACCCCAAGGGGTTTTATGTTTAATAAAAACAGCTTGTGCGCCAGATATTGGTATTTCCTGTTTCAGATAAATTCATAATGATTGTTTACTCAAAAGTTTGTTTTCAAACCCTTTCCATGTTCACTAATTGGGAAACCTCTTTCCTCAGATTCTTCTTGATGTTTAGCCTGTTATCTGGTTCCCGTTGCTGTCTGTCCTCTTCAGGAATATGAATAAACGCTTCTCTTCTTCATTCCTGTATGGAGAGTGACCCTTTGGGGTCTGTGACAGTGGGTCTGTTATGCCTAACAAGGACAATGCAATGAATGGACAAATATTTGCTTATCAGGACTGGGAAAAACTGCCATCTCTAGGGAAACATTAGCAGTTAACAGTATCATACTGCACAGGACATTAGTGCCTGTGTTATATCTCTATTTGTTCATTTATATTGGCTACTGCAGATAAGCTTTTAATGACTAAGCAGAATGATCTTGGCAGACAACAAGGAGAGAAAACAGCAGAATGACTCTAGGTCCCAATACAGTACTCTATCCTTTGAAAGCACCATATTGCTCTTTTTGTTCTCTTCACTACAGTATTATGAATCACACTTGTTTAAAAAAAACAAGCTTTTTGTCCAGTATTTTTCCAGGGAGGATTTACAAGATCCATCGCTGTCAATGATTGGAAACGCTGTGCCAAAATAAATTTTGCATGCTTTCAGATGAAGGTATGTTTTGTATTTGGTGGAGGTCATAGGGGGTCAGAGATCACAATTAGTGGTACATCATTTAGGAGCCAAGTGATGCACAGCAGCAGCAGGTGTAGAGGGCAACAAGTTGCATAACGTGGGTCAGATAAGCCAAGATAAATGAAAGAGCTAATCTAAACATCAGGCATTCCTCACCATTTCAGATGAGGTAATGGTATTTTTTCACCATAACAGGATCTTTTGTGAGGTTATAATCTCATTGCATTTGCAGATTTAGAGGTTTAACATTGAACTTTGGTTGGAAATGAGTTATTTTGGATGAACAGCGTATTGTTTTGTTTGCCTTCGATGACTGATAAATGATGGCCAAAAGTTATCATAGCTGTAGCTGAAATCTTTGGCTCCGTGCAGTCCTGGTCAAAGACAATCTGTTATACCGTGACTCTTGTTTGTGCAATAGTATTTATAAGGCAATTGAGGACAAGCGAGGCTGTTATTTCAGCACAAATAGACATATTGTGAGTGGGTGGTTCAAATGGCATGCAGGCGTCTTCCTGTGTAACTCACTCCGTTGGTGGCCATCAAGAATGTCTTGTTGTAAATTATTGCTCAGAGACGAGCAGTGGTGTGTCATGCGGCAAAGCATAGGGCTCCTCAAGGCCAGCAAACAACTGGTGGAACTATAAAAGATTAAAAATTGGTTGATATGAGACTGAAACCTTAGCATCGGTCTTTAACCTTTCAGTGACTCTGAGAGATGAATCAGGAAAAATTTGTTCTCTCATCATCATCCCTCAAGTATCCTGTCATGGTTTCATAGAGTTTAAATATAGAAACACAGCCACAAGTTTAGCTAAATCTATTAGTTTAGTGTTTCCAGATGTCATTGAGGACCCGTGCACCAATATTCCTTTTTGCTTTGTGCCTGTGTGGGTGTGAGTGAATTTTTTGTATTCCATCTCGCTGAAGTGATCCCCCAATGCTCCTTCATTATGTGTCAGCCTGTGCTGAAATTGAGACATACTGCAATCCCCAGTGTGCAAAGAAAGCATAAGGCATGATGTTTCTCATTGAAGGCAGTAAGCCGGAGCTGAAACAAGAGGATGCATTCAATGCAACCTTTTTCTTTTTTCTTTTTTTTTTTTGTCATTCTTGGCAAATACCACAAATATTTAGAGTTAGACAGATCATGTTCTTCTGAGATACAAGTATATGCACAAGTATATTATTCAGTAAAATATTGGATAACATACTGAAAAAGATTAATATGTTGACCTCTTGAGTATTCTCTATGAAAAAAGCACCCAGAGGAGTCAGCAAGGACAGGAAAGAGGGGGTTGTTTCCTACTATGTGGTGTGTGACAAACTTTGGTCAAAAGCCAAATGATTGAAATTCCAACTTTGAAGCTTTAATGAAGATACACCATAGTGTTTAACAGACCCACTAAGCAATTTGCATTTTGGCTCCGTTTTGGGCTGGTATGTAAACCATTATTATTTGCAGATTTTCTCTACTCCATGAAAAAGAAAATGACTCATTTACAAACACTAAGAAACACATCTGTAGAAAGCAGTGGATGAAGCCGAGCACGAAAAGCATTTTGTGGTCACAACAGGCCCCCAGCAAACTAAATAACCACAGATGAGGAATGCACCAAGAAAAAGCATTTACAACTTGTGCAAGGAAAAATGTGTTTCTAATCTTTTCGGGCAAGTGATGATGATAGGAACCAGCTCAAATCCTCATCTGTTATGGATGAGCCAGGTCTGTAGATGGAGGTCAGTGCGTTGCTCACCTAGTATATTTCCATCACCTTCGCCCTCAGTATCAAGTCCTCATGGTATACTGTAAATGGACAGAGGCTCTGGGGGTAGTAGTAGAGTCATGGTGGATCTTTTTATTGCAAAAAGCTAAAGAACACCTCAGAATTGATTAATTATTGCAACTAAACAAGTCATTTTTTCTGTCACGCTCAACCTTGTTTGGTATGAATTGTTCTGTAGAGTCACTAGAAAGGTTGTCTTCATTCTGACTCAGCTTTTTTTCATTACGACAAGCAACTTGTGGATCTTGTCACAGACAAAAGTTGCTGTCCTGGTTTTGCTTAAATGAATAACAATAATAATGAAGTCGACTTGAACTTGAAAAATCAAGTGAAGTTTGGGGCTTCCGGTATTACAAGTTGTACCGTTAAAGTAACTAGCATGGCAGCCAAACTGCAACTAGCCGACCAACGTCTAGTGACGACGAAGTAGTATCTGTCATGCTCCGTTTAATCGACAAAACATTTGGATGAGTAGACAATGACTAAATTAGTTTATTCAGATTAGTCATCGGACAAAGAAAGCAAAGAAATGAAATGAGCCACACAAACGTGAAAGGAATGCATGATGACTTTGGTGTTCACTGTTTAATTGCTGAGTTTGTTTGTTTAATTAGCACCATGTGTTTGATGCTTGGAGTATGCAAACATTCATAACATCCGCTTGCTTGTAGATGACAAGTCAAATGTAGATTTGTGAGTTGCATTAACACGTTCTCTCTTGTGTGCTATCTTTGTTTCTTTCAGATGTTCTCTGAATCTCGCAGGCACCATTTTCTTCCATGTTTAATGGCTGTATTAATTCCAGGTATAGTCTTCAGTGTAAGACGACCAGATGTACATTAAGCTTTTGCCATCCAACGAACATGACGACGTGCACTAAATGGAAATGGATAGCTGTTTATGTATATGCTTAGCTTGACCTTTGCGTTTGTTGGGTGAAAAGAGATCTTGACGACAATGGCTGCGAGGTGAAACGCATTCCAAAGCACCACAAAGTTCAACGCTGAACATGAGGGTCAGTCCACTCATGTAGTCTGCAGACAACAATCTGTCAGCAGACTCACCCCTGCTATCTCCGTATAGTCACGTTTCACACGTTTCTCAGCAGGAAAACAAAATGTCTCTTCTGAAGACTCTAATCAGTCTATCTTCTTGTACATTTTGATTTGAGTTGTAGCTGCACAGCCAGCTTTGATCAGCTCTGCTAATGTGTTAAAGACTTAAGGCAGAGCATACAGTAATAACAAGACCACTGTTCATACAGACAGCCACAAACCACTTTGAGTTTAGGGCCGTGCAATTTCTGCTGAAGGTCAAAGTGAAGGTTTAGTAATTAATATTGCATCTTACATCTGGAGTGTCCTGTCACTGTAGCTTACCTGGTAGAACGTGTGCGCCATGTACCAACGCTGAGTCCTTACCACAGTGGCCTGGGTTTGATACCAACCCATGACCCTTTGCTTGTTAAAACCTTCTGTTGTAGACTTTTGAAAACACAACAAACAGTGAGCTATGGTCTGTATAATTTACTGTTTATTACTGCATTGGTATTTGACTTGGATAGTGGCAATGTGATCCCTCCTCATCTGCTGCGTGTTTGGTAACTGTATTTACAGAAAATTATATTTTTGAATTTAAACAATATGGTTGTTTCAGAATTATAATACTTCTTAACAAAGTTAGTAAACTACATCTGAACCGTTCCACCTCAGGATGCATTTTACATTTACATTTAGTCATTTAGCAGACGCTTTTATCCAAAGCGGCTTACAGAAAAAGTTAAAGGGGAAAATCAAGGTGTGCCAGGCGCCATTCATTGGAGGAGCACAACGGTTGTGAGGTAGCATATGCCTGGCGTTCAAGTAGGTAGGTGCAGTACCCGAGACAACTTTGTAGGTGAGCATTAGAGATTTGAATTTAATGTAGGCTGCAACAGGTAGCCAGTGGAGCTCGATGAGCAGCGGGGTGACATGTGACCTTTTGGGTTGGTGGTAGACCAGGCATGCCACTGCGTACTGGATCATCTGAAGAGGATTCACTGAGCAGGCCCATCAGGAGGACATAACAATAGTCTAGTCATGAAACGGCAGCTCGTGTCATCTGTACTAAACAGTAGAAAGCTAAGTCTTGCTATTTTCTGACATTCCATAAACTTATTGAGATTCATAGTTGTATTTAATTGTGTTGTGTTAAATGTTTTAAACAGACAGTTTTACAGTTCTTATAGTTCCATTTGGTTTCTATTTCATGTGATGCATGATATTTAAGTCAGACAATTTAAAAGAAGTCTTTGGTCAGCAGTTTGACTTTGACCTTTCTCAACATTGTAGCTGAACCATCCTCAGCGGATTTGTTGATTCAAAAACTGTGACCATCCACTTGTCGCACGTTGTGGCCCTTTCACCCATTTCTTTGTTTGTTTTCAAAGTTTGAGAGTGACCTGTCATCACCTTTAAAGGCTTGTAACATTTTGCCTTAGATGTATGATGGTGAAAACAGTGGGAGTCTCAGCCTGATGTTCAGTCTGCTCTATTTCTAGTTTCACATGTTGCAGCTGTGGGCGAGATGCTGCAGCACTGAACAATAGTAATCCTGTACTGGTCCAGTCCAACACACAGTATGTGGTGTGGGTTTTCTGTTCCACTCAGTCAGCTAGGCAAGCAGAGTTGTTTCTCTGGACGCATACCATGCCGGTCATTTGCTTTTTTTTTGTCCCACTGCTTACTCAGATATATACTGTTTGTTCAGTAATTTATGAATTGCTTCTTCCAGTTCACACAGCTGAACATGTATACATACAGTACATGTGTCTTTCGACCCTCCATCCAAGCACGTAAGCAGTAAGTCAGAATTAAATCATGTGAGTACATTATAATAGGATAATCCCAGGCTAGTTGATAATTAAGAGAAGTCTGGATTATTTACAGCAAGGTTATTGTATGCTGTGTTCTGTTATTGCAGATCACTAGGTTTGTAGTAGACATGGTTTATAGTACACAGTACATACAGTTCTACAGTACACACAGTAAATACATCAAATTAAATATATTATCCTTCCAAAAGCTTGTTGCATCTCAGCAGACACAGGCACTGTATATGTAATCATACCAGACACCCCTACCTGTTTTTGTCTGACAAAAAAATGTGTTGACATGAAATTTAAAAAAATTTCCTCTCAGGGCCCAACTTCCTCTGATGAAGGAATTTGACCTGATGTGACCAGACTGTAAACATTTGTGTCATATCTCTTGTCTAGAGTTTTGACTTCTTGAACTCCCCCTCTTCCCTCAAATCCCTGCTGTAATGAGGAACGTGGCTCACACTTCCGGGAAGAATGGTCAAGTTATTCCGACAATTTGTACTGCTGCTGTCATTTGTTTAGCTGATATGACTGTTGGGGCTGAGTAACAGATGGATACGTTTTAAAAGGAATTTAAATAAGAGCTTTTTTATACCTATTTTGTGGACTTGACTCCAGTGTGACCGGAGCCTCAGGGCTTCAGGTCGGGGTGAGTTCACTTCGAAAAAGACTCATCCTTGTTGCCTTGTGAAGTCATTTATCTGGCCTTGTTCTCTCAGCACATTGGACAAGCAAATCATGACAAAGCTTAACTGCATTGTTCATGATCAGCAGCTTTGGTTAGTCACTGTTAGGCTACGTGCCAGTTCACAGACAGAAAGAATGTAGCTTAACTGTACCACTTTATGGATCGACTCTAGTGACCATAACATGACATGTCGCGCTGCACGTCGGTCTTATGATGTTTGTAAAACTATGAGAGGAAAACTAAACACTGCATTCCAGATAGCAGGATGCCGTTCCATTGAGGGGGAGAATGGGATCATGTGTTTGTCAGGAAGATCCACACATGAGTAATCAATGCTTCGTTTGCCAGTGAAGCTAAACACATCAGGAAACAAAGCTGGAGCTGTCAGGCAAGCAGGACTTTCCATTCTGAAAAGCACTATGACTTCAGCAGGAAATGGGAATTCACAGGATGAAATGAAGCCACAGTACACTGGAGAGTACACATACGCAGATTTTGAGATGAAATACAGTAGAAGCAGCCTGTCTTTATGGTTTATTGTTTGTATGTGTAGCTGTTATGGTAATCAAGTGTTTCTACCCTTGTTATTCTGTCTTATACACTTACAGAAATGTTGCTATTTCCTGTCTGAGCTTTACAAATGACAAGCTACCCCCCAAACTAACAAGACATGAAGGGGGCGATGACAAGTGACCAACTCTGTGGTCAGCCAGGGAAAGCCAAGGGGAAAAAATGTAGTTGTGAATTGCAGTAGACAGGTGAACAGCTCCAAGAGCAGAGTAAGTTTTGGGACACCCTGTAAAAGAGCTCCAGACACCTCTCTAACTGGCTACTGGTGAATGCCACTGTTGCTAGTAAAAATGCACTCACTGCTGCTGACACCAGGGCCAGAGGCTGGACACATAACTAGGATTCTTCCACCTACCTACTTCCACGTACTCATTGCCTCCATTTATTAAATCTCTGTCTGTCTAGTTTATCTCAAATTTTAAACATTTCGCCCAGAAATATCCCGGTGCTGTCTGGTGTATGCGGATCTACATAATCAGTTTCAGGTGTTCTCCTCAGCATTGAGCTTCTTCAGCTGGACTTGCCAACAACTGTACTCAACTGTACAACCCTGCTGCACTGTACATACACATGAAATACGGTCCAACGCTGAGCCTGTTGAGTTTCACCTAAGAAGAAGTACTGGTATTGACATGGGCCGGATGTGTTTGAAATAACAGCTTCTTTGGAACAGTCTTACAGTACCCAGTGACAGCATAATAACATGGTGCAGTAAGACATTACATTTCTGTTATTCATTGACTTTTGTAGTCATACTAACTAGTAAGAGTGTGGCATGGCAGTGTGGTAGTGTTGGTCGCTTGTCAAACCCTGTTAGTCTCTTTTGGTTTGAGGAGCAGCATGCATGGCATCTGGATGCTTGTTTCTTCAGTGACTTCACAGTTGTACCCTCAATTCATACGGTATTTATTTACCTCTATATGAAACCAGTTGTATGACTGTATTTTTGAGAAATAAAGGTCGAGAAGGAACTATTTACAGTATGTAAAACACAGTAAAGTACAGATATGTTATATACTCAATTTAGAGTCTAATGCATTAACTGCTCTGCCATCAACTACTCTCCAGATCACTCTATAGTAAGCAAGTTCAAACAGAGCACATCTATTTTTCACAGAGTATGTATGACACATCCTTTAATTTCTGTGGAAACTCAATTGTTAGATGCTCTCCATTAGAAACACTTGGAGTGTATTCGTGTGTCATATGACGACTCTTACAAGGGGATGTGACGTCGGATATCTCGATGAAAATACGTCACAGGCGACATTCCCTGTTATTGTTTTAGAGCACTGCCATATGCGGAGCTCCTGTGGGCAGGTGCCAAGTTTTTTTTTTCTACTTGTATTAATGTGCGCATCATTATTATTGTTATTGTCCACTCAGAGGGCTCGCTCCTCTTGTCCTTCCCAATTCAATTTTTTTAAACACATAACTCACATTGATGATTTCATGAAATCAAATTTCATGAAATGGTTGCCATGATGCTGTCACCGTTTTAGGTTATTCTGTGATTTCTTGAGCATGAAATCTTCCATTAACATTTTAACTTCCAAACGTCCCCTTTTCACAAACTGTCGTGACACAAAGAACGTAGTGTGTGAAGCTATATGTGGGAAATGCATCTGTTGGCAGAAATCACCCGGGAAATTTATTAAAATAAACACACCCTCAACCCACTGACACATACTACACGACTTCACATTTACTCTCCTCTCTGTGTTAATGTGCATTCAGAAGAGGAACAACACTCACTGTGGTTTGAACTGAGCATATTAAGAGCAGAACTGAGAGGTTTGTGGTGAATACTGGAACTTAGTCAGAGCCCCCACAAGGCGGTGGAGGAAGCACCTGTTCCACAGCCAGGTCATTATCAGCCATTATCTTACTGTGCTGTAAAGGCCGGGGCTCAGCAGTCTGACGCAGGACAGCCATTGTACTGATCCACAACCTCAGGACAAAGCTGTTTACCTTGCTCTTTCATTTATCACTCCATGTGCTCAGAAAAGTGTTTTGATGTTTCGTGTTTACTTTTTACAGATGAAATAAAAAACAACAACAACAACTTTGTTTACCTACCGTCAGCTGATATGTGTTAAAATAACTGTAGCAATGTGATGCTGTGCAGAACTGAAATAATAACCAAAATAAAGCTACTGTGGAGGATTTAAAAATGTCTGACTTTAGCGCCCCCTGTGGCACTATTTATATTAAAAAAAAAAAAAAAACACGGTTACAGACATAATGCACAAAGCTTCTCATGCCTCCACAACCCCAGGTTGGGAATCTTTGCTCCAGACTGCAACACATTAGCTACAGATCCACACAGTGATCCAGATACAGGTGAAACGCTCGAAAGCCACATGCACAGCTGTAGGCAGTCTAGGTTTGGGGGCCAGATGTGACCCTGTACAAGATCCTCAGGAGGCAACATGGTTCTTGGTAGAACAAGGGAACAAACTTAAATCAGCAACCTTAACAAAAAAGTTACCTATTAGGAGAGTGGCAATCACAGACCAAGATCATGTTAGGTTATAGCTTTAATCTGTAAATTCCACTGATATAAAGGCCAGTGTACCATTTACACATCAATACCACTTCCATTTACTTCTCCTACAAATGACCGAAAACCACTCTGTATATAAGTGGGATTCTTTGTATAACATAGTAAAAAAAGCGCTTTCTGTTAAAGCCCAATTGTCTATTTTCATGTATTCAGTATTCAGTAGAACCACTGGTTCCTCCATCCTTCACATCCACGTCCTTTAAATGTTTGAGGCACAGGCCAGATAGAACCAAAGTAGGACAACTGTGTTAATGTTTTTCACCATCACTGTCACAAATGCCAGAATCAGAAAATGATTTGTTGGTCTGTTGTTGTCCGTTGTGAAGTGGTGAGAAATCATACACTGCCTGTAACTGTTTTACAGCTTGCTGCTTGCTGCTTGCTGCTTCTGGTTGAATTTTTTATTTTGAA
Organism: Nibea coibor; assembly: GCA_023373845.1. NCBI lineage: Eukaryota > Metazoa > Chordata > Actinopteri > Sciaenidae > Nibea > Nibea coibor. The sequence continues at coordinate 8,630,167 of CM041738.1, read as the reverse complement.
TGTACCTGCTGTAGGGTTGGAACCTAGCAAGCCTGCTTATCCACGTGTAACAGAACATGTGCTGTACAAGTAGTCCATGTCACTTATCTACTAATACTTAAACTGAAATCCACAATGGTTTACTGTGCAAAGCCAGCAGCACTGTCAAGCCAGATTTCTGTATAATATAAGACACGTGACATGAATTGCTAAACTCTGTAGATATTACATGGCTTTGACATAACTTTAATCTTGTCCAAAAAATACAGAGTGCTAACGAGCTGTCAGGCTCTGATTAAACCAGTGGTATAATCAGGCATACTGATACATGACAGACCATGTCCTTCTTACGCAGAAGTCATTTCAGCATTACTGCTGAACGCCTTTAGCTATTACCTTTCAACTTCATTCAGTTTTGAAAGATTCCGTTACAGCAGTTGGAAAATTTACTGTATTATAATTGTTTTCATACTATTCAAATTGTTTTGATATCAGTTTTACCACTAGGACCTACTATTAGACCGTGCTGGGAAAATCCATGGACTTTCCATGGATTCGGAAAGGGAATTTTTGTACTCTTGAATATATTTCACAGCAGATTTTTCCCTGAACTACAATTTGACCCCTTTATGCTCGGAAGATATGGTATTTGTTAACCTACTTTTGATAAAAAGCAACGCATAATAAACTCCATGTAATGTTTGGGACCTTCATGCCAACCAGTAACATCACAGAAGCATTTCAGTTTTATCTTATGGAGTCAGGTTGAAACAGCGGGATGAATTAATCCAACAGTGGATTGATTTAAAACTGAGGAATGTCTGAAGGGTCCTTTTTTATTTGCCTCTTTATGCATTTCTGTTTTCAAGTTGCATGTGGTGAACCAGTCGTATGTTTTTAATTTATGCTGTGTTTTGAAATAAACCCAAGTATTCGCCCTGGAGTGAACAATTCTTCCCAAGGGATGTTGGGGAAATGGGGGTTCGGCAGAGTTGTTCTTATGATCTTGTTGCTGTTACTGTGCATGGCTAAAAAAAACCTTTACATTTACACTAAAAATACATCTTGTAGCAAGTTCTTGTTCTGGTGTTACATTTCCTAAACATATGGCATTCATGAAGCTTGAAATTTTATCTACAGCAATATTTGCTAGATGACTTTTCCTGTCCTGCCTGACTAGACATTTCTTTTGAATTACTATGGTCCATCATGGTCATCTAAAAATATCTATCTCTAAAATGAAACATATGCAGCTGGTATTGCATAACAGAAGACCAAAGGGAAACCAGGACTGTTGGTGGCAGTGGTGAAGTCGACTTGAGAAATGGCAGTGGAGGGGAAATGCCACCTCAACAGAGCACTCTAAGATGGAGTTATGCTTTGACACAGTAAATTAACTCACTCCTACCACCAAATAATATTTGGATAACAATTCTATTACGGTCATTTTGTTGACAGTTTTGTTTCGCGTATTCATCACACTGACCCTGAGGAGATGGTTGAGTTGGGGGTGGGTCAAGCCCATACATGTTTGTGTGCCAAACCACTCAGTTGGAGCAGCCGTCTCTGGTTGTTTTGTCCGCTGCTCATCCTGCAGACCTGATAAAGCAGAAGCTCTGGGCAGGCAGCACGCCATTGACCTTCTCAACCCCTCTCCCCCGTCAGTCCCTCTCTGGCCCCTGACACCTCGCACTTCACTTTCCGTCATTGTGTTGTCTTCCTGGCATGTAACCCTTCCACATGAATGGGGATAGAACAAGGTAGAGGGAAAAGGTTGATTGAAGCACATGGTGTAGTGCACATCTGCTGCTAGGTTTTCCTGACCACATTGTCTTGGCAGTAACTTTATATTCATCTACACTTGACCAGTATTGTCTGGAAGTTCGGATGATTAAGGAGGGATTTGGATTGTTTTTATAGTGTTTTCCTTTCAGTAATACCTGCTCTAATGTTTGAGATTGTCTTACAGTCATATTGACTTGTTTTTCAATATAGTTTTATGATTGAAGTTGTGAGGGTTATGTTATTTATTATATTTTATTTACAGTATTCATCAATTGTCCGTATTCCTATATCCTCACAATGGAAATTCTTTGTTTCCATGCGACAAAATGTTGTGCATTGAAGTCAGAGGAGGGTGGAAAGTGTTTTCTTTTTTCTCTCATTTAGTTTAGGTCATTTTTGCTGATGCTCAGATCAGAGGAGACAGCTTTGTCTATGCACATTTTTATTGCCGTGGAGAGAAAACATGTAATAACTTTGGTGCCTGATTCCATTTGGGTTTGTAACTCAACCAAATTATGAAATAAGTCCCTCTCATTCAGCTCGTTTGTGGTAACGGGAACTCTTTAAAGGTTTTATGACCCTTCAAAGTCTGTTTGCATTTGCCTAAGTGCAGGACTCTCCGATGTTGGGGTCATAATAAAAACACTGTAAACGTGTTTCCAGTCGTGTTTTAGCTGCGTCATGCCAGAGAATGACAAAGCTAAACTAACATTCTTCTTTGTCTCTTTGTCCTGAGTCATGTTTAGCTACTGCCCCGGTTATATCTGGCCTGCACCGGCCTCACTGGGCATTAATGTCGAGTCATAGTATAAGAATGCAGCCCTGTCCTGATCAAGCTAAGCCCCTGTGCTTTCTTTTCTTTTTCAGTGGTGCTACTCTTCAAGCACTCCACTGTGACGATACTTAGTAGGTCAGACGGCAGATCCAGTGTCACTGGCTGAGTAGGTGAATAAAGCAGTTGGGTGGGAGTCAGTCATACCAGGCTGCAGCACATGATGTGATGCAGAGGGTTTAGCTGGAGGGCAGCAGTTTACTTGGCTCTGACATTAATACAGCAAGTGTGTCCTAGAGTTCCTTTGTCACTTGACTAAAGTCTAATTCGGGAAAGGGAGATGTCCTTTCTCCCTGCTGTGTCTGTATGTGTAGGTGTGTGTGTGTGTGTGTACTGTACATGGCTATATAAAGGGTATGTTTCCTACGTGTTGACCTTTGGACCTGTTGGACTGCAGTGGCTTTCTGTGTCATGCTATAGGTGAATATACAATACAGCTTGTGCTTTCACTTGCTGTTCCCTTGGCTCTGCAGCTACCTGGAAATCTTTCATTACTCCTTTGATTGCACAGTCATATGGAGCAATATGTAAGAATTTTAGTCGAGAATTAACTACAATTATCAACAGACGCCTCTGCCTATGTCCAGTCTCGTAATGCCACTTCCAGTTTGGCCAGTGATGACTGGGTGGCTGCTGAACCCAGTTCTGTTGTCTCTTTGTCCAGCTCTGGTTCTGGTGCCCATTCTGGTGCCACTCCCCACCCGCAATCCACTCTGGGTCTGCTCCACCCCAGGCCTAAAAACCTCCTCCTCCCAGCAGTACCAGCACCCCCCTAATGCTCCCAGCATTCAGTCCAGGAAGAGAGTCGGCCTATAGGACTGCTAGCTGCACGGCTAACTGAGTTAACTACAAAATGGCATCTACAGTTAGCAGCAGTCAGCAGCTACTCACTCACAACGATATGCTGCTCTTTCGTTGTTTGGAGTATCTGTCATCGTTCTGCCTACTGGGATAATGCCCATGTGTGTTTATATCCGCACTGCACTCTGTCTTTGACTGAATTGCTACACAATTTTTCAAGTCGGATGTTTGAACAAATAGCATAAGCATATTTTTTCTGTTTACACACAGTTGTGCGTAGTTAAATTTAAAATGATAAACAACATTTGCAGAAAGCATTGCAGCCCTCCTGAGGTTTTCCTGCGTTTGCATAAGTTGCTGAAAAGCAGGACAGATTCTGAAATCATCAAGACAACATTTCAAATAGTATATTCACAAACAAACAAAGATAATGTTGCACGGAAATATGTAACATACCACAGGTTTTAATAAAACTGCAGTAGGGAAAGAAACATGGAATCTTCCTTCCTCTTTACTTTCCTCTTATTTATATAGTTGATCTGTTCCCTTATCTGATCCAGCGTTTCAGCTGGACAATCATTCATGTTTTTGTTAGACAGCCTTAAGTTGTATCTAAAATGATGTCAGTAGTCTGTCTGGACACAACGGTCCCTGAATAAAGTGAAGTTTACTGAACTCCCTAAAGTGTCTTTGAACCTGCGCCAGCCCTCGAGTGTCTCTCTGCAGACCTACAGGCGAGATAACGACTTTAAGGAAACACTGATTTAACATTGGAGGAAGTCAATTAATCTTCTCACCATCAGGCCTCCACGTGCTCTCTGCATGTCACACTCCCTTACAGTTAGTCCCTTTTTGCACACATGCACTCCTACACAAATCCACAAACACAACGTGTACACGCACACACACACAGGATGCTATATCTCCTGTGATCTTCTGAGGTATGCAGTCCCAAAGGTGTTTATCTCTTTTTTGACAACAATGAATGGCATAGTTGGAATAGTTTAGGACAGGATCACAGTTATCTGCACTTGTCCTTGAGTGTGTACACACACACGCATACACACCTCCCCACAAAGCAGGTTTAACAGACTTCCTGTGAGCTATTGTATCTGCTGGAAGATGGTGGCATCCTGGTCCAAACCTCCAGGTTGAACAAGCCAAATCCTGCCTCCCCCCTTTTCCTCTCTCTTCCTCTCTTCCTCCACGTCTGCTCTCCTCCTTCAACTCCCTCCTTTTCTCTACCTTTGTCAGTATGTTTGTCTTTGGCTGTGCATGGATCCATCTGTCCATCTATCCTTCTGTTTTTGCCCCCTCCTTTACCCAGTCTCCACTCTTCTTCAGTGTGTCTTGTGATCCCCTGTGTAACCCCTGAGGAGCAGTCTAAACACCGTGTGCAGAGCCAGGGCCAGTTGGGCCTCCAGCAAAAACAGAGAGAGACCAGACACAAACATCTCGTCTCTCTGACCAAATGCCCGCCTGCCTCATATTTTGGCCCGCTGCCACAAAGATTGCCTTTCAAATAATAATGTGTGCATTTATTCATAGCTTTCCTCATTCCTGTTGTTTTGAGATAGTGTTTTCGAATGTTGCCCTTTGAACCCACATTACAGTGGGTGGTTTTATTACTGGCTTGTAGAATTTACATGTCCGTCAGTTGTGTTTACTGATGAACTGTATACGTATGTCTAACAACAATCAGAAATAGCCTGTTTCTTTCCACACTTTGCATATGTTTTGTGTCAGGATTGGTTATGACTCACACTGTTGCTCTGAAATCTAAGACCTGTTTGATATTCTTTTTATTATGGTAACAGTCCTTCTGAGTTTCATTGCCCACAATTTGCTAAAAATGGCTCTGTTTTGTCATGCATTGAAAATTGTTGATCTGTGTGATTCTTAAATCTACCAAACAAGAGTGTTTGGAAATATAAACAATAGGTTATTCCAGGAAGATTTTGGAAGAACTTGATTTACTCCTTGTGGATCATAATAGTATGCTTTACTCAGGTGTATCCAAAGTTTACAGGGTGTCAACCTGTTAAACCTGTTGGAGTCAAATGCATTTTTTTTCCTCATGGGTGATGAAATAAAAAAAGAAAAGAAAAATCTCGCAGCAGGAAAATAAATAAATTTCAGTTTTAACCTTTATCCAATCTACTGTGCTAAAGTGTATTCAGCTGGTATTTTGCTTAATCTCTGGGAATTTTCCATTAGCCCTGTTATTCCTTTCGTGATCAGACAGTTGGGTAGCTCAGACAGTTTGGCCTGGCACCTTCGCTGATGACTTTCAAGGCAAATAAATACTGAACATGCCACTTCCCGCTCTGATGAGCAGATGTAATTGCTGCAGTAAAGCAGGACATCCTGTCTATGTTCTCTATGGGGGCATTAGCCCTGTCCATTTATGGTTTGAACGCAGAAAGGCTCAGAAGACATAATAACAATTTCTGATCACACGATGTACGACAAACACACTAAAAACGTCGTCACTGAAACGATCAAAGCTTAAAACACTAAAATCACATGTCTCCTCTAGAACATATGATGCTGTCTCATCACTGACATGCTGTGTGGATTATCCTCTGTCATACTCTCATTATATTGTGTTTTATTGAATATCTTTTCAGTTCTGCCAGCCTGGAGGTTGGAGGCTGTCCAGGGACAGGAAGGCACCCACCTTTTTCACTGTTGTGCTGACTGATATCGATTCAGACCGACACTACTGCTCCTGCCTGACTTTCTACGAGGCTGAGGTCAATTTGCAGGTAGGACTGCAACACAGACACACACACACTTGTTAAGATTTTAACTGTACTGCTCCTACTATGTTTTCGGTAGCTGATAAAGTTAGCTAACAATCTGATGTGACCTCCTCATTGGTGTGCATTCTAGGGTGCTAGCATATGTAACATACCATGAAGTGAATGCGATGAGACAGACAACAGTGTGTTTTCAGTCCATCACAGGCCAATCACAGTCATAGAGTCTGTACTGTACAGCTGTTGGAGCTAAGGGGAGTGCCATGTGGAAATCCGTTCGAACATATATTGAACATGTAAAGTATACAAAGGACATTGCTAACCACTGATCCACTGTACTACACTTATTAATCCTGATGTAGTTTGTTTCACTTTGTCACTTCTTCACTGTCACACAGCACTCATCCCATCACTGTGAGCTACAGGTTTCTCGTGCTCCTTGTAAGGCTCTTCGTGAGATCATCACTATGAAGATCCAGAGTTTTGTGGACTCTCATGATGAGCATGAGGTCATGTTCATCTTCATGTGTCTCTCTCATGACTCTTGGAAGCCTTCAGGATGTCTCGATTGGACAGTGTGATGATTCTCAATTTCTGTTTTCCATCTTCGACTTATTGTTTTGTTTTACAGTCTTTGGCACAAAGTTAAAAAGGTGCCAAAGACCGCTTGGAATGTCTGTCGTGTGCAAGATGTCTTCCAGCAATTGGAGCATTTGTAGAAGACAAAAGCCTGCATGGATCCAGGCTAATAAATTGTGAGCTGGCTGAGGAGAGGATGGACCTGTGCTCCCCTCCAGCGCTTTTCATTTGATTTACTCATGCATAAAAGATTGTTTGATTACAGATTAATAGTCATGGCACAAATGTTCAAAACCTACATAAATTATTGATTACAAGATTTGTTTGGACAGATCATTTTTATACTCTTGAATGATCTCGTTAATGTCGCCCCCTGCCAAAAGCCCACAGAATACCACACTAATTGTTTCACTGTGCTTGACTTTGTTTGAGGCCTCAAATGACTCCTGTCGCTGTGCCCACTGTGACTTCACATCCTTTCACATGTGGGAGACAGTCGCCAATCATATTCCACTTAGATCAGCACAATATTTTTTAAGTTAAAATCAGAATACCGTCATGTACGAGAAATATGTGCCAGTTACTCGACATGTTTGGTTGAACATTCAGATTCAGCACTATAGTTGCTCATCTTTTCCTCATTACTTTACAATTTAAGCTTGTTGTGTGAATCAGACCATAATTGCACAAACATTCCTCTGTTTGAACAACTGGGCACATTTTTCCAAGTTTGTTCAGCAAATTGTCACATCAAAGGGAGAAAATAACCAAAAATAGTCCAGTTTTTAGTCCGTATGGGGTCTTTTTTGGACTGAGCAAGAACTATCATTGCTCGTAACTGCTTGGTGAAGTCCCTCAGCTGTATAAATAATCATGCAGACTACAGACCAGTAGATCATCCTCATTTAGGACGGGAACCTTAGTTGTCTGTGGTCTGTTTTCTGTCCTCAGACACTGATTCAATGGAAGGTATATGAGTTGTCATTAACAACAGATTTAGACTTGATTATGGGGCCTGATGTTTTTGTAATTGTGACTTTGTTTACGGTTATCTGGGGGCTGGCATGGCTATTAGTGAGGGCTAGAAAGAGTTTTTTTTTCTGTTGGGACACATTAGTTTAAGTACAAATTGTGCCAGATATTTAGCACGTTCATGATAGAAAGTGACTTCCATGAAGAACACAATGTATCAATTTATCTGTCTACCTCCCAAAAGTTGCATAATCATACGACCAGTAACAAAAACACAATAGATTTCAGAGAGATAGAATTTCAACTTTTTTCTTCACAATTTCCTGCTACATTCAATATTTATTTATCTTTAAGTTAAGCTAATGTAAAAAACTAAACAAATGGAGGGGCCATAAACAACAGACAGTTGTGCAAAATAAATTTTATTTATTTGTTTTGTCAGTAACACATTCATTGACATACCTGACTATTTGGTCTTGTAACTGCATTATTTATAAAAAGGAGCTCTGTTTTATGAAGTGAGGATGACAAAAGTAAGTAGTTTTTTTCTTTATCTTACTTTATAGCACTGTGATGCTCGTGTCTAAAATAGCTTTCAGTAATTGAGATATTTGTGTGTGTATGACAAACAGACACTTGACAGAGACTCATGGATGCTTTGTGTATATTACACACTGAAGATTGAACTTATAAGTGTTCAAAATTGATAGACTCCCCAAACACAACACTGCCTTACCCTTTTTGCCAGTTATTAGATTTAGGCTATATTTGGCCCCGTCCAGACATCATGCTGCCGGAAAATAAACACACATTCCTGGATTCAGTGTATGGCACCAAAGACCTTCTTGAAACGTGAGGGTGCTTTAACAATCTTTACTCTGTAAACTGACATCCTTATCTAGTCAGTGGATTCCAGGGAGAGTGCAGACAGGCGGCGGAGGAATGTATTTTGTCTAATAATTGAACCAAATCCTAAGAATAATGGTGAAATGTGACCCCCATCTGAATGGGATATTTTGATCCCATACTCCTTGGTCCGAGATACTGAAGCACTTACGGCATGTTTTCACTGCCTGGAGAAATATACCAGATTGTGATAAGGGCTTAAGTTTGGAATGAGGCTGGTGTATTAGTGTCATGATGGGGATCGTGGATCCACGATAGAGACAATTAGAACCAGACTGAGACGGCTGCTCTAATGTCCAGCTTGTCACGAGGCAGGTAACATGTTTGGTTATAATGACTTTATAGTGTTCATTTGATTTGTTTTTCCAGATCATTCTGAGTTTCCAGTAATATTATTTCCAACAACTGCAATCTCAAACTACAAACCTCTTTATTCTTCCCCTTGTTTGTTTTGTTATATGCACATATACTGTGTGAGCAATATTCAGACAAATTCAGAAGTGGTTTAAGACGTCTCGTGATCTCCAATAAAGAATATCGCTTGTACTGTAAATGATATATCTCAACTTGCTCAACATAATTTTTGGTATTGTCACTAACATCTCTGATATTTTGCATTTGCTGTGTTAGCACAGTATGTGACACTGGGAGGAGAGCAACATTAATCTTCCGCTCATGTTGGCTCCAAACTCTCTAAGGAAATCCACTCATATGACTTTGCCTCTTTGTAGGCGAGATCTTTTATTAACCATCGTAATTTAAGAAAATCTGTTGTGTCCATTCAACGGCTCCAGTGGGCTGCACAGCTGTGTTGAATGGGGACAGATTGGGAAAAGAGATAATTAATAGTCCAAACATTCAGAAATGCGTATCTCCTCTCTGGAGACAAAGAAGGATTTTTAAGATTTTTAGGGGCTGAAGCTGTAACTGTGTCTGATGCAAGAGTTTTATCATGGCTATTTTTGTTTTCTACGGGAATACAGTGAAGTTTCAAGCCTATTTTATGATTCAACCCTCAAGTCTAAATGGGAACATGGAGTGTTAGAAGTTGGGTTTTTATCCATAAACTTAGCAAGTTGGATCTGAAACTAAATTTCATCATACGTTACTCAGTATTACAGTAAATGGGCATGACACAAGAGATGAGTATCAGATGACAGACACGTACTGACAATGTGTTGAGTCGAAGGCACATGATGCAAACAGGGAGCTCAGCGATGGTGGCATGCTCTAAAGTACCATTCAAGAGCTGTAGGCCGCGGCATTGTGTTGAACTCTTCAACTGAAATAGCTTCTTTTGTTGTGTTTCAGGGATCAAAGAGTATTGAGGCTGATGGAGATGAAGATGAGGAGGCCGAGGAGGATGGCTTGATCCAGCCAGCTCAAGTGTTTGCACCAAAAAGTCTCATTCTCGTGTCCAGGCTGGATTATCCTGAAATATTCCGGGTATTAAAGCACCATATGATTAAATCTTGATCAGAAAATATTTTTCTGTGTTTTTCAGAAGGAATAGTCTGAATTTTTGTTAAATCAGTGCTTTGATCGCAGAAGCTTCTATGATGACCTAGAATCATAAGCACTGCTGATCTTTTCATTACACACTCAGTTGACCTGACTCACGGTCAGCCTTGATATTCATGTTAATAGGTTCTTATTCCTGTGGTGCTATTAGAATAAACTGTCACAGACTAATGTGTAATGCGTTATGTCTGACTTCTGTTTCACATTTTGTCTTTCCAGGGGTGCTTGGGTTTGGTCTACACAGTGTACATCGATAGTCTTAATTTCCCTTTGGAAAGTTTGGTGGCCAATCTCTTTACATTCCAGGTTCCCCTTGCTGGCGGATCCCAGGTAAGTCGTAACTGAGGCAAAGCAAACCAAAAGTACCACAGTCTGCAAGACATCTCCCTGTTCTGCTGCTGGCCTGTTCCTCACAGATCCAGACAAGACGAGGGCCAAGGAAAGGTTCATAGCAATCCATATTTCGACTGTGAGGCACTGATTGTTTGTGGAGGTGATTGCTGAGGCTCAATGGTGCAGCTACTAAAATGATTTATGTTAGCTGTGCAGCCAATCAGGAATGTCCTGTTCAGATGGTGCCAGAGATTGTTGTCCAGCCACAGGCAGCAATTTTCTAATACATATTAGTCATTTTTTTCCATCATTTTACTCGGAGCAAAATACCTCAGCCTAGACGAGTGCAAAAGACAGCTGAGCTCTTAAACTGTGTTTATAAAATTTAGGGGAATATATTTAAAATGTCAGTGCATTAAGAGCCCTCATTACTTTGTATTTTCTTTGCTGCAGATTGATGGCCAAATGTCAGAAGGTTAGGCTATAAATGCAGCGCATCAGGCAAGAGATTACTTACACCTTAAAAATAAAAAAACAAGTGCCAAAATGTGTCTCAGTCATATTGGAAAATTACTGTATGCTTGCCACTGTGATGAAATCCTCATCAAATCCAAAATCCAAGTCCAGAATCAGATTTTGTTTTAAATGACGGCTAATGTGACGTAAGAGGAAAGAATTTGTGCTGTTCCCCAGCAAGACACCACTTCAAAACCCCCAAGTCCCCAAATCTGCCTTCAGGCAGAATCTCAGCAGTGGAACAGACCTATTTCTCAAAACAGCACCTAGTTAAAGTTACAAGTATGTCAGGAATTGTATGAATGGAGAACCTGTGACACCTTTGATTTTTCACTTCACTGAAGAACTTTTTCCATCCTAAAGGTCTCAAATACTTTTCACATCCCAGTACCCCAATAATCTGAGTAACAGACCTTTATATCCAAAGCTGTTGCCTCCCCAATTTGGATCTTTTTAATCTGTGATATTTCTGCAGCTCTATCAGTTATATTTTGGCAAACATAATTGAGGTTTGCTTTGCTCTTAACTTTCAAATGGCCCTGTAGCTGTAGCACCTGTGTAGAACTGTCTTCTTTATTTGATGCAGCCACAGTACACTGGGCTATAAATTTAATGGATGACTGTTGCATTACTCCTTGGCCCTGTAGACACGATGGCCGTAGAAATTTTCCATGACTGTGTTTTGACCTTTGCTGCTTTTGTTTGTCTTTACAGAAGCTGTTTAGCCTGGGAGCAGGAGACCGTCAGCTCATCCAGACTCCTTTGAACGACACATTACCTGTCACATGCAAAAGTGTTGCTCTGCTCTTCCAGCAGCTGGGTGGGTCCATGCACTTTGATAACTACTAACTAGCAGTCTAGTCAGAAGAAAGGAAGAGACTTAATGAGTCAGACAGTGACTTGTTTATGACTCTGCGTGGTGTCATTTATTTGTTATTAACATCCTGCCACAGAGTTTATTGAATCAACTCTAGTTTCCTGCAGCTTGTCACGTTTATAAGAAGATCCCATTTAGGTGTTACGACATTTTGGATTGTTGCTTGTTATAATCTGACAGCAGGCACTTATTTGTGACACTTGTCTTAATCATATTACTGGCTTTATTCATCATTCAACATGTAACATAGTTTACATTCATTCACTCCTTATCCTTATCAGATTTTTAGAGGCTTAGTTCGACTTTGCTAATCACATGGTGGTAAACTACAGCACTGCAGGACTTTTTCGATCAGGAGACTTTTGCAATGAAGCTTTAAGAACTTGGATTAATTCTGCACTAAATGTGCCTGAAGCAAGATTATGGTGGTTTTCGCTTGGTCCCATCAGTGTTTCTGTAATCATTCTGAGCATGTGATGAAGATTTGATGCAGTCTTCTGGTTTGGTCCAGTTTGCACAGGCGATACGTGCTCTGCTAAAGATACAATATGTCTGACTCACCATGACTCATACATACAAGGAGAAGTTCAACTGTGTTAAGGAAGTGTAGCCTTAGCCTTTGACAATGGTACTTGGAAGAAATCTGAACTAAACTATTGTACATTATATTTTAGATTTTCAAGTCACCAGAAAAGAATCAGGGCTTAGTTCACTTTTTGCAACTCTAGACGTACATCTGTTAATGCTGAGAGTGAAATTAAATATTGTTCACCTGAAATTTGACTTGTAGTGGAAAATTGGCTCTCATTTAGCCTCATTTGATTAGAAGAATGTGCTTCAAAACAGAGTGGATTTTATTTCCTGAGTGCATTCACACCATCATCTGTTTGTTTGGACAAAGTGGTGAATGTGCACATGGGGGGTACTTGCACGATACACATGTGATCAGGGTTATGTGGGAGTCGTGCATTCATAGCCGATCTGGATAAAACAAAACAGTCTTGATATAATACCCAGCCATGGCCTGTAAGTCTTCATAAGCCTGTTTGCATTCATCAGTACAGTACAATATGTACTGCTGTTCATGGCAACAGGACCGCAATTAATGTGTGTTGGAATATTTGACACTGTTAAAATGATATAACTATTCAAGTCATGCAAGAAGTATAAAGTCCTGTGAATCACAGTCAAGTTAGACGAGGAAATATATACCATTGTGTCGTGTCTAAATACCAAATATAAGGCTATTGCCAGATGATGGTTGACTTGGCTTTGTGTCAGGACTGGAAGCAAGGGGAAACCTGAGTCCTAAAACAAACTTTTTACACTTGTACTGTATACAGATTAATGAACAAGCTATAACATACCACTCACTTCACTTCAGATGCACTAGTAGACAGATTTTTTTTTTAACAGAGCCAGGCCAGCTGTTTCCCAATGTTTCCAGGATAAGCTGCACTACTATTGTGTACAAGTGCATCTATTCCTTAACAGTGATTGCAATACTTTCTGTTTAATACATTCTGCAGAGGGTTAATGTACAGTAGGACCATAGATATGTATTGGCTCTGTCTCTTATCATACAAGGACAAGAGTGTGCAATTATCTGTAATATTTGGCTTTGTCCTTAACCCCACTTTGATTAACCCATTGTATAATATTTGTTTTAATTTGTGTACTAGGTCAAATATATGCAGGCCTAATTGAGTGAAAGAGTGAAAGTGACTTACAGTTAGACTTTGGCTGAGTTAATCATTCTTCAGCCCTTAAAACTGACTTCTCTGCCTGCTGACAGGAAGGTAAACATCACAAGTCAGCTGATCAGTTACACGTGAGCATAGAGAACAAGTGCATCCTTTCCACTTATTAGGTCACCCTCATGTCCATATGAGTTATAGCTAGTAGCTGTACAGGCAGGCAGCTTGGTGTACAGGTCGCCCGAGTCACCAGAGAGGAATGTGTGTTAAACATGTCACTCTACACAGGAAGTACATCCCTCCCGGAGCAAGATAAAACCGGTCATCAACAGCCCTGTTGTTTGTTGTTTGTTGCCTTTGTCTCTTTTTTTGTCCGGGGATGTTGCTGTCGCTTCTTATTTAGGGCTCGGAAATGTGTCGCTGTTTCCATGAGATAAGTAAACACCTGAATCTGAGGTATGATCATGAAACCAGAGGTATAGTCTTAATAGAAAGAAATGCTGCCAAAATAACATTTCAGAGCAAAAAGATGAAATAACCTAAGTTATTTGGTTTGAAAAGCCTGTTTGTCTTCAAAACTCTGTCTTTTGTTGACGCTTGTGTTGAGTTTCCTGTTTATCACTGAAGTGCTCCACAAAGGCAGCCAAACATCCAGACTCAGCGCCCCCAGTGGCGCTGATACATGTCTGCCAGGGTTCCTCTCTTTATCACTACAATGTGTGATGAATTGGTCTGTCAGTTGCTTGATAGGAAACAATAACAGGAACTGTATACTTGGAAATCTTCCTGATTGTCACACTGGTATTTGAAATATTATTTATATCGTATGAAACTGTGTCATTTCCTTTTGTTTTTCAGACATGGCTGTTTCTATAGATTCATACTGAATATAAAACGTCCCATTTGCTTGTGGAAATTTGTAGCCAGCAGGTTTCATAGCTTATAGAAGCAATGGACAGCTTGCAGATTATGTGCAGTGACTCTAACTATTATTGCAGCTGTGTTGATTGACTCCTCAGCTCTCTTATTTTAGATTAAACCTTTGGCCGTTAAAATTGTGAGTGCTACGCCAAAGTAACTGTGATCTACACATACATTAAAACTGAACTCTGAACAATGTTGCGAGAGCAAAAGTAATTTTACAGCAATTTCCTTAAATATATAAACTTTTCACTCATCATTTCTTTCATATTGCTCTCGCTCAGGGTGTACTCACTGTTCCTGCCTTCATATATTTTCCCCACACAAAGTCTGTGCAAAGGTCACTTACCAAAGACAAAGACACACTGCAGAGGTATAACTTGGATAGGAAGTTTATTTAATAAACTGGATAAAGCTGCAGTAGCTTGTTGAGACAATGTGATACTCTCTGACATAAAGTGAAAAGCTGCCAAAGTAGTGTCAGGCCTCTTCCTCGCCTTTTGCTGCTGCATTAGACTCCAGCATCTTCAAAGTGAGACTAGGACACCAATAAACAACCATTTCCATCCACTAGTTTCACAACAACGTTCTATATTAAGAATGGTATGGCTGATTTACATAACATATCGTATGTTTTGAATTGCAGTAATCAATCTTGAAGCTATTACGGATACGAACAGAGCTCCCAAATGAATATTGTGTGCTCTAATATGTGTCCACAAATAGGCGTTAATGTTTGATAAACGATCTGGCACAATGTGGCAGTCACATGCCAACAAATACGTCATTCATTTTGTTTCCTGTTGTTTTCTCCCTCCAGGGATCCAAAATGTTCTAAGCCTGTTTTGTGCGGTTCTGACAGAACACAAGGTTTTGTTCCACTCCACCAGTTACCAGAGGCTGGGAGAGGCGTGTCGCGCCCTGGAAGCACTCATGTTTCCCCTTAAATACAGGTGAGTGCGTTTGACCCCCAGAGACCGGACAGATTCTCATGAGACTTTCCATTTAACGCCTTTGGTGGTGTCATGATTTCGATAGCTTGTGATTCAACTGATGATTAACTTTTCTAATCCTATTCAGTCCTAGAAACAGGTATATCTTCTTGATAGGATTACAACATTTGACCTTGTTTCACCTTGTATATTTAGTAACTTCAAAGTTTTCCACTCAGCAGCATCTTTCACACGTCTTGTGGTTGACTTTGTTCCCTTTTTAGAATAAATGCATGCATTACTTACTGTTTCTTGTGAAACAGACTCTTGAGGGACTTTTTGGGTGGGTCTTTTGAAGTTAGTCTCTGTAGTATAACCTTCTTAGAAATTACCGCATGACTGCATTAAACGCGAAAAAAGTGGACAAAAGTTAACATTTAAGACAACAGGTCTTTTTCACAGCAGACCTTTTGGCCTGTCCTTGCAGGAAAAGTACAGATGTTAGTTGTAACACTGACTGGTTCTGTTTTGTTCCATGAAAATGGTCTTTATCATCTTAATGACAACACACATGAGATATTCGGTGTGACTGTTGATTAGGACTGTAGCTTTTATATGAAGGCTGAAGAATGTAGCCTTGTCTGAAGGAAAACAATAAGATGAAATCTGATGGAATTAGAGCTTTACTGCCAAGCTAGATAAAATGCATTGACCCATTCACACTAACCAGAGGTGACAAACTCTTTATTTGTGCCCTCCAGTATTCCAATATCATCTAACTTCAACCCTGCACTTAATGGGCAATCCATTCTTCCTCCTAAACAGTCTCTCTCATTTTCTTCATGTACCGTTACATCACAAGCAAACATTAAATAATAAAAGAAGAAGAAGAAGAAGAAGAAGAAGAAGCCCTACATACACTAGGCTCACGGTCTGGTATCACAGGAGGGCAATATAACAATCTAAATATCATCACTTAAAGGCTGTACACATTTATGAGATTATCTGATTGTTGTAGTGAAATGAACTCTTTACCTGCCTTCACCTGGCAATTATTCCCTTATTCTCTTTTTTCAATTTGCCATGCATACATAGTCTGTGTCACTCTATCATCATGTTGTCACATCAGTACTGAAGTAATTCTAGTTTTAACTGTGTATGTTTTTGGTAGAAAATGATGTACAAATTTACAAAACTTGTAAATGATATTGCAACATTTCGGAACACCCTGTGTGTACCACGCACATGTTCTGTCTTTATCTGCTCACTTATCTTGTGTGTTCACTTTTGAGTTTCACTTTCATAATAATGTATACTTGCATGTCCACTTTATTTTAGTCTCAGTCACACGCTCATTTCTTTCTTCCTTATCTTTCTTCCTGGTCGTATTATTATATTTTGTGTATTGTAATCGCTGTTAATGTCCTCTTATGTGTTTAGTTACCCATACATCCCTATCCTGCCTTCGCGGCTGTTGGAGGTGTTGAGCTCGCCCACTCCCTTCATCATCGGAGTGCACTCCATGTTTCAGAGTGAAATCCAGGATCTGGTGAGTGCAGATGTGATGCAGGCAATCAATCGCTCCTATTTGCATGCAGAGCTCCAAGATCAAAAATCATTGAATGCTTTCAGACACCTGTGAATCATTAATAAATATTTGAGTCTTTTAGAGTTTATTTTGATGTTTAAACGTGATGATGCATTCTGACATTTTAGGATTTGACCGGGAAAGTTTTAACACTTGAAGATTAAGTAACTTGCCCTGTAACAAGATATTTATTTAGCTGGTTTCGACTGAGCCACGTCAGACATGCGTGTTGTACTCCCTACAGCTGCAATCAGACCACTTGACTGGTCAGCGTTTTCTTTGTGTTCACCAGTTGGATGTTATTATCGCTGACCTGGATGGAGGAACAATAAAGATTCCTGAGTGTATCCACTTGTCCCTGCTCCCTGAACCTGTGTTACACCAAACACAGACGGCCCTGTCTCTGGTAAGCACAAACACACATGCACACACACACACGCTGGATTATTTAAGTAATGACAATATGATGACATTTGAAGTGAGAAAGAAAAAATGAAACACCAAATAGAGAAATCACAAGCATGTCCTTGTTTAGCATCTGTATACATGTCTGTCAGTCTGTCTTTCACACAGATAAACACACATAAGGTATTTATTTAGCGACTCTTGCTTGCACTGAAACTTGCTCAATAACTGCTTGTTAAATTGCTGTTCTTTCTTTTAAATCATGTGAGACCTTTCATGGTATGCTTCTTCATCTGTTTACTCATCGTGCATGAGGAATGTGTGATGTTGACGTTGGATATAAATGTATTCTTCATAGGTTTTGCACCCCGATCTGGAGATAGCAGACAATGCTTTCCCCCCGCCTCGCACTGCACCCTCCAATCTCAAATTGTTGGTAAGTCAGCCTCACTATCACATGTCTTCCATTCATTCATGATCCTCAGGGTAAGGAGTGATGTTCTCCCACATGAGGAGGACATAATTGCCCTCCTCAGACAGTCTCTTATCACTAAAAGTTTAGTGTTAGAGAAAGGGCACTAACTAACGGTAACCCATTACCCTCAAGACAGATAACGTGCGTTGTGTAATTAACTTATCAGCCTGCATTAGTGGCATAACTGAATGAATCATGTTGGTGTTGGTGTGTGTTCCAGGACAAGGAGGTGAGGGCCGTCTTTCTCAGGCTGTTTGCACAACTCTTTCAGGGCTACAGGTCTTGCCTGCAGCTCATCCGCATCCATTCTGAACCTGTTATTCACTTTCACAAGGTAAGACAACCACATAATGGAATTTCCAGTGTTGAAAGTGAAATTTTGCAAAAACCCTATTTTCCAGTCCGTGACCTTAGATCAAACTTCTTCAAGCAATTGCTCCTCAGCAAAGACATTGTTCTTTTTAATCTGCAGAGAATGTTTTTAGATGTTCGTGTGTGCATGCGTGTTGTTTTAAATGTGTTGTAGAGGATCCATGACTCTTCTGTGATGCTATCCTTTTGTTTATGCAAGCTCCGGACACAGTCCCGTAACCTTGGGCAAAGCCCGGCAATGAGCCATATGAAACGTATTAGGTTTACATTTTTGTTTTGTGCCGGGGATTTTGTTTGTTCGTGTCTGTGGTGTCTCCGTGGTAACCCCTTAGCACATCATCCTCAAAGTACCCCACATGGATCACATTATAAACAAACGCTCTGCTTATTCGCCTGGAATCGCTGAGTGGAGAAGGCTTGAGTGAACTGTGTTTTATCTGTTCTACCCACAAGCACAAATAGTTATGCGTAAAGTAAATTAAATTCATTTGCATCTAGTCATTTATAACTAGATTTATCCCTCCTTTAGTACACGCTGGAGAAGTTATCCATGATTCAACAATAAAAGATCCTAGTTTCCGGCAATGTTGCAGATTTTAGTTTTTTGGACGAGTTTCTAATCTTATTCTAAAAATGGCTATGACCACTACGCTTGTGTTTCAGTCTGCCGTATGTCCATATGAAGAAGATTACATTGCTCCCATCTGTGTGGGGTTGTAACTGCTCTAATTCTGACATTATCCAGACTGCCTTCCTGGGCCAGCGAGGCCTCATTGAGAATGATTTTCTGACCAAGGTTTTGGATGGCATGGCCTTCGCTGGCTTTGTCTCAGAGAGAGGTCCGCCTTACCGAGCCTGCGATCTCTTTGATGAGGTACTGTACCATGATACTCCACTTAAAGCTGAACTTACCCTTCACTTTATAGCAATAAATGGAGAACTTTATACGCTAATTTGATGATACTCAATCTTTTTAAATAAACTCATTATCAGTAATGACTGATTGCACTGCAGAAACACTGTCCATCAGAATGTATTCAACTAGATGATTTTACCCCTTTACAGTCAGTAATACTGTTTTGTTGTGTTTTTTCTTGTGTGTGTGTGTGTGTGTGTGCTTGTTGGTTGTGTGTTTTGTAGCTGGTGGCCTTAGACATTGACAGCTTTAAGGAAGAGGAGGTCAGCCCTGCCAAGCTGCAGAAACACATCAGGGAACTCTCTGAGCAGCTATATAGAAATGTAAGACGTTAATTAGCATTAACATTCCCAACACACAACCTGCTGTATGTTCACTGTATATACAGCTTTGTATTCTATTAAAGCAACATTTGGAGTGCAATACAACAGTTGTAAATAGGTCAGTAGCAGCAACATGATTTAAAATGAGAGTGTGTGTTCTGCAGGAAAACCCAAACCCACACATGGCGTTCCAGAAAGTGCCTCGGCCGTCAGAGGGATCCCACCTGCGGGTGCACCAGGTACCTTTCCCCCTACTACATGACGAAAAGGTGGAGAAGATGGTGCAGGAGGGGATAGCAAAACACAGCACTGCACCACCATCTGCAAGACCTGAGAGGAAGTGTGTTGTACCTGCCGGACCACCCGTCGGTATGGCTGATTTTAAACTGTTGTAATGTACAATATATACTGCTGTGATGATGTGAACGTTCACTAAAGTCTTTACATACCTGCAGGGTTTTGCTCCCACAGTGACAAATTTAACATAATGGGTTAAATCAATAAAATATGTCTTGTCATGTAAAAATTCTCTGTAGTTTTACCCTGCAATGACTCAGCGTCTCTTTGTTGTATTTCAGTGTCCATTATGGGAAAGAGTGGCTCCGTGTTTAACAGTGCTCGCAGGCTGGAGGTTGTGCGGAGCTGCATTTCCTTCATTTTTGACAATAAGACCTTGGAGACTGAAAAGGTGATGCCTAATGTCTTTCACCAGGGGAGCTAATTCAGCTCATTCAGATGAGGCATCTGCCCTTTGTGTTGCACCCATCCAGCAGGCTGTAGATCTCTCCTCACCTTCCTTCTCCCAGCTGGCACACAGACAGTCAGACACAGAAATAGATAGATCTTGTAATCAAACACTCGATGAATCCATGCTGATATCTTCAACCTTTTTAAAGCAATACTTTTTTGTTTCAGCACAGAGGTTGATCAGTTCCTGTCTCTTGTGTTTGCCTGCACAAACATCCACACTACACAAGATGTCTGCTCAAATTTTCCTTTGTTGCGGCCCCATGCTTGTGAGGTCATAGGTGAACATTCTGCCCAGTATCCGTCCAATGTGTTTCATATGGGATGGTTGCCAGTTGCTTTATGTATCCCAATGGCTTCATATAAGAGTTATATAAGCCAAGCATCTGCATCTCTGTGCAAATGTAAGAATGCACAGCTTGCATCCTCTGAACCCCCCGTGAGCCTGTAAATCTTTTGCTGCCAAATGGTCAGCGTGAAGATGTACTGCATGTCGATGGAAGTGTTGTGTTGGTACAAAGGCTATGAATGGATAACAAAATAAAGTTACTACTCTTCATCTCATTCATAAATTGTCGATCATGTCAGTTACTTTATTAGTATTATTAGGTTTAAGTATTTTTTTCCTCTTTGTTCACCTTTCTCTTGACAGACGCTGCCGGCTGCTTTACGTGCACTGAAAGGCAAAGCAGCCCGCCACTGTCTGACTGAGGAACTGAGTCTTCACGTTCAGCAGAACCGCGCCATAATGGACCACCAACAGTTTGACTATATAATTCGTATGATGAACTGCGCCCTCCAGGTAAGTCATATAGCAGATGTGTACTGATGGGAAACATGCACTCCTCCATGCAGCCGTGGATTACCAGCAAAATTACCAAATATTCACTGATTACAGCTTCTTTAATATGAACGTTGGCTGCTCTCCACTGTTCTATATCACTGTAGATTTATCAGTTTTGGGTTTTGAAATGTTCAAACCAGAAAATCTGTTTAAACATGTCATCTTTTCTGGCCCATGAAATTAATGAATGGTAAACAAAGAAAGATCTACACACGACCAAGTGGTTTTCATCAGAAATTACTGTGAAAGAAAAATGTAGGCAGAAAACTACATCTCCACTACAGTCTGTTTCTGCCCCCATACATAATGCAGCATTGAGTGAAATTACGTTACGCATCAGTACCTAAAATAATATAAAGTAAGTAGTCAACAAAATTACGTCTTTGCTTTTGCTGTTAGATATGATTGGTTTTATTATTTTGATTATATTCTGTTGTAGTCCAGTGCTTGCCCAAACTGCCTAATGTGTTATTCTTACGTTGGCAATAGAATAGACTATGAATAATGCTGAATGTTAAATTCAATCAAATGTCGAGGATTTCACAGTAAACGTCAGCAGATGTCTCTTATAGTAGGCCTGCTTAACACCTCTGACTAAAACTGATCTTCAGAGTTTTCTGAATCAATCACAAGTGAGAAAAAATATTTACATCTAAACCTGACCCTTGAGCAAAAGCAATGTACGTGTGACAGCAGTACACATATATAACATATAAAAGACAAGTTTTTCCTTTTTAACATCTTTTTCCCTATTCTCAAGTTTGTCTCTGTTTAGTCTATTAGCATTTTGTAACATCTCGATGCTGCTGCTATATTTGTTTCTTCCCGGTACCCTTATGCCGCGGCTACTTGTCAAAGTGAGTAAGTAATGTGTTTTTGTGCAGCTCATAAAGAGTCAGTGAGGCTTCACTCAGCCAGACCAGGCGGGTCTTTATTGGTAGTTCCTCAAGTTTTACTGCCTTGAATCAGCCCTTTACAGGGATTTTAATAATTTTAAGTAGTCCTCACAGAGTGCAGCTTTTATGGAGTGACTTTAGATTCCAGTCATTCTTTTCTCCCCAAATGATAGAAAGCCAATTAATCACACCATGTGGCTGGGCCAGGGACTTGCAAGGTCATCTGATGTGTCATTTTCTCCACAATTGTGCAATGGGACAAAATCATGCCAAGTGCAGCATTGATGACTTAGCTATTGATTTCTTATTTGTCTTTCCATGCATGCACAAAGACCTGAAAAGAAAGTCTTGTTGCATAATCCTTTTCTATGCTGCAAAATGTTTTATATATTTATATACATAATGATGAACGCTGTGCTGCTTTGACAGGAGTTTGTAGTGATGTGCATTTGTTAAAAAAGCCATAGCAAGTGTAGGTGTCTTAACAATAGCACCATCTCTTCTTCATCACCTTTTTAATCAACACGTGAATTAGTTCACATCTAAACTCTCACAAAGCTGCATACTGTTTCGATCCCATTGCTGTGTACACAGGTGACTACTAGTGCTTCTTTTTTGTGTGTTGAAATGAGATCCTGATGTGTTAGCTTTTGTTGGAACAGACGGGTGATACATTTTTCAAAAAGTTGTTCCAAAGCTGGACGTGAGATGAGTTTTAACATGAAATGGTGGACAATGCGAAGCATGATTCTAGTCGTAACTCTGCAGTCCTCATTTAGTCAAGATTCCATAAAACAGATAATTGTCATGTGCATCTGGAAAAATGGATCTGTTCCTTATCTGCCCTTTACAAGAACCACTAAGAGATCTTCTTTACTACAAACATACAAAAATTTCTACAATATATAATTTATGTTATTACCATAGACTTATATCTGATTGAGTTTTACTGGCCGATTTGACTCATTTCATTGCCTCTGACATGCTGCTGAAAAGCCAGTGATCCACAGCCACACGAGGAAAAAAGGCATAATTTTACACATGCAGAAGAGATTTGATGTTGAGTGCACTTTTGCAAAACTGCAACATGGTATAGGATATATTCAGCCAGGCAGCTTCAGGCAGCTTGTTTTTCATTTTAGATTTTACAGTGCATTGTTTGTCACTTCTTCTCTTACTTCGAGATGGGCGCCAGGCATTTGTTCCTGGCTTTCATTTCATGGTCTCAGCTACATTGTGTGAGGGATTTGTCTTAGATGATCTGTGAAAGGAAATTTCTGGGCTAGTAATTACTTTCATATTCTGCACTCTGCCCTTTCTTTCAACGCAACGCCAAAGTGACCTATACTGTAAAGGATTTCAAGCATATATATATCTTAATGTGACACATTGATATGCAGTGACATCATTATGAGGCCACTTGCAACATTATCCGTTTAACGGTCAACTTGAGGCTAAGTGACAGCTCTGTTGCCTGCTTGCAATCAGTCTTTTCCTTGGAAAGGTCCGTAGGGGAGCACAGGAAGCGGTATGTAATACAAAGTGTACGGTAAGTCAGAGGTTAGGGCATTAAAATCATTTGTGTTGTACCTCGTCCACACATGCATTTGTTTTTCCTTATTTACATTTTTGTTGTAATACATCAAAAATGTTGATAACATCCTCTGGAATGAACTGATGCCCGGAAAAGTTTACAGTGATGCATTTTTCCTGTTTAAACATGTGTTGTAATCCTTATCTGTGCCGTGTGTGTCCCATGAATCACGCACAGTAACGACCCTCATTACCGTCTTTGAGTTAATTGCACATTTATTTGCTTGTGCGTGGCCAGTGCTCAAACTTTTAGAAGTCAACGTTGCGCAAGCCATGTGGGGGAATGAGTCCTGCTGTGGATGTATCCTGGCATCCCAACCATTTCCTGTCAGATAGGATTATGAGCCCTCTGTGCTCTGCTCTCTCATGGCCCAGGGCCTCACGATGGTGCTCAGAAACACACTCTGAATGGCAGTTTACTGTGAGAGGGGATTAGTGCAGGAGCTCCATGGAAAGCGGCCGCAACGGCATGGAGTCCATGAGTTCCGCATGATCATGAGCTTGACCATCTGATGAGCAAGAACACACGTTACATGCAGATGTTGTTGAAAATGTGAGGTACGAGGGAAGTACTTTATCCGACGGTCCTGTCTGGATCGCAGACTGCTGACGAACTGGAGTGTCTGCCAACTAAGTCTGTACCCTACGTTCCCCACATGGAGCCCAAAGGCCACTTGCTGTGCTTTAATCACATGAACATCTCCTATAATAGTGCATAGATGACTTCATTACATCTTAACATTAGATCATAAATTAGTCTCTTGCTGTGAGAACATGGCCCCCGTCTGCCTTCATGGCCTTGATGTACTGCCCTGCGTGATATGGTCACTGGGAATCTGCACTGGGTATCATTCCCATGTTCAGATAGCTATTTCTCTTGCATGTCCACCACTGTGGCCAGGTAAACATCTGTGTTCATCAGAGTTTTAATGCTTTCGCTATTCAATCTCTGTTTCTAGCTCATCAGAGATCAACTATGTGGTGTATTCCTCTTTTTGTTCGTGATTCATGTGATTCAATTAACAGTAAAAAGCCTCTGAGTTAAGAATGTCTTGTATGTCTGAAGCAAAAGTGTCGTAAAAGTATGTCATAAGTGTCAGTTCTTTTCATGGGTTTCCTGGAAAGTTCTAACGTCTCTGGAACACACAGGAAGCTGCTGTTTGTTCACCACATCCAGCATTTCTGTCACATGCTCACACCCCTTGTTTTTTGCTCTCTGTATACGTGTCCGAGACAGAATAGCTGTGTTAGTCATCATAGCTATCATAGCTCCTGCAGCTTTATGGGGGGAAAATTGTGAGACATAGAGTAGATAATAGGAGGAAAGGAAGACAGCAGGGTGTCCTTGAAAACAGAAATGGAGGGATGCACAACACCACCCCCCATTCTTGAAATTCCATTGCTGCTATTTCTTAGGTTTCAATATTCATTCAGTCTCGTCTCAGACCGACCATAGAGTTCACTGCTTATCTGTTCACTTTGTTATTTTGAGCTGTCACTTGGCCTCTCTGTCTACTTCCAGGAGATTAAGGCGAAAGGTCATAGGAGATAATAAGTGCGACAAAGTAAACCGGACAATACTTTATATCAGAAATGACATGTTGAAGCAGCCTTTGGACCAGGCTTGTGACATTTTCTTCATCAGCAGCCTTTCATCACAAGATTCTGTTCTAAAGACCAAGTGATGCACATCTTGGCTCCAAACTCTTTTCGTTTGAATAACACACAGGCAGAAAAGGTGTGACTAATTAACATTAGTCACACTTTTTCTGCCTGTGCGTTTCCACTTTTTGTTCTGTTGCGACTGGATTCCATGAACACCAGTGACCTGCAGCATTGTTAACTACGCTGGTAAACAATGCTCTGGTGCCGCTCCAAGCTGGAACATTTTACCGCAGTCCAAATAACTGCAAAGAAAAACACTAGTGACAAGAAAAATAAAACAGAAACTATGTTGCTTAGTCAACAGGGGGCCAGTCTTTCATGTGTAGCTGTGGAACTGTTTTACATTTTTTCCCCTCTGTACATTCTTGTGTGTGTATGTGTGTGCCTGGGTGTGTGGCGGTGTGGGTATGTCGGGGAGGAATGGCGGTAACAGAGGCCCCCCATTACAGAACACTATCAGAAAGTGCAGCATTCTTCTCCCTATCTCTCCCGCCAAAATTAAAGACTGTGATAATATGTTGTATAGTTTTAGAAAAAACTTTGTCACTAATCTCAGATTTCTGTATGTGTGTATTTGCATTTTTGAACATGACATAAAAAGAGAGAGAAAATGGAATTTACACATTTTGCGTGTACGAGGTCCCATTGAGGGCTACGAGTTGCTGCATCAGGTCAGAAGCAGTGCTGTTATTTGGACATGGTCTTGAGTCAAGTTTCCTCCGGCCATTCTCATTTACAGAGTTCAACAAATAGATCCCAACAAAGCTTACCAGAGATAAGTACCAATTTCCTGTGAATTAAGTACTTAAGTCCAACTCACGTCCTTTTCTCTTATTCTCCTGTTCTCATCGTCCTCTGTGATCTCTGCAAAAAAAAAAGTTTTGTTTGGGCCCCTAAATCTCCTGCTTTAAGCCTCGTAATGTACTATTCATCTTAATACTATTCTCTTGAAAGCACTATTAAGGACCGCCCCTTGAACCTGAAACAATCCCAGATACAAAAGGAACTCTGGCATGGTGTGTAAATGTCAAAGAGAGAATGTTTTCAACTTATTCTTTGATTTTAAAAAACAAAATAAAATGTAGAATTGAATTTGCTTTCTGGCTAGTCGTGGCTTCTTGATAAATGGACGCAGCATTTTATGGTTAAAATGACAACGTTTCTTCAGTGAGACTTGTATGGCAATCTCGTTCAAGAATGTTAAACATAAAATTACCAATAAATTGAGGACTGGAGCGCTCTGACTATTGTGTCAAGGCAGAGATTATATAAGGCTATTGAAAGCATATGTCCCAATAAGTAGAGTGGTTTTGGCAGAACTTTGCTTTAGCATCACTCTGACATTCAACAGGACAGACTGTCTTTATGTAACAGGAAGTTGCGAATGCTGCCCAGATCCCATCTCTGCATTGTTAATATACAGCAGTGCAGCAGTCATGAGCTGAAAGACACAAAGGTACATCTTACATTTCAGAAAAGGCATCACAGTAACAAAATGGTTCTCCTGTAAAAAAAAAAAATCTCTTCTGCCAAATTTCTTGACCCAGTGTGTGTGACCTCTCTGTTGGAAACCTGCGCTTCAGTAAAAGAAGGTGTTCACAGAGCTCTGTAACATGTCTCCTACTGTGTTCTGCCCTGCTCTCACTTCTCCAATGTTTGTTTGACCCACAGGACTGTTCCAGCTCAGAGGAGTACACGGTGGCTGCTGCACTGCTGCCCCTGTCAACAGTCTTTTACAGGGTAAGGAAATCAGTTCAAAAGAAGGATTTGTGTGAGTTAATTTTAATGCTCCTGTTTCTCATATTTTTCATTATTATGCATACAAACCACTGCTGAGTCAAGTGTACATTGTCAATGTGGCGTGTAAAGGATCGTTTCAACCAAAAAACCCAAAACATATGTAAATATTTCTCATTTACCCTCAGTGGTTTCTAGTTATGCACATATTGACGTTTGAACTGCTGAAACCACTGTCGAGGTCAATGGATTCTTTTTCTGGGCTGCTCAAATTTCTGACAAATTTGTAAAAGTTCAGAAAATATATACTATGTCTTTCCCAGTTTCCCCAGTCCCAGTTGCTCAAGACAATTGTCAACAGACAAGAGTGAATTTATGGATATAAATAAAAGCAGCTACTGCCACCATACAAGCTTGTGTTCATGAACATGTTCGTCTTGTAGTCCATGTTCACAGTGGAAAATGTTTCATGGGGTTACAAGTTAATATTGTTTCCAGCAATGCATCTACATTTAATTGTTGACTACACAAAATGCAGTTGAATTAGTTCAGTATGTCGTCCAATATTAACTTCTTGTAGATATTTTAATATCAACCAGAACATCAAAAAAAAACAAAAAAAAAACTTATTTGTGGTAATATAGAAACAGTTTCAGCTGTGAAGTGTCCAGTGCAGTACATACCATGGTCTCAATTCTCAAAAGAAAATGTGCACATGTTCCAGTACCAGTCGGGCGCACTGTGCAGAAGGTATGGAATAGTCAGAGGCAGAGCAGCTTTCTGAACCTTTGACCTTTGCAGATCACTGAGCATGTACAGGCACAGATCAGCATGTTAAAAGTTCCATAGTAAAGCCAAAGCCTTTGGTTTTCAAACCACATTATCAGCACAGGGTAGCTGAATTATTCACAACTATGTCCCCGCAGCATGCTCGTTGCTATGGGGACAGACACAACTGTCCGCTGTTGGCTTTTTGTCAGGTACCAGTGCCATACCCACGATGGGCTGGCTTGGGACCTGGCCTGCTCTCTACCCCCACATGACTCATCCAGTTCACATGCCACAGGCTGATGTAACTTGGACAAGTCTTTATGTGTTGTTTTTCTTGTTTCTCTTCAGGGCCACCAGTATTGAAAATTAATCTATAATGTCAGTGTTTCTTAGCTTAGTGCATGCTTCTTAAGCCATGTAACAAAACATACCACTACAAAGGATTTATGTTTCTTAAGAGTATCCATTAACTAGTCACAGTTATTACACAGCAGAGTGGTATTTAAAGCTATTTAAAGTTAGAAGATTATAAATGATTTCTTGTCTGGCACTGACAGCTAATTAGAACAAAGAATAATTTGAGAATGCAGCAGATTTTTCCTTGTTATTTACACATGATTGGAACTGGTGACAAGCTTATGCTCTGCCTCACCCAAAGGGTGAAAAGTAAAGTGAGGTCAAGCGGGAATCTGCCAAAAGGATTCTGTAATCTCTGGTTTAGTGGCGAGAGGATCATGCAGAGAAAATGTGAGAAAAACAAAAGCTTGGTAATGGAGGATCCCAGCAGCTGTCATCATGGGTGTGGAATGAAAGGCATACATGATTCTGATATCCCACAATTGATCCATCATACCGTGTTGTTTCTGGACGTGTCTAATCAACTTTATTTGCTTTCATTTGCAAAATGCAGCCTTAGAGGTTTGGTAACATAAAGGGGATGACTTGATTTAGCAAAGAACAGTATGTGCTCTGACACTGCAGCATACATAACATGACAAGTAAAGATTTGTTTCTAGAAGCATTCAAAAATTTCAGAATACACCATCTCATCTTTCAGAGGGCCCTCACCATACTCCATCAACTCTATATTAACATGCAACTTACATAACGACCTCTGAGAGACTGCCAGCATTGAGTTGCATATACGTTGCAGTATGTGTTCTACAAACAGTTGTGAATACTTAAAGTGAATGATTAACCAGTCCTTGGAGCTGACCAGACAAGACTATGAAAGTCAGTGAAAAGAATGTGAGAGGAACTGAGTCACACAGTTATTGTTGACATTGTAAAAACCCATCCTCACTAACTGTTTGGTGGTTTACAGTGCTACATGCACATGCTTTGTTGTGTACTACTTTAAAAGGTGGTTTGATTTGGTGCTGCAGTGCCATTGTTCCATTGTGTAGGGAAGGCTCTGATGCTTGGAAATACCACCAGGAAACTTATTTGAAAGTCCAAAGGCTGTTTTTACTGTGTATCAAATCATTGACACACTTAACAGCATGTTAACATTAATCTTGAACCAGTCTCAAGAGCAGAGCAGAGTCTTTACTCTTTGATTTTTCTCCACTTTTTTATGTTTGACAACTTTTCAATATAAATAAATTTGAGAATAAATTTGTTTTTGATATTCTCTGGTTGAGTCAGAGGTGGCTAAATCATTTAAACATTTGAATCGGCTGTGCATATTTTGCACTTAATGCAAAGATTCATCATGAGAAATTAGTTTTTGTTTTTGCTTTTTCGACTGCTATTGCATGCATCCATTGCAACATCGGACAAATCTTTCTCTGTTGAGGCACTTAAAAGCCTGGAAGCTCAAGTTCAGAAGTCAGACATGTCATGTCCCTGTTTGGTATTCTTGGCCAGACTTTGGCAAGCTCACACTGCGTTCATGCTTACAGTGGTACTCTCCCCATGGTCCTCAAGTCTCCAGGTTGGGGAACGTGGGAAGATCCCTCGCATTGCAACTGTCTGCTCCCAGAATCTGCTGGATGGAGACAGACAGTGTTTAGTTTTGTTGTTGGCCATATTATGACAACTGAACAGCTTATGCTATTGACCCACATCCTATGTTCAGTTGTTTTTTTTTCCCATCAGCTTGACCCTTTTTGAATGTAGTGCTCAAACTAAAGTACTTATGGAACAGTGTTTGATGGATGTTGGTTCATATTTCAGATAGAAGGAAGGTACAACTGATTTGCAAAATATCTTTTGGCCTAGTTCATGCATGGATGGTGTCACTTGGCCTGTGTAGGTGAAGTTTATCTAAATGCTGCACAGTGGCTCTTTGTTAGAGGCGAGGTTTTACATTCATTCCCTAATCTGTGGACAGTTCCTCTGGCTGCATCCATTATCTTGTGAGGGGTGGGTTTATCAGGGGATGAACAGGTGTCAATGACGTCTGGTTCTGCTGTTATTCTGCCCTTTGGAGTCCCACTTGATAGTTCTTCTTAGATTTGAATGTGTCACCAGAATACGGATCTGCCCGGGCCAAGAACAAAGGTTGGGTGCAACAGCAACAGAAAAACTCAAACGCTGTTCTGGATGACTTGCACAACAAGAACACTTGACTGTTTGCATTCTTTCAGCCATAGTTTATGCATGGGGGGGGATTTGGCAGCCCGCTCTGTCAAACCACTTTGCACCATGTCCTTGCGAAGAAAATGACGTACTGCGTGACCCTTGTGTATCTCAGAAATGTCCATCTCTTGACTTACCGTATCTGTGTTTACTTTGTTTTGGAACATTTATGTTACTCGTACATTGTGTTTTTACACAGTTATGGCCTATGGATTCCATGATGGCTTTGTTTATTTCAACATGTTCTGCTCTGTTTGTTTTTTACGTGACTGGATTCTATAAATACATTGTTCGAACTGAATAGACATTTTCTTTTTTTTCATGGTTTCAGGATGCAAGTAGTTTTTGTCAAAATACACTGACTCATGTAACACTGCAAAAATTAGAAGATGGATTGTTTACAGGTCAGGCATGCGTTCCCACAGTGGAAAAAATATGTTTTTGTATCTACGATTCAGGAATGCTACGAATTCTTCAGAAACACTTGTAAATAATGTTGCTGCCCTAAGGCTGGTGACATCAGATAGAGCAGTCTCCACTCAGTCCGTGCATACAAGTACACACTCCCCTCAGTGACAACATGCACACTTGACATGTGTGATGCTGTAAGGCTGATGTTTGGAGGCCGCAATCAATCACACTGTGAACCTTGGGATCTTGTCCCAGAGTTCAAAACAAGATGCCAGATCCCGATAGCCTCTTTCCTTCGACCTGGACACAGTATTTTCTCCTTTCTGTCTCGCCTTGTGGTCTTTCTGCTTGTTTTTCATCCTCTCTCCATCAACCCAACATTCCTCCTCTGCACTAATCACACAGCCAGATGGGTCTGATAGTGGTATACTCCCTCCTTCGCTTTCATCTTCACTTCCTACTTTCCTTTCCTCCTCCCCTTTTCTTCTCCTTTCTCCTCTCCTTCCCTGTCCTCCTCCTTGCCCATCCGTCTTGTGGGTGTCTCTGCAAGCTACGTGTATTATCATATTAAGAAGAGATGACCTCGGTCAAAATGACCTGCACATATCTGACAAGTTCTGAAAGAACAGCCAAGCTGAGGATAGACTGATCACTCACACATCCACCCCCTACACAAACAAACACACACACCCACACAACATCTGCTGCAAGACGCATAACACACTCCAGTGACAGAGACGTCTAACAGTACTATCCAGAGGGTTTCACTTCTTCTTATTGTGTTTGTTACTATTTATGGCCATGTTTCATGCAGCTCCATCTTTAACCTCTACAGTCGTTCTAGAGGCTGTGTTTTCCACAGTCTATAAGTCTGTTGGCTTGAACAGTGCCAAGGTTTGTCATATTATAGCTTCTCTTCAAAGCATTTATAGCCACAGCAGATTTGTTCTTTCATCAAGCGTTTCTCTGGCCGAACTCCCATCTGCTCGATTAAAGGCAGTATCCTTGGTTCCTCTGATGATAACAAAGTTAGTGTAATC
This sequence comes from Nibea coibor, assembly GCA_023373845.1. NCBI lineage: Eukaryota > Metazoa > Chordata > Actinopteri > Sciaenidae > Nibea > Nibea coibor. The sequence goes on along the minus strand of CM041738.1, from coordinate 8,598,388 downwards.
GTCTCTATTTCTGGAGAGAAAATGATCTAAACAAGCTCCCATTAATGTCATCCTTACTTTGTTATTGATCTTGTGCAAGGCTGTACAAGGCTTACACTCCACTTTTTCAGGTGAAATCTATATATAGTAAAAGTGGTTTGGATGAAAGAAGAGAAGGTGTGATTAAGGACAGGCTGACTGATGGCCTGCAGGAGAGCCAAGTAGTTTCAACTGTATAGATTAAAAATCCTTCTGCTCTTAAAGTCTCATCATGTGACAGTTAAACACAAGTTTTCTGGGAGAAGAGCCTGACTGATACATAGGCAACATTTTTTTTAGCTGAACACAGATATATCAGTACATGAATACTTGTTGACCAGTAACTTTAAAAAAAGATATTTTTTAGACAGAAAGAGTGTCACAGACACATTTTATCCACCAGAGAGCACTAACGATATATTTAAATATAAAAATATTAAATTCTGGTTTTAAAAACGTGGCCACCCCTCTGTCTTTATGCCAAAAAAATGCTTCAGACTATCGTTTCATGTTCTTTTCCTTGATAGAGATCTTTTGTATCCATTTCTAGTTGTCCACTATCATTAGCCAGCAGGATGTCTTAGGCTCTTTCTTTAAAACACGTTGAAAAGTCATGAAAATCTCCTGAACTCAGCGATGTCACATTTCCCGAAACAGTGGTTTCATTTGTGTAATCCAATATTAGAAGAAGAGCAGCAAGAGGCCACTTCAGTAGTTGTGTAATAACATGTTAGAATGTGTGTGTGTGTTTTTTAGAGACATTTTAATGTACATATTCAGAGTCAGTTTAAGACCAGTTATTTGTATCAGTCAATTTGTAAATGTGAAAAAAATACTAAATCTTAATGAAGAAAGGCTGAGTATAGTATCAACTCCCATGACCCAAAAACAAGACTGCTGGATGGGCATTAGCTCTCTGTCCTCCCAGCTCCCCTCTCTCTTGGCTTCTGGCCCACCACACTGGGAATAGAGCTGTTTTGCTTCTGTCTGTTATAATTACCATAACCCCTCCAGTTCTCGTCCTTCAAAGGCAAACTATAAAGTGATAATGGAAACCACTGTGTTGTGTCAGGCTCAGGGGGGAGAAATCAGAAGCTAATCAAATAACAGCGTGAGTCTTACACGTGGCCTTCAGACTGAGCAGCGAGATGGACGGTTGGTGAGTGTTGGTTTGTGGCCGTTTCTTGGCACAGTATTCTTCTGTTCAGACCGTGTTATTTGTGGTGTGATATTGTTCTCAAGCGCTGCTCTGCGGTGTTTACCATGTGTGCTATATGGTACAGTACGGGCCAGCATTAATGGCTTTACCCGAGCACTGTACGTTCCCGTTCATAGATGTTTTTGCAAGCAGCAGGTGCTTTACTCTTCAGCCCGCACTAATGAAAAACAACAGCACTGCTTCCAAATACATCCAACCACAGAAGGAAAGAGGGGTGGTCTGTTGCTCCATTAGGGGTTGTTATCTGTTAAAAAGTTATGACTCACAAGGAATGATTGATTTCACTTTAAATCCCACGACTGACTTGTTTTTTTGTTTTCCCACTTCTCCCCAACATTTTTGGCAAACTCCTTTTCAGGGGGCACTCACTGCAGCCTAAATCCCTTCCTGATGCAAATACCCAGTGAGAAATACGCCTGCACTAACTTTGACTGCCCACAAGTAGAGCACTGCAACGCAAAACGCATGACCGAAAAGAAATGTTGCAGGCAGTGGATATATTTACTCTAGGCAGGAGCAGCTGTCAGTATCATCATTGTGAAAGAAATGATATATATATATATATATGAATATGGGAGAGACTGTTATTATAGGACGGTATAGAGCTTAACCCCTTAACAGTAGTAGCAATTGCAACTCAACAGTGAAATGTTAGTGAACTATCCAAACCCAGGACGATGTGTTTTTTTCGCTGTACCTTTCCATCATTTTATCCAACATATTTGGTACCCCTGGAAACTTTTGGATTTCCACTAGAATGTAACATAAAGTTCTGTGGTTTTCAATGTGTGTGTTTGCCTGTGTTTGACGAGGATATGCGCGTGAAGTTTTAATTCAATTTGTTTATTTAGATGTCTCATGTAGCTGATGTATAAATTTATTCTTAACAACACAAATATAAAATAATACTATCATTCTAGTCTAAATCTAAACTGTAAACAATAACACCATCACTGCTTTTCTGGAGGCTGATAATCCAACATCTGGTTCCTATCTGTTGCTATGGGAGATGATACAAACGATTAGAGAAACAGGGATGCGAATCACAATATTCCACATTAATTCCCTGGATTTGTTTTATTTTTGTAGGCATTTAATAACCCTCATTTTCAGTTCACATTCTTTAATTGTGACTTATAAAACAAATCAGAAAAAAAAAATTCATCAGGCCTACACGTGTCATCGTTGCTGGCTGGGCGTCAAAATTAGCAGTATTGTGTTGATATCCTGCAAAAGAGCCTAACACAAACTTCTGTTTAAAGTCCACAGTCAGTTATTTAATGTTGCTTCTTTACATTATCCTGACTTTATGAACTACATTTTTGTCTTTTAGAAATTGGCTGCTGGGGTGAACCAGTTTGCCTACACCTGCATTCAGGATCATCCCATCTGGACCAACCAGCAGTTCTGGGAAGCCACTTTCTACAGCGAGGTCCAGAGTCAAATCAGAGCCCTTTATCTGAACACCCCAGAGAAAGGGAGCATGCCAAAGGTAAGACAGAAAAATGTATCAGTATGTGTATAGATTTTGTGAATATCCATATAGTTCTGATTTGCAACACAAAAGCAAGCAATATGCATATGCATAAATCTAAAGCCATAGTTAAGGAATGAGAGTGTCCAGTTTGGGGACCTCTGTTCTTTGCAGATGATCTGGTTCTGGTGGTTTCACCAGACCATGACATTTAGCACACACTGGGCTGGTTTGCATTCAGATGTGAAGGGGATTGGATGAGAGTCAGCACCTCAGAGTCTGAGGCCATCGTTCTCTGTTCAAGTATCTTAAAACATGCTGGAGAGATTATATACATATCATCTGGCTTGAGAACATTCATCTAGACATCTGGGCATATTTTCATACCCTCAAAAATTAAATGATTTATGTTTGTTTTTGTGTCTTCTTAAATCTTTCTTTGGAATTTCTTTAAAACTTGGACAGGAAAATCCTCCTGTGCTTGAACTGCCACTCTGTGGGTGGCATCGTTTTGTTTTAAGGGGTCAGGCTTAGAAAAGAAATGGAAAAGAAATAGCCAAAACCAACCATTTGCTTCGACTTCTCCAGGACGGCGGGCCTGTGTCTGCAGCAGGCAGAGATGAAGAGCACACAGCCATGGACCTGGCAGCGGAGCAGCTGCGTTCATGGCCCAGCCTGAGCAAGGAGAAGCAGCAGGAGCTGGTGAAGAATGAGGAGAGCACTGTGTTCAGCCAAGCCATCCACTACGCCAGCCTCATGGTATACCTCCTAGTTCCTCTGGACACGAGCAAGAACAAGCTGCTCCGCAACACTCCTGTCGCTGACTGGGAGAGCGGCAGCAACAGCATCGTCACCAACAGGTCAGGAGAGCAACAGCATGATGTGGTTCACGGTTTGAAAAGAGAAAGGATGTAATTAAATGTCGTTTTTACGTCTTTCATATACATTTTACTGTCCACAAAATGTACTGGAGCATACTTTTGGCTTGTTCAGTGTTTGTAAGGTAGAACGATCAGTCTTATCTGGAGGAAATCTCAAGGTAAGGTTTCATGATTTGGGAGTTTGTGTATCTCTCTTAATAAGGTGATGATAAGTATGTGGGTGGATGTGGCGTAGCTTACAGTCTACATGATACCTACCTATTTAGCCAAATGGATCACAGTACCTCTCCGTTTCCGGCCCACATCCATCCTTTGGGCTTACATCGCTACTGCACAAAACAGAGCGAGCCTCATTTACTTCTGTTGGGAAGCTTAAAACCCTCAGGGTGTCTTTAATGGGGCTACACTGTACTCACCCAAACCAAACAAAATAGCAGTGGAAGTGATTTCCCATGCTCTGCAATAAGTGTAGAGTGGAATAAATCTGAGAAGATCCCCCATGAATGTCTTTTCTTAGAACTGAAAGGCATGCAGCCAAAAAAATCTTATCTCCACATTTCAGGCTTTGTTCACAAATAGTAAGAAAAACACAATGTGAGTATTTAATTACATTTGTTCTTTGCTATCAGTAATAATTAAGCTGAACTATTTGTTCTGAATTAATTCCCAAATAGCCACAAGAACATGCTGTTACTATTTTATTTTCTGTTTTGTTTTTATTTCAAATGAAAAATGCTGCAGCCAAGAATTTGTTTGTGTGGATATTTTCTCTCTTTTTTTGCTTTCATTTTTGCCCCAGACTTGTTTGTTTCTCAGAAAAGACATTTGGATCCCATCACTCTCTGTTTTGTGAATCCAGAGGGAAGGTTGCATCACTGTCTCATGTGAAACATTCGTCTTGGCTAATAGAGTCTGAGCCATTGATGCAGGCATCAACACTTTGCTCATGCCAGGCTGCAAATCACTCTAACTACTCTTTATCGCAGTGCATCCTCAAATCCTTTTCTGTCAACACACAACTCTCAGCTCTTAGATCATATCTCCTCCTGGACACGGGGGCTTGACCTTTCTCACTTTCATTGTGTCATCGTGTATGTTTTACAGCATTGCCGGCAGCGTCGCAGAGAGCTTTGACACAGAAAGCGGGTTTGAGGACTCAGAGAACAGCGACGTGGCCAACTCTGTGGTCAGGTTTGTTGCCCGCTTCATCGACAAGGTGTGCACAGAGAGCGGAGTAACCCAGGAACACATCAAAAGCCTGCACAGCATGATCCCAGGTACAGCTCACAGTGGTCATTCACACTCTACTGCTGGCCTAATACCCTCAGCGTTATGCAGAGTAACGCTTGGATGCGTGTATTCTCAGCTCAGGCCAACAGCAACAGAGGCCTCTGAGCTGATTAACTCCTGACATGTTAAATGGCCTTAAAATCTGTAAATACCCACTCCGGTTGTAAGAACTTGTGGAGTACATGTGTTTCTCTGTACCAGCTCTGTGTGTGTACATATGGTAACTGACCCCAACTTGTGACCCACAGGCATCGTGGCTATGCAGATGGAGGCTCTAGAGGCAGTTCACAGGGAGAGCAGGAGGTTACCTCCCATTCAGAAGGTGAGTGTTGTTCTACACGCCAGCTGTATGTACAGTACACAGTATACACAGTTACATGGCAGGGTTAGACTTTTCTCAATCTAGATCTTTTAAATGTGCAGCTATAGAGAGCCAAAAATGTTTCAAAATGTTATACTACATACTGTATATCACTTGTAATAAAGCACGACTAAAGAAAAACATCTTATTAAACCATATGTCATGTTGATGACTCAATTTGTCTTGTTACAGTGATATTAAAAAAAAAAAAAACACCAATCAATCAATGTAACATCCTTATTGTCTGTTTCTGTTTTTGGCTGCATTCAGTAAACAACTTTTCCCACACGCCCAAGACAAATGTCATCAGCTTGAGAGAATGAGGGCGAGTTGAATGTTGAATGGCTATGATGATGGAAAAGAGAGGCCCAAGCAGCGGCGAAGTTTATGACAATAATTTATGACGAGATGCAAGAAGATTTAAACTTTCATGTGCTTAAACTCTAATAGCAACTGCTTCACTTTTACTGAAACTGATGATGGAGGAAACCTAATGAGAGACTGAATTAAGATAGCAGCAGTGGCTAACCTTGAAGTGACATTTTTACAGTATGACATCCAGAATTAGAGATTAATATGTCCTCATTTTAACCACTATGATATACTGTCATCTAAATGAAAGCTTCGTCCTCTCTTAGTTATGTCCACATGTTCAGTGTAGTCTTATTTTAGTTTAGGGTGGTTTGCAGCTCGTATGCAGAGTGTAGATCTCATTAAGTGTTTTCCGGTCATCGTCGCGCTTTCAGATTTTACCATTTGGTGTCTTGGACTCCGCTGTGCTCTTTGTCTGCCAGCTCTTCATAATTCCTCTTAACACTCATGATCTCGCACACGCTCATACACAGAGACAAACACCGTGCCAGTACTGCCTCGGGAGCAACCTGGAGACCGTGGTGAGCAGTCTGGGCAGATTGTCTGCTGTGGCTAACACCTCACACGTTTATGTGTTGGACAAAGCTTCCACCGTGGAGTGCTAGCTGGGAGCAGCATGCCAAAAAATACTAAAAAGTATAACGCTGACCGTGGATTCATGACAAGTCGGAATAGTAGTAGTAATGGTAGCAATAACACTAAAAAAAAACAATGAATGCATTTAAGGTGCAGCTCAAATATGAATCTGAGCTCGCAGCAGTAATGAGGTGCAGAGGGACTCTCTCTTCTTGGTTTCACTGTCCATTCAAGGACAAATTCAAGTTCTCATTATCTCCTGGCCAGACCTTAACTCCCCCAGGTTGGCTGTGGCCTTAATGGGAAATGCTGTGAATGATCTAATGTCCCTGCTCGTTCATATTTGTGACAGTGGAACAACTGACTGTTTCTGGCTTTGGAGGCCAGAAGGAGCTGAAGCAACACAGGGTTCAGACTGGACTGTTAACAGCTACAGTTCAACAGTAGAAAACATTGATCATATGCTTTTTGTTTTTTTGGGACATGGCCACTACTCACTTCTGTTGAGAAAACACCAAAATGCGGTCAACGCTACATTTTCTATTCTTCTTTCTTTAGAAGTCCTGTTAACTTCTTCTTTGATGGTTTACATAGAAACTGATTCCAGAATATGAGTACTGTAATTCTGCATATTAAATAGATTTTCTACTTGAAACTCAACATTGCAGCCCGATTACTGACAATATTGTAAAGTAAAGGACTACTGTTATCCTACTACCTTTAGTTACACATGCTTTTTAGCTTGAGGAAAGCTTTAATGCATTATAGTTGTCTGCCATTGTTTTGTTGTTATTTCTGACATGTGTGAGTTGGAGGCACAGAGTTGCACTTGAACAAGGAGAATGAAGTAATTGCATCACGTTAGTGTCTATATGTTTACATTTAAAAACAAAGTGAAACCAAATGATTAATCAGTTCAATAAATTGAACAAGCAGAAGAATTTGTACTTGAAAAAACAGATTGTTTTTGTTGGCGAGTTTGTTTTTTGGAATGCTATTAAAATGCTCTTTGTGCTTGCAAGATGTCTGTTTTTGATGACGTGCTGATGTGCATGTGAAGCTGAAATGTATTCCAGCAAATTCATGTGGTGCTGTGATTTGACATTATAATGATGAATTGATTCCCCAGCTTTTTAAAAACCTGATTCACTGACGCAAATGTTTTTCTGTGTCCTTCATTTTTATTATTTTATTGGCAATGAAAAAGCTCATACGTGTTCAGAGACATGTTTTCAGAGAGCGTGTATGTATCTTTCCCTTTGTGTGAATTATTTTCTTATGTTCAGCCTAAGATTCTGCGCCCAGCACTGCTTCCTGGAGAAGAGGTGGTGTCAGAGGGATTGCGGGTGCTTTTGGACCCTGATGGCAGGGAGGAGGCCACTGGGGGCCTCCTGGGGGGCCCACACATCCTGCCAGCAGAGGGAGCCCTCTTTCTCACCACATACCGCATCATTTTCAAAGGCATCCCCCATGATCCCCTGGGTAAATACTGAACCACAGCAGCACTAGCTTTTACATCTCAGTGATTTTTATATTTGTTGGCTAATTGACAGTTTTAATATAAAATTTATTATTTTTATTTAATCCAATATATTCTCACATAGATCCTCGTGATTTCATAAATTAATGTAACAATCACAAGGTAACTGACTTATTATTATGACATAAAAGCAGCAGACCTTACCCTGCTGAACCATACTCTTCATTACTATAATGATTTCTCTCTAAACCTTTGAAATTATTAGTACATGGGGCGCCCTGGCATTTATTATTACTGTTTAGGAAAGACACAAAATGTCTACAAATAATAAGAAGAATTAAGTGTGTCCAGTAAAGCGCTGCACAAGTTCTCTCAGTAATGTGATGCTGCTCTTTGTTTCTGTGCGTGTCCAGTGGGGGAGCAGGCAGTGATCAGAGCCTTCCCGGTGTCCACACTGACCAAAGAGAAGAAGATCAGCATCCAGAACCAGCTGCAGCAGAACATGCAGGAAGGCCTGCAGCTCCGCTCTGCATCTTTTCAGGTAAACACTAAAACACACTCTCATGATAGTTCAGGATGCTCACGGCTGCAGTGTGTTTCAGTTCATTTGACTTCTCTGAGATTTTATATTTAATTTTAAACAAACAAGTTCAACTCATCGCAGTGATGATGTAGCATCTGTTTTGCTGCTCCTCAGACAGATTATATTAACATAATACTTTTTCTTAATTCACTAAGCTGTCAGAGGATTTACAAACTCCACAAACGGACTAACACTTCACAATTACAATGAACAATCAGTGTGGTTCAGCTTTTAGAAACCCCACTGTCTTGTGTTTCATAATACGTGCTTAGTTCTTAGAAACAAAGAGAAATGCCATGTTCAGCCAAGCATGTGTTTTTAGTCTTTAGATGTAGTGCTGTAAAACCTTTTATGGTTCATTCCTTTCTTTTTACTAACACAGATTATGAAAGTGGCCATGTTGTTGGACACTTGGCCTGAGTGGACATCTCTGTTCTGTTGTGCTTCCTCACTGTGTGTGTGGGTGCGTGTTGTGGAAACGCTACATGGGCTGTTTTAACAGTCTGTCATTTAGATGTGGAAGCTGCAGATCTGAACGCTTTAGGAAATGTTTGCACGTAAAGCAGAGAGGATTAGCCATGATACTCTCTGACCTACCCAGATGCTTCCTACATCTAAAGTTTAAAGTATCTGGTGTGAATCCAATGTTGTCTCATTCATTGCTTGTGTTGTTAAATATAAAAATCAGTTTCACTTATGCTTCTTACAGTTGATAAAGGTTGCTTTTGATGAGGAGGTGAGCTCAGAGATGGTGGAGATCTTCAGAAAGCACCTCCAGAGGATCCGCTACCCACAGTCCATCTTCAGCTCCTTCGCTTTCGCAGCAGGACAAACAGCACCTCAGCTCATCCTTCCAAAGCAGAAAGAGAGGAACACTGGCTTCAGGTTTGTGGTGCCACTTTTCAGCAACAAGCTTTAGACTGACTTATTATTGCATTGTGGAAATATTGACTAATCCTGATGTTGAAACCGCACTCAGTAAGTTATGTCTCTCTTTGCACTGTACTCCTCACAGAACACTGTCCAAAACTATTGTCAAAGGAGCAAAGAGGGCCGGAAAGATCACCATGGGCCGTGGAAGCCAGACCACACTGAAGAAGAATGACAGAGGCAGCAGAATGACCTGGCATGAAGATGATGATATTTCAAGTGAGAGAAATGAGGCATCATGCTGAGGAGGAAGAAGGAGAAGAAAAGACTAAAAAAAAAAAAAAAAGGTAATTCACCTTTTTGTGTATTTGTGTTTCAGTATCTGACGATGGTGAGCCACCACCCAGCAGCACTCTGAGAGCGTCAGAGAAGTCCACCATGGAGCAGCTGGTGGAGCAGTCCTGTTTCCGCGACTACCAGCGCCTGGGCCTGGGCACCATCACCGCCAGCTCGTCTCGCTCCAAGTCAGGCGAGCAGTTCAGGATCACAGCCGTGAACAGACTCTACTCCCTCTGTCGCAGGTACACACCTCACATACTGGATACCTGGATACCTTCAAGCAGCAACCGTGTTGTTCATAAACCTCCTGATCCGTGCTGATTCCCCTAATCACAGCACAGCCGCACTGAGGATATTACTTTACAGGATTTGTAACCCTGCTGGAAGCTTTGTAAGCCTCAGTATCTCAAATGGCCAGGAGGGAGTCCTCCTTCACCTGGCTGACAGAAGTTTGACTTCAATCAATTGAGACAACTCGATTCAAATTCATGCTGTTGTACAAAAACACACATGCTGTGACTCATGCAGTCATAATCCCACTGAGATCTTGGCTGTAAATTCAATAAGAGACCAATTATTCAGCTGTAGCTCAAGTTCCTTTGTGGTGGCTTATTAATGGTGGACATTTCTTCTCTTAATTAGTGTGTTTTTGAGATTCCTGTCCTTTCTCTCTTCGTCAGTTACCCTGGGCTCTTGGTGGTTCCTCAGGCAGTACAGGACAGCAGTTTACACAAAGTGGCACGCTGCTACAGACACAACCGTCTGCCTGTTGTGTGTTGGAAACACCCTCGCACTAAAGCAGTGCTGCTCCGCTCAGGAGGCTTCCATGGCAAGAGTGTGGTGGGATTGTTCAAGTCTCAGAACCAGTCTTCAACAGGTGTGCATGCAGAGCAGCTTGTTTTTGTTTTTTTTCATTTTACAGGCGCACAGCTAACTAAAACTAACTAGTTTTTCTGTTTGTACAATTGAAGTTTACCTATGCCACTTATGCAAACAAGTACAAACAAACTGATATTCAACAAAAACCCTTTTGATGGTTGTCTAAAAAACCTGATATGTGGCCTGTAATTCAAGTAGATTTTTATTATGGTGATTATTTTGTGTCTGAATGAAGTGTGTTCTGCTTTTAGCTCCGGCCTCATCCTCAGATTCATCCAGTAGTCTCGAGCAAGAGAAGTACCTGCAGGCCATCCTCAACTCCATCCCTGTCTACTTCAAAATGAACGGAAACAACACCCTGTCCAACCGTTCCCTCATAGGCCTCTCACCAGGTAGACACCTTGTCATGTCAGAAACTGTTAAATGCACTAACTTCCATATAATGTGAACGCAGTGGTACTCTAGCAAGAGCTTATTATAATTTCAACTTTCAACTACTGAATTGGAGGTGTCTGCAGGAAGTCGGTAAGCAGCGCCTGTGAGGCTTGACTCTGGGCATTGAGTTCCCTCAAACCTAACCTACTTCACCTGACTCCCTGTGTTCCTACGGCTCCACCGTGGGAAAAACTTTAGTTTGTTTGCAAAGGACAAGAGGCCACACAGAGTTCATTTCTTCTGATAAAGAGAAAACTGCAGATTTGCATTCCTGATGATTATTTTTGTCATTCGTCTTCCCTTTTGTGTTTTCTCTGGTCAGCAGTTATTTTTTTTTACCAACTTATCTTTGTGTCTGTGTGTGAGAGAGACGGAGAAAGACAAGACCGTGTGGGAGAAATACTGTATCCGTTGTTTGGCAACATAGAGAAGGAAATTTGTACAATAAAAGGTTATGTAAGAATCATGGGACAACCTGGGGTCACTGGCCACCTCATCCATCTCCTCTGACTTCTGCCAGCGTACTGAGTACACATTTACTGGACTGAAGCTGTTTTCAGGATGCTCTCTCACACACACGCAAATTATATCTTGTGTTTAAAGTGGTCAGATCAGATAAAGGGCTCTCAGTAGGAAAATTGGATTTAGCTCAATCCTTCAGTTTTATATGTTTAAACAGAGCCGAAAGGGCTAATCAATCATTGCAATCAGTTTTGTTTTCACTTGTGAACACATGTATGAGAAAATACCTTCCTGAAACTGTCTCCTAATCTGACATTTGTAACATCCTGTGTGTGTGTTTCTGTGTGTGTGTGTGTGTGTGTCTCTGTGTTTGTGTGTGTGTCTGTTTTTTTTCTTCAGGCAGTGACAGGAGGACATCCAGGATACCAAAGATGGCTCCTGTCCATTTAGACATCCCATTCTCAAACAGCTTTACCAGAGGAGGTGAGTGTTGTTTTCTACTCAACACGTCATGTGACTTCCGGCTGCCACATGAGATATGAAACACCAGAAGTGTCACCTGTAACACTGGAGTGTTTAGGCGTCATCTATCCACCGAAGGGAAAGGTTACAGCGGGCTGGAATAGTTTATGGAGTTTGTTGATTTTCTGCTCCCTCTTTTTTAGATATATTTTCTATTTATGGTTCTCTCGTGTTATAAAACACGTTTCCTCACAGTTTATAGTGAATGTGTCATAACAACCTGGTAGAACGCTTAAATCACACACCTCCAGAGATCTTCTGAAGACAAAAGTATAAAATTAAACAGACATCCTGGAAGAAGAAGGAATCTTTCATTCAGATATTTTATATTTGTGACATTTTAGAACGTTGCATGTATTTATGAGAATGTGTGAGCCATAGCCATGTTAATAGTGACATTCATTTTGTTAATATGTGTCCAAAAATAACTTTCTCTACAGTAAACAAAGATGAAGATGTAGATTTAGGTTATTTTTTTAGTTTTAATAGCCTGAATTTAATGTGACTGTATTGACAGCATAGACATACAGTACATTATAACCACCAGACAAGTTAAAATGATGAGGCAGAAAACTGTGAACACATGCTGAACATAATTTTAGCCTTCATACCTGAAGTCAAAGTATTAGGTCATGTTTATCTGTATAATGATACACTTAAATATTTGTTAATTAGAGTCTCAGAGCGTGGGCTTCTTTAAAAGAGCATTACTGTAACTGTAATATCACAGATAAAATCGCCATCTGCTGCAAGTTGAACCATCATCATGACTATGAATCACTGGAACTCAAACTCTTTCTTCAGTACTCAGCGTTTCGGCTCAGCAGGAGGTTGTCATGGTGTTAGTCACTGCTTCAGATGGCGGTCAAAGGTGAAAGGATGTCTTGCTTGCATGCTCTGTATCTTTTAAGCAAGATTCAAGAGATGACACACTTAAAAAGATGAGTTTATTTTACCCACATGACTGCAGCACCGTCCAGTAATACTCACTGGATTTACAGTGCAGGATTATCACTGACACATTCTTCACCTTCTTGGAACTAGAAGTCGTATCCTGAGCCAGATTTATTCAGAATTTACTTCATCTGAGATTACTAAGATCAGAAAATATGTGATACTGTTGATTAATTTCAAAACATTTATTTTATCCACTCATATTCGAGAAATGCTGTATATTACTCTTCATTAGAAACCTTATTACAAAGGAAAAGAGATGTAGTGATAAAAACAGGTGCTACACAGAGAGAGAGCAGCAGGTGGAGATAGCATTGATACAGCTGATAACACACAGGATTACTGAGGTCAATGAGGACATGAACTGTCTGCAATCAAAAAGAGTGCAGTCACTGAGTATCTGTTTGTATAATACAGCGTAGCTGTCTAGATGGCTGGCTCAGTTTTGTGCTCACTCTTTGTTGTTTGCTGTCCTTGACATTTCTGCAAAATAAAGTTCCTCACCGCAGGCCCCGCTTGTGGCTTGTGTAAATCCCTTTTGCAATATTTTTGCGCCTGTTCTTAAGACAAGTTTTCCATTCAAAGCTGACCCCCTAAATCCATGGAAACACAGTCAACCGCTGTTAGCATGTCTAAGGAGAGAACAAATGACAAACTGTGGATGCAGGCCGCTGCACCTGTGTTATACAGACATCGCATGTTTCTGGAGAAGAATGTGACACATCTGTGCCTGATAAACTGGCACGAAAGACATGTAAATCTGGCTCTTTGTCTTCACACCATCAATCATCACAATGGACAAACATATTCATGCATGCTATGACAATCATTCTCTTTGATCATCTAAAAATAGACATTTTTCATTCTGGCACTTCATATGGACCCGACCAATCTTTGACCCTCAGCTGTAACTGGTTAGTCGGGTAGGTGGGGATGTCCGTATGATGTTGACGTTATTTATTTGTCTTATGCCCCTCTCCCTGCCCTCATCTTTTCTCTCTACCCCTTGCACAAACCAGTGCTTGAGTACAGAGATAAACTATTCACTCACTCAAACCAAAAACCTGCCAGTAAGGAGAGAATCCAACAACAAGGTATAGTCAAACCTCTCCTTCCCACTGCCAGTCCTCTTAAAGCGCTCCATTTCTTTCTAACGCATCGTCCGACGCATCGTTGTTTTTCCTCTCTCTAACCTGCTGACTAACCAGGTCATGTACTACACTGCACGGCGCTGCAAACCCCTTACAAAGACCTTGTGAGACATAGTACTAATCATCGCTGACTTTGTGGTAGCTCTTCTGGGAGCTGTGGTTTTTCACAAACCAGAGTGGCTGCTCTAATGTGGCCTCTTCCATTGTTAATGTGTTGGCTCAGCAGGGCTGACTGTGGTCCGTTAAGAGCCGGGTCCAGGCTGAGGAGGAAAGGAAGCTGTTTGTCATGGCAGACAAGCCATGAATCTCACAATATGAGGGCTCCTCTGATCTTGTAGTATATGTAATGACGACAGCTCAAATATTCTGTATTCTTTATTCTTTAAATGTCGCTCCAAGGGAACAGGCTTGAGTTAATATAAAAGAAAATCATATGAATGCTCTGGTATTGTGTATGCGTGATGAGGTTATCATTTATCTCTGAGTCACATCAGCAGTCTAAAAAGCAGTCATGTTAATCGGGCGCTCAGGTCGCGCTTCATGTGTGAACAGTTATTTATCAACAGATCAACAACACCTTGAAAACTTTAAGCATCAACTCAATTCATGACCCGCAAAGATTTAAAGATATCTGTCTGAATTGAAGATTACTGCCCTGGTTGCAGAAGCTGACATAAGTAGCAAATTCATCCAAAAAGGGCTGAAAGTCATTACTGTGAAAAATCACGTCCTTCCTGATAGTGATTCATGCTGTTTGGAAGGTATTGCATGCTGTTTTTCAGGGAAATCGCTTCTAGACTTGTTGACTTGCTAAGAAATTCCAACAACTTCTGCTTCTAATATCTCACCCGGTTCACAGAAGCAACGGCTTTGTCGGTGGACTGCAAGAATGAAGGTCTTTACCTAATCCCTGCTGCACTGCTGTGCATGTAAACCTCGTCCGCATGTCATGTGTTGTTCATCATGAAGTCTTAGTTTGTTTGACAGTGTGTGTACATCAGTGGCGTTCGAACAGGCCAGCTCCTGCATGTGTGACTTTTGTTTGTATCTGTGTGTTTGCAGGCATGTGGGCTAGCCTGCGCTCCAGCAGCAGACTCAGCCATCACCCGGCGACACCGGACGTGGGTGCCAGATTAGCAGGGAAGGATCTGGCGCCCCCTGCAGGTAGCAACAGTCTGCAGGCTCAGCTCCTGAAACAGCAAGCTGCCCTCTACGTCTTTGGAGAAAAGTCCCATTTAAGGGTGAGAATTAAGTTGTTGGGTTTTTTTTTTGTTTGTTTGTTTGTTTGTTTTTAGATCTATACTCAGAGGCAACCTCAGACACAGCTGTACAATCTGTTTGGATCCAATACAACTAAAGTCTGCCTTTAGGATGCGTTTTTTTGAGTATTTAGTAGTTCAGAGGTGTTAATTACATTTTATGAGATCATAGTTAGTAGGGCTGTGCGATATGACCAAAATCTCATATCCTGATGAAGGGTATTTCATATCCAGACAATGTTTCTGTTCATTCTGTTCAATCAGATAACTGCATGGAAGGACCAATTACATGTTACACTTACAGCAGTTTTTACAGGTGTAAGTCCTTCTGTGTCTGTGTCTGTGTCACATTTCACTTTCTCTTCACTTTCTCTGCGCGTCCGTGCCATGCAACACAAAGCATCTTCCAAAATGACAAAAAATATTGGCAGAAAAAGTGTGATTTATGTCACATATATTGTCATGTCACACAGACTTGATGATAGCGACTGCATTTTATTAACAGATGCATACTTAACGTCCGAAAATTGGAAGGCTAAAATAAAACTTTGTGAAAGTATATGTATGGCTGAGCAGTTGTATTGAATTGTAATAAATTGTACATTTATGGCCACTGAATGTATCTTAAACTTTCAAGTGTGCATTGCTACGTGCACTGAAAGATATGGAGTTAAATAGTTTTATATTATGAACATAAAGATAATAATTCAAATACTGTAGAATCAGACTTGTGTAACTACTGTGTAAGAAAAAAAACAAGTGTTATGAAGTTGCTCAGTTTTTGTGAGATTCTTTATCTAAATGTGCTAATGTAGTAATATCATAAGTCAGAACCCAAGCTGGTGATTCACTGTCTGCCCGGTACAGTGGGAGTCTCTACGGGAATAAAATCCGCTCAGTTTCCCAGAAGTCCTACATTGTTTTCACTACCAGTAAGACATTAATTGTCCTCATAAAGTTCATCAAGAGAGAAGCACCTGTGTCTTACACACATAGGATACGAGCGCAACTCACATTTTTTGTGCAAGATGTGCGCTGAATGTCGTTTATAAAAGACTTGAGCAGTGCTCCTCCTCACCTGAACAATCACACAGTATGAGTGATTAAAGGCTCGTAAATAAGCGATTATAGATTAAAAAGTTAATGACTGAGGAGGTGGAGGTGAAGAACGCCATAACAAAACTGCTCACACTGCTCTCTCCCTCTCTCTCTCTCTTTCCACAGGGCCTCAGAGTGGACTCCTCTCTGAACTGTGAACTGGTACCGGTGGACTTCGCAGACACACGGCAGGTGAAAGCTTCTTTTAAAAAGATGCTGCGAGCGTGCGCACCCAGCGCCTCCTCATCTGACTCGGAGGACTCCTTCCTCAAAGCCTTGGAGGACTCTGAATGGATCCTGCAGGTGACCAAACACACAGACAGCATTCCTTTTGTATCTTCCGAGAGTCTTACAGTCGGTTTCTAAAAATTGTGTGAGAACGACCCAGTGGCCAGCTTTTACTGCTCATCCTGTATCATATTCACATAATGAATAAATCCACTCTGAAGCCATTTTCCCAAGGGAAACAGATTCACATCGACGAGACAGCAACAACAGCTCTTATCATGCTGGTCATCTGACTGACACCCTGCAGCTTTTGTCATTACATTGAAAATATCAAACAGTATTATCTATGAGAAACCCAACATAGGCAACAAGCAGTACTCACCAAGTAATAAACCAAATGTAATGTGTGATTAATCGGGTCTGCGTGTCTGTCTGTGGACATGTCTTCACATGCACATATGTTGATCTCCCACAGCTTCACAAGATCCTGCAGCTGGCACTGATTCTGGTGGAGCTTCTGGACAGCGGCTCATCTGTTCTCCTCAGCCTGGAGGATGGCTGGGACATTACTACACAAGTGAGGAAGATTTCTACACAAATTCATGCTCAAGACAGACAGATATGAAGAAGAGGTTAAGCACAGCGTCACCAGTTTGTCTTCCATCAATCTTTTCCGCATAGCATGAGGGGAAATACAGGAGGTTAAGACAAAGGCAGAATATTACAAAATACTTAAAAGGTCCAAGGATTTAGTGGTATCTAGCTGTGAAGCCAACCAACTAAATACTGAATCACATCACCCTCCCCTTCCAAGCATGTAGAAGAAACTATGGTGGCCATGAAATTTGCAAAGGCCAGTGTTGATGAATCTGTTCCATCCTCATCCTCGTATATTTGATGGAACACAGCATGGATTCACATCGTGGTTGCCAAAATGAAACTTAAAACCTGCGCAGCATAGTAATGAAAACATAACTTTCCTGTAGGTGCGAGCTATAATTGCAAGAATTAATAGTTGAATAAAAGTAAGATAAAAGTAGATGACTTGTTTTCATTATGAAAAACTTGTAACACTGTTTTTATTGTGTTTGATATAAAAGAGGGAGGAAAAACTGAATACAAGAACAGCCCCACAATCAAACCAACAAATATAAGAAGCCAAACAAAGATGAAAAGAAACAAACAAACAAATTTATAAATGATTAAGACCAAAAAGATATAAAATAGATGCAGGTGCAGCAATACACCCATTTAACAAGAGAGTACCTCAGATAAACTGTGCTTTGCTTTTATAGACATCTGTTTCAGACAAACTGTCTGGTGTAACTGTACTGAAAGTGTAAAGACCCTCGCCAGTGGTGTACTGGTGTCTGGAGAAGTGAATATACTCTTTATTCATACCTGTCTAGCAGAGGAGAAACACCCTATGTTACAAACGGTGAGGAAAGACTACTCTTCATATTAGCCTAAAAATGGACCCATAGTATTTGGACATAGACACTTGACTTCTGCTGCTACTCTTCAGGGAGTCAGGCTCATTTATTTTTTTCCAGTCATACTTTTTATTGTTTGCTTTAAAGCAACAACACAACCAATGCACAAAAGAAGCTGCAATGCTGTCTGCAAACATACGGATCTGTACAGACAACACAACAAAGTTACACAAATGCAACGAAGAACAAAGTGAACAGTAGATAAATAAATAAATGAGAAATGTTATCTCCGGGTACATTCATGCATGTCTGCAACCAGGTGGCCTGGACAAAGACAAAAAATAAATAAAATCTAAAATCTGTTGCGTTCCTCTGCAATGTGTCAGGAATAGTCCCCGGATTTCCTGAAAGTGTCATTTATTAAGATAAGACGCTCATGACAAAGCTGTTTCTTCTAGTGTTAAACCATTCTTGGTAACTTGTCGGCTCGCTTTCCTTCCAGTGTATTAATATGACTCACCTTTGCAGTAGTAATAGCAGCTTTAATCCATTTCAGATGTTTAGCTCATTGGTCATTTGCTCCATCAGTCTAGTCCATTCAGCATTGTCAAAGGTAGAACCTAAGTCCCTTCTAGTGTTTGCACTATATTTGCATATACGATAGTTATAAATTGAGCTTGTTATATTCAACAAGTCACTTTTTTTTATTTGGTTGTATTTTGGTGAGTTTTTTGATCCAAATTTACTATTCTTGCATAGCCAGTCTCTGATCATTATGGAATAAATTTCAGCGAAAGAAGAGGCGCAGACTGAACTACATAATGCATTATGTAATATAAAATATAATTATGCTTTAATCCATCCAAAAAGAAATGGGTATACTCAATGTCGACTTAAAAATAAGTAGATATACACCACTGCCTGTTGCCTTTTATTATCATTATCTGGTGTCATATGTTGAAATTGAAAGCAGAAATATTACATTTTCAGACGTTGACAGCATTTTTAGGGATTCTCCACCCATGGCATCCATTCAGACTGCACTATTGAATGAACCATGTGCAGATCACTAATCTGGCACACCTGCTCTTCCTGCTCATCTTCCAATCATCTCTGTCACTGAGGACCCAATATCGCAGAGCGATTTAATGAAAAAATGTGAAGTCATGAAGTCTCACACCACTGATTTGTGCTGATTTCAATCATGAAAGTTCATGGTTCTGATTTTAAGGCACGTAAACAAAAAGTCTGTTTCGATCCTGATCAGTCAGTATCCATTTTTTTCTTCACTTAGCATTTCATCGCATGCTTGCTCTCTGAGCTCATATTTTCCGTGTTGACCTGTTTTAAGTGCACATGTTTGTGTTGCAAGCGCGTGTCCTTCAAATGTGTTTACAGGGATTGTAAAGCCCTGGGCTGCTGTTTAAAAGCACACTTTGTGGATCCCTTATGCCAGGCACGTGTTCTGCCCGGAGCATCTCTCTCCACGGGCCACTGGCTCCATCACGCCAGGTCCTACTCAGCCCACACAGGCAAATGGGCTCCATATGCTCTGGCTCTCCTGCCCCTGTCCACGCACCATAGACACCCAGCAGACAGGATGCAGAACCGTCTTTGCTTTCTTTCTAAATCCTGTTTTTTGTTTCTCTTTCTCATCCTCAGTCTCTGCCTCCACTCTCCTCTCACATGCCTTTCTTAAATCCACTCTTCAGTCTGCTGTAGTCTCACAATAATCTGAGGGTTTTATTCCAGTGCCGGGGTTGCAGGGGTGCTGTCTCTACCACTCAGGGCTGGATGTTCTTTTAAACCCCATGGGGAAGCCATGAACTGTTTTTCTCGCTCATTCCACACGCGTCAGGGCTCATTAGTTGTGTTGGAGGAGACACGGGCAGGGAAGCGGGCCAAGCATACTGCATGTGTAGACAAGTGGTTCTCAACTGGTGTTTTGTGGAGTGAGCTCAAGTGCCCCAAGACTTTGCTATGATGTTATATAAACCTAATTAACAGCAGATGATCAGTTTAGCATTGTGCTGTCAAAAGATGGGTCATCGTTCAGCTTTTGAACAGGCTGCAAAGTGAAAAATGCGTGCTGAGTCGTCGTCATGCATGACAAACTGAAAAGATTGTGCACAGTGGTGGTTAAACAGCTGCCTGTCGCCTCGTCCCTAAGATGATCAAACCATGTCTGCTAATGGGAAGCGTCACATTCAGTAGATCTCAGTGGCATTGAAGGTGCATGGATAATTTAAGATCAAATGAAACCAGATAATTAGAGATACACTTGTGTTGGCTACTTTATGTTTGCAGAATACTGCCAGTATCAAGAAACAGCAGCAGAGACGGGTTCATTAATTTAATTTAATGTTACATAAGCATAAACGTGTGTGTGTGTGTGTGTGTGTTAATACCTATTCCATTTTTATTGTGTTTTTTAATTAGAAACGTGACAGTGTCACAGATACAGAGCATAAAACAGAAAGTTGTCATGGGGCCCTCAGACATACACATACGCACATATGGTTATTCCATATTTAAACAGTTAATTATTCACTGTTTTTTCTGCCAAAAATATTTCCATTAATTCTCGAAACAGGTCAAATTTTCCTTAAAGTACATTTACAGAACAATGTCAAGCCAGTGCTCTTTTTCCTGGAGGAGGAGTATCTTCATATAAACACTTCTAATTGTATTGGTTTAATTCAGATTTTATTCTTTTACCATAGTAATCTCTAACAGGAACAAACACACGTCTCAATCCTGGAAGAACACACAGAACAGAGTGATCTTTCCCTTTTGTTAAGGGATGCTTAATGCTGCAGATGAGCGTTGTGATTTGTCATCGATCATCCTGTCCTGAGGATTGACTCGAGCTGTGAGAAATCTCGTTCTCACTCTTCTTTTGGTTGCCTCTTCCTCTCTGCAGGTGGTGTCTCTGGTGCAGCTGCTGAGCGATCCTTTCTACCGAACTCTGGAGGGTTTTCAGGTGCTGCTGGAGAAAGAGTGGCTGTCTTTTGGCCACAAGTTCAGCCAGCGGAGCAACCTGAGTCCCAGCAGCCAGGGCAGCGGCTTCACGCCCATCTTCCTGCAGTTCCTGGACTGTGTGCACCAGGTGAGGAGTCAAGCATCTCAGTCCCTTTGCTACGTGACTGCTCTCCACTTTCTCTTCGTGACTTAGCAGCATTCATAGCCACTTCATGAGCTCATCACATTCCTGGAAAGCGAAATTCAGCTGTCATTATCTATACATTTGGTTTAGTTTTGCACTTCCCAACATTGGATTTGTAATTTCGACAGTGCATTGCACCGGGGAGTGTGCAGGGAGCCTGCTGCCCAGATGGTCCGTGAACCCAGTGATCAGCGCTGAGCTGTCTGTGCTCGCGTGTTTCAGCATCCCTTCACATTTCAGTGCGTGTTTAGAGCTCCATGTGGAAAATTGCAGTTTTGGGGATTGAGAGTCTCTGGGAAGGCTTGGGTGTGCTTCAGGATTTCAGAGGGGAGGGTGGGCGGAGGTTGGAGTGGAGTCATGAATGAAACTCGTACAGCTGAGGTCCAGAGAGCTGTGTCCGCTCTGAAATGCTAACTGCAGAGAATGTCGTGGGTTTTTTTCCTGCGTCTCCTGGGGTCGCACAGACCCACTCCCATACACTTACATCAACACATAGTTTCTGCATTTGTCTTTTGAAACTGTAGGCTTGGCAGCTCAAGCAGTTTGGCGGGGGTCCTGGGGTCTGGAGAGCTATAAACAGGAGGAGGGGGAGAGGGGAATCGGACAAGAGCTGAAAATAGAAGTGCCTCATCTCCAAAACAGCTGTTGTTTTTGCCAATAGACCCAGGTGGCCTCAAATATTCAACACTTCTCTGTCATTGGCCACCAAACACCGCTGCATGGAAACAATAGAGCTGCGGTCCTGCTGGCTCAGTCTGGATTGTGTCTGGCAGTGATGATATCACTGACCTTTGCCTCCACAAGGACAGGAGAAGTTCTTTCCTGTTTCTAATAGGTCATTTCTCCACTGGAGGGATGCGAAGCCACAACACGAGGACACGATCCAGCTGTCACACACACACATACACTCTGACCTTCTCTCTCCATCTTTAACTATCTTCATCCATCTCTAATGTCTTTGCAGATTTTGGAGCAACATCCTCTGGAGTTTGAGTTTAATCAGTATTATCTGAAGTTCCTGGCCTATCATCACATCTCTAACCGCTTCAAGAACTTCCTGTTGGACTCAGATTATGAGCGATTGGAACATGGTTAGTGTCCTTAAGGACTGTTGTTTAATATTACCGCTTTTTAATACTGAGGAAATAGTGCCTTTAAATTAGCTGTGCTGTACTTTTAAATAACCATGAACACGCTAACAGAGATGACTGCACTGAGATCAGTTGTTTAACCTTGAGAAGATAAATTAAAAAGACAAGTTCTTTCAAAATATCCATGCAACACACGATGACTTGTTGATTAACTCGCCTAGCCAGCCAAAGCCTCCTCGTATATCCCATAACAACATTTTTAAGTGTTGCATCAGTTAAAACAATCAGTGGGATTTAATTGGCCCATGTGTCTCCTCTGTGTTCTTTCACAGGCTTGTTGTTTGAGGACAAAGGTGATAAGCAGGCCCGCAGAGGCATCTGTATCTGGGATTGCATCAACAGGATGCACAGGAGGAGCCCCATCTTCTTCAACTATCTGTACATCCCCTCAGAGAACGATGTGAGTCTCTCTGTCCGCCTGTCTGTCTCTGCGTCTGACGGCTAACGGCTGACTCAAGCAGCTCCCACGCTGACGAGCGGTGGTCTGGTTGAACTCATCTTTGCCAGCTGACTTTTCTCTTGTGCTATCATATATATTAAATGCAGAGCTTGTTAATTTAAAATATAATCAGCAAATAAATCATGATATCAAGCTACAAGTGTACCCTCACCAGCTGCTAGAGCAGCTCCAAAATGAATACTTACATGAATTATATTCCAGTAATATGACCTATGCTCAACAAAAACACTTTTTGCTTTCGCTCCAATGTTTCATTAACACACCACGCCAGATAGTTTGTTACACAGAACGTCTTGAGGGGTGATCGTTGGAAGCTGGGCAGGCACTTTCAAATGCTACAGGCCAGGTGATTGGATGAACCATCTGTCTATCGGTGAACTTTAACCAATCAGTCATTTCATTTTTCAGTCAAGAAATACTTCTCAGTTCTCACACACCTGAATCATGGCCATACCTCATGCCACAGCTGACTGTAGTTCCTCATAGGATGCTGATTGTGGGAACCACGGGGGTTCAAACACAGGCAAGATGGACTTCCATGTTATGACGACGATTGATGGATTATCTTGACAAAGGAGGTGACAAAGTGCTCACTGACAAAGATTTGAACACATTTCTAAGCAAAAGAGAAAAAACCCTTCAAAGAAGTCTTACAACTTTCACTTCAGCTCTTGAAAAATGTGAGCAAAAAAAGAGAAAGCTGTTGCAGTAATATCCAGTGTAGTATATTACCATTATTAATTAGCTATCACAGATTTTTTAAAAATTGCTATGTGATAAGCCTGGCATGTGGCGTTTCAAAGAAATCCCACGCATTCTGTCCTGAGTGAAAAAGATAAAAACATTCATGATGTTAAAAAGACTGTTTGCCTGAACTGACCTGTGCTCGTCCTTTGAGACAGAGGAGCTTGGATTTCATAAAAAACGACTGCTGTTTACAGCGAATTTGTCTTTTTGTTAAGTAAAGAATCCACAGGCTGTAATATTTCCTTAATACGTGACCAAATTAGAGCTGAACATATCAAGTTTAGCCTCTGGACATATTTCTCTATCCGGTGATTGCAGGTTTTGTTTTATGATTATTTAGGAATGACTCCATGTTCTTCTAGTTTCCTGATGGAAAAGTTCACTGTTAATAATTTATTCTTTGTTTGTTGATGCTGATGAGCTCTAATGTTTCCTCTCAAGCAAATCACAGCAACCACAGTGTAAATCAATGAGGAGCCTGTTTCTGTATTTTGAGGTATCATGCGTCACGTTTCTGAGATGAGACTTGTTTGTAATAAATGGCACAGTGTTATTTCGCTGTTTGGCCTGGTGTGAGCTTAATATTTGACCTTTTTCCACAGTATTCTACTCGATGGACGCCATCATGACAATCTGATTCTCATTAAAATGATTTTCCACGTAGGCGATCCTGAAGCCTTCCATCAGCATCCCCAGCCTGAGCAAATGGGACTTCTTCACGGATGAGACTCTGTCCACGGGGCCGTGCTACGACTGGAGAATGATGGCTGTGAGGCTGGACAGCTCAGAGGAGACGGACACCATCTCCAGCAGTAAGAGGAGGATCGTGTGGCCGTGTTACAGCAGCGTGAGCCGTGCCCAGCCTAATGCCATCACCAAACTCCTCGCTGTAAGAAGTTTGTCTTAAATTTGTTAAATTTGATCCTGTTGGTTCTTGTGTCACGTGTCACATTTGTCTTTTTTTGTTCTTGGCTGTAGGACATCGAGAAGCTGGAGGGTGAGCTGAACCAGGCTCCTGAGAAATGGCAGACAACTCTGGAAAGAGTCAGGATCAGCATTCAGGAAGACCTGGCGCAAGAAGGAAATGTGCGTGTTAGGAGAAGAGTGATGACATGTCCTTTAGCTAAAATGTGTTTAACTGTTCTGTGTTTGTTTTCCCTCTCACACCTGGCTGTCTCGTGTGTTTGCAGCTCCGTAAGCAGTCGGTGTCGCTCTCAGGCCTCATTCCTACGTCCAGCCTGCAAGCCTTCCAGCGGCGTTCCATGTTGCACCTGCCAGACAGCGGACTGGGCGAAGACCGCAGCACCACCACGGCCAACGGGATCAACCGCCGCGCTGCAACACTTTACAACCAGTTCACCCCCAGGAGCGAGGAGAACAGGTGGGTCGTGAACTTCCTGACTCCCGGAACAAATAAGAAGTCCAGAATTTGATTCACTCAAAACTGCTGCAGAGAGGCCGGCCCATTTTGGAAGATGAGTCAGTGCTGTGGTATGCTGTGTGTCATGTTTGTGAGGATTGTCTGTACTCTGTTAAACTCTGGGTGTGTAATTTTACAATTACCGCAAGGTTAAAGTACAGTCTCTTGGCTCTAATATCTGGATATTTTTCTGAGTTGACAAATGATGATTTAAAATCTACTTTTATGTGAATTATTCTTTTTGTCCTCTTCACATTTCACATTTCACGTCTGTTTTGACAGACAAAAGTTTTAACAGATGAAGTGGGTCAGAAACACTTTCAAATATTTCAAGTATTCTGAAGCTTATGACCACCATGCACTGAAGCCGCCTCTGTGTTCAATTGTGTCTGCATGACAAATTATTCATGAATCATAAGATCTTCTAAAGTTCCCGTAAAATGTATTAAGGAGATGTTTGCAAGCTTCACACCCTTACTCTCTTATTTATACTGACCACGTCGATATTTTTCTTTTTTTTTTCCCTTTTTTTTGTCTTTGCAGACTTAAAAAGTATAAACTTGTTTTTCATGTTTGTGTTGAAGCGTTTTGACAGGACGCTGACAGGCTGCGGCCGAGACTTTAAACACTGTATTTCACATGTAAATAAGTTCCACAGCAAGTTGAAATATGAGAGTAGAAATCTCTATAAGACCCCTGAAACTACCCAGTTTTGGCCTCTTTACACAACGGGAACACAATGTTCAAACAGTGCTGCAGTTTGTACATAAATGTATGGAGCAACAGCACACTCAGGCTTTGCTTCAAACGCTGAGATACACTCCACCTGACTTTGATGAAATAATACAAATACTGTTCAAGCAGACTGTCGTGCAGGTGTAATCATAGTGATAACATGGTGTCTGAATGCACTTTCAGGTCTTACGAGGGGATCCTGTATAAACGTGGAGCGCTGCTGAAAGGCTGGAAACCTCGCTGGTTTGTACTTGACATCACTAAACACCAGGTGAGCGAGTCGCACTACATCCATGCTTAAGAAACACCAAAACCTTCAGCTGGGCAGCAGCTCTAACGTTCATGTGCTCACAGATGAGATACTACGACACCGGAGAGGACACGAACTGCAGAGGCCACATCGATCTGGCAGAGGTGGAGTCGGTGGTGATCGCCGCCCCGACTATAGGAGCTCCCAAACACATCAGCGAGAAGGCTTTCTTTGACGTGAGTACCTCAGCGTTTCTGACTGGTGTGTCAGGATGATTGTCTTGTCTTCAATGATCATCTCGTGCTGTAAATTTGACAAAGCGGGCAGGTGAAGTTGGACATTTCAACATGGGGACTTATGGAGGCTGACTCGTTCTGTAGCCAGCCTCAAGTGGACATTTGAGGAAGTGCAGTTTTTAACACTTCAGCATAGGCTTTATTTCATAGACATAGCGACTGCCACTTCAACAGAGGGATGGTAGGAGATTGAAAATGATGACGTCCATGTAGAAGTGCCAAAGTTTTTGGTTTCACCTCACAGCCGGAGAGGTAACAATAGTGGAGCAGAGAGACGAGCTGTGTGTGAGCCAGAACCCACCGGGTGTGCGTCAGAGATTAACCTTTCTGTCAGTCGAGAACGGAGACGTGATCTGTTGTTTTATTTTGTTGCACATTGGTGTCTGTTTCATCTCTTTGATCTACATTTAACCCTGGCTGTCTGATCCCCTCTGTAGCTGAAGACCAGCAAGCGAGTCTACAACTTTTGCGCCTCAGACGCGCCAAGCGCCCAGCTGTGGATGGACAAGATCCAAAACTGCATCTCTGATGCCTGAGCTCCAACCCACAGAGCCCAAACACTCGGAAATCAGAGGTGGCGTCAGGTGGTTGAGAGCAGAGACTGAGCTTTGAGATGTCTTAAATCCTGGGACCACAGTGAACAAAGTGCCTGGTAGTGGAGGATGAATCCTGTCCATCCACCTCTCTGCCTGTTACTTAGCAGCTGATCAAGCTGTCGTCACTCTGTTTCAGAGGCGAACGCGATCGTCTCTGCTGTCAGCTCCCTCCTCCGTGCCTCCGACATGGATGAAGTGAAGATAAGCTGATGTTTTAGGGGACTGCACTACCAAGGAAATGTTATCCTACTTAAGTTGTAAATAGATCAAAGCAATATCACTGGCCATTCAAACTGTGGGTTCAATTTTAGACTTAAAAAAAAAATAGAAAAATAGCCTTTAAAAGAATTTCTATCAGATATTTTACTACGTGGAGAGGTTATTGCTGCTTAAAGAAACGAATGAACCGCCAAAAACTCAGAGATTTTAATGCACAACATGAGAAAGCAATTTGTTTGCACTCTAAAGTATGCACTCCTTATCAAATATAGATTTTGTAACAGATGCAGACAGCGAGGCTAAAGGCATTACTTTACAATGTACATACAACGTTTCCTCAAGACAGTCTAAATGAAAAGAATTTGCACAGTGAGTGACATTTTTTTCTATTTAAATACGTGACGTTTTCTCTATTTTGTTGAATGTTTATTGACTTCTGGATAACACGTGTCTCATGTAATGTAAATTATTATTTTTTATTAAAAGTGTAACTGTGTAAACGTGGTAGCTTCATGTTTTCCTGTAAATACCCGTGTGACATTTCATTTTATATACTGTATGTACTGAACATAAGTATACTTTTCTAACCTTAAATCTAATGTGACCACCGAGTTTTTAACGTGTTGTTTCTGGTGCAAGAACCTGAGTGGCCTGTTCCCAGTTTGTGATGAAACATTGTTCTGAAAATGAAATGGAGACTTTTTGTTGTCGTTGTGGTTCAGATTGTCGGGGCAGGCTTTGTGTCTTTTAAGGGCTTTTAAAAGAAGTAAATGAATATATCATGTAGGATATTGCGGTTTTCAAAGATCCTCGTCTCGTCCGTTCCGTTTGTGCGACCTATATGGTTTCATTAAGAAAAGAAAAACACAAATGAAACTTCAAAGATGTCAGAGGCTTTTTTTGTTACTGTATCTTTGTACCATGTTTTGTGGTGACACTAATTTTTTGGAAATAAACCAAACATACTTGAAAGTACATGTTGTGTGTGTTCTTGTTTAACTCTGTGAATGTCATCAAAGGGTTTGTCCATTGACAGTCGACCATGGAAGTGGCCGAAATACTGATGCGTTTAAGGACCGCACTGTTGGCTTGGCATGTTTTAGACTACTATTATCATAAATCCCTGACATCAGTACATATCACATTACAGCTAAGACGTAAACCAAGTGACTGTTATTCGTTCCAGGCATTCATCGATTTTAATATACAGTTAGAGGATCCATAAGGAGTTAATATGAATTGTGCATTATCCATCCATTATCTCTAATCGCTAATCCTCATCATGGTCACAGTAGGGCTGGAGCCAATCCCAGCTGACTTTAGGCGAGAGGCATGGTACACCCTGGACAAGTCTCTAGCTTATCATATGCCACATAGAGACAGCAAACACACACTCATACAGACAATTTAGAGTCACCAGTTAGCCTATTAAGTTAATGTCTTTGGACACTGGGAGGAAGCCAGAGCAGCAGGAGTAAACCGGCGCAGACACGGGGAGAACATGCAAACTCCACACAGAAAGGCCCCAGCCCGGGTCAGAGCCAGGAAGCTTTCAAGTATTGATTTTGAAAGATGTCTGAATTTAAGTTTGTCCAGTACTGCTTCATGACCTGCTGAACTAATGATACTCCCATCAGCTTCAGTTGTGATTTATGTTTGGTGCTGCATATCAAATGTCACACTAACCAGCTAAACTAAGTGTGGTTTTTGAAGCATATTAGCATGCTGGTTAGCACTGAGCACAAAGCACTGTTGTGCCTCCCACAGCCACCCAGCATGGCTGTAAACTCTGTTACACAATAGGTCATAAGATACAGGAAGAAAACTTAAACCATTTGTAAATGCCACTTTTTCCCGGCCTGTTATGAACACATCGTCTTTATTAAAGATTTTCTCTCAATGAAAGGTAATCAGACACTGCTGCAACTCATGTTTTTTAGCTTGGAGCCAACAACAGGGCCTGGAGAGGATGATGATGGGTGTCTCACTTGCCAGCAATGAATATGGGACTGGGCAAGAGCCCCAGCTCCGTCTCCGTGGCGCCTGGTTGGCGGCTCTTAACGGGACTCCTGTGGTCCCAGGAAGGTTTCTCTCTCTGAGAGGAAGCTGAAGGTCAGGAGAAGAGCAGGAGGGGGGAGGGAGGTGGTGGATGTTTGTCAGTAAGTATGATCTCCCAGCTGGCTTGTACTGGCAGCAGGTGCAGAGCTGCAGCAGGCCAACATCTGGGCAGAGCCTCTGGCAGTCCTCTCCATATTTAGCATCTCGCTGCTTTGGGTACGGGGATTAGGACCTCTGCCCACGAACAGAAGGACGAAGCGGAAGTTATCCAGCAGGATTGTGTGGAATGGCATGTTAGGAATCATTTCCTCCTGAGTCAGAGATGGCTGTTTTACTCACCATTTCATTCAGTTACTGATTCCATAGAGCCGCGTTCCTCTGACTGGATCCAGATTCATGCAAGTTAGTTGTATTATAGTTTTAGGAGATGAAAAGTCCCTGGAGTTGCATAACCAATGACGTGAGGTGGCCTAAATAACTGCCTCTCCGTGATTCTTCTCCGACGTTTAAGACAAATTACTAATGAGAGTATCCATTACCTCTAAGGACAGCAGTTTTTTTTTTTTTTAAATGCAGTGATCTTCTGAGTTCAATGTGATTAGTCTTGGTTGGCTGGAAGCATGCTGCACTTGCATAAAAAGACAAATCAAAAGCAGTCTAAGAATTCAAAATTGCACGTATCTGTTGGTTTTGGATGCCGCGTTCTTCACGTACGATCACAGCTGGGGTGAATGCCTCTTGTAGGAGAAAACCGCTTGAAAAATAAGTTGATTGGCCTCTCCCCTGGCCCCAAAAAATACTCAAGTGACAGATGATACTGATTTATTTTATTGGTCCTCCAAATCCCATTATCCGTGTAGCCCTGCGGTTGCAATGAATGCGGGCTGTGTAGCAATTTCCATTTCCTGGGTGTCTCTGCAATGTGGGTTATGTGAGAGCTGATTCACTGCTGCTGGGGGCCTCGCTGCCTTGAAGCCCTGTGGCCCTTCGTTCAGGCACCTGCTCCAAAATTCATCGAAACAACTCCAAACGCTGATCTCACTGGCTCAACACACATCATCCAGTCCCACCCTAGAAATCAGGATGATGTCAGCTGCCTGCAGCACATGGGGGTCTAAGTTGGGAAATTATCAAATGCATGAATCAACTGAGTTCCAGATGATCTTATCCGGACACCGCCCGTTCATCCATGAGTAGAAAAGCACAATTACACATTTGATTTATAGCTCTAAGGAATATTAGCAGAGCTCTCTAGAGTTTGCGTTAATGTATGTTTCCTTGGCCTGCTTTGAGTTGTTTGTTGGAGGCCCTGATGTTTTTCACTTGCGTGTGTAAGTGACCCACAGTTTCTCTGCGCAGCTAAAACCCAGAGTCCATTCAACCATGTGAAATGCTCAGGGCTGTGAGGTCACTGTGGGAAGTCATCTAACCCAGAAAACAGGCATCTGCCAGACATTTTTTCACCAGCAGACAATCCCCAAAAAATGTTCCTGTTTCAAATCAGTTTCCATGAGGATGAATTGGTTATGGGCATTAGGGTACTTTTCGGTCACATGGGGGCGAGGGTGAGACAGCTAGAGATGTCCTTATTTTTGGAATGCTGGGGGAGCTTGTGCAATTTAGCTACGCAGATTAGAGACCGCCAATTTCTGAGAATAGTCTTTGCAAAAAAAGGCGCCACATTTTCCCCGATTCTGGGATATAAATATCTTATGGGTGAACAACACATCTATTTACCACACTACAGATGAGCAATTCAAGGATCATCTAATGTGTCGTCATGGTGCCCCAATTAAAGACCATTTAATCAAATGAACAAAGATGTCCATAAAAGGAGAACCTACTATATGTAGATGACATGATGTGTTGTGGTGGCATACAAAATTCCTGGTTACAGTATTAGCTCAGAGATTTGGGCAATCTGTCTCTTTATTTGATTCTATCAGAAACCCACCACTGTGAAGAGATCTGCATGGTGCAGACTGTTAGATGCACGATCTTATCTTATCTCCTGTCCTGACAACTCTGAACTCAAGATGAACCATCGTTCTCCTCTCTCTCTTTCTCTCTCTCTCTCAACAAATTGAGATGGTTTGATCAGAAAGTAAAGACGCTCATTGTGCGGGCTGGCTGGCTGGCAGACGCCAGACAAACAAGTACCCACAGCTGATAGTTTCAGTCAGTTACAGAGTTCCTGTAATGTCTCTTTTTTCACTGAGGCATGAAGGTGGTGAAGACAAAGGTGAGGCGTACGTGTGAGAACAGTGGGCCTTTGTTGCACACAACTGATTTGTTTTGACACCAAGACACAGCAAAAACTGAGACCGTGCTGCTGCAGGTCACATGCGTCAAGTGTGATTTTTCTTTTTCTTTGTGATTACTGGAACAATGAAGTCATACATAGAGACCTGTCAGGCAAACAGGCAGGTAACTAAGGGATACACCAATCCAACTTCTCTCCTGATGCTGATACCTCATCTCAGAGTACCAATCCGACACCAGTGTTCTCTGCTTCCCAAATTTAAAATCTGTACAGCAGACTGCTTTGAACCTTTTGGAACCATTTTACGTCAAGTAACATTAAACCTGGAAGGGATGTGGCACTAAAATCTGAGTTGGCAGCCTTGAACGAATGTAACTGAAACTGTATGTAGATGTGCATCGATCATGTCTGATCTGCTTTGTCAGGTCAGTATTGGCGGTGATACCCAAATCATAACGGTGCATCTCCACAGGTACATTTTGCACAATACGAAATCAAGTGTCCAGCTACTATAGTAGGCTTTTTGAAAAGTGGAACTTTGCATATGGGACCTGTTTTTAAGATTCATATCCTCAGTAGGAACAGATAAGTTCAGTAGGGAAGCCGTAAAGTATTGAGAGATGAACGAGACACAAGTTTATCCTTTAAGAGGGAAAAATACGAGGACCTCGCAACATCTGGACAACATAGCTCTTGGTGAGTACGCTCAGTCCCAAGTAAAAAGGATGAAGACACCATCATGACCCAGTGGTGGAGACATGCTGAGGCTCCTAAAACATCTTAAAAATGTTGTCCGTGCAGTGTTTTTTTCTTGCACTGAAGCAAAAGGACACTCTGTCTGTCAGTGTTTTGGGGTTTTGCTGTTGGACGCTGCCACATGCGCCTGCAGCTCCAACACACCGCCTCAGTTTATGAGTGACTGAGGATCCTGTTCATATGGCGACCCCTGGTGGATACTAGATGAGTCACGATGACCGTGAGGTTCAAACAGCAATAAAACAGGAAATGGAAGGCTCAAATCCTCAGATACATATTTATCTTTATTTGTAAACAGGCTCTCCCCAAGTATGGACACCTGAAATGAAATTAGCCTTCCACATTCATGGCAAATCAATGTTTTATTATGATTTTATCGTCTTAAGTTATAAGTTCACTCAGCCTTAGCTCAGAAATCTGAAATGTATCTAGAGATAGCAGCAGCAGATAGCAGTAAAAAGCTCCTAATTTTTTACATTACAAGTTTATATCAAAAGACAAAAACGTGCTGAAAAATGGCAATGTAGTTAAATTAAACACAGCACAAGAAATCAGAAATGGGAACAAACATTTTTGATAAAATAATCTTAAATCAAGGTCCACTTACTGCCTTTTTATTAGCGCTTTCAACCACATCTCATGTTCGCTTAGTTGTCATAAAGATTGTTCAGATCAATACGACCACGGAGCAAACTGCTGATGAAGACAAGTGCCAAATACAAAGTTAGAAATAGGATCCTGACATCAGATTATTTCGTCAAATGAACCTCTTACAAAGTCAAGAATGAACTTTTAATACTTGAATTTTTGTTATCGCATAAACTGAAGAAATGTTAATCCTGTCTGTTCTTTTAAAAGTCCAAATCCAATCAGTATCATTGTTTTCATGGTAGCTATCATGTAAGGTCGTGTTATCAAACGTCTTCAGACTTCGAATATGACAGTTTGGGCTTCAAAGTTAATTTCAGAGTCAGAGTCTTCCTCATCACTGTGTGATGGTGAGTGCTCACTGAGCCTGAGCTCCCTGGTTCTTGCTCTCCTGCCATGACTTCTTCCTCAGCTCCAGCTCAGTGTCGGTGAATGAAGCCGGTCCCCAGTTAGTGATCCTCTGAGGTCCTTTATGACCTGAGGGAGCAGGTTCAAACTCATTCATAGTGCATTTCATTGTAGTGAAGCAGAACAAAGTATGTGGCCAAAAGTGTCCCTGTATGCCTGCACAATGAGCATCAGTCTTCTGCTGCTGCAGCCTCAACTTGGTGATGGGGTCAGAGCTCTGTGCAGACCAGTCAAGGTCACACACCAAACACATCGGAGCATTTTCATAAAATTTGCAGGAAGTTTGTGTAAAATGATATTTTCTGATATTTTTATATAATTCATTATATTGTGTGCCTGTTTGACAGTTTAATGATCATAGACAGGTTTGTTATCTGCCAATTCAGTATTTTCTTGTTGCTGATGCTCGGATACTTCTTCACTGAGCCCTTATCCTGTGATTTCAAGTTTATATGTGAAATAATCATCTAAAAAAAACAGTGATGTTGTTTTTAGCATTAAAAATAACAAAAATAACTGAAATGCTGTGATACAGACATTTTACATGTCAACAAGGCCTCAAGACCCCCTGTGAGGTTTTGGTGACACCTAGTGGGGGTTTGGATCCCTAGTTTGGGAACCAGTGATCTAAAATATCATTAAGATTTCACTTAAGCGACACTGACAGGACACAAATACACAGAGGGGTCCACATACCTTGCTGCAACTTTCACAGTAAAGGTGTAAATCACTCAAACTGTGGAACACTACGTTGTTAAAAACACATCAAAGCTTCATTTACATGATTTTAATACACAAGATTGATTCAAGATCAAATGATTACATATGTAATCAGCAAATACTAACACACAACAATCAGCTTCCCTACCTGGCTGGATGAGACGCACCAGCCCCTCGTGTTTGGCCACCTTGTCTTTCCAGGTTTTTGTCTTGTTTGTTGCTCGTTCAAGTTTCCTTGACACCTCCTGTGTCAGATAAAGAGGAAGTGAGATCAGATAAATGTCAGAAGAAGATGTCAGCTGAGAGGAGGCAGGTGGATAGATGGGCTGAAGGACACAGTTAGCCAGCAGGGGGAGCCACAGTGACCAACTGTAAGTGACTGTGTCTTACAGTGGTTGATGAGTCAACCCTTTTATTTGATCAGAGAGGGCTTTTAGTTGCAGATACAAGAACAGTGTAGACCTCCACGTGTGTGACCTGACCTTGTACTGCTCCAGTGCTCCACGCCTCTCCTTCTCCAGGCTGTCCAGCTGCAGCATGGCTGCCTGCAGGTCTCTCTCCTTGGCCAGCCGGTCGGCCTCCAGCTCCTGTTTCTCAGCCTCGGTCTGAGACAGAGCCCTCTGCTGCTGCAGGTGGATCTCCTCCAGCTCTGCCCTCTTTGCTGCCTCCTCCTCCAGCAGCCTGTGATGGAAAGCATAACGCCGATGCTTAAAATGTCTTGAAATAGCCTTACCCACTGAAACTCTAGTCAGAGCAAACAAGGAGGAAAAATGTGGAAAAATCAGTCTGAGAACAGACGATCACACAAGACAACTCTGCTCTGCATGTCTTTGGACTACGGCACAAATCACACACTAACACAGGGAGGACATGCAGACTATACACTGTACGCTGTGAGACTACTTCACTTATTATTAGGCCTACAGCTGTGGGGCACCAATGTTAAACACTGGGCTAGTGCATAGTATAGTTAGGGTAGACTGTTAAGGAAACAGTAATACTAAAATCGGATTAAAGTCATGCTCTTTTTCGCAGAACACACACAGCAGTTTGTTTGTGAATTATTTTAGTTTTTACTTTTAATTTCTGTTTTTTATCCAGTCTTCTTTTTGCTGCCTGCTCGCACGAAAGAACTTGGAAAAACAGTTGGGAACAGTTTTTGCAGCAGGAAAAAGTTTACTGGACATGAAATTAAAAACCGGTCCCTTTAAACAGTACATTTTTTTCAGTGAAAACTATTAAGAACAGAAATCGATGTTTATATGTGCCCTGTGATGAGCTGTCAGCTGGGACTGGCTCCACCAGCCCTGCCGGATGGAAGTTTATATATATATCATGAGGCACAGCAAATATTTACATGTAGCTGACAGTTGGATTCATCTGCAACCAAATAAATGCAGACAGACAATTTGAATCTACTCTAAAAATGATTTGTTAATCTAGTTTTCTTGTGATGAAGTTACTGCTAACGAGGCGAGCCATTGTTTAGCACTATTCTTTTGTTAGCTGCGAGGAGTACGTATTTCTGTGTTAATTGTCCAGTAGTGTGTGTGTGTGTGTGTGTGTGTGTGTCTGATACCTGGCCTGCAGCTTGCGCATGTTTTCCTCATCCTGCTTGGCCTGCCTCTCGTCCTCTAAGGCCTCCTCCAGCCGGTGGTACATGTCCTCCAGCTCCCGGACGCGCTGCAGGTACTGCTCCAGTTCACTGGTCTTCTGAGCCACCTGCTCCTCCATCTGCTGACGCACCTGAAGGAGCCAACACACACACACACACACACATACACACAATGGGCTATTGAACCATAAATAATCTACAACTCTTCACACTTCAGACTGTATTGTGACATCTGTTGTATTTTAGCGTAATCTACCATGAGCAATGACGAAATCTCACTTGAGCAAACAATTATGTTTTTCTTATCTTAGAGACATTTATCTGTTTAGTCACCGATGATTAATAAGTTGGTGCATTTGACACTCAGACAAAAGATGACTCAGCATCATGGGATATGTCATTTTAACCTTTTTTAGCTTGTCTTTCCTGGAAGGAAACGGGGGAGACAAATAGAGCAACAGGGCAGTCTTATTTTCCCGCATTCATTAGTTTTCTTTATGAACTTTTGGCAAGACATATGTCACGTCACACTCGTCAGCCCCCATGATCAGGACCGATGGAGGCAGGATGTGGGAGGCAGACTCAGGCACACTGATTTACCATTTTCTCTCTCTCCAGGTCCAGTCTGTAGCGATCGTGCAGGTCTACTTGAGTCTTCTTCCTCATGTGTTCCTCTGTTGCTGCCTTGGCCGCAGCCTCTTCCATTTTCTGTGACACACAAAAGAGGAAAGAGCTGTTACTTCTCTGCCTGACTCAGGGCTGCAACAGACTACAAGGAGAAATCCACGTAATTGGGCTTAAAAATATGAATACGTTTTTAACATTTGAAGAAATAAAGCCATCTGGCAGCTTAAAAAGAGAAGTGAAAAGCCATCAGTAATCTGCTGCAGCTCTGAAACAATGGAGTTCATACGCCTTGCCCTTCGCTGGACGCAGGTGTCCCTGACTGATACGCAGAAATGTTTGCATAGCAGTTTTGCTTCCTTTTTCAGTGTGAATGTTCTGCTGCATCATGGGAGTGTGTGTGTGTTTCTTAAGTCAGTTGGGGTGGTAGGTTATTTTAAGAGCAAGTATGTGTGAGAATATAGGGAAGTGGACAACACTGTGACTTATCTTACTGGAAATAGAGTTATAGCAACCATATTTGGTTCAATAATAAGATAGACAGTGTTTTCGACGCTTTCGTGTATATCTGGGAGAAGACAAGATAGCTGAAACGTTGTTCTCTATAGTTGAGAACAAGAAAAGAAAGGAAAGCAGAAACTCTTCATTTGTTTCGTCATCTAGATCCAGATTTACACGATTTCAGGCTAGCCTGATGAACCTACTATAGCTCACATTTGTAGCTGCAATAAAGCACGTACTTCACTTATATTTGTTTAATGTTTTTCCTTATCTACAGTGGTTAGATAAGATAACATCAACATTTGCAAACCATGAAGCCACAGAAAGTACATTTACATCTTATTTCAATTCATTTTTGAGACTGTGTGACTGTGATTCAGCTCTCTCCTCTCTGTGCTTGAAGCAGTGTTCGGATCGCATCGGATTAGATTGCATTGTTACATATTTACACATTATTTTATTTAAAACGATTAAAAAACAGGACATCTGGGACACTGATTGAGCCAAAAGGGACCCAAAATGTTTCATCTTTTCTTGTTTTTCATTAAAAATATATGAATAAATATTTATATTAAATATAAATATTATGGGATTTAAAACGTGTGTGACATTTGAGTTGTTGAAATGTTTACTGAAGCCAACAAGGTGCGATAGCCTCTTTCTGCAAGTTAAGTTTTACGTGTTGAGTATGGAGCAGTACCATCCTCATAGCCTCCAGCTGTCTCTGCTTGTTCTCATTGGCCGCCTGGAGCTGCTTCATCTTCTCTGCCAGGTTGTCCTCCTCTGTCTGCTGCCTCTGTCGGAGCTCCCTGCGCCTCAAACGGGCCTCACGGTGCGGAGACGGAAGCCCTAACCTCAGCAGCTGGATGCACATCTGAGTAGCTGCCACGAGACGGAGCGAAAAGGGGATCACTGGTTGATTTACTTTTACAGCAATCTGTCAGCAACTATGACATTTAAAAAACCTAGTGACTGGTGTAAATGAAGAGATGACGAGACTCTTTATGATGAGTCAGTCACATAGAAGTGGAAAATGACTAATCAATACCTTGAATCCATTCCTGCTTTTTCTTTTTATCTGACGCGCTGATCTCAAAGCTTTTATCGGTGCACTTGATAATAAACAGGCATTTCTTCCCTTCTTTGTCTGGCAGAGACTGCAAGAGAGATCCAAGAGAGCCATTAGTTCAGACCATGCTGATCCCATTTCTGAACCAAATTATTCACTAACCTTGACCAATTTTATCAATAACACTATTACCTATGTATTATAAATGATATACTATAAGCAGATAATAATACATCCTGACATAAAGAAAAATACACAGTTGAACTGTTGACCTCCACACAGCAATTTCGGTCCAGAATGATGTCTCCTTTCTTCTCCACAAGATCCTCACCGATGTAGTACGACAGAGAGTTGGGTCGAAGGATGAACCAGCGCTCAGTCCAGTTCTTCCTTTTGTGGCCCTTTTTCATCATGTAGCCCTTCAAAACACAAACACACAGTGTGGAAGTAAACAAAGACACTTGAGTCAGTTCATTATTCTGTCATTATTATTCTGCACTATGATATATCAGACATAAGTTATGCTACTTTGATAAAGAGTAATTCATTATTTGCCAACAAACATGGAACATATGTGTATTACATCCTGTAGATGTAACATACTTTATATATTTAAGGGCTAATATGTTTCAGTTATAGTTCAATAATGTTACACACTTAAAGAACTCGAGTTTTCAACTGAATGTGAAGAGATGTGACGTTCTTTTAAAGATGCAGAACTTTAACTTTTTGGGATTAAAAATTGGATTTATATTCAGACATCCACTGCTGCTATGGTAGCCATGTGGTTTGCACCTACAGCTCAGTGATACTACTTTATACAGAAGCAGGTCAACAAAAGAAGAGTGCTAAGCAAGGAAGTTGTTCTACCCGTGCTGAAGTGCTGAAAATATGTCTATTACTTAGCATAGCCCTCATTCATCCAAACTCTGTTCAGAAAAGAAGTATTTAAAAAGTTGTTTGTTTGTCGTCTTGCGGGCAGACCTGACAAAGTATAAATTAAGTCAGATCGCCATCATGATGTAGTTATTTCGGCATCCCTTTGATCTTTTTATTGCAATCACAGAGAAATCTGTTTGTTTTGGGTTCATGCAGCTGTAACATTCTTAATTGGGTTCAAGCTGTTCATAGTTACTCGTGTGAATAAACACAATACCCATATTGTAACCACTTGGCATTACTGCTGTTAGAAGAGTTTGTCACATTTACACATAGCCCCTTTAAGTAACATATGCAACCACTACAGTTGTGTAGTTTCAATAAAATCAAATAGTGTGCTGGCTGTGTATGGCTACATTAACATTATAATAAATGACCTACTACAGCTCACAATTGTACGTGCAATAAAGCACGTCCTTCACTTATATTTAGCCTTCTTTTATATTTTTCCAGTAATAAGCTACAGTGGTTAGATAAGATAACATCAACATTTGTATAGTATGAAGCCACAGAAAGTACATTTACATCTTATTATGGTCAGTTTTCCAGACTGTATCAGAGTGATGCAGTTCTCTCCTCTGTGTTTGAAACAGTATGTTTTAGTGTTGATGGATTAGATTGCATTATTATATATGTACACACTATTATTTTATTTAAAATTATAAAACATGACATTTGGGTCATTGATTGGGAAAACTATCTTTTTGACCATCAAAATGTTTCATCTGAGGTTGTTTTTCAGAAAATTATTGTGGGCTTTAATGGGATGAGATATAAATAAGAGGAAAGAGCGAACTATAAACAGTAATAATAAGTCTTGGGTTCACACACTGTGCCCATCAACAGAGGCAAATAAACTTCAATAAGACCTGCTGCTGCTGCTCGATAACCACAGCACTCTGTTGCGAATGAAGTCGACTTAGACAAGCACGTACCATTTTCTTTCAACTCATGGCTTCTTTCTTTTGTGTGTGAGTCTTTGTGTGCAGGAAATATCGGATACCCGGGTACACAGTACATGCGAGATCAATGTCTAACCTGCTTGAGCACATCCAGTATGAGTTCCTGGAAGACCTCATTGATGGCCATGGACAGTGTCTGGCGGTTCATGCCCTTGCTGAAATAACCCATCCCCACCAGTTCAATCAGCTCCCAGGCAGTCAGGCAGTTCTTCTTCGAGTTCATCTGCATCTTGTAATCTGCAAACTTCTCCTCAGTCGATCCGCTCCCCATGGCCTCCATCAGCTTTCGCAGTAAGTACTCAATCTAAAAAGATGGACAGACAAATGAGCTTAAAAGCATGTATGGAGGAGGGGATGTTTAGAAATTTCCACCTCTTTGTTCAAATGTTTTACTCTGAAGTAAAAAAAAAAAAAACAACAACAAAAAAAACACCAAAAGCCACAATTAGGATCTTTCTCACCTCTTCACTAATGATGACTAGCGGGTATTTGTCTTCTGACAGGAAGTTAAACATGCACCAGACTTTGAAAGCATCATTTTCTGAGATGAGGAGATTTTTAGTGCAGATATTTTTCTTGTAACACAGAGTCCAGCACATCTTGTTGAACTCCAGCAGATCAAACTCCTCCTGTACCTGAGAATAAAAAGCAGCATTGAGCCAGAATCAAAGTCAAACTGGTCAGCTCCAGTGAGAACAGTGTGTATGCTAAGCAGGAGACTGGTGTTTGTCTCCTTTCAAAACCTCCGGTCTGCAGGATGTGAGGTACAAACCGCGTGTAATTAAATGCCTCATTTTTATTCAAGTCAGAGCCCACGAGAGAAAGGCAAGAAAACAGCTTCCGAGTACAAAGAGTGAAACTCAAGCAGTGTACTGACTGACATAACAGTTTGTGTTATAACACAGATGTGTTTTCAGTCTATTACACTGTGTTCACTGAGCTGCAAGGCAGAAGAAGAAGAATGTCTGTTTTTCCAAAGAGAGCATAAGGATGCAACACACTTCAAAACAATTATCAAACTAAGACTGAATAAACATTAGACAAACACATAGGGCACTCAGGGTACATCAGAGAAGTGGTTTTACGCATTTCCTCTCTTACAGACCAAATCAGGGTACGATTAGTCATCGCAATCTGTGTCATGTAGTCTGTGCTGCTGTTTTTATTGATTGTGTAAATGTCTAGTTTGTTTTCAAGGCTTATAGATTATAGTCTTAAAAAATGTCTTTGAGAGTGTGTTCATAAAAAATGGCCTCTCTAGTCTTCCGACCACTCAAGGCGCTTTGACACTACATACCACATTCACTCTTTAAAACTCCATTTGACTGAAGGAACTAAGGAACTAGGAACTAAACACCTTCACACAGGACAATCTGGGGTTCAGTATCTTGCCCAAGAACACTGCAGACTGAAGCCGAGATTGAACCACTGATCATCTGATCAGTTCACGACCTGCTCTACCTCCTGAACCACTAGCCCACTGATAGCTCTGGGAATGAATGAGTATTATTTCTTAGTACTAACCATGTTCATGGATGCTGAAATTATTATTAATAAGTAGTAGTAATAAGATCTAATCAAATCTCTGTCTGGCTATCAATTGTGCCTTTTTCTATTATGAATTTTAAATCCATGGAGATTCTATATTTGTGAAACTTTCTTCTTACCAAGAAAAGTGAAGTTAAAAATCTGTGATGTCATCACAAAGCAATGCTTGGTCGAGTATGAGAAACACTAGTTCACATATTCAGTGGACCGCATAACGTGGAAGTAAATGAGAAGTTAGACTACGACTACTACTTTATTTGCCGTACGTGTCCCAAGTTCTTATTCAACTGAATAGGTGGCATCTTCAGGTTTGGTGTTCTAATAATACATCCATGGTACTAACAGAAATGTATCCATAACTCCATACGTAGAAAACTGTGAGTGCTAAAGTGCCAAAACTGGCAGAGAGTGTCTGGTCAGATTTGTAATATTGTGCAAAGTTATTTATGCATAGTCCTTATAAAAATCTGTAACTCTATGTCCCGTGTGTTACATTTAGTGGGATTTATTGGAAGAATATGGCAGAAATGGAATAGTGAAAGCTATGTTTTCATTAGTGTTTAAGTGACAAGAGAATCTAATTTTATCTGCAGAGAGCAGAGAGTCTATTTCTTTATCATTTTGCTCTGCCATCTTTCTACAGCAGACCAGAACAGACTAAATAAACACCAGCGTTATTCAGCCACTGTAGTTCCTTTTACACACTTGGAAGGGGAAGGGCGAGGCGATTCATGATTCAGTTGGTTGCAATCTGCATCTTCACAGCTAGATGACACTAAATCCTTCACAGTGGACCTCGAGAGTAATGTTGAAGTGATGTTAAAGTAATAGCTTCAGTTGAACATTAAGTTTCTAATCACTGTTACATCCAGTCAACTCTGTGACTGCGCAAATATTGATGTCAGTGACTATCTGTAGGTACTTTTTATTACAGCTGCTTTGTGATTGTTGATTTGTGATTTAGTTTCCCTGCAATCAGTTTACTGCTAACCAAGCTAGCCATTATGGCTAATATATTAAGAATACAGTCTAATCAACTAA
The DNA here is from genome assembly GCA_023373845.1 of Nibea coibor. Taxonomy (NCBI): domain Eukaryota; kingdom Metazoa; phylum Chordata; class Actinopteri; family Sciaenidae; genus Nibea; species Nibea coibor. Next base: position 8,556,312 of record CM041738.1, on the reverse strand, counting down.
TTTACTGTTGGACTAAATATTATTCATTTTCTTCTTTGTATGTCTAGGCTTTGGGACTCTTCGCATGGCAGCAATATAACTGACAGTCATTGGTCAGATAGTCTATAACGCTGATTTTGTTAATATAGTTTCCTTGTTATCCATTTTTTAGAATATCTAAGTCTTGTCTATGCAATTTCTGTTAACACTATAATCATTATAAAATTGTTGTCTGGTACCATTTAGCAAACTCAAAGTCCAGCTTCTTGTCTTTAATCTTTATTGTATGTGTAGATCGCTGTGTACTGGTACTGAAAAGCTATGTGCTAGTTAAAAAAGCTAGTTATTATGTCAAATTATAGCACATTAACTGGGTTATCTCATTCTCCTTTAAATATTCCAGCATGTTTGTCCCCACCTTGTCAAGAATAAACTTGTTGAGGTAAGGCATGTAGCCCTGGTTGGACAGAGGCCCTTTATCATCATCTTTGAAATGCTCTTCCAGTGCCACAGGGTCATGAGGGATCTTCATCACTGTGCACAAGCTGTGAGACAGCACCTAAAGAAGCACATTTTAAATATGAATGATCATGAATTATCATAACACATGAGAGCTGCAAATCAAAACGCATTATTATAGAGTTACACATTCCTGCAAAATCATCATATGCATGTGGTAAGATTAGGATTTTTTTTTTTAGTTTTTTATATCGCACATGCAAAAAAAACTGTTGCTGACATTTACAAGCATCACTGGCCAAGCATTCAACTTCTCTTCTTGAAGGTAACCTCTCTCTATTTATACTAAGGCTTCTTCCTCCAAGTTAGTTCAGCTACCTGTGATAATCTCTGGGTACACCCAGAAGTGTTTCCTTTTAACCATACAGCACTGTAGATTCACATCAAACATCAAGATTAAATTCTAACAACCTCCGCTTGCAAACAGTTTCCTCTGATGGTCCAAAGTGTGCAGTAGATAGATAGTTATATTTAAATTGGCCACGACAGTGGTATAAAGACCTTAAATACATCCCTTTTATTAATGTGGACTTTAATAGTTACTCTTGAGGCCACTCTACACTGTTGAAAGAGCATATGTGAGAAATGAAAAACCCTGTAGGATCCTTGAAGTCAGACTGTGTCTTTGTCAGGCTGGGCACATAGACATCAGACCCAGCAGGCAAACAAACTCTGGCCCAGGCTGTCATACAGCAAAACACCACCACTGCAGTATAGAGAAATATACATTATGTAGTGATGCTAAAACGTGTACTGTAAGTAAAAGTACCAGTATGACAATATTAAATTACAACTCAACAAGTAAAAGTACTGCATTCAAATTTTACTCCAGTAAAAATAAACAAGTATTATCAGATGAATTTACCTAAAAGTATTCAAAGCAGATTAACTCATTATGTTGATTTGGCCACATTTAGGTATTTTACTGTTACATTATATTTATTATTATGTTATTACTAACAGATGAAGGTATTGTATTGCTGCATCTAGTCGAGGTGATGCTACTGTAGGCTGTACAGGTTACGATTTGTCCGGCAGTAGTAAAAAGTCTAATATTTTCCCTGAAATGAAGGTGTCCAAGAAGGTGATATACCACACTGTAAAAGTGCCTCCACAACAAGTAAAAGTCCTGCATTCAGAACCTTAAGCAATCAAGTGTTATTAGCAAACTATACTTACTAAACTAATCCTGCAGTAAAATGCTCCATGACAGTGTTTTACTAACATATGTGCTGTGTTTTAGATAAATATGATATGCTGCATTAATGTGTGACTAATGTTTGACTACTTTAGTACTGCTGGGTAGATTCATCTACAGCAATGCATCATATTCTGTAAGATTATCCATATAGTATTTGTAGTGCTGGTGTCCTGTGAGACCCACATATCTATATACTTTTCTTGAACAGCTCTGTTTTCAGTTTTGTAACGAATCCAAGAGGATTTTAAATACTTAAAAGGTAGTAGTAGAAGCGTTTTCTCAAACCAGAAAGGAACACTTCATCTTTCAGTCAATCAAAATCACCAAATTTGAAAATACTAGTTTTCACCGGACATGAAGGGTATGAAAAATAATAATTTGCAATATAACTAAAGCTGTCAAACAAGCGTAAGTAACATATACAAGTACCTGACCTGTATACTTAAGTAAATGCACCTAGTTACATCTCCCCGCTGAGTATTAGTACCATATAACGCTAGGGAAAGGCAAAGTGTCAGGGCCATGTAAAGTGTACTTACTGTGAGTAAATGTATCTGCTTTCCACCAATACTAAGAGTTACACAGTAAAATGTACTTCAGCCGTGTATTTATCACACAAGTACACAAAGTATGCAACGTTACGGCGGGAAAACAAGTACTGTCCAGGTGACGTGAGGGATGTAACCGTTGTTGTAACGACAACCGTTACAGTTACCTAGAAACGAACGTAACGGTCGGGATGAAAGGTAACGTGTCGGAGGTTACAGAGTTAGTTTCTGTTCATGTTTGTCGGCCTCTGGACACCCAAACAAAACAAGAAAAGTGAAGTGAAACGCACCTTTAATTGAGACTTGGAAACTTTTCCACGTTGGTCCACGTCCAGAGCTGTGAATGCGTGCCATATGGACTTTAACAGCTCCTCTCGAAGCCACATCTTGTCTCTCAGCAGCACCAGAAGGTCGTCTGTCTGTCTGTCTGTCTGTGGTGTGTCTGTTTGTCACTTCAGGTCTGTGTGGGTTAACTGTCCGCCTCTCAAACGCAAACGACGTGTCGGTGGTGCAGCAGTGTGCTGACAGCGCCACATAACGTTTCATTTCATTTATTTACATCAGCGTAACTCGCTGCCAACTATTTTGTAGGACTGCAATTTCGTATGCATTATGAATTAACCTGCAGAGTATTTCCTCCATTCATGAATCGATTATTTGGTTTGTAAAAATCCAGAAAACACCGAGAAAGGTCATTACAAGTGATATCTTCACAATGCATATTTGGTCCAAAACTTTAGCAATTATCAAAAAAATGCAAATCCGCAATTTTGAGGAGCCATGAACCTTGAAATGACCTTAAGGATTACCAAAATAGTTTTAAATGAATTTTATGCCAGCTAACTAATAGATCGATGTGAATACTGTTGGCTAATCCAACAACAAAAACATATTTTATATGATCTTCATATGTTCTGTGGACAATAATCCTACTTTTTAAGTAACTAAAGCTTTGAATAAATGTGCACTCTGCAGCTGCATGTTGACTGACAGCAGTATTAGACTGAACTGACCATTAAAAACCCAGTTAAACACATAATGCAGTTCAGAATCTGAATTTGATCCTAATTAGCCAAAGTCAATTATTCTGAGAGCGTGATTAAAGTCATCCTGCAAAAATAAGCTGACAGGCCATTATTAACTCCTGTTCTCCCATTCTCTATGCAACATGTGCAACCTTCCTGTGCTACAATACTGGATATAATAAGTGTTAAAATGATTCAATCGATAATTTGGGAAACACACAACTGAAATAAGGTAGGTCCTCAAATTATTTTAGCACAGGGCTGAGTTCCAAACTGAAGTAACACCACTTTGGAGCATCATGTCAGCCGATACTGTGATAGACCTTTTCCACACAGACATTTTGACTTGGCTGCTCAGCCAACCAGGGCCCTGACACAGAAGGAAATGAATGAAACTCAGCTCTCTGTTTAAAGCCTGTGCCCCCACCAGCCTTATTCAGGGACTTCTACTGCAGTGCTGCTTTATTGTTTGTGGTGTCCAATGACTGTTATATCTTTCTGGGATGCTCATATCGGGCACAAGGTGGAAAATGTTTGGATGAATTTGCTAAGGGTCCCAGTGGTTCATTGAGATATTATATACATTGGTGGCCTAATCTTATAACCAAGCTTGTGTGTAAATACAGGATATTACCTCAGAAACATCATGTGGGGGGAAAAAAAGAAAAGTGAAGCTCATTAAGCAGCTACTTAGAAAATAAAGCAGGAGTAGAAATGCACCTGTAAAAAGGAAACACTCAAGGTCACAAATCCCTTAGCTTTTTTTTTTTTAATATGTTGTTGTATATATAGATGGTTCATCCATACACCAACCAAAAGCTTGAGACCTTCACGATAAGTCCAATTGTACATGCTTCAGTGATGTATTCAATTGTACTTTCAGTGCTCAAAAACACATGTCCTGTAGCCATACTGAACACCAAGAGCATTCTCTTTTTTTTCCTGAAATCAATGTTTCCGAGTTGCCCTCCGATCCACTCTGTAACCAGATGTGTGACAACCAGCCATTACAGAAGTCGCTTGCAAAGTAACAAAGTTACAGCTGTTTTCATTTTAAATAGTCTTCAATTTAAAAAATTTGCAGTCTGATACAGAAGGCTAGGAGACCTGAACAATATGAAAGTGCTAGTCATTAATTTACAGAGATCAGGCATCACATAGTGCTATGAAGTATCCAATATGCTACATATGAATACAGCTGTTAACACCTTACAAATGCCTCTGGTTGTCTTTTCAAGGCTACTTGAAAAATCAATAACCTTGGCTTGTATGTACATAAACATGTTTGTTTATGCAGAAAATAACGTAGATATCACCACTACCAGAGGTATAATCATTACGGCCGTTTGGCCACAACAGTGATAATGAAATATTTAGTCCCATTATCAATTTCTAACAGTTAATCCCCCAATTTTGTGTAAGTGGGAAAAAAAACAAAAAGAGTTGCCGTCATGGTATCCCCTCCACACATTTGGGCTCCAGATGACAACGTTGTTCAGAGCTTCTTCTCTTGCATCGTGCTCAAGTTCTTGGTTTGTTTTCCCCAGCCATTGGTTGCATTTTGGTTGCTTTCCCACATCTTCTGGCGCTATTTCCCCCGTTTGAAAGATTGAAGCATGACTGAGAAGAACCAGTTCTGGAACCACTACTTAAGGGAACAACACAAGCTTTTTTTCACTTCACTACAATCAGTCACAGAGTAATAAAAAGTAGAACGGATGACTCAATTCATTCCTGGAGCAGTGCCTCCAAAGTTGAAAGTAGATGGCACCACTGGCGCTGTGAACTTGTACCCGCCGTGTTTCTCGATCATCTTGGATTCTGTAATTAGACAATAAGCAACAGTACTTAAAAATCACACACTGACACAAACAGCTGCTTTCCTGTAGGTTTACTGTGGCTGCTGTTAGACCGCCCTCCCGATAGTTGGCCATTTTAACTGTCAGCAAGACAAACTGAAAAATAAGACTTTTAAATTTGTCTTTCCTGCATCATTGTTCACAAAATGACAGGTATGCAATTTCAAGACAAGACCGGGTTTGTAACTCATTAGCCTGTGAAACACACTCCTCTCTTGTCCCTTCCTCACCCTCTGCTGTTCTCAGCTCAGGTGCTGAAGGCTCGCATTGTTTCTCTTTGAAGACCACACCGAATTCTGGCACGGCTCTGCCACCCAGTGTGAGCAACACTTTTTTGGGGGCATTTTATGAATTTGTTATGAGTCAACAGACAGAAAAATGGGACAGGAAGCGAGAGCAAGCGATAAGGTTGCCAGTCAGACTATCACTGATCAGTCCTCGAAGCTTTAGACCGTCATTTGCAGGTAGCTCCACAGTATATTGGTATTTCATTATAGAACTAGGATTGCAACACACTTATTTTATTTATCATCCCAGTCTCATGCTTTTGTGCCTGTATTAAAAAAGGCACAGCAGTAGCACCTTTGTGTAAATGTGTTTATTCCAAGTAAACGTAAATGAGAAAGCAGAAGACAAATGAAGTTATGTGATGTTCGTTTTGCTTTTGAAACTGTATCAATAACAGAAACAGGAAATAGCATGTAAAAAGGCTTTATTGTCAGATTGCAGTGCCGCATCAGGTTGTGATTGGAAAATTGGAGTACAGTCTCAGCTGGTGCTCACCATGTGCTGCCCGTCTCTGGTCTGCAAGTGTGCCAATGTCCTGAAGATGTTTGCCCTGCTCCTCATCAAGGGCCTGTGTTAGTGCCTGGTACCATGCTGGGTCACGGCTCTGGATATCTGCATCAAGGTAAAGTCAGATTAGTGACCGGCGTATGACATGGACAGGTTTGTTTTACTGAAACAATCACAGGCCTTCCATTGACAGCTTGTCAGCTTACTCTGTAGTATGGCTTTGAAGATTTGATACTCGTCCACTAAGTTGTCTTCGTCGTCTACAGCTGTAGTGTAGCCCTCCAGTGCTGTCTCCTCAGCATCGTCCTCCTCCCAGTCTTCATCATCTCCATCCTCTCCTGCGTGCTTCGCCAGCATCTCCAGGTACTCCTGGCCCTCCTCGTCGATGTCGTCCTCGTCACTGCCCAGTTCAGCTACATTCACAGAGATAACACTTAATCACTTCACACACACCTTCAGCCGACGCAAAACAGCACATCAAATTATCCTCACGCCTTACCGTTATCCTCCTCGTCTTCGCCATCTTCATCGTCGTCGTCTTCATCATTCTCATGCTCTGCTCGACAGGCGTACGCCCTCTTGAGGCCATTGAACAGAAGGATGGCTGCTGGGAGAAGCTGGCCGGCCACCTGATTGACAGCCTGAGGCCTGTGCTCGAGGTCAATGAGAGCACAAAGTCCGAGAATGCACATCTTCCTGTCGTGGAGGCTGTGAGGGGGAGTAACACGTTTGTTCCATTAGAAGCTGCCTCATTTACTGTGAGGTATAGAAACTGTATATTTCAGCTGTACATGTGTAGAGATACACATCACACTCTTACCCAAGGAAGCAGTCAACATCTTTGAGCCACTGGGTTATAAAGTGGTTAGTGATGGGCTCAGTGTTGTTTGGAAAGCGCAGATTTTCCAAAGTGTTGAGGAGAAGAGGGGGGCTGTAGTAAAGTGCAGCGATGGCAACCTGCAGGCACATAGTCCTCAGCTCGCTGGTCTTCACCTCCCGCGTCAAACGCTCCAACGCGGCCGCCACAAACAACGGCACGACCTGCAACGGGTAGTTCATCTTTAATAAAAGCCAAGCGTGTACATTACAGAGGATACATTAAAAATAGAATTTCAGGAATGAATGTGTCCTGTAGATGTTTTCTCTGGTCTCACAGCTGTTTTTCTTCATCTTACCAACCTGAGGCGTACATTTGTTTTTCTCATACTGACCTGGTCAATGCCACGACCTTTGCACTGCAGAATGATCACCTCCAGGAGCTTGGCTGCATGACATTCTGGATCCTCGCCTGGATCACCTGTCAGGACCTGTGTGAAGTGAGACAGTCAGGTAAGCCTCCAAATGACCACAAATAATTTAGTTTCTTACATCACACATCCGCACCGGCACTATTTTACCTTCTTGCACATGCTATAGATGATCTCCAGGTATTTGGTGTCAGATAGCAGAGTATCTGTGTCAACTGTGACATAGTTGTGAAGAAGAGGCATCATATCTGAAACACAAACATTTTATTTTCCACACGGCTGCATTTACAGCAAAGATCCTGAGTGTAGAGAGAAATCCAGTGGTAGTGCTCTCTTTTACAGTTCTAGGCCAGTACCTGTGAAATAGTCAAATCCATCCTGCTGGAAGACTTCATACACCAGTGGAAGGAGCTGCCACATCTGTGGCGACACCTGCTGGCAGGTCAGACTGTGAGCCAAGGACAGGATCTCCTCATAGAACTCTGAGAAGAACAAAAGGAAAAGAGAGATGGCGAGTCAGTGCAAGCAAGAATAGTCTTTTAGTGTTTATTATCAACAGACCACAGCAGAAGAATATAGTTAGTGCAACGTGCAGGTGAAATGTGGAAGTACAGGAAGGACCTGTCCTGCTTACCCAGTACATGTTGCTGCAGCACAGTGCCAATCACCTGCAGACAGATTCCTTCCAGCTGCTGGGTGATCTGAAACAACGACAGTCAATGATCAATTGATTTTGATCAATATGCTGAACTCCAGAAGATAAAGCTGGTGTCATCCAGTACAAGACTCTTTAAACCGTTTTGCCTAAAATGTGTACAACAATATCAAGTATCCTATCAGCAGACACGTTTGTTTGGTGTTTGTTGTGCAGTTACTTACTGTTGAACACACGGTAGGCTGAGAAACTATTTAAATGAGTCAGAGTCAGTCAAAGCTAAAGAAAACATTTTACATACAAAAGGCATTCAGGATCCAATTTTCAGTTCAGACATTAACATCCTTGCTCCGCAGAAAACATGACCAATCAGCGCAAGGTATGAACAACCTATGATTTTAGTTAATGACTACGTCATTGGAGGATAGATTTCCCTGGTCAAATAAAAATAGTTGAAATTCTTTGCAGGAGAGTGATGTGTATCAATGACCAATGAACCAAAAAAAAAAACCCTCAGTGTAAAAGCAACGCTCTGTCAAATCTAATGGCTTCTTGGCTTTGAGCGCTAGCAGTCCTATGTTTCGGGCAGACGTGGTGGCAGCGTGCCCCGGCACTATTTCTAGCGTTTGCCTCAGCCTCTGAGTCATTTTGAACATGGTGAGAACAGAGCGTGTTCCCAGGAGTTGGTGGGTGGCTGAAGTGTGTTGGCAGCAACGCTACAGCAGACCAGAGCCGCTTCTGCAGATGAAGTGGCACTGAGATGAGTGATCAGCCAGGAGATGGAGTGAGCGCGTGTGGGCAGAGATGCTCAGTGGCTATGATGCTAACCTCTTTGTGGTCCTCCACCACACTTAACAATGTGTCAATGGTATTGAGGATGCCCATGGCAGTCACAGCCTTGTCATCTCCTCCTTCCTCATCAGGCCCCGTCTGAATCACCTGGTTGAACGTCATAGCCTGTCAAAGAGCGGACAAAGACACCATTATGATTCTGTCTGTGGACTTGTGTTCACACATTTTGCCTCGAGGCAGAAGGTCTTCTCGACATTAAATACAAGGAACTGGTGAAATCCTGCGACAGCTGACGGTAGATTTAACTCTTAAAAAGGAATATAGAGCTGGCAAAAATCAAAGAGCTGCTGTGCAACTGACTGCACAAGCTTTTAAATACTTCAAGTGGCTAAGAGAAGAAAGTAAATGTTACTCTGCAGTGTGGCAATCACGGTGATCTTGTAGATTCTGATTTTTTGTGACATTTTTGGATAAAATCTGACCATTGCTTCTTTTTGGATTACTGCATGAGTGACTTTTATCTTGTCTGCTCGGCTGCATCTGAATGACTTTGACGCCCTTTAGATTTGTGTCTCTCTTGCAGCTCTGTAGCCATTCAGTTATTGCACCGTGTGAACTGATCACAGCAACATGTAGCCTCTTTACTGACTGCACTTACCAAGTGCTGCGTCATCTCCACTGCAATTGGTGTGACCTCCTCACTATATTCACAGATCATCTTCTGTATGACATTGGTGAGGTCGTCGTTCTCCGTCTCCCTGACAATGTGCAGGAGTGCCTGCATCACTGGCCGGATGAAGGGCGTGATGTATTCTTTGGCTAATGGACACAACGCACACGTTTATTTAGATGCTCAAAAGAGAACTACAAACGGACTACACAAAGGAAAAAAAATAATGAGTGACTTCCTCACCTTTCTCCTGGTTACTGATGAGAACCTGGAGGGCAATAGCCGCCTCCACCTTAACTGGCATCTCATTGTCGTTGATTAAACAAAGGCGGGTCAGCTCGAGAGCCGTCTGCAGGTTCTGGTCACTTTTGAACTTCACCTCACAGAAGTAATGCAGCACCCAGCAGGCCTAGAGAAAGGCAGGAGAATGCATTAAATGACCCAACTAAAAGCAAAGTAGTTAGCAGTAGGAAACGTCTGCCTATTATGAAATGATTACTTACTCTGGCTCTCATGTAGCCGAGTTCACTGCGGAACAGGGGGAAGACGTGATTCTGTAGCATGAACTCCATCTGGTCTTTATAAATTTTTTTCTGTATCGAGAAAGAGATAAAACTTTCATGAGGCAGTCAAACTATTTAAAACACGTTCTCTAGGTGCAGTGTATCAGCACCTGAATGTGTGATCCACAGGTACAAAATATTCAAATGGACTTCAACACCACAATAGCCAAGTAGGTGCAGTAGGTGAAGTTTGCCATCTCCAACGGTGCATAGCTAAAGAAAACTTCTGCAAAAATCAGCCAATGGCCCAGCTAGGGTGTGTGATTTAAAGCTGAATGCTCGTGTGAGCAGCCATACTAAAAACAAAACAGGAGCGTGCGTTGAAAATCAAGTTCAACAACTGTTTCGCTCACAATGGAAATCACGTATTTAAGTTTGTGTGGAAAAGGAAGAACACTTGTTAAAGGGAAGTCGTGCAAACAAGCCAGCTGAGTGTTGTTTACCTTCAGCAGGATTTCAGCCAGAGAGCCGATCATGTGGAGGGCACCATCCTTTTTCCTGGGGTCAGAGGCAGGATCAGTGAGAATCTGGTAGCAGAAGCCCATGGTCTTTTGCAGCACCTAAAAAAAAAAAAAAAGAAAGAGATTAGACTAAGCCTGTGAACTGTGGGGGCAGAGGCAGGATCTGTTTTACTTTTCCATCATGAGATCAAAGAAGTTCCCGGGAAATACACCAAAGATGCACACCATGATGAAGATTCTTGTCACTTTTTCTTAGATGGAAAATTCAAGTGCATGTTCAAGAGAAAGTAGTTCACTCAAACTACTATCTCTTGCCTTTTCCCTTCAGATCTTTCCCCCACATGCACCAGCTTGCCCCACCTCTTTATGGTTCTCCATGTGTCTGCACGGTTGACTTCCCTCGCCATCGTCGGTATGTTTAATGAAGTCATCCAAAAAAAACAACTCGATTTTCTTCCACGCACAATTGTTTTCACAGCAGCATGTCAGCTGTGTGTGCAGGAGACTTGTCGTTTCAGCATGCGTGACAATTGTCGCTTACTGTCTGTGCCATTGTGCTTATGAGGCAGACTCATGCAGTGTATAGGAGACTGGTCGGCGTCAGCCACTCAAGCTGAAAACCAGCTGATCGATTGTTGTCTCTAAAATAAACCACAAAATTTAAACGCACCTCTTTCCTCTTGTTGCAGGCAGTGAAGAGGAGTGTCTGGGCTGCTGTTGTCGGAGAGATGAAGTCCTCGAACACATCTAAAGGGGACGGCAGAGATCGGATAAAAGGTTAGTCATCACTGGTGTGCGGGATTCCTTTTAGATCACAGGCACCGACCTACTCTGCTTACCAAACTTCATGCGGATGTACTCGTACGGATCCTCCTGCCACAGCTCCTCGTCGCTGTCTGTGTAACACATGAGCGGGAAAACCACATCCTGAATGATGCCCTGAAAAACAAAAAGAGGAGTCACAACCAGGGAGGAGCTTCCCGTGCAAAGTCAGTCCAGCAAAACAAATATAGTTCCACAATGTGGTTACAGCTCAACTATGTCGAGTCTGGTCATATACACTATTGTTGTCTTTATACCTGGATGTGAGGTTTGAGGTTTCTCCACGTCAGAGCATGTGCTATGCCCTGGTTGATGTAGTTGAGTGTCTGTTGGAGTACTCTGGGAGCCACATATTGCTTTTCCTTGTACTGGTATAAGACTTTCAGCAGCACCTGTAGACAGATAAAGAGATCGCTTATGATTGTGAAAGACACCCAAAGGGAAAAAAGTCCAAACAAACACCTCACAGTCCGCCTGAAGAGCTGCTGCTGACATTACATCTTCTGACGTTCTTACCTGCTGAGCAGGAACTGCATATTCTTTGAGGAAAAGTTCAGCAAACTCTGTGTACTCTTTGGTTGTGTTGCCTGGACTTCCATATCTGCAAACACAGTTTAACATAGTTATTGCTGTTGTAAAAACATGTTTGTACAATTTATTCATCAAGTGAACAGATTTTTACCTCTCAAACAGCCGAGCCAGGATGTGAAGAGCCCACTTCTTACATTTCCACCATGGCAGCTCGGGCCGCTCGTCTTCATCTATCTGCATCGTCTCCTGCGCGGACCAAAGACAACATTTGGACACTCAGAAGGGGTGAATGGTGATGGTACCACGAAAAAGCAGACACACAACACAATTGGAGATATAAGTACAGCGACTTCATTTCATCTCCTTACCGGCGGCACATCTCTGTCCACTACTGTCTTCAGGATCTCCATCCATTCTGTCAGGTTCTGTCTGTTGATGAGCTCCAGAGGGAGGTTGTACTGCGGAGACAAACAAGAGAGGCAATTTCTACTTACTCTAATTAGACTAGATATTTAGCTAAAAGGGGGACATTATAAATAAGAATGACATACTAATGTCAGTGAGCAAATCAAATTTATTTTCAACACTGGTTGAGAAACTTGTCAAAACTTGCCAGGCAGATGGCGTGTGCTGTGACATTACCTGGAAGAGGGCATAGAGGATTTTGAAGATCTGTTTCTGAATGAGGACAGAGTCACTAGAGTGGTCAGGGAGCAGCTGGATGAAGCGATCTTTCAGCATGGGCATGAAGATGTGCATGGCGGCCACCAGAGGCTGACGCTCTTCTGGTTTCTTATATCTGTTGTTCACACACACAAGCACAACGTTAACTCCTGTGTCGTGTATTATAAAAGTCTAGAAGATGAAGAATTAGGAGGTCTGACTTACTCATAGTTTTTGACAAGTTGGTAAAGGCAGAGCAAGATGCCCAGCCATCCTGCGCTGTTGTCTGACTGCAGGTAGAAGCCGATCTTGTCCACGATGGTTGTCCACTTGCCGGGGTAATCGTGCTTGATCATGTGGTGGATACATGTTGTCAGCTGGACCCTGACAAAAAAAAGGGGGCAGTTATAGATTGGATGATTTAGAAAGCTCCTCTTGCTCACCTCTGCCAGCGGGCCGTGTGTGGTTACCTGATGCGCTCGGGGGAATGGATGATGGCCTCCACTATGTTGTCTCGAATGAACTGCCTGTCCTCCTCAGGGATGTTATTGACAGGCGTCTCTGTGCCTGAACCGTCTCCATCACTCCAGTGCTGAGTTATCATGTTCTTAAGGTAAATCACACCTACACAGGGAGGGGGGGGGAAAAAAGGCCCCACACAGGTCAGCTGACAGCATAAAACACATCTGAGAATAGAATTTTATTGCTTAATTTATTATACTTGAAGTGGCACATAAAATAATCCAGGTGTATTAAAGTATCTAAACTATTATGTGTGGTTTTAAAATTTAGTTAGCAACTCCCAAATGTGCACCACCAATGTTGACAGTATTTCCATCATTACGACTATGTACAACACAGCAGTGTAAAGTCAGAGCTGCCTAAAGCCCAAGCTGCAGGATTTAATTCTCCCATCTGCAGTTCAGTAGTTTTGAATGTGGCACAAGGGTGTCAGCTGGGTTCACATCTACAATGTGGGGCCCCACTCTGACTTCTGTGGCTCACGGGGGGGGGGGGGGGGGGGGGGGGCATCTGAGGGCACCGAGGAGTGAGGGCTGGGAGGCGGACATCAGACTGCTGACACAAATGTCTACACCGCTGGCGAGGCAATCATAATCCAGCCTATCAATGCTGACAGAGCATAAACCCCCACCACCTCCGCTCCCCTCCGCCCATGACCACCAACCTACACCGTCGCCCAACACTGCAACGCCACAGCGAATCTGTCAAATCAATTAGATTTACAGAGAGGGGGAAAATGACTTCTTGAAAATGTCAGGCTGAATGAAAGGGCCGAAAGCTTATTAAAACGAGTGAAACTGGAAAGTTAACATAAACGCACGTACAAATACAGTAAAAGACCCATAACAGGTACACCAGCACAGCCTCACTACGTTTTGGTGTTTGTTAACTTCGGTAAACTGCAACTCCGGTCCAGGAGCAGGAACATAATGCAGAGTGAGGCAGGATTAACCATCTAAATTTACCTGAATGTCTGTTTCAACACACTCCTCTGGGCAAACAAAATTACGCAATGACTGAGCTCATCTAAAATTTAAAATAAAATGGTACAATAATACTGATATTTCAAGTTGAAGCTTCTTTCTGCTACCACAAACAACCGAGGTAGAATTTAGTAACGTGTCAACGTTTCCCTCAAACTCATTTTTTCAAAGCTTTGACCACCACACACAGATTTACCTTCTTTGCATCCGGCAGGCAGCAGAAATCTAACATGCAGAGATCTCTGAAACTCGCCACTTACTGTACTGAACTTGCTGCCAGTACTGACTCAAATACAACTCAAACCCACATTCAAGCACGCTGTCCAGAGACTGTTATAAAACTAATATTAATGAATCTGACCAGTCCATTCACTGAAAATTATGTAACAACTGTCGATCAAATTAAATGTTCATGAAAGAAGCAAAGAGACTTTTTTTTATGTTGGGCTGACTACCAACATCAGTTTAGGCAGGAACTAAATGAATAACAATTCAACTAGTGCAAGTGATTGACCTCGTGCCAACACAACTAATGAAGACAATGTGCTTTTGAAATCTTCTTTACGCGTCATTTTATGTCAACAGCTTCTGTGCAGTCTGGAGGAGCTGCTGCTCCTCTATTCTGCTCTAAACACTGTCAGACATTTTTCCTACAGCTGGAAAAGTAATTTATTGCACCAAAGCGCAGCCCTATAACAGCTTAATTTGCGAGTACAGCTCGGAATACTCGGGGAGGTGGACACACAATGATTCAGATACTATCTGTCCACTTTCTGCAACAACCATGGTCAAGATTTTTACTTTGAACATTGATTTTTTTCCCCCCTCCACCACTGACACCTTCCTCACAGTGCAGCATGGGACTAAAGCAAAACAAGCTATATTTAACCAACTCCACATGTCCACTGCACTTCAGCGTGGCACTTTGGCCTCACAAAAACACTAGTGTGAATCATGTATCACTGCTAAAATCATCTTTTCAAAACCATTACATAAGTGACCTGTTGAACCTGGGGTCGTGGAGAATATCTAGTCCATTCCTCATATAATGCAATCTGACAAAATGAGAGCCAGGTGCAGGATAAAGTGGCGAGTCACGCCGTGCCAGAGCGTTTCTGTAACCTTATGTGGCTCCGGTTGACACAAGGAGGTGAAAAAAAAGAAACATGGACTGTGTCACAACATTGTTTTAAAATAAAAATTTATCAAATACACAAAAGAGCAACACTAAAATTAGAAAAGCTAATGATTTGGGTGTGTTATTTTTGTGTGCTCAAGAGGGATGAACTAAATAAAAACTAAAAAAAAAAAAGCATTTACTTTTTCTCCAGCATTTACTTATGAATTGCAAAAATTGAATTATAGGTTTTTATTTGTGGATTCAATCTTATTCGCATTCTAAGAGAGCCTCCCAGTATACGGAGGATTTATCCAAAACAGGCAGAAAATACACTTACCACATTCATATGACAAAACCTCCTAATGATCAATGTTAGCAAATCTGCATACCGCTCGGGAGAACAGCTTTTACTTTTGGAGGTTTATGTTTTCCTATAAACATTTTTCACCATGGCACATCTAGCAACCTAACCTGTTTGTTACATCTCCATCTCAGCTTTTGAAATTCTTCCCTAACCCAGCCGATTACACAAATGTGTTCGCTGTAAAGATGTGCTGCTCCCACTCTTCAGGCTACCAGAAGCAGACGCTCATTTATTTTCAGTGGAAGAGAGGGAGATTTGTTTCAGCTTCATGACGTGACCTTTTGACAATTGTGGACAATTTATATCTATGTTGAGACTCACCTGCTTGCCTGACAGGCAAATCCAGCTGATCAGACATGGTGACACGCAGCAGAGTGGACACAAAGTTTACCTGGGTGTGACCCTGTAAATTAGAAGTAAACCGGTTATACACACTGAAACACTTTATCATATCATGCTGCATGAAGTAGGTTTTACACCATCTTACATTAATTATGTTTGTCTTTAAGAGATGGCTGTGGCTTTAGGCTACATGATAAATACGCTGCCATCAAAAGGAGTGTAAACGTTCAGGTGCTTTAAGTTGTACAAACACCGTTGCTAGGTGACTGACAATAAAATGGATATTGCATTGTTACCTTTTCAAAAAACTGATGAATAATTTCGTGCTTTGTTGCATTTCTACATGATGTTTACAAAACAAAGAAATCCCACGGGCTCCATGCTGTCAGAAAAACCCGTCATCAGCGAGTCCTTCAAATTAACCAGTCTCATAAAGAGGACACTCACAATAATAACCTGCTGTGATCCACGACAGTGCAGGTCTTTTTGGCCAATAACATGATCAATGTTCTGATCTGAAACATGACTACGTTCATATAATTCTGGGTTATTGCTCCATTAAGGTGGCGCCTGTGAACTTGTAAAGGTGATAAATTACGGAGATGAGCAGATATTTGCATCCGGATGGTCAATCAGTAATAAAAATACAGCACCACAAACACTGGGCTATTGTCAATATTTCCTTAATAGTGCCTTCAACCACAGTTCAGCTCCAATGTGTCAAACAACATTTTTAAAAAACAGGTCATGTTTTATATTAAAGCATTTTGTAGAGTTCATTTTTATCTGGCTATTTTCCATGAAATACAAAGTCAGAGTTTATGACTAAGCAAAGCACTGTATTTAGAAACTATGTACGCCAACAGATTTACTCCATCCTCCTCCAGAACACATGATTTTCTGTTCTAAAACACAACTTGAATAACTCCAGCCAGCTATGGAAGAGCACTCTCCCAGTGAGCCATCACTATCAATGCATATGTGGGTGTAAAAATAAAAACCTCCAGCCCTTTGCACCGGCAAAAATAAACGTGTAACCTTTACTTGGTTGCAACAACACATACTGAACACACGTAATATGACAGGACAACCATCACCTGGAAATAAAAACACAACATAGGTTTGTGGACTGTCGTCCATTTCTATTTTACAGGAGGGCATATGAAGAATGGTGGAGCATGGCTTGATCACAGCATCGTGATTTGACTGTCCAATGGCAACTGTGTCACACACTGACAAATTCAAGGGCCTGCAAACATTTAAACAGACAACTCGGCCAGAATCCAAACATCTTTTGGGGAATTTTATTTAATCATTATAATATTATGACTTGAAGGATTCAAATATTTGGCTTTTCTTGGTAGAGCACTGTCCAAATAACATGTATAACGTGCTGAATATTGAAAATCCACAGTCATTTAGTCACATGTGTCCATTGCAGTATAAATCTTGGTCGTTACATTTATTTCTGACACTTAATTTCCACTTTATCATTTAGCTGAGTGAAAACAAAAAAAACCCACAAAGTTTATGAACCAGCCACATCGTTAAAAAGTAAAAACAGAAACCAAAAAAAGTGACGACACAACTTTAAAATACAGCCCGGCTGCTGCCTCAGCCAGGACATGGCTGCTAACGTTAGCTACACATGGAGCTCGGTTAACGGAAAACTCAATTTCGTGATATTTATAAACGAAACAGCACAAAAAGTCACTGGTCAAACGCCGAGTGCGGCTACGACGAGTAGTTAAAAGTCAGCAGTTATACATTTTATTCCGTTGTTGAAGAATGTCATCGCTTCAGGGCTTGTCACAGTGACACGTGAGCAGCAGATACATGGCTCAACCAACAAGTTAGCCGGCTAATATTAGCCACACGGCTAACCATCAGCATCATGCCGTGTTAAATACGCGAACTAGCATATGCCCCGCGTTCACTGGGTGTCACTTGTTGTTTAACACGCGAGCCGTGTTATTCTCGTGTCGTGTCAGCGCTGAAATATGTCATAACTACACCGAAACTGTGTGTGTGTGACGAGCTAACAATTATACGGGTTAGCATTAGCCACACAGCTGGCTCGGGATGAAGCTAACGTTGACGTTGGTTACTGGCACAGGAGTGTGTCATCGAAATGAAAAAAAACGCAGCTGAAATCACGCTAATGGCTCTAACGTGACACTGGCGACAGGAGCGAGGCCGTGAAAGGCGCTGCGATAGTCCGACCGCAGATTTTGGCTCTTGATCTCACGGTAATGGCAGCAAAGCCCAGCCTGCGTGATCGCACCATCTTGATGTTATGAACGACCGAGGCCCGACTCGAGACCGCGCCACAACCTCCATCACAATTAAGGCTAATCTCAACTTTTACCTCGTTCAGCTGTCTCTCCGCGGCCTCCCGCAGATTGGGGTCCATTGTCCCCCGAAGGGCCTCGACCAAAGACTCGGGATCCATTACGAAAACTCTGTTTACGGCTCGGATTTTAATATTTCAGAAGTCTATCAATTCCCAGTCACTGCGCACATGGACGCACAGCTCTCCGGTTACCCGGCGCGAAAGGAAGCAGTGAATGAAGTACCCGGATAGATCAGCGCCAAATGTGTGCAACACGAACATCCGGCGGCCCTAAAGGCATTGTGGGAGTTGTAGTTTAACACGATCTGCTCACATAATAGACTACAGTGATTGAAGGAGATAGGGAAGGTGACCCCCCTGCTGGTTAAACACTTATTTATGCTGATTTCATTCCTCTAGTTAACATTTATATGATTATTTACACACTTCACTGAGGAGTTTCAGTCACATAAGTGTTTCCCATTTGATTATTATCCAAAAGAACTAACACTGATAACATTATCGTTGTAAAATGACTGATTACAGAATTTGTCTGTAGAGCATACTGTATAAACTCTTTGATCGAGCTATTGTTGAAGGCAGATGTTGTCATGTCGTAACTGTGCTGGCACTATAAAATGTTCAAAGTCGGTCCCTGCTGTCCTCAGAGGACAGGACAGTGTGTGTGTGTAGGCCTGGAGTGTGTAGCCATGTCCTTCAGTCTTTTGCAATATGTTGTAGAATATGCAGAATATTTCCATAGTTTACCCCCTAAAACTATTACAAAACTGAGTTTATAGTATATTTTCGTGGCTATAAAAACTTTCAAACATACATTACAGCAGAAATGCATCTGGCATTTGAGCTGAACAGCAGGGTAGTGCACTTTCTGATTTACAACTCATGGCTACTGAACACTTTGCTCTCCAGGTGAAATTTCATTTCAGGGATTTACAGAATTTTGGAGGTTGAACTTCACTGATCTGTAAAAGGAGAATTAGACATTGGTTATCCAAGCTTACATATCAATAATAACATCAGGGCACTGAATATTAGATGACTCACTGCACATCTCTGTCAGACAAAGAGGAATATTCGGTGTTTATGGATGAATCTTCTGAACAAAATGAAAGGATCAGTTTCCAGATATGGACTTTGTAATAGACAAAGTGAATCCACCAGGACTTCAGTGTTGAGCTCCCTCAAGGCAGTTATTCAGAGTGTGAAGCTGAAGGACGACCCCTTTCAGAGATTAAACGTTCAGTAATCTCTAAGCATTTGGATAATGATACATTTTCTAGAAACTATATGGACAAAGTGCACATTTCTAGTTGGATTTGAGGGTGTTTATATGAACAGTGGCTTTGTCGTCCTATTATTATCCTACATATAGCTCAAAATGTGGCTTTGGTGGAAGAAGTTATATCCTTACAAAAGGAGAAAATAGCAATACAACTAACAACACTCCAATGCAAGCGCAAACATGCATGAGTATTATCAGTACATATTATTGGTATATTTGCTTTTTTATGATTGTTATACATGCACCAGCATGTAAGAAGCATGTCATAACAGAGAGATATCCATTACTTTTATACTGTCATATTTTACATGCTCGTCTTTGGATCTTTGTTTGTAAAACATTAGCATACATAATGACCTGGGAGCATAAGTTGTGAGATATATGGAGCAGAGGAAAAAGTCCTTGAGTCACATAAAAGGTGCTGCTGATACGTGAACATCTCAAATCTCAGACACAGCTCAACAGTCAGCTCTTAAACCTCCACTTCATGAAATGTAATGTAATTTACAGAATCAACAGACATCTTGTCTGGCTTGTCTGTGGAGAGATGGGGGCGCTGTTGCGGATGGTTGCCGGGCTTCCTGCAGGACGTAAAGGTAAAAGGTCAACCCGTGTAACGTGTCACCAAACTGTCACTACACCGGTGTCACACCACCCCGCCGGCTGTTTCTGTTACACACACACTATCGGTACCCAGCTGGTCTCAACTTAGTCTCAGAAAAATGGCCAAAAAGCGGAGAGAAAGACGAGAGACCGACGGCTTGTCCTCGACACAGGAAGAGGTGAAGGCGAATGATTCACAGGCACTGAAAGGTGGGTACAGGCTGTGGAGGCTAACCTTTAACCTGAATGTGAAGCAGAGGAGAGCCAAGACGTCTCGGCGACACGGATAGATTAAGCAATAATAACGACATGGCAGCGTAATGTCTGCTCTGAGGTCAGCCCGCATGGCACAACAGGGGCTAATGTTAGCCTGGATGTCTGGGTGTTGTAACAAAGCCAGCTAGCGAAAATTAGCCGACTGCGACTTCGGTGGCTAGCTTGGTTCAGGACATAACTAACGATAGCTAATGAGTAACGTCAGGCTGGCTTGGTGACGAAGATTAAATACACTTCATTTCGCTTCACACTGCATTTATGAGTTAACCAGTATGATTAAATTACAACTAGTGTAACATCTCAAATCTTTGACTTTTTTTTAGCTTGACTAAGCTCGACTGTCTGTCTACCAGTGTTGGGACAATACACAGGACCGTCAACGTAGCCCAATACAACACTGATAAATGTTACATAAGTACAAAATTATATTGTAAGATGTACTGAAAGTGGACTAAATAAATGACCTTAAATTGCTGTAAAGCTCCTTTTGGTTGCTGTACCTTTATGTATTATATTACTAGATTATTATTTCTGAGACAATGTGTGACAAACATTTGTTTCTATCTGTTGTAGTTGAAGCTAATTAGAACAAATTAGAAATATTATTGCATACATACTGTGGCAGAGAAATATATGGAGTGTACTGCTGCCACACCAGACCACACCACAACACGCAAATGAACCAGTATCACGTTACAACGTGAAACATATGACGTTTTAACAATAAATGATCATGTCATGATGTGAAATGTTCACGTTATGACTTCACACTCATACATTCATGTCAGAGGTGACCACGGTTTAACAGAGATGACAAAAAATATTAAAAATGAAAGGTTCTTTTTTTTAACCACTCAAACGCACAGTAGTTAATACACAGACACACAGATTTCATTTAAAACAAAACTGTTATTAGACAGATATTATTCCAATAATCAGAAGCACAAAGCTTCACCTCCAACATCACCACCTGTGCACGTTCGTCCCACCGAAGCCCGTTCACAGCCGAACATTTCCGAACAGTCTGTGGTGTGAAGTCAGACTTATTCAACTGCCAAAGATGTGCACGTCTCTGTTGAAGTCGGTTTACTGTTTAACTTCATTCTCATTGTTGTCTAAATGTCCAGCGCATTCATCAAAGATAACCAAAGATCAGAATTCATACTGCCTTTTGTGACACACAGCCTGATTGATTTCATCAGGTGCAGAACTGTTGTTTGTACTTTGAACTGTAACGTGATATCTGTATGTAAATTCGATGACGTGAATGTAGGATTCAGTGCAGGCCAGCTGTATGTTGGCACACTGAAGGCACTTTTGTCTACTTTAGATCCAACTCCGACCATGAGTCCTGAGAGGTTTTTAGTAAATAAATCCCAGCGGCTTGTGTTGTTTGCAGATATCTGTATGTGAATGTACAGCTCTAATTCCTGTGTTAATATGTCAATCAGGACAATTACTGTTCATCTCTTTGTGTAATTTGTACAGTAATATGCCACAGTGTCCCTGGTACGTCTCTCAGTTATATCTCTAGAGCACTGCTGTTGATTTAAAAAGAAAAAAACTTTTCTTAATACAGACACCTGAAATTACCTGATGTTACAGTTGTTTCTTTTCATAAAGTGTTGTGACTGTCTAAGAAACAGAGATGGTCTCCAGGGGGAGTGATGCAGTTCTCTTTAGGGGCTTGAACAAATGATGCAAAACTCATACGAAAATTGCACGACGTTCCCTGGTAGCTAGTTTGTCTGTATTTATTTATTTATTTGGTGAATGATTTGTTCTCTTTCATCACAGAGGCTCAGCACACTGTGGGGGGCTCAGCACGCATGTCTCTGCTGATTCTGGTGTCTATCTTCACCTGCTCTGCCTCAGTGATGTACCTTGTCTACAGGAACTTCCCAGAGCTTCAAGAGTAAGTTAAATTGTGGTTTATTAAACTTGGTTAATGATCATCCCTGGAAAATAAGATGTTTAGTTACTAGTTTCTAATTTGATTTTTATGGAGTTTTGAGGTTGAAATCTAAAAATAGATTTTTTTAAAACCTCCTCAAAATGATTTTCACTAAGTGCAGTGCTTTTGTTGATGGTTTGCTTGATTCTGTATGAATTATACTAATGAAACTGTGACCTGTTATCATAATTACAAAAAATAGTTCTGTGTTGCTACATTACTTTGTCATATTCAGCACCACTGAAGTCTCTGCTTAGTGTATCTATACAAGCCAGGTTGAAAATTGTCCAAAAGATTTGTATTTTGAAAATGTTTGTGTGAAATATAACTTTTTTATTTCTTTTCTTCTTTCTTTCGCTTTCTTTTCTTCAGTGATGAAATGGAGAAAATCAAGATCCCCAAAGACATGGATGATGCCAAAGCTTTGGGAACTGTGCTGTCCAAATATAAAGACACTTATTACACCCAAGTGTTGGTTGCCTACTTTGCAACATATGTTTTGTATCCTTGGAGAAATCCAGGAAAATATCTCAACCTTTCTTTCCGTTGAGAATGTTTTCAGGCCGTCATCTGGATTGGTGACAGTTTATAGCAACTTATCAATTAGTTTGTTGTTAATGGAGGTCATACAATTTAGCAGGATTCCCAAAGAATTCATCAGCTTCAGGTTCTTGATCATGAGATGCAACCACAAGACAACAGCTGTGTTGGCTGAATAACATCAGGCATTCCTGACAGAGTCCTGTCTATAAAGCCTTATCTCATGTTAAGAGGTGTATAAAGCACTGGCTGGGATAAGCAGAAAGTCTAATCTTAAGATGTTCAAATTCCAGACAAAAGACGATCAATTATCAGTTATAATATATACATTACAGTTGACCTATCTGGATTGACAATTGAATCAAACCAGCTAGAGAAATACTAAAGATTTCATGAAAAAACTCTGTTTATTTCTTTCTCATGTAACAAGGACACTATCAAAGAACAGTTTCTACAGAAAGAAGAATACGCTTGATGTACTTGTTATTGTTAATTTATTTTATTTCACATGTCTGCCTGTGTCATAAGTGTTTTGTTTGTTTTCAGAGTTGTTTACCTTAACACTTTTGCCAGCCTCCAGACCTTTGCGATCCCCGGATCTATCTTCCTCAGCATCCTGTCTGGGTATCTTTACCCTTTCCCCTTGGCTCTTTTCTTAGTCTGCTTGGTGAGTAAGGAAGGACAATATGAAATGTCTGATTGCAACTTTTGCAGGAATGGATCGTGCCTCTTTAAACATGCATTTCTCATGCAAATTTCATTGAGGTCATAATTGAATGTTAGACATTGGGGCAGAGGGCAGTGTAACATTAAATTAGTATTGGCTGTGGCTGTCAAGTCAATTTTATTTATATGGCCCAATATCACAAATTTGCCAGTTACTGTCTGTACAGCATGTGACACCCTCTGTCCTTAGATACAGCAACACCAGAGGGTGGATACCTCTTTGACAAACAAACATGCAGTAGATGTTGTGTGTGTACAACATGTCATGTGGCTGTGTTGCATCCTAATCAGCTGTGGCTAGGTTTTTGGTTTTGCTCTTGTCTGGTTTAAATGTCCAGTGTGTAGCATTTAGTGGCATCTAGCAGTGAGGTTGCAGATTGCAGCCACCTGAATACCCCTTGTCTTCTCGTTAAACGCTACAAATTTGCCAATAAATCCCCCTAAATCTTACACTACTGACCATCATTTTTGGGGCTAGTCACGTGTTTGTCTGTGTGTCTGGAAATGGTGATAATTTCTATCTCCAGCTTTGAGACTGTGGTTGTCTCTTCCTCATCATATGCTTCAGTCAGTCATCATGTGTTTTCTCTGTTGTCCGCAGTGTTCCGGCCTGGGTGCTTCCTTTTGCTACATGCTGTCATATCTGGTGGGCAGACCAATGGTCTACAAATATCTCTCAGAAAGAGCACAAAAATGGTCCCAGCAGGTAAAAGCAGAAGGAGAAGAAGGAAATACACTGAATTGTTTATTTTGTGTAAAATAAACAGTCACCAATTTAAAAGACATGTCTGTGTAATCCAAAAAGAAATATGATATTGAACAATTTTATGTATGTGTTACTTGCACTGTTATGTAGGTACTATGATTATAAACTTGATGACTTCTCATGACTTCTTTTTTGGCAGGTTGACAAACATAGAGATCATTTAATCAATTATATCATCTTCCTGAGGATAACTCCCTTTCTTCCCAACTGGTTCATCAACATCACCTCACCTGTCATCAATGTTCCTTTGGGGGTTTTCTTCATCGGTACCTTTCTCGGTAAGAGCGTCTACCCTTCTTTTTTTTACTTTGGTATAATTTATTGTTGCCTGACTTATCTGTATTTAACCTGGCTGCTTCACAGGCGTGGCACCTCCATCCTTTGTAGCGATCAACGCCGGCACAACACTGTACAAACTGACAACAGCTGGTGAGGCTGTGTCCTGGAACTCTCTGGCTGTGCTCGGTGTCCTCGCCGTGCTCTCGATCTTGCCCGTCTGCTTCCAGAAAAAGCTGCAAAAGAAACTAGAGTAGAACGCTAAACACCTCAGCACCTCATCTGCTGGCTGATCAACTTCCCCATCCCTCGGCTCAGGAACGTGCAACTGTCACTCAAGTTGCTCTGCCTCAGTCTCATACACAAGCTTCTGGTGGGAGAATCTCTGACCACTGGCACAACAAGCAACTCATTGACCACAAAACGCATGCAGTTGGTGGGTTGTTCCTGATGTAAAGTATAAACTGGCCGCTGTCTGCACAAGTTTTTTTGGTTTCTGTGACTCGTGTTGTTTTTTGTGGCGCCTCTTGAAGTAAGAGAAATTAGTTTTTTTTGTTTTTATTTAAGGCACTATTGATTATTGTGTGATTGTTGCCAATGATTTAAAGGTGCTACTTGTAGGATGTGGAAGTAAAACAGTCTGATTTGGATTATTTTTTTAATACAAGTACCAGTTGTTCCATATGGACACTTTTCATGAGGAAAAGTAATTTTTATTACTTGATCAACTTTTGCTATTAGAGTTCCTTGGCAGCAGCATATCTATTACTACATCCTGTTTGTAGCATCTTTAAGTCCTACTTCCTTTTTAATATTTATTTTTAACTTTGCTTGTGTCTGTTTTCAGCCCTAACAAAGTGTACCACCACAGCAATAACTGTCACACTACTGCTGAAAGTTTTAAACAAAAACAAAAAAGTACATTTTGGTGCTTGCCTTAGCAAACATGTGCACTGTGAGGGAGGAATGAATCTGTGGAGAAGAAAAATGTAATGACATGGTTGAGTTCACGTGTTCTTCCTTGAAAAATGCTTGGATCCACTGCCGTACAATAGCCCTTTTCATTTCCACTCTTTTCTGTTGACATTTGTAGCCTAAAGCAGCTCTTTGCACTGTAACTTGTAACTGGTGGAACATTTCCTCATGACACAACTGATTTATGTGGTAAGATGCATGCAACCCAGAAAACAGAACCATTTTAGTTAGTAAGTTTTTTTTTTTTCTTTTGTAAGTGGTGATAATGTGTACACAGATTGTGTCCATCTCTACCCTATTACATTGTTCTGAGTTTAAAAGTGGAGATACCATGGATGATAAACCAGCACCCTCAATAAGATTGCTAACAGACTGAGGTATCCAAGCCATACCTTTCTTGCTTCCATTCTTCATCAGGAGAAATGTGTTATGATGCCTGATTCATGTTCTTATTTTGTCTTTAAATAGTTTTAAATGGCTGATTGTGTTCTGTGCTATAAAAACTTACAGATCTTTTTCATTTAGATGTTTTGTTGCGGGTGTGCCGAGGAAACTTATTGCTACCGCTGCTTAAAAACTTCCTGGGCGGTCATCAGAGACGTTGATGCGGTGAATGTACATGCAGGCAACCTGTTTCTCTAATCTCTTAAAATGGCACAGTCACAGTGGCAGTTGGTTTGGTGCATGTGACATTTCCTATTTCCACTTTGACGTCTTATTGAACACATTTACTGTGCGCTGCTGTACGATTAACCTCTTCAAACCCTGATATGAAATGACGATACGAGCGTCAAACCATGTGAAATTCTACTGTATGAGGATTCTAATGTCTGAGCATTTTCTTCTTCTACTTTCTTCTTTGTACCGCTTACTGGTTTGAGAAAGTTGCATTTACACACCTGTTGTTTTGGAAAATGCACTTTCACTGCAGTGGTCAACTCAAGCGGTAAATGGTATGAAGTGGTCCTAAAGTTGTGTTTTCTGTCTTAATATTGAATAGAGGTTAGTTTAACTTCTTGGAATTTCTTCATCATGCTAAACCTGCCAAGATGACGAATTTTAACTGATTTGTTTTCTCTACTTGCTGAAATATACCTATTCTAAACGTCACACTGAACATATATACAAACTGGATATATTTTGTTCGTCCTATTACCCTATCAAAGATATAGTGAGATTTTTGTGTAACCCTCTGTTAACATTTCAAAAGCAGTATTATTTTGTACTGAGCGGTGATGTATTGCGGTATGAAGTGTGTAGAGATTGCAAATTTCTTTCTAATCAAATCTCTTGTTTTTTTTTTAAATATATTTATTGTATCATTAAAATAATCTTTACAGAATACGACTGAGAGATTATGTGTAAATACTATTTAATCACGCTGCAGCAGGGAACTATCAGCACAGTATAATGGCCTTTTGTGGAGGCAAATTTTACTTCATAAATGATGAATAATTCTGTATCACAGTTATACTATTGTCAGAGTCAGGGTGAGGGTTTAGTGCCACCAGGTGGTGATATTGTAACACACCACAACATTCATTTTACTCTGACATACTAGAGTGTGAATGCTAAGAGTGTGCTTTAATCGGAGGAGATTTACATTAATTAAATATTTAAAATAAACATTTGAACACTGAAAGAAGTGACCGCACCATGATGCTTTGGAGTCGGTGTGTAGAAGTGAACCTATTGAAGCAACAATTGAATCCAGCATGGATGTATGAACACAGCAAAGACAGTGGACAAATGTTGCTCTAATTTACTGTAATTAAAAGTCCCATATTGTAAAAAGTGAGATTTCCATTATTTTTATAAGAAAGCAGGTCAAGATGCTGAAGAAAAAAATACTGTAAAAGTTCTCAATCCACTGAGAAATGCATCAGCTGTTTAGAAACTGCTTTTTAATGAGCTGTCAGGATTTGAGGACAGTCACCGCCGTCAGCCATGCCCTCAGCATGGCTACAAACCTTTACCTGTGGCTGACCCAGGCACACATCATTCAGAGAACATCTAGCCAATAATAATAATAATAATAATAAGCTTGTGCTGCAGAAAGAAGCGTGACAATATACTGAGATGGTGTCTCGTTTGTTGGTGTCTTCGTGTGTCTATTAAAACTATAAACTATTGGACATTTAATATTCAGTATATACTGTAGGTTCTAATCTACACTTCTGTAGCGTTTACTCCATGGTGTATTTAAAGACCAGTCATCACTTACATCACGTACAAAAATGATGATGCTTCTCAGGAAATACATTAGTGATAAACTGAACAAAAACAGAAATTCAGTTGTTACAATAGCATCGGCTGCAATAATTCCTGGTCAAGCATCATCAGTACCAGCCTGGTGATATTTATTTAAAGCAGATGATTACAGCTGCTGTTGATGGACCACAATGCATTTCGACGGCAACGCTCTGATTTCTATGGGTGTGTGTAAAGCCAGAGATGATGAGCATAAAGCCGGAAGTAATGACCATTCCCTTAAAAACAAGACAACTGGCCTCAACAACAGATATTGCATGAAGCACTCAGCAGAGTTAACTGCTGTACGTGGATATAAAAAAGACTGTTTTGACATGTTTTTCTTAAAACTTTGCAGAGTAGAGGATAGTGTGTATATTACCTATTAGCAAGGAGGACTAGTTTGACATGTAGAATTAAATGAATAATGAAATAATGTGTCTTTTGATCTCCAAATGTATTGTAAAGTATGGCTGACTTTTAAAGATTGCTACTAGATTTATATTTTCATTACTTTATTAATTAATTAATTTATATTTTATTCATACATAACTTGTTTTTATATATTGACATGTATCTGTTTTACGTATTGACTTTCCAGTGTGTGTGTATGTGTGTGTTGAAGCTACGTACAGATAAACACTGCAGCATTTTCCCCCAGCCTGGTATCGGTTTGAGTTTTATTGTGAAGGGTCAGACACCGGATGTGCCGTGGCCGTTGCTGTCAGGCGAACAGGTTAGCTTATCGGTACTGATTTTCGAGCTTCGCAGTAACGTAGCATCCGTGATGGCAAAGAGAAATCACGTCTCCGAGTTGCTTTAATATGCTCCCTGTTGAGGGGATAAGGTTACCACCGGACCAGTCTCAAAATGACCACCGGCTTCAGCTCCGGTTCCTGCCGGTTCGCAGATTATTTTGTGATCTGCGGACTCGACACCGAAAGCGGGCTGGAACCCGACGAACTCTCCGGTAAGGTTTTTCGCCATGTAAATGTCGGACTTGATGCTGTGGCAAATACGGCAGGAAGGAAAGGGTTGTTATAACAGCAGGACAGCGTTATTGTGGAACATTTACTGTATGCTTAGGTCTCCGTAGTTTATTTATTTGTAAACGTTTAACGTAGAGATTTAAGATGAACTCTGAGCGGACAGTACGGTAGGCCCAGCTCATCTTCTCCCAGCCTGTTTGTGTATTAATGCTCGATGAGAGGAGAGGATTACTGACCTGTTATGTCCCTTTAACGCTCTGACATGAATTTAAACACAAATGTTGTCGATAAAAATCCCTCCTGCTTTTTACACTCTCCATATAAAAATGTATTCTGATGCTGGCTCTGCGCAGTGATGAATATTTAATGGTGACAACACTTCTCTTACAGTTAAATCAGGCATTAGTGTTGGTAGATGTCGATGTGATGTTATTACTGCTGATGGTGTTGTCATAGTGGCTCCTAGCTGTCACCGAGTTATTTAGAGGAGATCAGGTATCAAGGTAGCAGCACACATGGGTGGATTAACCTGCCACATGCCCTGGGGCAAACATGTATCATGCCCTTTCATCGACCCCTGATATCCTCAGCATCCAGAGATCCACACTGTGCATGCAGCCTTCCTCCTCGAGTAACCTCCTCAGAGGGCACACCCTTCCCTTCATAAACAATTACATGAATAGCCTAAACACACAAATAAGACTACAATGAGCTGTGACACACCTGGATCCAGCTCCGGGGCTGTGACCTTTTTTTTTTTTTTTTTGCATCCTGATTTCACCTGCATGAGCATGTGTTTTGATTAAAAGAGAGAGGATTTGCATCTATATCTGCATGTCGGCATGGCAACAGTGCTGTCCTTCCTCTCAAACTATATCCCTGCTCAGCAGATTTTGTGTATTTGAAAGTACGTTTGATCATAAATCAGAGCGCATTTTAGCATCCGTCAGCAGGGGTGGGCAGCACGACAGTACTGTTGGATGACACGCGCACGGATTCACCAGAAATGGAGTGGAAGACGCTGAATCCGAGACACATCCCAACGAGCTGCATTTTGTGACAGGGACAGGCCAATTCCAAATGTGAACAAAGACGTCTAAAAATGCTGTGAAGCAGTCACTTTGTGAAGCTGGTTGGGTAGCTATGACAACTGACAGACGGCACGTGATGGGGTATTTTACCACAACTGCACATTTTAATCTGAGGAGAACGGGTCCTAACAAAGACGTCCATTTTGTCTTGATCCAAGTATTGTGAGCTACTCTCTCAAAAGACTTAATGCTTATTACATACTGTGTAAAGTGTGGATCATCCTTACCTTACATGTTCATGCCTTTAGCCATTGTTATTCAGGACTTTTGCTCATGAAATGTATTTGATTTTCTGTGACAGATGGGTGCGTTGGAGCCTCCACATAGGGGAAAAAACAATGTAGGCTAATAATTAATACTCTTGAATCTTTGTCTCTGGGAGACACAACAGACTCGAAATGTCAGTGGAGTTTTGTCACATTTGAGTGTATATCTGGCAGGTCCAGCATTACCCCCACCAAGTAATGTCAGGGATTTCCACAGCAACACCACTGTTAACTCATGTCCTCAGGAAAACCCTGAATGTTGAAGAAACCAAACAGGTCTATGACAGAGTTTCAACTCATTTACATTCAAATTATTTTGTGTATTTGACATTAAGAAGAGTGACCTTTTCGCTGATGTCATTGGTTGATACGCTTCAGCTTCAGTCAGACAAACTATTCGAGTGCAAACCTACTAACGTGAAGCAGACAGAAGCCTGTCATGAGCTAACGTCTTAATGTGTATAAGCTCCCGATGGCCCGGTCACTGTGCAAACTCTTCTGGCTTCAGCCAACAATCCAATTAGTTCAGCTGTTTGTACTGATTTTAGTCTGGTGAAAATAATTTTTTTTTTTTTTTTGTAAAATTGCTGTTCACAACACCGTGATCAATGGAAATCGACTTCAGTGAAGAGTCTGTTTTCTGTGTGATTTATTGTGACTCAGCACGTAGTGAAAGGCCTGCAGCGTTGCTGTTGTAGTTGAAAGAAAGTTCTTTCCCCCTTAAAGTAATAACAAAACTGAAAAAACCTTGAAGTTTTGTCTGTCTCAACATGTACTTCCTATTTTTACTTCCTTCAACGTGAGTTCCTGTTTACAGTTCAGTTCAAGTTTACTTGGAAACAGTAAAATGAATCTCTGTTTCTGGTAAATTACACAACAATGATCTAGTTGACCAGACCAAAGCTATGGACACACTAATGTGGTTAAATCTGAATATATCTTTGTTTCGGCTTTCACTCCGAAAGTAAAGCCTCTAAACGTTGAGTGAAAACTTATGAAAATAATGTTATCCTTGCATCAGTGTGGACAGAGAAAACCCGGTGTGCCTGGTCATCATTCGTCAAAATGTGGCGTACCATTGAGTGGCAGCTAAATGATTTGCCTATTAATTATTTTGTGTTACCGGATTGGACAAGCTGTCTTGCTCGTCATTCAACAGTCGGACAGTAAAATCATGAGCTGCGTGAACATCATGTTTGTTTCTGACACGTGTGAAATACAAGTATAGATTTTTTAAAAATACACTTATTGATTGGTTTTCCCTCTTCCTTTTTTAAAAAGGTGACAGCAGCTATATTGTTATTTAACAGAATACAAATATTCCTCCATCGATTGTGATCAGTGCTGTTTAAGACCTCTCTGTGCAGACTAAAATGTGAATTGTTGAAAGCTTGTGCACACACATATAAACTGGGGCTCTGTGGTCAAACATCTCTCTGAAGCTGTTCTACTTACTGCGTCTTGCTGCTATTTACTGTAGAATGAATTAGGGGCTTGCCCTCATTGACTTTCAGTTTTGAGTTGTAAAGAGGAAATGGTGTGGAAATTCCAAAGTTACAGATAATTTATATGTCAGATAAACTGCTACAGGTGCACCTACAGTATACCTATCTTTTGTGTTTGAAGTCAACAATGAACATCCAACAATGAACATATTTTTTGGAGTGATAGTCATCGGGTAGAACAAGCTGTTTGAAGATGCCATGTTGGGCTAGAGAAATTCTAATCTATTCATTGATTTGTCAGTCGGTAGAACATCAATTGACAAATATTTTGATTATCAATTCATAGTTTAAGTAATTTATATTGAAGAAATGGCCAGTGCTGTTGGATTTCAGCATCTGTTGAGTTTCTTCTCTCTGTCGTATACAGTATGTGTGATAATAAACTGAAAGTTCTTGGGTTTTGGACTGATATTGAAACACGACATGGACCTTGAAGACAAGTCTCTGGCTTTAGGGAATTATATAGACCAAACTATTAAAAAAAATATAAATAATATACTAACAAATTATGACAATAAAAAAATCATTAAACTTTTCATGGACTACTGGATTACTTAACCAAGCGAGAAGAAAATCGTCAGATTAATTGATAATGAAACATTAGTTGCCGCCTGTGTAAATACTCTGATTGAACTAATCTATTCTAAACACACGCTTAATACTTCAGCTGTAATTGAAGGACAGTTCTGGGCATCATAAACAAAACATGTCATGAAGTACTGAAGAGGCATCTCAGCTCCATCTTATAGAGCAGAAGGATGGTAACTTACTTATTTAATAATTGTTGTAATTACAAAACAGATGACTGGACATCATTAAGTAATTATACGCCCAGTAATTTAAACAGTTGAAATGAATTACAGTGACCTTCCCTCAGACTTTGGTGCCAAAATGTTTGACTGATAGATGCCATGAATCTCATTCTCTGGTGGTTTTCTGCAGTGACTTGACAGAACCACAGTCTGTTCCTCATTTTTTTTAAATATGGTACAGTGGTGATTTATGTACAGTGAAACACAAAGAAAAGACCAAAACTTTCTTAAAGCACAGTGTTTGGCAGCCCCCAACGAGGACCTGATTAGCATATGTATGACCCTGCAGCCTCACAGGCGACACTGGAAACACAGGGAGCTGAGGGACAGAAGTACACTCACACACAGGATCCACTTATTCAAATGCTAAATATCCTTTTGAATTTCCCAGGCAGCCCCCCCACCCCAATCCTACTCAGCAAACAAATGGGGATGAATGGCTCAACATGAAAGCTGGCTTTAAATGCATAATGTGAGCTTTCATATTTTCTCTCAGTTGTGTATTTATGAGCCTGTAAAGGGTCTCCTGTCAGTGTTTTTTAAAAAATCTACTTGAAAATGTGTCAGGGGGATTTTGGATGCAGTTTGAAGATTCATTACAGATCTGAAGGGGCTTTCACAGCGTACTTTATCTTGATCTTTACTCACAAACTCAAAAACTGACCAAAAGTGAGCTCACAGAGCTGTAACTAATGATTATTTTTTCATGACAGATTTAACTTTCAATTTATATCTTAGTTCATCTCAGAATTGCTAGTTCAGCAACCCTGGCATCTCGAAGTAAATGTCTCATTAATCTCTCCAGCACACAATGTCAGCTGACTCACAGTCGGAGCTCTTCTACGGCATAAAACTCTCTCGGTTCAATCTTCAGTACGAAAGACGAGCAGCTGTGGAAATAGCTGGTTCTTTTGATTTAAAAACAAGAAAAGATGACTACGATCCCCAAGGTGCATTTCGGCAAGAAAATCCTGTGACCTGCTCCGCTAATTATGGGTGGAAGTGAAAATTCACGAGAGAACTTAAAACACATTCTATGTGCAGCTTAGATTGTGATGTTGTTTATAGTGTTGTCGATACAGAATGAGGATTGCCAATGATGGACTTGATCCTGATATTTATAGCTTATATATTACCCAATATAACCACCTTTAGCTAATACATCCAGATGTTAACTGTAAAAGTACTTGCAACATTTGTATTTTCACTTAGCTGCTTAATGAAACACTGTCACATTAATTTAGGGGTATTTATTTGATATTTCTTGCTTTCAGGGCTGTATTTGCTGTGAAGGAACCTCTTTAGATGTATATTTCACGAAATATCATAATTATCTTCATTCCCTGGCAAGTACTGAGTCTTTCCCTGGATAAACTTGATGTATTGTTCCCTGTTGCTAGGATAAGAACGTAGACGTGCTCCTTAACATTCTTTCCCATCACGGCGCAGTGATTGAACATGCACGTTCTTGTCTAAAAACGCTGTGTGTTTTCTGCAGGTCACTTTTCTCTCCAATCCCACGGCTGCTAACAGATGTTTTGTGAGGTGAATGCCAAACTTAAAATAGCCAAACCTTACATCAGAAAACATCAGAAAATGTGCATAACTTTTATTATATTATAAATTAAAGTTATATAATTATAAACGTCAAATTGGGAAGGTCAGAGGTGCAATTAACAGTAATAATGGCTGCGCTATGTTTGGACGAGCCAGGTCACTGGCCCTGGGGTTGGTCAAACATGCTCATGACTCACTGGGACACTTAAATGTAACAGAGCTGTAATTACGTTGCCACATTATTAGTTACACCTGTGTAACACCTGCGAGTCAGCGTGTCTGCTGGGAAAATACGTACGTGGGTAGCCGTATCGAAAGACTTCAGAATAAGTATTGAATGTCTTGGGTATAACATCAGATTCAGAAAACCGTAAAAAGGTGTCCCCATACTGTAGGTGTTCATTTACCTAAAGAGTAAGTCCAGATATGAGAAGATAAAGATTGTTTTCAACATAATCTGCAGACTTTTCTGCTGCATCGTCACCACCAGATCAAATACACCCTCACTGAGCAACAGAGAATCTCTGAGAAAGATCATTGATCTTCCTTTGACAATCATTTCCTCAATTTGTAGTTCTGAATGAGGAGACTGCTTTGCTGAGTTAGAATATGTGGGTTCACAGCAGATCCAACGCAGTTACAGGAATTCCTTGGTATATATTGACGTTTTTCTTTGAAAGTCAGTCAACCACTTTTTCTCCCCGCTACCCACAAAACAGGATGCTGGTTTATTTTTGACAGTTCGGCTGCAAGGGTTGTTACCCAGTGGTCTTGTTAAGAGGAGATGTGTGACGTTTCTGTGCCTGTTTAGAAACCTCTCTCACACTCAAGAAAGTGGAAAAAAAGTCAAACCCGGAAAAACTGTTTGTGAAATTTGATCCTTTTATTGAGAACAACAAACAGACAAAAACAGACCCCCACACTGTCTCAGCTGGGGGAGTGTGAGCTGTGAAAGCTGTGTGTGCTCTGTCAGCGCCGGGTCCTCTGGGTGAAGAAGTGTTGATGTTTTTTTTCCTGCTAAGCTATTTTGAAGTATTAGCAGTGTCCTCACCACATTCTGCTGCAGGCCGAGGTGTCAAGTCGTGCTTGAATGCAGCTTTCTAGTCGGAGTGGTACATCCCTTTATGTCTGAGCCTAGTGGGCCATGCTACAGTAGGTGTGAGGGTGTCCGGGCACAGCAGGGGGGCTGCAGAGCTGTGGGTGGTCCCTGGCTTACAGGATGGAGAAGAGCGGCGAGGTGCCAAGAACTTGGTGACGCTCTACTCCCACTGCTACCGGTCCACGCGCTCATGGCATCGTCACAGTCCATTTGTCAGAAAATATGATCAATCAGGAATACGCTGTGGAGTTTGTTGGTGCTCATGTCAACAACGATGTATTCCTCAGCTGAGGCAGTTAGCCTGTAATTAGCACTAATTACCAGGTGAAAGGGCGACCTGTGTAGTCTATACACAGGAAGAGCCAACTGTCATATCATCATATGTGGAAAGATGAGGGATAGGCACAATGTCAGCATGATTCTTTCAAAATAAAAGTCTTGTGTAAAACACAATAAGTAAATGTGTGTACATTGTTAAAATTAAAAAGGAAATACTATTTATCCTAAAACCTCACACTTTCTTGTATGGTTTTGTTTTCTTTTTCTATTACATCTCTCCTTTTATATTCCGTGTTTTAACTAAAGCTTTTAGCATTTAGGGTTGTAATTTTAGAACTTCTATTAAATATTTTCAAGATTTCCAGCAGCCTTTTTTTTTTCCACTTTGCTGTTTCTTGATATTTTACAATGTCTATTTGTCATTTCAGTATTGAATTTCCTTTGTTCTGTTTCCTTTTTAGCATTTAATTATAGTTTAGGGAGGTTTGGTTCAAGTTCTGCTGTGAACCTTTTGTTGCATTTCTCCCTCTTGTTTCATGTCATCTCTCTAAAAAAGCATTAAAAATACCCAGCCCCCAACAATATTTAAAAAAAATTAGCCTGGTTGTATTGAGTAGTACAATATGAACAGTTTATTTGACATTTTCCATTTTCTCTTTTTTAAGGCTGAGTTGAACTATTCTCCAAACACACGCTTTAAGTAACCAATAAATTCCAAGATGATTGACAACAAACCGAGAAGAAACATTTTGTTAAATGAATCATAATTTAGTAAATTAGTTTATGGATGTAGTCCTTGGAAAAAGCCTTTAAATGTCAAGTCAAGTCAGTGCTGCCATATGTACAGGGCATACAGAGAAATGAAATTGCGTTTCCCTCTTATCCCTGGTGCAAACAGCAATAAACATAAAATATAAAATTAAAGATTTGAAAAAATATAAAATGTATACATTTTGACAATTACCTTTAGGATCAAAAATAGTTCTTGCGGTCCTGTCGAGGCCTGCTGTGTGCAGACAGTGGGTGTGCTTTATGCAAATAGAACATTACCATTTCATCTCAGTAAAATCCTGATTACTTTTTTTTTTTTTAATGACGAGTGAAGCAACATGTCTCCTCCGACTTGCTCCACAGCCATATGCTTCCAGATGTTTGTTGTATTATTGCAATGCTTGACTTCGTCGTGACTGGGTTTACGAACAGTTTCAGCTGCATCGCTGTCTGTTTTAACTCTCCGTCTTGGTATATGAGCTAAATGCTCATAAATAACAGAAATCTGTTTGTTTTTCTATCCTGTGACTTAAATAAGATTCCAGACTGATCATAAAGGGATAAAAGTGTCAAAGAAATTATAAAGAATGTAATAATTTTTCTCCATCCTGACTAATAATAATAATCTCACTGTCTGCCCTGTTTTTGTTTGCTGATGTTTTTGTAGTCTTGAGTTCTGTTCCTGGCCTAGTTTCTTCCCTGACGGCAGTTTGGATATTAAAGTAACCAACAGATTAAACCACATAATCCTCAAGACTTCTATTCTCTTGCCAGGGTTCATTTCATTGTACTTAAGAGTCTAATGTGAACTTGTTTGTTGCTTCACTCAACAACCCCCCTCACTGCTGTGTTTGGAGGAGGATAAGGCTGTGGACTTAAGGGATACTGAATCATTGATATGTTTGTGGTCACGTAAGGTAAATCTCGGACAGAACTTCCATCCAGCATTCTCAAAAGTTCTTCCCAAGTTCTTCCCAAGTCTTGTCCAAACAAATGTCACAGAGAGAGTTAATGTAATCATCAGCAGCAGCAGGGGAGAGTATCTCGAGAGTCATCATTTCTTGACTGTGTGTGCGTGTCACCACTGAGTGAGTCATATTATACACAGTCCACAAAAAGTCCAGTAAGGAAAGTCCTAGTTTCACAACTCATGAACTGTTATGACCCGAGTGCAGTTCTAGTCTGAAGCTGACGTGGTGTAACTAGGAAGGAGTCGATGGCATGTGTCACACTGCTCACATTTGGCTTTGAGATGCTGCATGGAGGTGTGTTTCTGCCAGCAGAATTGTTTTAATGGTGTTTGGAAAATGTCATGCATGAAGAGGACAGAAAAAAGAATTGCCTGGCTGCAGAAAGGTTTTTTTTTACTTAGTAAAAGGTGTTTTTATATATTTATTTATTTTATGTCAAATGTTGGATAATTCAGCTCCAGGGCCAGTCATTGTGCAATTCAAGAGCAGCCATTTACTCAGTCAGTCCCATGACTGTCTACTGATCACATACACACAGTTTGCCACACCTTGAAATGTTTCAGCATGAGATTGAAAGAGGGAAAACGTTGATATTTATTAAAGTGTCACATCATGTCTTTGTAAATACTGTTTTATACGCCACCTGGTAATTCATGAGTACGAGGCTAATGTTATTCTATATTTGTCTTTATTGTCAACAAATCCTATAAAAAGACCACCACCTAATCTTAAAATAGCTCAGTAATTTCCTAAAACAGCTGGGCACTGTAGATTTCAGCAAACGTTATTTTAATAGGAGAAAATAGTGTCTTTGGTTGGGACTATTTTAAGCTGCGGATTGATTCACACTTGGAGCTCAAGTGAGTATTTAAAGCAGCAGGACAGCGTGTGTGCAATCAAAATACATAACAGTCCTCATGTTCACTGTAATGAAGTCACCGGTGCAACAGTGTGGCTGTTTAATGTGTTTTTGGAACAAATGATGACAGGATCAATTCATTGTCTGTTTTGGTCTTTTTACTGGATTTAGTAACAATAAGAAACATACAGAATATTGTCTCGACTATGGTGTTCGGTGCCATGATGTTTTGTGCAGACATTCATTGTTCACAGGTGATCAATTCTAAAAACTTTGGTGACCCCTTAATCTTTAGACCACAGGTCAAAAGTTCTGTTTGTGTCCAGCCTAAAGATTGAATACCTGCTAAACTCATGACATTTCCCATCAGCCACAGCTGCACTCAGTGTTTAGTGCTAATGTTAGCATGCTAACACACTAAATAAAAAGATGCCTCTTACTACATTAGCGTGATGGCGTTGTCACTGTGGGCACGTTAGCGTGCTGACATTAGCATTTCGCTCTGAGCGCCACTGTGCAGCCTCACAGAGCTGCTAGCATGGCTGTGGGCTTTTTGTGGTCAGAGTGTAAGCCGTACAAGAGCGGTGTGGGTTTGCACAATCTCTAGATGAAGAGGAAACTGTGACACACAGAAACTCTGTATCCTTTTGTCGTAACCCCACCAGCTGCCTTGAATTACCCACCTGACACGACAGTGTCCCGTGTCTGCGTGCAGCTTGTTCTCAGAGCTGTCAGGATGTGTTTGCACAAACTGAGAAGTGATGCGCTACCCTATCCAGAACCAGGCTTTTAATTATATTTTTGTTTTATTTGTTGTGTAGCTTTATGCCAGTATATAGAAGCTACTAAATTCAGAGA
The DNA here is from genome assembly GCA_023373845.1 of Nibea coibor. Classification (NCBI taxonomy): domain Eukaryota; kingdom Metazoa; phylum Chordata; class Actinopteri; family Sciaenidae; genus Nibea; species Nibea coibor. The sequence goes on along the minus strand of CM041738.1, from coordinate 8,517,593 downwards.
TGGGGCCAGAGGAAATTTGGCAAACGAAGGTAACCCTCCCACCACACACACTTCTCCCCCCTCTTAACCTGAGCTCAGCTTTAACCCTTCAGCCTTTAACCTGGCACACCTTTGTTTTATTTTTCTTAGCAGCCCTCTTTTGTTACTTCAAATTTTCAGTTATTTTCTGCACAGGTTTGGGGACCTGCCCTTTTCTGTTTTTGCGCACTCTGATTTCTCCCCTCCTTATTTCTCCCCCCTTCTCCTCCGCCCTCTCCCTCACATCCTTCGGCAGCAGCTGAACAATGAGCTGATGTTTGACAATCACCGCTTCTGTTTCTCTCACACACACACGAATGCCTGGGCTGGCATTGCTTGGTCAATGTTTACTCTCCCCCCTACACTCTGAATGACTTTTCAGTACTGCCTTGGTGTGTGCATCACTTCCGCTTTACTCTGGGTTCAAATCAACTCAATTTGTGCTTTCTATGGTTGATTATTTTGTGTGTTCCTTTGTATTGCCATTAAAGCTGTCAGGAAGCATGATCCCTAAATTAGATTTGTTTGTTCTCTCTGATAAGTGATCTATTTTGCAGTGTCACATGCTGCCTGTTTTGAATATTTTATTATGTTTACTTTGCAGAGCAGGATGCACATGACAGCTTTAGATGATGCAATACAGCCTTCCTGTCAAGACAAACATGCTGACTAGCTCTTTTCCTCTGGAGTTGCGCCTGGCACTTTTAATCCTGCTTCTGATCAGACTGTTCCTCTGCTCCTCTGTCCACACCTGGAAACGTGCGCTAACTGTTTGTCTCCTGTTGTGTTTTTGCTCCTCCCTCTGTGTTTGTTTCACTTTCAGGTGAGAATTTTGAGCAGAGTCCTTTGCGGAGAACCTTTAAATCCAAAGTTCTAGCACATTTTCCCGACAATGTCGAGTGGAATCCATTTGACCAGGATGCAGTTGGCATGGTATGATCTCTACACGGTTGTAACATATTTTAAAAACATTGCTATGATGTAGCATGACAGCATCCACATCAGTATCACAAAGTTAATGCAGATATGTTTCCCCAGTTTCCAGTCTCTAAACCTTTTCACAGACATAAGATCCACTTAATCTACTCATCTAACTCTCAGAAAGAAAATGAATACTACCCAAAATGTTTATCTCTGTCCTTAGCTTAGAGATTTAGATTTCAATATGAGCTCATATAACTGCAAAACAGTCTCCTTTCAACCATCAGTGACTGATGTCCTCTCTTTTTCTTTTCTCTGTCTGTCTGTCCTCCCACAGCTCTGCATGCCAAAGGGTCTGGCGTTCAGGACGCAGATTGATTCCCGGGAGCCTCAGTTCCACTCCTTCATCATCACCAGAGAGGATGGCTCTCGGACCTACGGGTTCGCCCTCACCTTCTTCGAGGAGGTGACCAGTAAGCAGATCTGCAGTGCCATGCAGACTCTTTACCACATGCACAACGCAGAGCAGTACGACATCTTGCACACTCCCACCTCTCCGCCGGGACCCGAAGACCAGCGACACCAACACTCCCAGCCTCGTCCCGTGCTCCACGCTGCGCCTGCCATCTCCCGCCTGCAGCGCTTCAACTCTTACGACATCAGTCGCGACACGCTGTACGTGTCGAAGTGCATCTGCCTGATAACACCCATGGCCTTCCCACAGGCCTGCAGGAAGGTGCTCCAGCAGCTTCACCAGGCTGTCTCTTCCCCCCAGCCTCCACCCCTACCACTGGAGAGCTACATCTACAACATCCTCTATGAGGTGCCCATGCCACCCTCTGGGCGGTCGCTCAAGTTCTCAGGCGTCTACGGGCCCGTGGTGTGCCAGAGGCCGAGCACATCGGAGCTGCCACTATTTGACTTTCCCATCCGTGACATGTTTAATCTGCTGGGGGTGGAGAACATTCTTCAGCTGTTCACCTGCGCCCTGCTCGAGATGCAGATACTGCTCTACTCACAGCGTAAGTAGCCATTCTGCTTCGGTTACACTCAATGTTTTCACGTAACCCTCAGCGTCCAGACCCATTAGGGTGCATTGATTACAAGTACGTACACATCCTGCTCGCATTACAACCATATTGTAAAAACAAATAAGTAGTCAGGGTTGCATAGAAACCCTGCGTAGTATGGACACATTTTACACATTTTAAACATTAACACTTTATATATTTACATATTTTCTGAAGGGAAAGCAAGAAGAAAAGAAAATAAAGCATTATCTGTAACAGCTGTTTTCAGGGTATTGTGAGGTCATGCGATCCTGTTAGTCGAGGTCTCAAGAGATGGCTCAGGACGTATCAGTGTCACGACAGGAGACTAGATATTGTCTGGGGACCTGGGTATCACAGGCTAATGTCGCTTTAAGGCTTCCCTTCCTGTTTACACATTTGTATGGATAGAAAGGTTAAACTAATATTCGAAGTAGGCATGAATTGTTGGATTATTAGTGTTACAGAAGTTACAGAAATGGTTGGATACAACCCGCCTTAAATCCAGTGTCTAAAGATTGAGTATCCTGGCTCCCTGAGGATAACCTTAATGATCTTTGAGGACAGTATTTCTTCAGGAACGATGATTTCCTGGGTGCTCCTTGAATTAGTTTGTTACTTGATTCATCAGGGCTCCATTAAAAGCATAAGCACAAAATCTCGTCCTCACTTTCAGGGTTCATTTCAGTGAGAAAGGTTACATCTTCTGGTTGTTGCTATTATACAGATAACTTCAGAAATGTCTAAAAAAAAAAAAAAAAAAACAACCAGCGGCTACAACACATTTGATATGCACAGTGAAGCCATTATCCATGAGATTACATAACCTGTTGAGAGTTTCCATTAAAGTGATGCAGTGTGAGTACCAGCCTGTGTAAATGTTGGCCCCGTTGCCCATCACAGTGCAGCTCCATCTACCAGGACTCACATGTACGTGTATGTGTGTGTGTGTCTGTTGGCTCGTCTTGTTTGCACATTTGAGCTGCTCGGATCAAGAGGGCCTCTTTTGGTTGCTGTGATTCTTTGCGATTCATCCTTGAAGCAAAATGCACAGCAAGAGTCCGACATTCACTTTATTTCATGGCAGCTTCTGATTCCAAGAACCCCCTTTGGCTGTCCCAAAGCGCAGAGAGCTCGATCCCTGTTAGTATTTATCCATTAGGAGTAACTGCTCAGTGGAGATTAAAATAATCCGTACCATCCTTTGCCGAGCAGAATGGTATTTTAGAAAAGGTGACATTCATGTCATTGTGTGTGTGTGTCTGTTTATGTATGTGTGTGTGTTGAGGAGGAACAAGGAGATCATTTAAGGGTGCTGGGTCTGTCGCGGTGATTGGATCCATTACAATGGCATTAGAAGGCAAATGGTTTACAAAACGCCAGGGGCCAGGGGGAGAAGCTCTTAAGGGGGGGAAAAGCTGTGGTGTTGCTAGGCAACCCGGAGACAGGGAGGATAGCGGTGATGCAGGATGATTATTATTGGTTGGAAGTGACATCATGCCTATTTTTCTTCGCTCCCCCGGGTGAGGCTCATCACTGCAGAACATGTGAAGGGTGTTGTGTAAAGTTAAGCCCTGGCAGTCTTCCACTGAGAATAAATGAGGGATTGTTAGCAAAAGACGGCTCGCACACAGCAACACGCACACTGAGGAGAGGGATGCTCGGCAGATAAGAAGAAGGCTGTATGTGCTACGTGCTAAAAATAGCACTGGAATTCATAACTCTGATCAAATAAATAAATAAATAAAAAGGACGTCTAGTATTTCTTCCCTGGTGCCAGAGAAGCGAAGATGTTCAAACACTGTCTGCTGCTTCTTCCATCTTTCTCAAACAGGAAGCTAATCATGTGTCCATCATGTGTCAGCCATTGTGACATGCTGCAATTAAGCCATCATTTGTTATTTCACGTGCATTTTCTGCCTTTGCGTGATTTGTGCGGTACGAGAGCGGCGGTGTAGATGAGGGGAGAGTGAGATCAGGGAGTGAAGTGAGGATATCGCAGTTACACAACATGCATTTGAGGGACAGAGGTGCTTTATCTGAAGTTTAAAGGCACCGAGCTGAAGCTGGTCTTCTGTCAGGACTGTGTTTGGTCTGAAGATACAGAAGCAGCTCTTTCAGCCATACACGATCATGATGTATCTTTTAGAAGTTAGAAAATGATTTCCTACCTTCCTTTTTTTTTTTTTACAGCTCAGGGATAATTTGATAGACACTATTCACTGTTTTCTGACATTTTAAAGATGAAACTGTTATTCGATTTATTGATAAAATAATCAGCCAATTAACCAATAGTTAAAATGTTATCAGTAAGGCCCAGCTCTGGCTGCACCGACAAACAGCAACACAGTTTTGTCTTTTTGGCTACACCTCTGACCAAATGAAAATATGAAAAGCACTGCCTGGACATATCACGAGTAAGACTGATTCAATAACAACTTTTATGAAACCTGGTTCTCTCTTACCAGATTGAAAAAGGGTGAAAGAGTGGAATGATAGCATTTTATACTGTTACTGAAAATTACATTTGAAGGACAGATTTGCACAAGAATCAAGACTTGTTTAGATATCTTCAGTTTTATTATTACATTAAAAAGGGGGGAAAAGGAGACATCAGAAGAATCCAATGGTAGAGTTGTTGGTCAAAAAGATATTGAGGATTATTTCTAAACTTTATCATCGTTTAATGAAATATCAGGCTAAAACTAAATCATATACGTGTGTGACACTACACACATCCACTAAGTCATGTTAATGGAGATAACGAGGCCACGCAGATTCAGATTGTGCACATACCTCCTGGACTTTACCAGAAATGGATTGACGAGAGAATACAGTATTGAATGGAATATTAGAGTGTGTAATCTCAAAGAAGTGATTCATTTTATACCTGGACAGTCTATCTAAAGTGGTGCTGAAGGAAGATAATTACTTGGTCAGAATCCTGCTCACAGTTGGCAGGAAGGTCATTACGAGAAAAAGGCTTGAAATGGACCCAACCAGACACAGACGGCGGTTAGATTTAGGCCAGGAAATATTCATGTTGGAAAAAATTACTGAAGAGTGAAAGAAGATATGTTTAACAGAAAATGGATTAGAAATAAGGACAGCGACGCTGTATAATTTAATTCAGATGATGAAAGCGTGGTCTTCTACAGTAAAATGTGCTCCTCACTGTAAACTCTAAACAAAAAAGACTAAAGTGATCAGGATGAAGAAAAAACAGACTGAGGCTGTTTACTCGATCACAGAACACATTTTGTGAGACGCGTTGTTTTTTCAGCGTGCTGCCGAGATGTAAGTTAGCAGATGTAGCAGTTTCACTTCTGTGTGTTCAGAGTATTTTTAACCTGCTGCACTGCATTCATTTACACCCTGCACGTAAACTGAGTTCAAGCATCACCTCAAGTCCAAACCATGCAGGCTACCATGCATCTGTATATTAAAAGCAACAGCACTTGACTCTCTGTGACTTGGGTTTAAGTGGTTTCTTGTTATGGTGGCCTAGTTTACGAGCAGACGGGTGATGTTAGTATTCTTGTCCCCATCCTGGGAGAGGAAGCTTGCTGAGAGAGGGGGGTGGGAGAGTTGAGGAGGAGGCCCAAACTGGGGTGAGAGCCTCTTCTCATGGAGCAGCACATGACCAAATGAAGGAATGGTATTTATCTTGGCCCCATAACAGGAGAAGCCGAGCTGCTGCTGCTGCTGCTGAGTGTACAGTATGTGTCAACAGGGATAGAGCAGGAATGCAGATGAGGTGGACCGGACACATATTTGCATGTATACCAGTTGACTTAAGTGTGAAAGGCTGAACATGAAGGAGTGTTGCTGTGTGGACTCATGACAAAGGAATGTAATGTTGGCCAGTGGACCAGCTGACTGCTGCTGCTGCTGCGTCACAGTTCAGAGTCTGGAGCCTACGAAGGCCACGAAGGTCCTGAGACAGTTCAGAGAGACCAACAGTTGCCAGTTTACAGCAGTTTTCTGTATGGATCGCAACTTTTGGTGGTGGTGGAAGAAGTAAACCGCTAACAACAATGTCAGTACTCCTCAAAAATCCATCAGCACACAGTGGATTAAGGAGCAATAAAGACTTTGACAACCCCCCAGTTTTGTTTGTCCAATTTCAAATATTTTTCCTGCATTTGCAAGAATGTTTATTAAAGGATGGGTCATATCAGTTTGGTCTGCAAATATGGACTTCAGAGGTCCCACACCCTAAATTTGGACACAGCTCCCAGCTAATTCCTTTAAGGTTGATCATTAATTTGTAACTCCACTCCTATATTTACAGGACACAGGATAACAAAGAGCGATTATCGTTGTGGGAGTGGGTGTTTTCTTTTGTCTTGAGATGTTATTCTAGTCCTGCTAAGAGAGATGATGCTAATATTTTGGATGACGTGAACCTGTTGCTGGTTGTCATGCCATGTGAAGCTGTGGATACATTTACATTCAACCCAGAACTGAAGAGCTGAGGCATAAACAATGTAATCTCATTGAAACGATGACATGTTGCACAACCCTCACTGTCATGTGCTGTTTACATGACATGACATTTATCAGGCTACAGCAGTGCAGCCCAGGACTTCTTGAAGAAGTAAATGTGGGGAAAGAACTGTGCAATCTGCGTTCCATTTGTTTAAAATGTCAGGAATATGACTGTGCACTTTTAGTTTTTAGTTATTAGATAGGAATAGTTGATGTTTGGCTTCAGAGTGTGCTGAAAACACTAACAATCTCTTGCCCAGTAAATGTTGTATTGACATTAATCACATCATTGAACAGGAATTTGATGTGGTGATTCTGATTGTGCTGCGGAAACCTCAAGTCATCACTCAGCTTCATCGCAATCACAAAGACTTTAATGTAATAATCAAGCCAGGAAATGAACCCTGGAATATGCACTGGATACACAGCTGGCTCGTGTCTTTTACAGTCTTTCCTTCACCACTGTTTACTTTTATTTTTATCTGTGTGTGTGTGTGTGAAACAGATTACCAGAGGCTGATGACGGTGGCAGAGAGCATCACAGCCTTAATGTTCCCGTTCCAGTGGCAGCATGTGTACGTTCCCATTCTGCCCGCCTCCCTCCTCCACTTCCTGGACGCTCCTGTGCCGTATCTCATGGGCCTCCACTCCAATGGACAGGATGACCGCACCAAGCTTGAGCTGCCGCAGGAGGTACAAACACACTCGTCCCGAGTTTAAACTTTGTTTAAACATTGTCTTTTCCTCCTCCTCCTGCGACGGATTGCAAATCAACCTCCCACACACGTTTACCTGCTTTGTCTGTTAATGGAGTTTACTGGCTTATTTCTGACTGTGCAGAAATATGCTAGAAGATGATCTGACTTTTAGTGAATGAATCCCTCCTCGTCTTTGGCATGCTAGCTGTGTCTTGAACGAGCAGTTTTTATTATTGTCAATCTGCATAGGTAAGGCCTTTGTTGTGCTGCTGACACAAGCCACTGAGGACCTCTGTTCTTCTTCATGTCCCTCTTGTGGCTGCATTTTTAAGATTCTTCAAAGTGTCTAGTTACTGCAGATAGTTTAATCTGTGCAGTACCATCGATGTACAGTGGTATTTTAGGACCAGGTACAGCTCTGAGTGCAGTGTGCTGTCTTTTTACTGCCCAGGTGAATCAGCAGGTTGAACTGTCATATCTAGAGAGGTATAAAAATAGACTTTGTTGGCTTGGTAGTGTGTCATTAGGACTTGTTAGACTTGTTAGCATTAGCACAGTGAGACTTGTAGGACTAGTAGCACTACTGTTAGTCTTATTTTATTGTTAATCTTTTACATTTTTTTTCCTTGTCTCCTTCCAGGCTAACTTATGTTTTGTGGACATCGACAACCACTTCATTGAACTGCCAGAGGAGCTGCCTCAGTTTCCCAACAAGCTGGAGTTCATTCAGGAGATCTCGGAGGTGCTCATGTCCTTTGGCGTCTCTCCAGAGGGGAACATTCACTCCAGCGACAGCCAGGCCAAGTACCGCGACTTCCGGTCCGTTGACATGGTCTCTGACAAACGCAATGGCAACCTGGCCTCGCCCCTCAACTCCTACCTGCTGAGGGAGAATGAAACTATTGCCAGGCTGCAGGCTCTGGTCAAGAGGACGGGTGTCAGCCTGGAGAAGGTGAGAGATGATGTCATCGCATGAGTTTAAAAATAGGCTGTGCAAATGATCGGCGTATTCTGTCCTCATATCGTTCCCAAGTTTGACTTTAAAAAAACTTCATTCAAAAAATGCAGTATGACAATTATGTAAAAATTATATAATAAGATAAAGTGATATTTAAATAACAAAAGTCTGTTATGTCATCAGGGTTCACATAACTGAGACTAAAATAAAATACAGATCAAGAGAGATTATTGCCAGCTGAAGGACAATTTGGACTTTTCCAGGTTGTGCCTGGATAATAATTTGAGTTTCAAAAATGAATGTGTTCAGTATGAAATCAGCTATGCAAACGTTTGCTTTTTAAATAATTAAAGTCAGCAGCTCCCTTATAAGCTGTCAGTACATATTAACAGCTTATAAATGATGTAGTGGGCCGAAGCTAGAAAAACAGATGGGATGATATTCAATATTACTACATGAGCTGATACTATTGTAGAAGAAAATAATAAACAAATGGAGGAGCTCCTTCTGCGCCACACACTGCACTGGATGCAAGTTGTTGTTACAATATTCTAATCAGTAATTTTGAAACTCTTGATCATATCTGAGTAATTATAGAGTAGTGTACCATCATTTTGCTCCCTAACAATGATATTATTAGCATCATGTTGATGTTGAGCCGTGCTGATGACAGCAGTGCAGAGTCTTGGAACAGGTTTTGCCTCCATCAGTTCAAAACTTCAGCTCCAGCTGCTTTGAGATGCTGCTGGCCGATGTCTCACAGCCCCGATGACAGAAAACCTTTATAAACACTGACACCAACAGATGTAGTTGGCATCTTTACTCCATTTGGCCTGAGTGTCTTACAAACAGCAGTATGATAAAATATTCCGTCTAACATGACAGATGGATGAATTAGCTGCTCATTAACAAAAGTTTCAGGGGATTTATGGGTCATGTCATTGGATTAGTGAGTCTGCTCTGTGTAATGCAGCCCCCTGCTGCTGGCATCTGTCCAGCTGTCCTGACATCCTAAAATAAGAACTTGTGTTTCAGTTTGCTTTGAGCCAAGATTCAAAACCGATGTCCTTCATTTCCTTTCCCATAACCCTACCGCTTCAACAGCAGCCAACAGTCAGGCAACGTGAGAATTGACCACCATTCTGCCACTTTTCTTCATCTGACTTCTTTCTCACATTCCTTGCTTCCTGTGTGCCCGTCAGCTGGAGGTGAGAGAGGACGCCAGCAGCTATAAGGACGCAAGGTTTCACTGTGATGAGGAGGAGCTCAAGATGCACCAGCTCAACATCCAGGTGCGCGAGGTCTTCGCCAACCGGTTCACCCAGATGTTCGCTGACTACGAGGTGTTCGTCATCCAGCCGAGCCACGACAAAGAGTCCTGGTTCACCAATCGAGACCAGATGCAGAACTTTGACAAGGTAACATGCTATAGACCGTTTGTTAATAGTTTATGGTAATGTTTGTCTCTTCTTCTCTTTCACTCTTTAAATTTGTGTGTTTTTGTGTGTGTGCAGGCCTCCTTCCTGTCTGACCAGCCAGAGCCCTACCTGCCCTTCCTGTCACGCTTCTTGGAGACGCAGATGTTTGCCTCCTTCATCGACAGTAAGATCCTCTGTCACGATGATGAGGAGAAGGAGCACACGCTGAGGGTGTTTGACTCCCGTGTGGATAAGATCCGCATGCTGAACGTCCGCACGCCCACACTGCGCACCTCCATGTACCAGAAATGCACAAACATTGAAGAAGCAGGTAAGGAAAAAAATCCTGTAAATCCTTAAAAGCTTTGTGGATTTCATAAGAATAACAAAAAGTAACTGGGCTGCTTTAAAAGCACAAAATATTATACTCAGATGTTCTTTGGATGATGGCCCACCATCCAGAGGAAAGCCACAGCTTTTAGTTTGTCACCATCGTATGTTAATTATAAGCATGTGTAAAGCCAAAACTTTCAATTTAAAGTTCAGTGAATGTAATTAAAGAAGACCTTTTTAATTTGAAGTCTAAACGAGTGTGGTCACAAAGTAATTTGAAGGTGTGAACTTGACGGTGTGACAGACTTGGAGATTTGCTCTCTTTAGTTAACTGACTGCTAATTGCTGTCTTGTTTGCAGAGAACCTGCTTAAAAAACGATACACGAAAGCTGATTTTGTCGCTCCTGGACCTCATGCCATTGGGCTCGAGAACGACAAGACTCCCCTTCGTAATATTTGCGCTCGTTACCTCAAACCTCTCTGGGTGGTGGCTCTCTGAATGTGTGTGCAATGCATTATGTTAGGAGCACTCCTAGAGGATGGACGCGCATTCTTCGAATTTGTCTTCACTTAAAACATTTATAATGAAAAACTAGTTTGGAGATCACTGTGTATTTAAGAGTCCTCTGTGAGATCCTTCATGCATTGCATACACACAGTTTTTTCAAAGCTTGGTGAACATTGTTTGATAATTAAAATAGTGATCTTTCTTGTGGTGAGCTGATAAGTTAAGGTGAATGGGTGATAATAAATTCTCTTTTTGGGGGGAATCAAATCGGTGTCTGTGTGAGTCACAGCTTCAGACACTGTGGGTAAAGTCTGTCATTTCATCCTGTGCGTATGTTACATTTCATTTGTATTTCTCCAAACTTGTGGCTGCTTTTGTCACCATAACCGCATGTGTGGGTGGCTTCATAATCAGACATAAAAATCACTGTCTGAAGTTGCATTCATGGACGGCTCTGATTTGTTTCCTTCAAAGAGACTGAACGTCTATTCTGAAGCTTTCTCCTGTCACTTCTTTCGCTTCTGTGGGTGTTTGGGAGGAAACGTCTTTTTTCGATTTCAACTCGCTCTCTTTCTTATGTTGTCAGTCGTTCACTGAAAGAGAAAGTCATATTTATCTCCACACAATTAGATGATGTGGTTTTGGACTTATGTGACGATGTTTGAAGTAAGAATAGCCCTGTTCATTGTTTTCTTGTCACTTGTATAAATTCAAAAATGCTTCTTCTTTTCCGATCATTCTTAAAATTCTTCCCATACCAATTTTAAATGATTTATTGTTGGAGTAGAGAAATGTGTTCATATTTAAATTTTGCCCAAACCCAACCACATGTTGTTGAGTCACTCTTGAAAATGAAAGTGCTACAATTTAGGCAAATTAACAAGATGAAAAGAGTGGATGCATCCTGTAATCTCACTGCCGGCTTCTGCATCCCTCCCACGTCTCCTCTGCAGAGAAAGCCATAGAGATGAGAGTGGCGAAGATCGACCACACCGCCCTGCACCCACACCTCCTGGACATGAAGATCGGCCAGGGTCGCTACGAGCAGGGCTTCTTCCCCCGATTGCAGTCTGACGTGCTCTCCACTGGACCCACCAGCAACAAGTAAATATGTCACATTATTATCACATCAAGGAGTGTTGAATGTGAAATAACCCATGACGGCTATTTCTCTGCATTTCTCTGTAAAGTTGCTCAAAGCTGAGTTGTTGTGTGTTACAGATGGACCAAGAGGAGCGCTCCTGCCCAGTGGAGGAGGAGGGATCGACAGAAGCAGCACGCCGAGCACCTTTATTTAGACAACGACCAGAGAGAGGTGAGAGGTCGCCGCAGTGTTTTCCTCTCTCAGCTCACATTCACACAGATTGACTGCCTGAGCTTTGTTGTCTTTGTTCATGTTGCATGACCTGTTATCCGTTTGCTTTATTTTGACCTGGCTCACCCATCTTGTCTGCTCTCCCGTCCTCCACCTCTCACCCCTGTGCTCTCTTTTTCTCTCTGTCCGGCTCTCTCTTGCACTCATGCTCGCACACTCTCAGCATGTAGAGTGTTTGTTTCCGGAGCTGCAGCTCCTGCTGTTTCTTGACTACTACTGGCTCTCGCAGGCCTACAAGCCCTGTCTAAAGTCGGTGACTGTGGACGTGGTATGTGTTTGTGAGGCCTTTTAATCTTCACACTGACCTGTCCAAGCTTGTGGTCTTTTCTTTCCTCCGCTTCCTTCATCTGTCAGCAGCTGAGCTTCATCTTTCAAGGGCACGTCATGTTTGAACTCATGAACATGAAATGTTGCCCACAATGTTAATGAAAGTACAGTATACTGTATTTGTGAATATGTATATTTTACTTATTAGCTCTGTCCTGAACATTTAGCTGCATCTCTGTCTGTTATGAAATAAACCTACATGATACCGTGCCCTTGATGTCAGAGAAAAGGTTCAGCTGTGTTAATATGTCTTCTTCTTGTATTAAATCAAGTGTATTTTAAAGTGTGTACACCTTTTGCCGTCCAAGTAGTGAAGCCTCCCATTACAGGTCTGATCGACCCCCTGAGGTTATTCTAGAAATTCTTGTTCCTCTCTAGTAACCTTCACCAGTGACGTGAGTGTTTCTCTTTGTGTCTGGCTGTCTTTTGTGGTTTCCTGATTGCTGACTGAATTCTCTCCGTCCTTTTATCAGAAATACATCCAGGAAGCCAGAAACCTGGGCACGACCATCAGACAGCCCAAACTGTCCAACCTGTCACCCTCCGTCATCGCTCAGACTAACTGGAAATTTGTTGAAGGGTTGCTGAAGGAGTGCAGGAACAAGGTTTGTGTATGACATACTGTATATGTGTATTTAGAATGAGCACTGGACAACTTTCTCCTATCTACATTTAGTTTTTAATTCCGGGTCATTTTAAAGTGTGCGCGATCCATTTTAGAATTGCAAATGTAAAGGTGCCAAATCTTACAGAAGTGTATTGCTGCCATGCAAGGCTAACTTCATAAGTTGGTCTTGTTGTTAATGTGTTGTTTAATCATTCTTAATGCATCATAACCAGGTAAACAACATGCTAATAACATGTTAAGAACACATGATCTCAGATATTAATTTCACATAATTCTCACAAGATCCCACGGGCTGATGAGCAGTAGGGTTCAACCATTTCTATAACCCTCAGGGTTACATGATACCACGATTTAACATGCTGCAGATCCTCATATTGTCCTTTTCTTTCTTTTTGTTGTGTTGACTATAAAAATAAAACATTCTTGTCAAGATAAAAACGCCTCTTTTTGCTCCACTGCTGCAGTTTTTGACAAACAATCACATTGGTGGACAGTCAAGCTTCAACACCGCTCGTCATTCTAACATTAAAACATGCTGCATGAGGAAAGACTTACAAAAGTGGTACTCACTCATTGCTGGTTTAGAATACAGATCATTATAATGAATATATGTCTTTAGAAAATGACATTTTCTTCTTTATTTGTTTTTTAGTTACATTTTAATGTAACTTGTGGTTATGATCAGCAGGGGGCGTACTAGATGATGTGGTAAAATAATGACTGTGCCTTTAAGTTATCTTCGGCACTCCACCATGTGAAATAGTTTTATTTCTATGACTTATTCTTTTTCACCTCTTTACTATGGGACACATAATGGACAAAGAAATAAGGGGATCATAAGCATGTTAAAGTGTATCATGAAACCCCCTGGCATGCACAAATGGTTTAACCCAACTGCTCATCAATCATTAATTGAACTATTTCCTGGCTGAGGCTTAAATTTGATACTTTTAGGATTTGGTTAATAACAGTAAGCAGAACATGCAATCATAGAGGATGACTGAAATAACCTCAAGAAAAAGGATTTTTTTTTAAAACCACAATAAGGTTTACCTACATTAGTCTTTTTCATATTACACAGATATTAATGGGTAACAACAGCATATGTGTGTGTTTCTCTGCAGACCAAGCGTATGCTGGTAGAGAAGATGGGTCGAGAGGCCGTGGAGTTGGGTCACGGAGAGGTCAGCATCACCGGTGTTGAGGAGAACACTTTAATTGCGAGTCTCTGTGACCTGCTGGAGAGGATCTGGAGCCACGGGCTGCAGGTCAAACAGGTCAGGAAAAAAACAGTCGTTGGTACACCTACATGTGACGGTGGTGCACATACAGCGCTCAGAGCAAATAATGTTAATTGTATGTTAATAATGTTTTGTCTTTCAGGGTAAATCGGCCTTGTGGTCCCACTTGCTGCACTATCAGGAGAGCAAAGAGAAGAAAAATGCAACTCCAGGTGGTTTAGGACCTCCAGGTACGTGCTGAAATTAGTCACTCGATGAACATGCTTAATAGAACTAACATGCTTAATGTTTAATGCCTAATAAACTGCTTAACATCATTTTTTCCCCCACATACCAGGTTTCATCCATGATACAGAGAGACGTAAATCTGATGGTGGTGGATCAGCCATGGCACCTCTTAAAGTCTCCCTGATCCAGGACATGAGGTGAGGAGGACTGGGGGTTATCTAAATGTGAGCTCAATAAAGAAATGAAGGGTGAAGTGCCGCTCAGTTTCATCTAGTTTACCTCTGTTGTGCTAGCCACTGGTCACTGTCAGAGGAAAGTAAGTTGGACTGATACTGCCCCCTTGTGGTGGACTGTCAAACAAAACAAACATGTTCCCATCCTGGTGAAGTGGCGTTCTCCTCAGAAGATTTTTATGGAATCAGAATGATTAATGATTCAACTTATCCCAATAAAATCATCTATTAACCAGTTCAGCAAAAGCCTCAGATAAAGCTTCTACAGTTCATTTATTATAGTGGCTCTTTTTTTCTGTTTCTCAGATTTACAACTGCAAAGTTAGGCTTCATGTAGTCACGAGTCTTCGACAGAATATGTCCTGAGAAAACACAAAATTAGAAATTTAGAAGTTTCACTCTCCTGTCAAAAAACGTGTTCATCAATTAAAATAATGTAAAAACTCAGTGACATTAACATTACTAACATATATACCACTAGTATTCTGGAAACACAGTGTCATTTTAAGTGACTTATAGGCGAACACAGACACGATAGACAGATACAGATATTATATTTAAATATGAGCTTCTCCGGCAGGTCATTCCACAGTAGTGGTACCATTACAGAAAGAACTCTGTCATTTTATAGTCTTTGCACGTTTTGCATTTATTAGAGTGGAAATGAGGGAAAAGAGAGAGCAGATGACCTGCAGCAAAAGTCTTTGGCCACATGTGAGCAATTTAGATGACTACCATCCCAGACCTCTTGGCCAGCCTGGTGCCCCAATTTCCTCGACATGTTTTAGTATATCTATATTAAACACTAATCCTTTCAATGAGAGCTCCCAAAGACATCGGCAACATTTGTGTGTCTTAGTGTTTGTGTGTGATGGAAGCCATCACTGTCGTCATGTTATCTACCGTGTCCATGCAGAGTTGAGGAGTCGGGGCTTGTGTTGCTGGAAGGATGCGCGGTGTAACAGCACGTTACTTCCAGCCTAATTACCAGACCCCCTGCCGGTCTGACTGAGAAGAGAGGAGGGGTCAGCTCAGGGCACAAACACTCATCTCTACTCCGCTGATAGACAGACCCTCCTCCACACTCATGTCAACGTCTGATGCTATGATCATGAACACACACTGCCACCCCTCAATGAGGTTAAATAATTGATGATACTGTTTTCATAGGCAGAATATTTTCGCTCATTTCTCACATTTTCTAAGCTTATTAACGATGACATCACCTCACATCTGCGTTCCCCTCTGTTTTCGAGGTATGATGTAGCAATAATAGTGCATATAGTATATGCTTTCCTTGTTGCCAGGGAGATAACAAGCAGACAAAAGTGGGTTACTGGGTGTGAGGAAGCATGGAGGGTGGAGACAGGGAGGGGGGTGGAAGGTAGAGGAGGAGACGTGAGGAGCTCTTAGTAGACGAGTTCTTGGCACAGGTGGAGTGGAAGGGAATGTGTCTGGACCGAAGTAGCTCCAAGCGGTGACATGGGACCACGCCAGTGGTTAAAAATGCTACCACAACAGCAGACAGGGCTGTTTCTCTGGTCACGAGAGGGACTCAGGGCGGGTAATGTTGGGCAAAGTCAGGCTCATGATATATTCATTTATCACATTTGTAGTGCTGAGATGATTTGTTGATAAGTTGAGCGGAAGAAAATAATTGCTGCCATCATTTGGCTTTTATCAAACAAAAAAGCTAAATATCTACTGGTTTCAAACATTGATCATCTGAAATCTGATTATCTTTGGGCTGTTGGTCAGACAAAACAGACAAATTTATGACCTTATTTCTGATGTGATGAAGATTTTTCACTATTTTATACAACTCTATTGATACACCAGATAAAAAGTTGATTATTGCTAATAAAATAATTGTCAGCATGGTGGCTGTTTTGAGAGACTAAATGACAGACACATGGCTTAGTGGTGCAGTAGTTACTCTAGCACTGTTACCTCAAGGTTCTTTGTCTGCATGGGACGTACATCTTCATGTCTGTGTGGGACTTCCTTCCACAGTCCAAAAACATGCATGTTAACTGGTGACCCTAAATTGCTCATAGTTGTGGATGTTGTTATAATAATAATATAATAATGACCCTTCAATAAGGACTGGATTCAAAGTAACAAAGTTAGGTTGAATTTATTATTGTAGAAGGAGCGTTTAACAGTGCAACACACAAAAGGGGTTACAGAGAAAAAGGCTCCCTGTGGAGCTCTAACAGTTGTTTCTTCTACACTCTCTAATCACTTTGTTGATTGTCAGCATTTCCCCAGTATAAATGTGACCTGTCCCTGACCCTCGTTCTGTTCTGGAATCCTTAGTGCCAGCCTTAGCAACAAAGTCATATTAGAGAAGTGAAAACAGAACACGTGAGGAGTAGTAACTCACATACACATCTTATGATTTAAGACATCTGAAACACAGTATGAACCTTATTTTTATGACAGATGTGAGTGTGGATGGTTGTTTGTCTCTTTGTGTCAGCCCTGTTATGAACTGGTGTCCCCTCTCACCAGGTGTCAGCTGGGCTTGTGAACAGTTAAGGAAATAGATGGATGGTATTTTTATTCCTCATTTTATGAGCTTCTTAAGTGTTTGTAAACTCTCTATACCAGATGTGTTTTCTTTCTGTAGGAGACATTTATTGTTGCAGCGTTAGAAAATATTTTGTAGTTAACCGTACAGATAGAGGTCCATTCTGAGTCCATATGCACCAGTTGTGACTAGGACTAAAGGTCCAGTGTGTCAGATTTAGGGAGCTCTATTAAATAAGGCATTTTGTGTTTTGCAGCCACCACAGCAGCACCACGCTTGGAATAGGAGGGCTAGGTGTCACAAAATCCTACACACTGGTCCTTTAAACTGAGATTTCAGAAACTTTCCCTCCTCAGCAGATAAATGTGTCAACTCTGCACATACATCAATCATTCTGCACAGTGAAGCTCAAACATCAATAATAATGATGATTTTATTTTCTTTTTTTTATCCCATTTCTTGTCTCAGAAGAAAATGTTGCTGATCTTTACTTTTCTGTTTTTATGAGTAAGCTCCAATCCTCTGAACATCTCAACCTGTCCTTTCATTCGCAGACACATTCAGAACATCAGTGAGATCAAGACAGATGTGGGTAAGGCGAGGGCCTGGGTGCGTCTCTCTATGGAGAAGAAGCTCCTGTCCAGACACCTGAAGCAGCTGCTTTCAGACCACGAGCTGACAAAGTGAGCACCAAAGTCAAACTCTCATGTTAACAGTTACAACAGCGACCTTTTGTATTTCCTTATTCTGACCTTCTTTCTGTGTTTGTTGAGGAATGTCTGTCTGTCCGCCTGTCTCATTTGAAATTAAGATGACGTGTGATCTGCCCATTTATAATACATTAACTCCTTTGAAAACCAAAAGCTTCATACATAAGTCCATCGCCACATAAATAATTCACAGCCTCCTTCATAATTGATATCTGAGTGGTGAACTGGGTCAGGGGGGGCTCTCTCTGCCTTTTGTGACCTCATCATTTGTTCTATTTTATATCCAGCAGTATTCACTTTGTCATCAATTTGGAAATGAATGTTTTCCTCTGTCATGCTACTGACACTGCTGAGGAACATGAACTGTTGGGAGTCTTCACGATTTTATCGAAAATGATTCAGTTGTGTTGGTTTGTTTGCATTTCTATTTATTTTTACACTTTACTTAAACTATTGTTTTCTTTTCAGAAAACTGTACAAGCGCTACGCCTTCCTCCGCTGTGACGATGAGAAGGAGCAGTTTCTGTACCACCTCCTGTCCTTTAATGCTGTGGATTACTTCTGCTTCACCAACGTCTTTACAACCATCAGTGAGTGCTATTTTAATTCCAAACAGCCTCATCAAAACTCCTCCCAAACTAAGTGATTTTTATTTGATGTTTTCGTGTGACATTAATCTTCCTCTCTGTCTCCCAGTGATCCCCTACCATGTGGTGGTTGTTCCCAGTAAGAAGCTTGGTGGCTCCATGTTCACAGCCAACCCTTGGGTGTGTGTGTCTGGTGAGCTGGCAGAGACCGGGGTCCTGCAGGTCCCTAGAAATACTCTGGAGATCACTTTTGAGGTTTGTGTTAACTCTCAGATAAAGGACAAGTCCACTCTATGACAACTTTGGTCTTTTATTTTGTAGTTTTAGTGACTATTTCTGTTATTCAGTCAAGTTGAACTGGAGTGATATTGCTCCAGTGAAATCTAACAGTGCAAGAAACACAAGTACAGACGGACTGTAATTGAGCCAACCATTTAACAGATTATTGAAACTATATTTATAAAAATTGGACCATTCACTGTTTTTTTTTCTTTCAAAGATGGAAAAGTATGTTTGTGAAAAGTATAATTATCTGACCACTTGTGGTTCTTTTCCTGTTGGACTTCTTGTTGGACTTCAAATTAAAGATATGAATGACCAAAACTATGACAATAAAGTCAAAATTGTAATAAAATTGAATTATTAACTAAATGAGCTCATGTCTTAAATTTCACTTCTTTTTGGAGTGTTTGACGTCACCGTGCTTCTCTCTCTCTCTCTCTCTCTCTCTCTCTCTCTCTCTCTCTCTCTCTCTCTCTCTCAGTGCCAGAATCTGGGCAAGCTGACCACAGTGCAGATGGGTCATGATAACACAGGCCTCTACGCAAAGTGGCTGGTGGAGTGTGTTGTGGTCCGCAATGAGATCACGGGACACACCTACAAGTGAGCATGTCTTTTCGAGAGCAACATATCTGCTGTGATGTAGTTTTTGACTGCAGGGTGCTCAAAAAAATGAATTCTCAGAAAAAATGAATTGAACAAAATGCCTGTGCTGTGCAGGTTTCCGTGTGGCCGGTGGCTGGGGAAGGGCGTGGATGACGGCAGTTTGGAGAGGATCCTGGTGGGAGAGCTGATGACCCCCAGCACAGAGAACGATGAAAGGATGTGCCGCACGCCCCCGATGCAGCAATCCCCGGGGATGATGAGGAGGTTTGTTACCATCTCACCAAACAGCAAACCAAGTAAGTTACTCATCTGCATCAGCATCAGAGTCCTAAATAATAGTGGTGCATGGACTGTTATCTTAAAAGCAGTGTTCATCTCTGTCTTCTACGCTGCTTACATTTCAAACGCATGAATGAGAAAACACAACGAGAAACAGATTAAAAACCAGGATGGGGATTTATGTCTCACAGCATCCTTGTTTATCTTTTTCCTCTCATCCAGAGTTAAACACAGGTCAGATCCAGGAGGGAGTGGGTGAGGCCATCAATGGGATTGTGAAGCACTTCCACAAGCCGGAGAAGGAGGTGAGAGACGGCAGTCTAGACAGGCCCCAACATGCATTCTATTATTCATCACAAATGAAGAATAACAGCTTTCTGCACTGGTGGTCCCCAAGCCCCTCAGTAACTGCGGGCTGTGTGGTGTAATTCTCATTGTTAAAACACTTTAGAGGAGAAGCACTGCTGGTTTCTTGAGATGTACATTATTTCTGGACAGTATTTTCTCTATTCTGAAGCACCGACATTGATAATTATTACTTATTAAGGCACATGGTGTTTGTGGAGTTTGCCATTCAAAGGGGACACTTACTGAAGCTTTTTAAAGTGCACTGTTGATTACAGGTTGTAAGAGTCATTCTTTGTGTAGTCAAAGTACAAAGGATTGTTTTCTTACAGGGAATTTCCCTCCACTTCTGCTGCACCTCTTTCCAGCACTGATAGAATAACGTAGGAAGCGGCTAACAATGGAAATTGTCTCTTACTTACTAAATACCTCTCATTCCCATGCTGATGCGACGGCTGCAACATATTTTTCCATGATCTCATAATTAATATAGCACTCAGTAAACTAAGTAGCTCTCATCATGATGATTTATTAATTGGAAATTGTAAAAAAAATGTAATATGCAGCACTCTGCAGGATTTAAGTTATTTTAATAAGATCTAAATGTGCTCCATTTAATTGAGACAATAACTGGCTTAAAATCAATGACTACATGTATTTTCCTGTTCTTTTGTTCTCTGCAGAGAGGCAGCCTGACTCTTCTTCTCTGTGGGGAATATGGCCTTGTTTGGGCTCTGGAGCAAGTTTTCCAGCACGGTTTCAAATCACCACGACTCTTTAAGAACGTCTTCATCTGGGACTTCTTGGGTAAAAACTTAGTATCATTACTTCCTTATATTACTCAAGACCCATTGTCTGTTTGAAACGTATTGACATTCCTTCAAAAGATTCCTCATATTACTGTGTAATGTCTTTTATTTATTTTTTTTATTTTATTTTTTTTCTTTAACAGAAAAGTCACAAGTGTATTTTGAAAGTGCGGAGCAGCGTGAGGTAACTCCAGATGAAAACTGGCAAACCAGAGTGCGCCACTTCTGCCGCTTCATGCGCGCCATCAACAACACGTCCAGAAACATCGGCAAGGACGGGAAGTTCCAGATGCTCGTCTGTCTGGGTGCAAGGTAGGCAGGCAGCATTCACTAACCACCTGACATGTCAGCTACGGCCATGTGCCTAGTACATGTATCTACGTCGTGGGCCGTTAATGCACATTTATAAATCAAGGTTAAGTCTCCAGGATCGATCAATCAATTAATCCTTCCTGCTAAAATGACTTTGGTTAAGACACTGAATCCCTGGCAGTTGTGGATGCACTGCTCTGTGTCTGACTTTGCATCCTGACCTGAAGGGAAGTGAAAGTGATCTCTCCTTTGAGGATTCTTAAAGTATCAGATATTTTATTGGTTTCCTTCAGCTCTTCCTCTCTGCTGAAGACTGCCTGTACATTAAAGTGCATATCGATGCAGTGATTTGTTTGCTGATGTACTTCTGTGTTTTTATTCTTTTTTATCTGACTTCTCTTTTCAAAATAGAAATGCAGCAATTCATTTATTTTATTTTATTTCTTTCATTTTTATTTTTAGAAATTTAATTGCAGACAATTTAATAATTAATAATTCATGTCATTTCTCAACAAAACAATCTTTAGGCTCTTGAAAAGCAAGTGACAAAACAAGTAATGGCTGACAACATGTCGGGCTTTGAGGCATTTGGATGAGGATTATCTCTGTTTTCTGATATTTTATTGTCTATGTATGATAATGATTGATCGATTCATTGAAAAGCAGTTTAATGAAATACAAAAACGGGCAGATTAATGGATAAACAGATAAAAATGGTTGTTAATTTAGATTTTAACTTCAGTATGAGGTGGTTTGTCTGTGAAATGAGCTTCTACACTGCCACAGTTTAAATGATCATTTTATTGGAAATAGCTGATTGTATGTTCTTTTCTCAGGGACCATCTGCTGCATCACTGGATCGCTCTGCTTGCAGACTGTCCAATCACTGCTCAGATGTACGAGGACACTGCACTGATCAAGGACCGCTCATTGGTAAACTCTCTGATCAGAGTGCTACAGACTCTGCAGGAGTTCAACATCACCCTGGAAGCTTCTCTTGTCAAAGGTGTTGGTATCTAAACCAAACCAACTTCCCACCAGTTGTACTTGACCAGGAAGATCACTGGGGACCACTAAAAAAATGAATAACTGAACCTTTTATATGCAGGAACTGACTTGAACAAAGGACATTTTCTGGCTTATATTAAAGCTACTGTTACATTTGCCATATACAAAGTGCAATGAGCCTTTCAAGATATGTTGTTATTTTTATCCTCAATGATGTTGCCATTAGATGTTAAAAATATGTTTTCTATTATGAACCATGATTTCACATTATTGACCTACTTGTGCTATAATGTTTTATTGAAAGCTAAATATTTTCATTGTTATCGTGAACTGCTGACAATGGCTATATTTAAGGGGAAGTGAGGATCAAAACTGTTAATATATTTTCAGAGAAAAACAGTATTATTTTGTTTAACCAGTCAAGTTGCTTGCTCTGTTGTCAACTCAGATTCCAGTGTCATTACGCAGAGCTTAAAGCAAATGATGTAGAAGTATGCTTTATAAGTATGTGTATGACAGGGGGTTTGTAGTGTGGAAGATGATCCACCTACATAGAAATAAAAAAAAAAGGCTACAGGTTACATTTTTGGTCCTTTCCCTGAGAGATGTACAAGTATGCAGATCTTTTACATGGAATACCTTCAGCAGAGAAAATTATCCTTCTTGCATGATAATAAGACTGTGGGGCTCATGCCTGTATCTAGTGATGGACATTATACTCAACTGGATAAAGGAAAACACCCCAAGTCTTTGTGTTCTCCAAGAAATGCTTGACCCGACATTCTGTGCAAAGTGGATTACAATAACAGCCTTCATGTAAATACCTCCAACCCGCCCTTTCCCCTACCATCATCCCAGCCCTTACACACTACACCTGCCCTCTTCTCTGAACATAAAAAACAGTGTGATGATCCGTGTAGACTCCTTGTGATAAGGGATGATCTCCTGCTTCCCACGTGAGGAGCACAAAGGACGACTCTTTTCCCCCCTTCCTGATTTTGTCATCATGGTTTCTTGCTATGCAATATTCACAAGAGAGAAATTTCAACCCCCTACAGACTCCATATCGCAGAGGACTCGTCTGTTACATACATTGATCTTTACTGTGCAGAAACAAGAGATTTGATATGTGAAGGACTTCTTTTCTGTGCCAACAACGTCTGGAATGACTGTGTTGTACTCGTCTGTGTACGACCCACACATGAGCATCTTGGGAGATATATATATTTTTGTTTTCCAATACTGTTGTACATTTATTGACATAGCTGTGTAATGTAGTGTTTACTAAGTGAGCAACAGTGTACAGTGTAAAAATATATTAAGAATAAAGCATCTGTAATGCGTTAAAGTGGATTTAATTAAGAGTTTACCAGTTATTCATTAATAGATTTATATCATCTTCTTAAGGTGCTTTTTCAACTGAATATTTACTGGTTTTATTAGTCTTCAGAGATAGTGAAATAAATGCGTTGCAGACTACTGGTAAGGCAAAACAAGCAATGTGAAAAGGTGATTTATGGAATATTTTCTCAGATTTTATATGCAGATGATTAATTAAATTATGACAAATTAATGGACGATGAAATAAATTAATAATTGTTAGTTGAAGTCTAATCTAAACTATGTTTTGGTCAATGTTCGTTCTACTTTGTATTTATTAAAAACAAAATATTTAAACTGCATCTCTGAATTCAGCCTTCTAATCATAGTTAAAAAAATAATACAGTTGTTATTTCATTGTATTGGCGTTCACAAGTTGTACATAGATAGCTTTATATTCGCTGCAGAACTCGCTTTCTCAGCTGAGAAAATGTCAACAAACTCTTCGCGCCATGTCAAATGGCTGTTTATCTTTAAAGCCTTGGGCCAGGTGGTTTGTGGGACTTGGAGTTTTAAAAGAAATCCGTTAACTGTGACGATACAAAGCTCTCCCGCTCTTTCACTACGCCTCCCATCATTCATGTCTTCTGTGGCGTACGCGACGTTAGCAGCGATTGGCTGGATCCAGGTTCAAACTCAACGGCTGCACTCCTTATATGGTCATTGTACGCTCAGCCCTTTCATTCCGGCTTTTTATGCTAATGACATTCTAATGGCCAGCTGTATGCATTAGTAGTATGAGCATGCGCAGTGCGTGAAAAGAATACGGCGAAGATTCAAAGTTTTTGTTCAGTAAGTGCATTCTTATTTCTCTTACACAGAAATTACATTCATACAATTTAAATGGTTAGTTATGTGTGTTTAGACTGGTCGTAATGTGGTGTAACTGCAGCTTGACGTGTGCGTTTCCAGTTGTCGCGAGCTGAATGTACAAAGACTAACCGACAATGGAATAACGTGGAAGTGAACGAGTGCGTCGCGTGGTGATGGTAGCACTGTCGGCTAGCTAGCATGCTAACAGCTAACAACAATGAGCCATATTTGGCGCTCTAGCGGGCAAAAGTTAGAATTTAAAGGGAAGGATGTGTTCATGGCAACTTTTTACATTTTATTAAAACGTTGACACCATAGGTGAATTATATCAAGTTTACAGTTGTGTTTTTTCAGACACGCGTGGTACGTTACACATAATTGAACGAATAGCCCGGTAGCTTTTTGTTTCTTCACTTCAGAAAGCGCTGCTGCCCGCTTTTTGTTTCGACTTCTCGCTGCAAACAAATCAACAGCGGAACAGCGTCTTGCATTAAATGTTCCCATTGTTTTTGTGCTGGTGAATTCCCAAAGTTTCCAGTTTGTTGACCGGAGTTGAGAAAAGCAGCATTGACGCTGTGTTAACGATAGTAAAACGTCGTGTTGTGGGTGTAACGTTTCTGTGATTTACACAACGTTAACCGAGCGGAGCGTTTGAAAGTTTGGGAGCATGAATCACTTACTACTGCATCAAATGTAACCCAGATGGTCCGTATGCTTTGTTTGCTTGACAACACACCCGATAACATGAGGTTACGGCGGTAGTTTGATGTCAGTGTTGTCTTATTTTGGGTGTTTTGGTGTTCCCGCGACTCGGCTTTGAAAGAAAAAAATCCAAAGACACTTGTGTGTTATTTCATTAGCCAAAGTTAGTTTGGCCATTTTCAGTTGTTTGTGCACTAAAAAGATATTCAACTTGTATCTAACAGGTTACTTTGATACAGGAAATGTTAAAATTATAGGTTAAGAATGGCTTACTTATTGTGTGTGTGTGTGTGTGTGTGTGTAGGGACCGCCCCCTTTCAGTAGTAGAAAGCGCAACTGTCTGCAGACATCCACGGTGCTTATTACAGCACTGGGACAATTACCCATCTTTGTTTTCCGTTTTCAGTTTTTTGCCATAACGCTGACCAACAGACAGACTATGTTTGGCTTTCACAAGTCAAAGATCTACCGGAGTAACGACGGCTGTTGCATCTGCAAGACCAAGTCCTCCAGTTCACGCTTCACAGACAGCAGTCGGTATGAAGAGACGTTCAGACTGTGTTTTGGGTAAGAGCTCTCATTCATTCATATTGTGGGTGTGTACGATTTTCAATATAGGTGCTTCTGCTTGTGTGTATGCTGTGAATTAATGAATCAGGATGTTAAACTTTCATTTGATTTTTAAAGGCTGTCCGAAGATCGTGTTGGAGACATCTGCAATGCCTGTGTGTTACTGGTGAAAAGGTGGAAGAAGCTCCCTAATGGCTCCAAGAAGAACTGGAACCATGTAAGTGATGTTTGATTACGGCAGTGATGATTTATTGTCACATTGCAGCTTTTTAACTTCACTTTTAAATGTGTGTGGGTTTTTTTTTTTTTTTAATTTGTCTGACTCAGGTGGTGGATGCCAGAGCTGGGCCAGGCTTCAAGGTGACAAAGCCCAAGAAGATGAAGAACAGCGATGGGAAGAAGAAAAGCAAGCTAAAGAAGCTTCACAAGTTAAAGAGACAAAGTAAGTTGTTTAAAAAATTTAACTAGTGACTCGTATGTTGAGAGATTTGTTTTATATTTTTGATTTGAAGCTATTCAAACAAGGAATATCTGTTTGCTTAAAGTAAGTGTGCAGCATGCTTGAAGAAGTGACTTCCACAAAAACATGCAACTTCACGGTTTGGTTTTCTCCTGACCCTAACCTGATTTTAAAAAAATACTGTTTGGCAGCATCTTGTGGCTCTTTGGGTTAGAGCACACACTGTGTGTCTACAGAGTGCTGAGTTCACATCAGGGCTGAAACAGATGGCCAATATTCAGACAGTTCATTGCTAACAGTTTTGATTAATAAATTGTTCACATTTGTCTGTACATGGGGAAAAATGTCCAAATCACTAGTGCTATCTTTTCTAATGTGAATATTTGATAACTCAAATATATTAATAAATATGAAGTCTTCTGTGTTAGTAAACTGAACACATGTTGGGTTTGGAACTGGGGGATTGTCTATAAGACAATGAAAGTAGTTTGAATATATCAAGTTGAACATTGAAAAATTAATTGTTTCCACTTGTCTTTGAAGGTTTGAGGCAGAGGGGGAAAAATCAAGGCCATGAATGTTTTTGAAAATGGATATAGACCTCGTCATTGAGATAGTTAGATGTTTGTATTTTCAATTGAGAGGTTTCAGGTCTCTTTAATTGTCTGTGAGCTTCTGTACAGCTGTGTCGGATTCTTGAATTTGACATTTTAAGCTGTGGGAACCCTATTTCCTAACCCTGTTTCTACATCTGACATTTTATAGACAATCATTAATTAATTACCATGATTGATAGTTTCCCACTTTTGTGTGTTTGTGTGTTTTAGTGTTTGTTTGACTTGCTCTCAGTCTACTTTGTATTTATTAAACTGCGAATATTTCCCAAAATGTTGAGACTATTATAAATTCCTCATATCATTACTGTCAAAATTGTGCCTACTCAATCATGGTTAAGAAGAAAACTTCAGTCAACACTTTACCACATCAATTTGATGACAGTGTTTCATTCATTCATCTTTTGTTTTCCAAGCAGACTCAGATGCCCTCAGTACAACCTCCAGTGTGTCTCCCGGGCAGTCCCCCAGTTACAGCAACCAGTCAGATGATGGCTCAGACATCGAGTCCAAACAAAGACGCCCGACTCCCACCATCTTCTCTTTCCTGGACCGTTCCTATTGGAAAAGGTTACTGCTCTTATTGAACCGAGAATGTGACAGAACACCTTTTTATTAAAAGGTGTTTTTTTTTAAACTTGATTTAACTCAAAGAGTTGTCTCTTGTTTCTCTTTTTAGACAAAAGGTGTGCTGTGGGATTGTCTATAAGGGTCGATTTGGAGAGGTGATCATTGATCCTCGACTCTTTAAGCCCTGCTGCAGCTCCAAAAAACAGAAGACACTGGCGTCCACACAAGTGGCCGCACGTCTCCCAGACACACTTCCTCCACAGCTCCCAGAAGACGTGAAAGAAACCTGGTGATTGCTTTTGTTGAATCCCCCTGTAGGGTTATCCATGGCATCCGCCTGGATTTGTCTCCAGTGGCAGACCTCCCCATTTTCACTCCTCCAATTATATCTGTTAGTTAGATGTTACTTTTTATATGTAATATTCCTTTTTATATGCGTATTTTTTTAAATTTTGTATAGAGTTGATTTTCTTTTTTTATAAAAAACAAAAGAAGAAAAAAAAATGTATGGGCATTAGTGTTATTTATAGGATGAGAATTTTGTCAAGGCTCTGTTTCTAATTATGAATTATTTTTGGTTATTTTGTATTACATGATTGACGTTTTGTAAATATTTTGTCGCCTTTTCGTACATATCAAGACTGTTCTATTTTTTTCCTTAATTTGTCAAATTGCAAGTGTGCATATGAAAGACACCAGCTATTCTAATACCAGCTTTTTTTGTTTGTTGGAGTGGCCTTTCAACAATGTTTGGTCGTTTGTTTGATCCATGTGTGCAAATGTGGGAGTCTGTCGGATTTTTAGTGCACAAATGGCTGTTGATTACACCAGGGATCATTAGTACAACTGTTATCGTTAGAGAACTGTTCTCTATGAATTCAATGAGCTTTTAATGTGTGTGTCTGTGTGGATGAGAACAATATAATCTCTCTCTGACATTTTCACAGCTTAAGCATGCCACACGTTTGAAACACTCTTTGCATGCAGTACATTCCACTGCCTTTTGGAATGACAAAAGTGATTTTATTTATTTCTTTTGTACAGCCTCCAATGAAATGAAATTGCATGATGTAAAGCAAATGTTTTTGCAAAATGCATTTTGTAAATACAGTGCTTTGGCTCTTGGTACATCCAACCCTCTTTTTTTTTTTTTTTTTTTTTTTTAAATTACAGAATGGCAAACCACTACTTCTGTAAAGAGAACATTTTGCGTGTGTGAAAGGTGCTTTACGCTACTCACTTTTAGCACATTGTCACATCTAATCTTCTCGGACGCATCATTTTATCGGTGTGCAAAGCTGCAGCCTGTGGTGTGTTCAGAAATATGTGTAAATTGCAGGGAAAGCTAAATGCTAAACTGCAGCATCAGAGTGCTGCAATATTCCTTATCTGTTTGATAATGGCATGCAGTGCTCAGAAGCTGAACACACAGGAAATGCATGACATGTTTAACTGATACATTTTTGGCAGACAAATGTTAGAGAAAATGTGTTTGTGGTTGTCATTGCTGTGATTTATCTTCAGAAGCAATTGTCTAAGTTCAAACTATGCAGACGTTTTGAATGTGAGAAGTGCTCTGGGGTTTTCTGTCACTTTTGCTTAGGTAGCGTAAAGTGATCGATCCTTGTTCAACCAAATTGGCTTGTCAAAAGCATCAATTATTTCAGCAATAATTTTACACTTTCCTAATCACAATTCATAACTGTTTCAAGATATTTCTTATGTGTGTCATGTTAAAATAATGCTCAGATTGCACAGTTTTAGCCATGGTACATACTGTCTCAAATTAATACTGCAGTGACAACGGTTGTTTTGTTGTTGTTTTTTTTTCTGTGTGCATTGCATTATTGCAGCTGTGCTCTGTAAAGTTGCTTAATATATGAACTTTTCTGCGGCAGGGTAGTTAAATGCTGAACATGTTTTATGATTCTTATTAAAAGGAGAAATGCTGCTCCATTTTTAAGATGGGAAAATAAGCTTGTTTTTGTCCTTAGGGAGTTGCCATATTATTTTTTGAGAGGTACATTTTGGGATGTGAGATGTGCCTTAATGAATTACCTGACCATTATGATTATCATGTAATTTATATTTATTTATTGCAAAACTTTTTTTTTTTTTAACTGAATTTTTGATAATTGGTGTAGAGCCATTCGGAAAGTCTGTTAATTTTGTGCACTTCCTTTGAACATGCAATGTAGATTTTTTTTTTATGCTTCTTTTGTATACTGTACCACAAAGTAGATCTCTGTATTGTAATAAAAAAAGAAAAAAAAAAAAAAAAGAGTGCGTGTGTTATTTATGTGTACCTGTAGGTGGCGCACAAGAGCTGCATGGAGGACAGTATTTAATCAAGCATGCACATTGATCTTAGCTTGCTTTAAGTTTTCTCTGTGATCTGTTGAAATGTGTTTTTATGGCTAAACCAAAGTTTGTGACCTGATTAGGAACTCGCCTTGGTGCTAGTGCACAGGTATTGATGTCAGCTGTTAACAAAATTGGACACAAAAACTCCTTAGTATTTATATGCGGTTACACCTCAATCAACATCTGTGACAACAGTTTTATTTAATTATCGATCCTATCTAAAACACGTGTGGAGGCACTGTTTGATTAAAAGCTAATAAAATACAGGCAAATGACGATTAAAGCGGAAACTGTCACGTAAGTAACGTTAGGTGTAAAACGTGTTGATGAAAGCTACTATGAAAACACAAAGGTAGGACAGAACTGAGCCCCGACACGAGAGTGTTACGAACGATGTAACTGTTACTTTGTTTACAAAGTTTGTTGTACCGTTGAACGAAAATTAGGATTTGTCTGAAAGAGTAACAAAACTTATTTAGTAACTGCACTGTTACTCGGTGTTTAACGTTAGCTGACGTTTTCTTTGCGCCGTGCTTCATCTTCTTCGACAATGTACGTTTTATGGTTAACAAATAATCATAAAATTGAGTTAATCAACGGTTTAGAAACGGTTGTAAATTCTAAAGATTAGAACCAATAAACGTGTGTTGCCTAGCAACCAGGTGCTCTTCCACAAATAGCTAGTTAGTTAGCTTGTAGCTAAGTTAGCGAACCGGCCGTTGTTGGCGACTTATTATGTGGTTGTATCACGTGTTTTCGTTTTTTTTTTCATCTCAGAGGTTTGCTTTAGTCGACTTTTAAAGACCCCAAAGGGCAATGTTTAGAGAGTTGAGACCTAAAAGAACTCAATTATGCTAAGTTTACCGAAGAATTTGCGGTCGTCGCTTTCAAAATAAAAGCCGCGTGGGCGCATTGTTGTTGC
Organism: Nibea coibor; assembly: GCA_023373845.1. Lineage (NCBI taxonomy): Eukaryota > Metazoa > Chordata > Actinopteri > Sciaenidae > Nibea > Nibea coibor. Next base: position 8,487,303 of record CM041738.1, on the reverse strand, counting down.
GACGCTTTACGCAGAGTCTGGACACTTCCGGTTTTTAGCTGGTTTATCTGAGTGACTTGACGCTCCGCTGTAAGAGCGGTTTTTTCTACTCTCACGTGTACGCGCACGCACGCTCTCATTCTCGCTCTCTCAAACACATACACACACACACACACACAGACGCACACACACTTACTCACTCCTTTCTCTTTTCAAAAGCCCCTTGTGAGGCAGATTGACAGGCTAGAATGAAAATGAGGCGGACGCTCGGTCACGACTTCAGTGCGTACGCGTCCTTTTGAGAAGACCTCTAAACTTGGATCATATCACCATGGGAGCTATTTGGGCTGCAAGGGACTTTTGTTTGTTTTTGCTCTTGTTAAATAGTCGCCAAAGCACAGCGCTTCCAGAGATTCGAGGTGGGACTGTAGTGAGTGTGTGTGTGTGTGTGTGTGCATGTGTGAGTGTGTGTTGTGTTTTCCAGTCGTGGAGAGTGCTACTTTACGCACGCTTTCTGGAGTGCGCTCTTGTTGTTTCCCCATTGGTGACCTTTTCTTTTAGTTTCTAAATGTGTAGCTGTATACAAATAACGGTCGCTGTGGGCATTTATGAGCTCCACATACGCGTAAATTTGTAGAATAAGTTTGGTTTTGTATTTAACTTTTTCACTCTAAGGTTAGTCACTGGATCTTTCATGTGCCTGCTGTGGGTTGCTAGTATTATTAGAGAATATTATGTTTTAGTGTTAAATGAGAGTTTCCCTGCTTGTCTTTTTCTTTTTCATCTCATAAAACATGACAAATTTAAGTGCATGAATGATACATGTCCTACTGTTTGCCTCATTAGACTGTTAGATTGTGTTTTGGTAATCATGACCTATAACACTCATATGGATTTCAACAGATCCATGTACAGAGGAAAGTGATGGCTGTCACATTGATGCTATTTGTCAGACTACCCAAGGCTCATACAAGTGCACGTGTAAAGCAGGCTTTAAAGGAGATGGAAAACACTGCGAAGGTAATGTGTCTGCTTTTTATGGAGATGTTTGGTTCATATCCGGTTGCCAAAACCGTGTGTGTGTGTGTCAAGGCAGGATCATAGAATTTGGATGTTTAGGCCTTTGTTTTAGATGTTATATATGTCTGTAATTATCATGACATAACAATATACTGTGGCATCATGTCTGAATTCCTAAATACAATTTGTGATATCTATAATATATTCTTCACATATTTCTTTGAGATATACACTATACATTTTCCTACTGCACACTGTAAAACAAAATATTTTGCATTTTAAAGTTTTGATCAATAGATGAACACTCAATAATTGTTTTTTTCTTCTCAGACATTGATGAATGCGACTTGGAGTATAATGGTGGCTGCGTACACGAGTGCAACAATATACCAGGCAATTATCGTTGCACTTGTTATGACGGATTCAATTTGGCACATGACGGACATAACTGCCTAGGTGAGATCAGCTTTAAACCGCTAAGCAAATAACCTTTTGTGACAGACAGACAGCCTGAATCATCAGCTCGGATGGTGAAGAGTTCATGTTTATGTGGGCTGTATGTGAAGTTTCTCACACTCACTCAGAGCAGTTTGTGCTCTCTTTGGTAAACTTTTAAAATGTGGACGAATACAAGCAGTTTTAGGTTTGTTCATACAGAGAATTAAAGGATTTAAATATTTATGTCTGACATTTGATTTGAAAACCTTCATTTCCATGTGCATTTTTTTATAAACAACGCAAAACGGCCTTATTTGATTTAGAAGTTAAAAACTTATTTGTGAATTTAATACATAAGCTGTTAATACTGTCCTGTAGATGTGGATGAATGCAAGTTCAACAATGGTGGGTGCCAACATACTTGTGTCAACACCATGGGCAGCTACGAGTGTCGCTGCAAAGAGGGCTTCTTCCTCAGTGACAACCAGCACACATGCATCCACCGCTCTGTGGGTGAGTGTACCACACACACACACACACACACACACACACACTTATTTTGTAAACAGTATCTTACAGTAGTATTAACAGTATCTGTTAGCGTGACAACACAGATGTACTGCACCTGAAGTACATTTAAGAATTAAAAGTAAGTTAAAAGTATCTAGAGGAAGAGAGTTTTTGTGTTTGTATTATGTATGTGTGGTGCTTGTGTCTGCTAATTGTTTAAAAAAAGACAGAGAATTATCTAGCTAATTCTCCAATATGCACATACAAATCTAAGACTGACGCCACAGTGAGTGGTGACAGGTTCAAGCTGGCTCCCGTCACTGAGCTTTTATCTGCAGCTGCAACATGCTGTGGGAAAAGGATCTCTGTGTCCCTGAGAACAAAATAAGTTAATAACTGCAACAGTCGGGTCTATGTGGTCTGTGTCACAGATTAGTCTGAAGTGCCTTTGTTTTGTCTTCTTGACTGAAGTCAAATGAAATGCAAGTACTTTCCACTTCATCGGGTTTTGACAACCCTTTTAAATCGTGTGGACCTATCCGCTCAGCTGTGACCCATCTGTATAAATGGTGCTTGAGCTCATCTCATTTTTCAGCTCGAAGCTTTATTGAGTATGTTGTAGATGCTAAAAGACGCTGAGCTTTGTTTGGAATAAACTTTTGAGTAACTTTTGCTCAGCTTAAAGAATTTTCATTTCCTCTCTACAAGTGCTAAAAATAACACTGTGGTTCATGTTTTTTTGATTGTGTAAGGCGTGAGAACAATCACTGTCTTTTAGGATGCCAGACTAATCTCCCAGTATGTGTGCCTTTGTGTGTAGCCGGTCAGTCACTGTAGGAGAGTTTCATTGTGTACCTCTCGCCCTCTTTCTATCCCAGAGGGTCTCAACTGTATGAATAAGGAGCACGGCTGCGCCCACATCTGCAAAGAGACACCCAAAGGAGGTGTGGCCTGTGAGTGTCGTCCAGGGTTCGAGCTGGCCAGGAACCAGAGAGGCTGCATCTGTACGTGCTTAATGGCATGAATCTAACTTCACACTTGCACGCCTACCGAGTCACACACACACAATTGGCTTCAAATGTTGCACTGTTTTAATGTCTTATGGTTGCATGTTGTTGACCCTGCAGTAACTTGTAACCACGGCAATGGAGGCTGCCAGCACACCTGCGAGGACACGGAGAGCGGCCCCATATGCCGGTGTCACGCCAGGTACACCCTGCAACCTGACAAGAGGTCGTGTGTAGGTAAGCACACTGTTGATGTGTTTAACATAGGGAATGAAAAATCATGAGGAGGATGCAATTAAAGAACTAAAACACATCTTTAATCCAAATGATCTGCCTGTAGTTCAATCAATTCAAAATCTTGCTGTGCAGCTAAGCATTGTTTTTAGCTGCTAAAAATTCCAAATATATCACATTTTATATATCTAATGAAGATACCTAGAATACCTAGATATATATGTGTGTGTGTGTGTGTGTGTGTGTGTAACAACATATATGTAATGGAGATGACACAGGTATGATTCATGTTCTGGGTTCTCATTTTTTGATTGCAATTTCACATTCCAGGAGCTTACAGTAGGTTGGACTTTAGGATATCTTGATGAATGAATGAAAACAGTAACTGTAAACATTTTTCTCTGTCAGTCGTCGTGTTTTATAGTGTGCATTTTTGCCCACAATAGTCTTGAAGGATAAGGATCAGATATTGGGTAATATCTCTCCTGTGTGTGTGTGAGGTCCAGGCATATCTCTGTGATTGTGTCTCCAGATTCACTTTACTGATCCGGTGTGTTATCTGACACAACACCATGTCACTACAAGCTGAATATCTCAAGTGTGAACATGCATCTGCTTACTGAAAGGTGACCAACACCCGGAGTTGATGTCAGTCACAGAGAAGTCAGTGTTTGTGTTATTTAGTGAATTTGTCTAACAGTTCTGTTAACTATTGATTTGTGTGTCACAGAACGAGATGAAGCCACCACTGAGTCCTCAGACCACAACGCTACATCTTTTACTGAGGTGGACAAACGGGTCAAACGAAGACTGTTAATGGGTAATAATTACGCTCCTACATTCGGAGGCCAACAGCTTGAATTTGTGTGTTACGCGATGGCGTGTTTAGCTGCCAGGAACCACTCTGGGGTGTTAAACAGGGGAGAGAACTAATGTCTAGTAAACTCATGCATTCCTCAGTCTTTTGAGCAAACTGTGAAATGACTATGCGCTCGCTTTCTTGCCCCCTGTTTCCCCCCTGAAAAATATGCATTTGTGACAGTGTGGTACATTTCACGTTTTCCTTCCATTTGGGGAAAGCAGAGTGTGAATCTTTTCTTGTATAGTTAGTATTTATCAGTTGTATGATTCTGGGTCACTTGATACGTGTAAAACATTATAACTTTGGCTTTTTACCAAGTACATGGCTAGCACACGAGCTCTGGGAGTCTTGTCCTGTGTTATAAATGATACATGTCATTATGGTATGCATAGATGTACCTAAGTTTTGTATGGGTGTACTCTGTATCAACAAATACAACTGTGCACTATACAAACCATGCGCTAGAGCCTCATTTGTCTTTTTCCATTAGTATTTATATAGTAATAAACACACTTTTCATGGCCTCACACGTCCTCATTGGCTCTGTTTTGAAAATATTCAGAAATTCAGAGTTGTTTTACTAAGGATCTCGTATCTGACATTGAGCAACAATGTCATTCATTTACATTCATGTTGTGTGCTGTAATTTCAGAAACCTGCGCGGTAAACAATGGTGGGTGCGACTGCACCTGTAAAGACACATCCACAGGCGTTCGCTGCAGCTGCCCCATCGGCTTCACACTGCAGCCGGATGGAAAAACATGCAAAGGTCAGGCTGCCAGTCCACAAAAACACCTCCACAGAGAACAGCGGCCTGTTCAAACACTGATTTAACTTTGTAAGGGAAGTCCTGCTAAAATGCTGTCTCCTGTTTCCCACAGATATTGACGAGTGTGAGCTTCACAACGGAGGTTGCGAACACTTCTGCAGGAACACCATCGGCAGTTTTGAGTGCAACTGCAGAAAAGGCTTCAAGCTTCTGACAGACGAACGATCCTGTCAAGGTAGAAATGGATGAACTGTTTTATTCAAACTCTGGACAGCCTGCAAAGTTTGCAACAAAATTTGACTTGCATAAATGAGATAAAAGGAAATGGGATGTCTCAACACTGGCAGACATTTTGCCATGTTCACTGGTCCTTTTGAACATCCATTATGGTAAAGTCTTAAGCCTTTCAACTAGTAAATTCAGAATTAGAGTAAAAGATTAAAAAGTCAGAGTTTTGTCAGAAAACTAAACTAAACTAAATAATAAATTGCTTTAGTGTCTCTCAAGATTTAGCCATTCTTAGTTTATATTGTCAGTTACCATCTCTTTCAGTAGACAGAGTGAGAGCTTTATTTTCATGTTTTTGGTAACAGGGCTACACTTTTTGTTAACCTTTGGATCACATTCTATGCCTTTAATGATGCTCTCCAGGTGCAGCTGCAATTAAATTTAGCCTCTCAGTGAAACACCTCTTCATCATCTTCTTTTTACTTTTATTTTTTATGAAAAGCCAATTTTACCTGATGTAGCACACCGTGCACCTCACATTTCACTGTAACAGTCAGGATCAAATGCGAACGTGTGTGTGTGTGTGTGTGGGTGGGAAATCCCTCCCGATGAAGATTGCAACTGACTGCCCTGCTATTATGTCATCTGTCTGATTTTGATTACAGATATAGATGAGTGTTTTTTTGAGCGGACATGTGATCACACATGTGTGAACTCCCCTGGTGGTTTTCAGTGTCTGTGCAACAAAGGCTACACCATGTATGGACTGGCCCACTGTGGAGGTGAGCCTACACTGGGTGGAGGGAGCTTCGCATAACAACTTAAGCAAAGCACACAAGTGCTCAATTTAGAGTGCTGTTTGGGCCACAAATGAGAACCTGCTCGTTGATGTGTTGGAAAAATGGTCCCTCTAATTATAATAATGCTTTTCCCTTTTCCTCTCAGATATAAATGAATGCAGCGTGAACAATGGTGGTTGTGAGCAGGGTTGTGAGAACACCATGGGTGGATTTGAATGCTTTTGCCATCCTGGCTATAAGCTACACTGGAACAAAAAGGACTGCATTGGTAAGCCAGTGCTTCTTCCTGTGTGAGGCACATCTGTTGTCTTGTCTCTTTAGAAATCATGTGACTTCCCACATTTTGGAATAAAACTCGGGGGACAAAAACAGGAGATACTTTGAATTCTGTTCTCTTTATTTTTCTCTTCAATTCTCCATCACTTGGTTTTCTTGTGCTTGTGTGAAACATCCAAAATGCTCCGATGCTGTTGGTGCTGTCGGGATGTTGGGCTTTTCGTGCCTCTTCCTCCTTGTTGCAGTTGAGCAAGTCTTCGTTTTTTACCTTGGAGTTTTGTTGTGATTTCTATCTAGAGGCTGAGGGTTTACCGCCTGCAAACCCCCCCTCTAAACCTACCTTGAACTGTAGTAAGCAGGGGGGAGGAGACCGCTGCTTCCTGACATGCCAGTCCCAAGTTCATATCAGCAGTGGTGAGTTGGTTGAGCCAGATTTCCATACAGCATGGTTTGTGATTTACGTACCTTAAACACCTGTGCTTTATTTTTGAGTTACTTCACCTGCAGGTCTATCTTTTTTTTTTTTTGGGAGTGTTTTTTTCAACAGTGACCTGCAAAATTACTGCACATACACTAAGTCTTGCATAACATAAGAGTCACTGTCAGCTCTGTTACACTTCTGCATATTTTCCTGATCCCCTGATTCATGTTCTTACTGTTCTGCTCCAATAATGCTGCACTTTGTCAGTTTCCCCCTCAGGATGTTTGATTCTGTCCAGAAGAATGTCCAAATCTTGATCTTGATTTGTCTGTTGCTCAGTCAAAGTTAAGCCTCTTGATGGGTCAACCTTTGTGGCAGTCTCAACACTAACACAGCCAAACCTTCAACAATGTTAATCAGTCCTCCACAAAACATCTGCTCTGCTACTCTCCACCAATTCTTTCGCCAAAGGTGGAATAAGACCAAAACATTTAATAAAAAATTGATCGCACAAAGTAGGGAGGTGGCAGGAAGTGTTAACTAATCCAATCAGTTGTTTACTGACTTTCTACCTCATCTGTGGATCTTTGGTTCACATGTTAGTTTGGCACATTACAGGGTGTGAATGAACTTCCATAGAGCCCTGACAAAGCATGGCAAAAAATCAGAGGTGATTTATGAGAACAGCAACTTCTACGACACGTTTGATCCAATCAGCTGACATGATTTGATAGGCCTCAGTCAAGACCCAAACATGGTACAGTGCAGGTCAGGTATCACCTGATGCAGCACGGCTAAAGCCAATGGAAACACAATTAGTCAGTAGGTCAAGGTGTCTTAGATCTACTTGTGTGAATAGTCGTCAACATCAATCTGCAGAGCGACTCTTCATGTTTCTACACGCTGTCTGTTTGCTCTCTCTTACTTGGCTTTTGTGGCCCTAACTTTTGTCTGTGTTGGTCCGTGTGTCACGGCCTCTTGTGTGCTTTCAGGGACGGAGGATTCCTACACGGTGACCTGTGGAATGCCTCTGCCCTGCCTGGCTGACGCACAAAAGAACAACAGCGGCTTGTACTGCTTAGGCAAGTACAAAACGTCACAGATTTACATCTATCTTTCCGCTCTGCCACACAAAACAGTAATTCAGGAACAACTCAGTCTTTACTTGTTTGCAGTTGATACAAGAGTAGATCAAAATGAACATGTGGTTTTTTGCTCTTCTGTCTTGCAGGTCCAGAAATGGCCAATGTTCCACGCATTAAGACCACCGCCACGTTCAAGTCTGGAACTACAAAATGCAACTTAAAACGAAGTCAGGAGAAACTCAAGGAGACTTTAAACTCGGCACAGTCAGGTACAGAGGTTGCCACACAACAAGCATAACAATGTCTGCAAACACAAGACTTGGGTTTCAGATAGACAAGGATTAAAATTACAGCTCCTTCATGTTACTGGTTAAAAAACATTTTGGGTTTACCAAGAGCTGCCAGCATCGCAAGCCACAGTCTTTAGAAGATAAAGCAGACCTGAAGGCTGCTTCAAAGTAAACCAAAAACCAACGGCAAATGTGAAAGAAATTTGTGGGGAAAGTGATGTGGTTTTGAGTGTCTTGAATGTCTCAGTGTAGCACTTTGTCTGGCACTGACAGGGGAGGATGTAATTAGCCATAGCATGCCTTTCAGTTGGGTCTGACCTAGCCATCAATCAAATGGGTTTCCGATTGTAGGATTATTTTGCTTTTCCAGAGGATTTCGCCATGGTCTTTTACATCCCTCACAGTCACTGAAAGGGCACATAATTGTTTTAAATAACATCCTTTTTCAGCATGACAAATAATAATCAAATTAACTGCATTTATAGATTGTTTTAAACTATTATTTCCTTTAACAATTGTGCGATTGTGTGTCAAATGTGTGTGTGTGTTGGCTGTGGTGTGTCCGTGGGGGGGTTGTTGTTTCCCCTGTCCACAGATAGCAGGTTCCTCTTCACTGAAAACGTCCAGTTCAGCTATGTGAGCCTGCGCTGCACGTCGTCTGGACAGCGAATGCGCAGCCGCCATGGCAGGAAAGCTGGCGAGGAGGACAGCTCCTCAATAACAGCTGAGTTTGAGCTGGATGTGAACCTAGAGGAGGTAACAGGTTGGTCTCTCTGCGCTTTTTCTCCGCCTGCCTGCGACCTTTGCTTCTTGTTCTCCATCTTTCTTTCTTTCGCTGCTATCTGTTTGTCACTAAAACCAAACTGTTAAAGTATCTCCTGTTTGGGCTTTGGTGGTGGTGGGCTGTCAGTTGGGACTTGAGGAGTTTTTTGTTTTATTTCTTTGAATCCTTTATAAGTGGTGGCTTTTCTCCTGACTTGATGATGCATTTGTGTGAATGTCTAGGTAAGCATGCGAGCATCCAGGCATGAATGTACTCTTTAATGATCACTGTGGGAGATGACATTTTGCTTGGGAAACAGTTGTGGTATCAAGTGCCTCTCTCAGCAGAGAGCTGTGACCTGAACTGTGTGCGCCGACGCTCGGAGAAGAGGCTCAGGAAGACAATCAGAACGCTGAGGAAGTCCATCAACCGGGAACAGTTCCACCTCCACTTTGCCGGGTCCGACTACGAGCTCGGCAGGAGTATGGGCCAGGCGGCAGAGCTGCCGGGACACTGTGTGGCGGGACAAGTGCTGATGGGAAGGAAATGTGGTGAGTTTGGTTTTTGTGTTTACTTGTGTGTGTGTGTGTGTGTGTGTGTGTGTGTGTGTGTGTGTGTGTGTGTGTGTCAGGACATGCACCAGTCAGCCAGGCATCACTTCTACTCTAACGGTGATGCTTTTCATCTCTCAAGCCACTTTTGTTACACCTAACACAAAGCAGCAACAGCTCTGAGTAGGCCCTATCCACACAGTAGACTCATAGTCACGACTTTAAGTAATTGAAATGGTCCATGCCAGTGAGATATATTTAGACAAGCTGGTTTAATGATTGGATTTGGAGCAGGTGTTGGCCAGATGAGTGCCATATTTGGTTTGCAGACATGCTGTAATGAGCTAGTTGGAGGGGAAAGCGAGCTTGCATGGAAGAACAGAGAGACTGTTGTTGGCCCTCCAAGCTGTGAGATCTTCCAGCATCTCTCTGGGATAAGGCTGTAACATGAGGGCTGGTGGCAGGTCTCCTGGTAGCTGTTGCCTCTCGGTTGAGTTTTATATACAACCTGCGATGGAGAAAATGTTCATTAAATAAGACCGCACACTGTCAGCGTTAGAGAGCTGAAGGCTGACATGTGTTTTCTCTGGCTGTTGGGACCGTGTGCCCCTAATTTCGGGCCTCACAGTAAGTTTGCTGCCTGCTGCACGCCGTCTTAATATCAGGGAGAGGAAACTGGTGCCTTTCTTCCGTTGAGATGTCTAAATATTTATTCAAATGGTATGCGTTTTGTTCGATATGTGCACGTCTACCACAAATGTCGAAGATGTTTGAATCTGCTGTAGACCCAGATCTTTAGTAAACCACACACAACTCTTCAAGTGTGTTTAAGTTTTTTTTTCTTTTTCTTTTCAAAGTCCTGAAGAACAGGGCTGATCGAGGTGTTATTATTCTTTTTAAGCTATCTAGACGTTAACCGAAGACCAGAACTTGTCCAAAACTCTAGCTATCCTGTAGATCTCAAGATAATGTGGCAAATATCCATATTTGTTTGGCCTCTACATTAACATCAAAGTTTTTTTGTGCTGTCGGGCCGTGCTGACATGATTTAAACCTAAACAGCTCCTGTTCATTATTTCCATCTTTCAGTAACACAGGTCTTAAGTGTGTTGATTCCTTAACTCCCCCGCTACACTTTCAGGTCAACATTAAGCAGTCTATTGGCCATGGCAGGGGTGTAGACATGTAATTTGGGAGAGGAGGGAGGGGGGGCTGAAAGGCATTCTTCTTAACCTCCAGCTCTTTAAAGCAGCTATATTTTTCCCCTCCTCCCCCACCTCCCGCTCTGGCTTAGCGCGGAGTGCAGTTTAGTCCTTTTCAGTTTGCCCACTCCATTGAAAACCCCATTTGGGGCTTGTTCTCACTGCCTCAGAGGGATAACAACACAGCCTCCCATGCATTTGGAGGAAATATGCTTTCACCTCTGTGAAGCGTTTCTGCTCTGGTTGTGTGACTCATTTTAGTTGCTGCTTGCATAGGATTATATTCAAGGATGTCTTTCTTTTAATACATTGTATGGATGCTTTAACTTGTTAATGATGTAAATATTTTGTTGTTCTGGTGTTATTTTTTACTGTATTTTTTTTTTTACTTTGTCAGTACGTGACTGCACCAGAATATATAAAAACAAAGGGAACAGGTCAGGGATTACAAAGATCCAGAGATGCCGTGAACGATGCGTGTCCACGTCTGTTTGACTGTTGTAGTCAACTTGTTTGCGTGTTTGTTTTAACATTGAAGATGTTTAGGAAGTGCTGTTGATTCAAGCTGGCAGTTTGAGTGTTGTGTCCCCCCTGCACCCCAGCTGGGGCCACTTTGCATGACCCCCAGCCACTAAACTGCTAAAGAGAATTGACTTCAGCCACACCATGGGAATCAATTAGCATCAGTTGTTTGGGCCTTCGCTTGATGGGCGCGAGCAGCGATTGGGCCAAGCAGAATGGGGGGATTCAGAAACCTGACCCCTTTTATTGGGTTCAGCTCCTTACCACTGTGATACCGTAGTGTTTTCCTATGTCATCAAGTAGGCAAAGACTGGGGACTTGAATAGAGGTGAAAGGTCTTTTAAACCTCTTTGGGGCCATCAATTCGAGGACTCTATAGAGGCGTTCTTTGCATTTGAAAGGCTTCAAGGTTTTTTCTCTCTTTCACTCTCACTCTCCTCTCTTCTCTCACTGCTTCCCTCTGTCAAATAAAAGCTGTTAGAGGACAATGCAATGATGGCTCCTCATGGTCTTTCAGAATAAACAATAGGTTTCAAAAAGTAAACTGCTCTTGAGAGAATTACATTTTCTTTCTTTGGAGGAAAATCGAACAATTTGCTTAGCCTCGTATAATGGATCTACGTTAAATCTTTTGTGTGTCGAGCTTTTAGAGATAGGGGTTTCTCTACTTACGGACAGCTTAAAGACTACAACTGACTGAAGGACATTTTGTACCAAGTGCTGAAGGATTTAATTGATTTATTCTTGTGTGAGATCGACTTCAGTTTTCAAGTCAAGTTCTAAAGACCGTCAGACAGACAGTAATTCCCAAATTAATTACAGGCATCACTCTGAATGGGAGGAACCAAAGCAAAATGGCACGTTGGTCCCTTTAATCAAGCTTGCACTTTTGTGAGATAAGAGGAAAATACTCTCTTTGATTTGCTTCTGTGTTGCCTTTAAAAGAGGTGACGGTGCTCATGGCGGTATTAAAAGTTCCTCCCTTATGCACAGCCGTATGAAGTCTTAGGACTTGTCAGATGTAGGCCAGAGGCAGCTGTGGAGAGGGTTGGTGCTCTTTTGTCTCAGTGATTATGCATGGCTGTTGCAAAAGCACTTGAACAGCTTAATACTTCAGGCTTTTTGTACACTTATGTGTGTCCCCACAGCATGCAGACATTTATTTCACTGTTTTTTTTTTTCGATATGTGAGTATTTTATATGTAAATATTTACCCTAACACCACATTAACGCCTCTGTTATAACCTAAAGTCAGTTTTTGTATTTGTCCTGCCTGGTTCACATGGTTGATATTTTATCAATCTTATATCAAATTTCACTAAAGATGCTAAAAATGCCACTAGCATAGCTTCTTCTTAATATTTATAACCTACTGTCTGTCACTTGCTGTAGACCTGGTTGCTAGTCCTAAACTTTCACAGGAGTTTGAGGAGTGTAAAAGTTTGTGGGTGCATCAATAAGCACGGTTTGCTCTCATGTTAATATTTATGGGTTATCCCACTGACATGTAAGAGTTGTCTGACAGAAGGTAAATCATAAAACAGAAGTGATTTTGCAGGATGCACTTACACTTTTACTTCTAACCAGCTGCAGCCTTTAAATCTCCACTAAACTGTGCTGTTAAAGTCTCAAACACGATGTACAGCTTGCAGTGGTGTACTCTGTGCTAACCATCAAGGTCAATGATACTTGTAATATTCAATACCACGCAAGTAAAACTCTCAAATCTGTCAACAGATTGATAAATTGTTCTGGCTCGGCTAATGCCTTTGATGTGTTAAGTGTGTTTATCCATTTCAAGTATGTACATGGTCCTGATTACACTTGAGAGGCAGCCGATGAAGTCTGGGTTACTTTACTTTAATGGTCTTGTCATGCTATTGAGCCGCTCTATTTATAGTGTAAATGTACAGTGCGGTTAGGACAGTTTGATTACGTGTAGCCACAGGGCTTCCTGCTATATTTGCTGTTTCATGTCTGCATTTTACATTGTCTTCTGTCCTCCCTGGTTTTTGTAGACGAGCGCTCTCTGCCTCTGATCTGTCTGCTAAATTGATGTAAATTACATGTTCAGACACAGCAGTCTGTTTTGGGTGTCTTAACTTAAGTGTTTGTTTTCGGTTTGTGAGGAAAATGATTGATTTCACCGGCTTCGATAATTATTGTTAATTGTTTCAACTTGATTGCATATCACAGAACTCTTCTTATAAGAATCATAAATGTGTATTAAGTATTTAGAGAACATGACTTCAAACTCACCGCAGCACAAAGTTCAGATCAGATTCATAACATTTTGCTCTGTGTGTATAGTCAGGAAAGCATGTATATGTGTGAGTCTTGCTACAAGTAAATCCTTCAATGAATAATCTTCAGTCTAACTTCCCCATCTGTCTGCTAGTGAGCTGTGGCGTTGGGACTCACTACGACGGGGATCAGGGAAGGTGTGTGTTGTGTCCAGCTGGAACGTATCAGGATGAGGAGGGACAGATGTCTTGTGAGACTTGTCCTGGACCTGAAGGAAGAGAAGTCTCCAAGGTGGTCGGAGCTCGAAATATGTCAGAGTGTGGAGGTAAGACAGTCCAGTTTGAGCAGTCATTTTTATCTATATAACTTAATATATATATATGCTTCAAAGGGCTTCACAATCTTCAGATTAAAAAAAACTAATAGAGAAAAAAAGGAATAAACTTCAGAAAGAGAAAACAGAGGAAGGATCCCTGATCCAGGATGGACTTTTATAGTCGATAGAACAAAAGTATACCACAACAATTCTTACAATCTAGATACCTTCACATCCAGATACAACAAATTTTCATATATTAACTCCAGGTATACTCATAAGCACCTACATTTGCCATTTTGAATTTATTCAAGAGTTGAGAGAGAGAAAGAGAGAGAGAGAGCAAGTGAGGAGATGAAACAGGGAAAGTTTCAATTGCGCAACATGTGTCTTATGTTTGTTATTATTATGTTATTTTTATACTACTATACTAGACTATTCTCATTGTCACACTACACTCATGAAAACATAGTTTTGCACATTATATTCCATTTCTGCACTCTGACACACACTGACGCAATAATGTGGGAACAGGGCACCTAAAGTTCTCCTATCTTCACTGTAAGTAGTTATGATGGCTCTTTTGTAAGCCATCATGGGTGTGTGCAGTTTTTCACTACCTGACTGTTAACAGTTTCATCCATACTCATGTTAGGGGAATTGCAAATATAAAGCTATTTAAGTAATAGTAGAGGAAATGTCCTAATGAGGGGGCTTGTAGGTGGATTTTGTTGTATAAGGAGAGAACCAGACTAGCTGTTTCACCCTGTTTCCCCTTCTTTGTGTTGAGTTAAGCGGCTACAGGCTTTAGTTTCATATTTACAGCACAAACATGAGAGTGGCATTAATCTTCTCTTCTAAAATAAATATTCATATATTTGCTTTTATAATTTCACCCTCTTGGTACCAGTTGGTAACAAGAGTTTAAATTGTGCAGCTCTTAAAAAATACACAATGAAACAAAAATGTCAAAAAAGCACAAGCCACAGGGAAATACATTGTGAAGTCAGTAACAAATAAACAAAAAGCAGAAAAGCCAATGAATGCACAGAAGGACAGAAAATGGAGACAACTGTTTTGTGAATATGAGCCACACGGGAAGCGATGGTGCCTCGATAAAGATCTCTGCCCGACAGATGTTTTGCTTTGTGTAAAGCCAAAGAAGCTTGAGCTTAGATGTTGAAGATGTATTTGAATTCAAAAGGTGAACTCCTGAATAAAAGCTGAAGGAGCCACCATGTTATGGCCTCCTCCTGTGCTGTTATCAGTCACTTTGTGGCTGAATCCCAGATCCCATCTCCTGTGTCAGACTAAACAACAGGAGCTATCATCAAACTCCCACCCAGTAGTTACACTGCGTGGACTTGGCATCATTCCATTAACATTTGCTTAAGTTTTAAAGAGGAGAGTATTTTATATGTTTCACCTTAAACACAAGAAACCGCAGCTATAAAAGTAAGATAAAGTTTAAAAACAACAACAACAACAAAAAAACATTGTTCCCACAGTTCATTCTCTGTTTTGACCAAATGTGTGTGTGTGTTCAGGTCAGTGTTCCCCCGGTCAGTACTCTCATGATGGCTTCATCCCCTGCTACCCCTGTCCACTGGGAACATACCAGCCAGAAGTGGGACGCACCTCCTGCTTCCCTTGTGGAGGGAACCTGGTCACCAAGCGCAGTGGTGCTGTAACCTTCCAGGAGTGTGAGACCAAAGGTGTGAAAATTAAAAAACCCAACAACCCAGTTCAGTTTCATTTCTCATGTTTTAGCATAAATGGACAGCCTTGATGGTTCTGCTGGAACTGGAACTGGGAATGTTTATGAGAGGCTGTCAGACTTATTAAAACATGAAACATTTGTGGTTGTTAGTTTAAAAGACAAAAACAGACTTTTTTTCACAGACATCACAGAAGTATCATGGTTGTGGTTGCTGAGTGTTGACAGGAACTTTGCCGCCCTCTGCAGCTGTTTTATTGTCTGCACATTTAGCTGTTCTATTCAACTATGCACCTTCTGGATGTCAGCCTTTCAAGAACTAGAAGAAATGTTTGCTTTTAGCTTCATGACAGTTTATTTTTATACACAATATAATTGGTTTTGAAAAAGTCACTAAACCCAGTGATTTACATAAATATTTGAAACTTTTAACCCAACAGTGACTATTTGCAGCAGCATTATATAAACTAACAGTCGTCTGTCACTGTGCTTGGCTCCTGTAGTCCAGTGCTCTCCAGGTCATTACTACAACACCAGCACACACCGCTGTATCCGCTGTCCCATGGGCACGTATCAAGGAGAGTTTGGGCAAAACTACTGCGTCGCCTGCCCTGGAAACACCACCACTGACTTTGATGGCTCCACTAACATCATGCAATGTAAAAGTACGTATGTCTGTACAGACTAATGCCAGAGTAATATAGCAGCAAGAAAGCTAAGCTAAGAACCTATTTGACACATGTGCAATTTACAGACCGACAATGTGGAGGTGAGCTGGGAGATTTTACTGGTTACATTGAGTCCCCAAACTACCCGGGGAACTACCCAGCCAATGTCGAGTGCACCTGGACCATCAACCCACCGCCCAAACGCAGGATCCTTATTGTTGTCCCAGAAATCTACCTGCCTATTGAGGATGAATGTGGAGACTACCTAGTAATGAGGAAAAGCTGTAAGTTTTAACTGTGTGTGTTTGTCTGAGTGTATTAATTAGGAAGTCTGTACCACCATAAGGATCAAACAGGATCTGGATTAGGCATGTAGCATTTAGACTTAGGTTATAGTAAGCTCCATCCTTTAAGTCAAACTTATGGGTCATTATTTTATTTGTCTTGCTGGACTCGCAGCAGACTACAGGCATTAATGTTGTAAGAACATTATAAACTCTGTCCTGTGTGTATATCCTCACTTCACAGCTCTCTCCAACTCTGTGACAACCTACGAGACTTGTCAGACATATGAACGTCCCATCGCTTTCACCTCCCGCTCCAAGAGGCTTTGGATCCAGTTCAGGTCCAACGAGGGGAACAGTGGAAAAGGCTTCCAGGTCCCATATGTGACTTATGATGGTAGGAAGAGAAATATGATGTTTTATACTATAAGTATGATGCAGCCAGATCAGCGTGTTATGCTAATTTGATTTGATTGGTTGCATTAATGAGGTGTCTATGGACTTTATTTGTTTCAGAGGACTACCAAGAATTGATAGAAGACATAGTTAGAGATGGAAGATTATATGCTTCAGAGAATCACCAGGAAATTCTCAAGGTATGTGCAAAGAGACACGTTTTTTGTTTGTTTGTTTTCTTACTTTGGACCAGAGTTAGCCAGAAATTTAGCCAGAGAAATGTGAAGAAAATTCTGCTCGACATGTAGTGGGGTAGTATTATTATTATTCTCCATCTGTATTAAGTATAACAGGTATTATAGTTATGTCGTTCGCACCAGGGTACCCCAACGTTATTATTAAGATCATAACAATGTCCTGCACTTGTTGATTTGAGTTTGTGTTGATTCTGTACTTTGGTCCACTTAACATGTAGCGCCCTCTTTTGGACATTTGTGTAACTACAGGCTGCTTTTGCTTTTCTGTTAACGCAACATGTTTTCTCACCAGGACAAGAAGCTCATGAAGGCATTGTTTGATGTGCTGGCTCACCCACAGAACTTCTTCAACTACACAGCACAAGAATCAAGAGAAATGTTCCCGAAATCCTTCATCCGCTTCCTGCGTTCTAAAGTCTTGAGATTCCTTCGCCCTTAGGATGGAGCCGTTGTTGCACGTTGTCTGGATACTTCATGAAAAACCTAGATAAGATACTGCCTGCAGTGTCTGTTTTATCCATTGACCCCTTCAAGAATATTCTGTAATTATCTTTTGTCACATGGAGCGATACTAGAGTGAACTACACATTTGATTCAAATGATCCTGAAGAGAAGGTGGACTCTGGGCATCCTCAGACAGGGATCTGGATTTCTTCACTTTGTTTTGAAATTTGGAAACATGTTTTAAATAGCAACAGAGGAATTGTAAAGATTTTGTACCCTCCTTTAGATTTTAAAGTCGGCATCTCAGGATTCAAATCTAAAGTGCAAGTCTGTGTATTTGAATTTTGCTAAACATGCCCATCTACATTTTTTAATAGCCTTGTGATGAAAAACAAATATGGTAGCTCAACAGATATATACTGAATGTCAGTGATACTGTATATAGAGTGTGTATCTAGTTTTAACATAGACCACTTTCACAGGTAGAGGTTAATTTGACAGATTTACTACGAAACGTCAGAAATAAATATAGCACAAATGTTTTCTCGGGAACATTAGCACTACTAAAGAAGTAGTGGCACCACAAAAGCAATTATTCTGATGAATGTTTGTATATGATGTAAAAAGTTTTAGGTGAAACACTAATGTATTGTAGCAGCTACATGCATTCTTGACAGTATAGCATTGCTGCATTTGCTGGTGACTTTAATGCGTTTCTGAGACATCGCCTGCTTCAGCAAAATGACACCAATACATTGTGTATTGCGAACAAGTAACCAAAGACAACTGTTCCTTCTGCAGTCACTCAGAGGATTTGGAGTGATGTGATTTGAGAGACTGAACGATATGAGGTCAGAAAATAAATGAAAGTTCCTGTAAAATAGAATTGAGCTATTCACCTGTCTTAGATGACACATGTATGTATATTTTTATGGTTTTGTACATCTAATATGCTGTAAATAAAGATAGGACACTTACTTTGTTTTTTTATTACCTTCCCACACTACAATTTCTTTTTTTGTTTGTTTTTTGTGGCACAAACATCTGCATTATATATACACACACGCACACACATATACATATAATGCTATAAAGCTTTACTCTCTTGTTTAAAAATGAAAAAAGTTTCCCCATTTACATGATCAGGAACAATTCATTTATGTTTAGTTTGGAATAACACACCTACATACCTACATACATTGTTTTCCTGTTCCTGTCTCACTCAGGAGGCCGTCATCACAGGACGTTTCATATTTTTGTTTAGCCACAAAACGGAGACGTGAGAATCAAACACACTGATGTATCGATGGTTATCTTTGATAACCTTTTTGCTAGCTAGACAAGTAGTATGTATGTTTGTGCTATTAGAAGAAAAATAATGCACAACACAACACTCACAAGAATTATAAACTGTATAAACTCTCCACAGGAAAGAGAAACATTATGATTATTAAATAAACTTGTGTTAATTTTGACAAAGCCGCTATCATTAAAATAATAATCACAGGATTTTCTGCCCTCTTGTGGTCACATAGAGAATTACACCGATCCGTTAGGGTCAAGGTAGGCACAATTACATGGCAACAGTTTCCAGTTGGCACTTTCAAATAAAAAACAACAATTCAATATGAAGCAGCCAGCATCAGTTCAACCATCAGTTAAAATAAATAATCATATAACTATGAGTCATTAAGGACTTAAATGTGATGATAAATCTGTCCCTCGCTGTTTCCCTTCACTTCGTAGTGTACGGTACAGAGAGCCCCCCCCTGGTGCGTTGTTATCAATCCATTCCACTAGTTCAGAACGCAGAACCACATTACTGAAAACTAATAAATTATTTCTCAGTCAAATTTTGTGCTCATGTGCTACATTCAGTCACATCCTGTGCTATCCTGGGCTAAGCCCTTAGGAAATGTCCTTAAAACCTAGTGACGCCTCTGCTACTTGTCTAGCTAGCAAAAAGATTAGCTAGACTAACGTTTCGATTCTCACGTCTCGTCTCGGTTTTGTGGCTAAACAAAAATATAAAATGTTCTGTGATGACAGCCTCCTGAGTGAAACGAAAAGAGCAGCATTTGTTCTCAAGTTTCATTGACGAACATCAGCATGAAGTCAGTCATCTTCTGGCAAGCCGCCATGTTGTTTTTCTCTTTCTGTGTTGTTGTAGTTCTCAGTTTATCCACAAGATGGCGTCAATAAACCACGCACGTTGTTTGCCATTTAAGGAAGCGCCTCAGAAATAAAAATTTGGGGAAATTCGAAGGCGATAAACTACCTGAAGACGAGTTAGTAGATTAGTCATGTATATGCATGAATTGTAAAACTCCATGATTAAAAAAAGAAAAGCCTGAATCAATGAAATTTCACCTTTTTTGTGGAAAAAAAAGTTTTTACTAAAACAACACCAAACTATTTAGGGGGACTTAAGAATATTTTAGGGGGGCTTCAGCCCCCTTAAAACAGGCCTAATGACGCCACTGTATACAGCTACAGTGTATTGAACTGCTGCTGTTCACCCGACGTCCTCTTGGTGGCCCCGGACCACAGTTTGGCAAATCCGACTGTTTTGCAACGACGTCGAACCAAAGGTGGCGCTCGTTTTAAGCGTTAGACACTCACCCGGTACACTGCAAGGGCGGTGTTTAGTGCTGCCCAATAGCAAACTGGTATGTTACATTTGGCCGCCCTTCCTGAACTCATCGTACACTTCATGGAGCGCTCCCTGTGGTCCTGAGTGCGGAAACCGGCCGCCATCTCCGGAAACTACAAGTCAGCTGCGGGAGGCTGAAGGTGTTTATCCCTGAATTAGCTGCATGGCAAGCGTCGTCAGTGTTTAGGCTGTCTTTGTGTGGTTTCTGGAAGCATTTGAGCGGCTGTTCGGCGGCTGAACACTTTAAAATCTGACCGTGAAGATGAAGTCTGCGTTTCTTGTCCAGGCTTTCTCTCTGGCTTGTTTTGTGCTGCTGAGCCAAGTGACAGCGAAGGTAAGGCTAATGTTAGCATGGCTAGCTGGCGTTAGAGAGAAAATGATGGTGAAGGTTTAGTAAACTGTATTATCGCTTTAAAACGTGCATACATTACGCGTGTCTCTTGTTTTGGCGGTTTGTTAAGAGTAGGAATAACAAAGTTAACCTGTCCTGAGGACTCTCTTATGACAGCAAGCTGTTTCTAACGCTGCTGGATTATGGCTGTTATGATCAGATACACTCAGTGTTGGCTTATTGGGTGAATTTAGCTACGGCTTCAACAAAAACTGGACATGGCCTCCGTGAAGGTTGGATTTATTACACGTTGTATAAGACAGTACAGGAAATATGTTTTTGATAGACATACAATATGTTGGAACAATGTTTGACATTTCAAAACAAAGATTAGGATTAGTCAGTACTGATGCAACTAATGATGTTAGTGACATTTGACCAACAAAAAACATGTGCTGACTTTATTAATTATATTTAATATTAAAACTCTCTAAATGCATGACAATATATTTAATGAACACTATTTAGATCGTTTATTGAAATGATGATTGGCTTTGAGTTCACATGTGCCCTTTTAATAAGAGAACAGTAAGACTGAAGGGCATACAGTCAATAGAGAAATAAAGTGTGATTAAAATATCACATATAAAAACAACTGTATTTTTTAAAAGCCAGGTTGTGATGTATCTGTATCCAGTGAAATGAGTGGGTATGTGTGAAGAAGAAGAAAATGATATGACTAATGAGGCACGTGATGTATCTGTTGCAGAACTCTGAAGACATCCGCTGTAAATGCATCTGTCCACCGTACAGAGAAATCGAGGGGCAAATCTACAAACAAAATGTTTCTCTCAAAGACTGGTATGTTAAGTGATGTGTCACTACACTTCCCTGAGCTTCCTGTCAGTCCGTTAATGTTATTTTCTGTTTCTCAGTAACTGTCTCCATGTAGTTGAGCCCATGCCAGTGGATGGAAAAGATGTGGAGGCATACTGTTTACGTTGCGAGTGTAAATATGAAGAGAGGAGCTCAGGGACCATTAAGGTAAGTTCAAAATATTCAACTTCTACGATTACTATGAAATAGAGGAACTCATCTAATTCTCACATTTGAGAAGTTGGATTCTGTGAATATTATATGTCTTTTGGATCATGCATATGTCGAAGGAAACCAAGCAGTCAGTAGTCAGTAATCATTTCATACGTTTAGGTTACCATCATAATGTACCTCTCCATTCTGGGCCTGCTGCTGCTCTACATGGTCTACCTGACTCTCCTGGAGCCCATGTTGAAGAGGCGTCTGTTTGGACACTCGCAGCTTATCCAAAGTGAAGACGATGCCGGGGTTTGTGTTCCTCTTAATACTACAGCATTGCACTGTTTTTATCATATGATACTGCCCCACCATCCTACTCAGCTCTTGTTATGATAATTTATTTACTTTTCACTAACGTCCCTTAGCACAGCATATCACACAAGATTTATCCTTCAAGGTCATTGAAGAGGAATATTTGGAATGCGCTACAAATGCCCAGATTACATTAACTACAACACATAGTGGGTGAAATCAACATGGAAACAGATCCTGCAAGCAGCATTGTGTGGTTAAAACTTAAAACTACTCCAAGCACAGGGCGTGTGTGTAAAATTGCTTTCTCACTCTGTATTAGACCCATTAGTAACCATATTCACAGGCAAAGAGCTGCAGCAGTGCGTGATGTAGGCAGCTTCCACCATTTTCCCTTCACCTCACACGATCCCTACAAGCTTCTGGCTCTAACTCAATTCTTAAACATGAAAATGCGGCAGCAGGCTTCTTTATCAGGCCTTATGATTAAAAGAAGAAGCTGGGTTAATGTAGCTAGACTTCAGCAGGTTAAAACATGAACAGTAAAGGAAATATTTGTTCAAGTAGCAGAGGCAGAAAATGAAACAGGCTAAGCCAGTTCTCACTAATCTATAGACATCAGTAGAAAAGAACCAACTTAAGTTAAGTGGGTTTTAACGCCTTAATGCACTGCATGCAAATGCAGATTTCTTGCTGTTAATTAAACCGTAGCCTCGCTGATATAGTTGTCACTTCCATTCCTAACCATTTCAGGTACCCTTCAAATACATACAGAAAGCAAGTAAATCAATTTGGTATGACAGTGTTTAGAATTAATGAATGCAAAAAGTGACTGCCTTTGCCTGAGGGAAAGGGGGAAACTGCAGCTGTCTTGCTGAGCACGCTGTGTTTTCACTGGCACAGTTCAGGCAAGAGGAAGTGTTACATGAGAGCTTTCTAAAGAAATGTGACTAAGCAGTAGTAAGCAGTGAAATGTTTCACATGGTCAGAGTGAAACATTTTAACTTAAATAGGAATTAAATAGGAATGAAGATGAAATCATGATGAAATCTGATCTAATTCTGATTACTGTCAGTAGTAGGTCTGTACAAGAAATCCTAATGTTCTGGTACATACGCTCTAACTTGTAACTGTTTGTTCAGAAACAATAGAAGATACTTACTGAACTTTGAGCTCTATGTAATTATGGCAAAGAAGCACAACAGGAAAATTACCACTGCTAGAGAGCTATCCAGTTGACCCAGAGTTGACTGTTTGTTGCACAGTAGCTTTTTATCTGTCACATGGGCCGAAACAAATTGGGCAATGTAGGCAAGAGTAAGTAACCGGAAGTACAGCTGCTGCATTAATTATCGAGGAAATGGCGCGCTTGTAATGTTTAGTCAGTCTTTGATACAGACAGGCTGCCCAACTGATAATGTTGGTAAATTCCCCTCAATGCATTCGTCACAGATGGCAGCTGTGACTGTGATCCACCCAGCCTTTTTTTGTATTAACAACTTTAATTTTTGAACAACTTGAGGTAAAAATATACAAACACAGGATAAAGAGCAAATTACGACATGTCATTTTATAAAAATGAAATGGATTTATTAGGGCAGTTTGGGTCAGAAAAACAGCATTACATTCTAATATTTTATAGCAGTATATTTGCACATTGTTTGTTGCACATACTTTGAATGTTTTTATCCCTAAACGTTTCTGTGGTATTTTACAAAAGAACATTTTTATTCATGTTAGAAGAAGGCAAGTTGTCCCACCTCTGCATTGTGTGCTTCCACTGTTAAACAGGACCAGTTGTAGACTGTCCAGAGCCGCCTTATTGAGGCAGGTGAACAGGGAGTTACAATAATCTAGGCTAACTTAACACATAAGTTAGTCAAAGTTTCTCAGGTGTCAGAAACAAGAACGGCTGAGTTGAAGAAATGTTTCATACCTTTACAGGTTAATCATGTTTTGTTTTTTTATTCTGTGTTTTCAGGACCAGCAGCCTTTTGCCAATGCTCACAATGTTCTGTCCCGGTCACACTCTCGTCCCAACATGCTGAACAAAGTGGAGCATGCCCAGCAACGCTGGAGAAGGCAGGTCCAGGAACAGAGGAAGTCTGTGTTCGACCGCCATGTTGTTCTCAGTTAAACTGCCCGGCGAACAAGAGTTACTGGTGGAGCGAAATACAAAACAAAACAAAACAAAAAAAAAAAACACTGTGATGGAGCCCTTGGTTTTTATCGCTTCCTTTCTCTCATTTGTGGTTTGCATCTCATCAAGTGTGACGCTTTTGAGGTGAACATGGTGAAGAAATCTGGATCTGTAGAGCTAGAGTCCCCGGCAGATATTTAATCAAAGCTGGGAGCTCTTATTTAGTCTGCAGGCAGCACAAGAGATTACAGTGAATTGATTTTTGCACAATCTTGAATGGAACAGTCTTAAATAGCGTTTCCAAACCTATGAATTTCCTCTCTGCCTGCTCTGGTTTGTAGAAGTGCCAAGTCACCAGAGGATTTGCAAAGCAACATTTGATAGTAGAGATTAATAAATGTGAGATAAAAATAAATCTTTCAAGTGAATATTTTATAACATCCTCTAACTCTTTCTGGCCACAGTGTCAGGAGGAGTCCCATCAGTCTAAAGCTGACCAGTCTTTTACAAACTGGCTCTCAGAGTAAAACATCCACATGTTGGTTTGTAGCCTCATCACGGCTGTATAACTGGACCAGTAATGACCTGTTAACATGTAGCTGGTGGGCATTTTCCACCCCAAAACTAACTTGGAACTACTGCTCTCACCACAGGAGAAAGGAAATAGTGTAAAATATAAATCTCTCAGCCTTCTTTGAAAATGCATGTTTTATAATAACTCTTTTATAAATGTGTTTTCAATCCTTCATTCATACCATCATGTTTAATGTCTCATAACTGGTGTGAAGTCCATCATTTAATGCATCACATTAAATTTGTTATTTGAAGGTAGTTTTACTGAATCTTGTTACTGAAAATGATGCAATTTCTTGGTGACGTCATAGTCAACGTAGCTGTGCTATTGATCCTCCTCTGCCGAAGACGCTATTGAAATCAGTGTCCTCTTCAACTGCCTGAACAAACCTTTTCGTTTTTGCCACCGTCGTATGCTTGACCTAACATCTGTTCCATTATGAAGGTCCTTGTTGTCTAACAGGCAGCGTTAGTGTGTCAGAGTGGTTCAAAGAAGTTTATTTTGTGTATACTGGGGCTGTGTACATAGGCAGAGTGGACACAGAGCCACTGTTGGGAGACCTGTGAAAGTGTTCTTAACTATTGTATATGTGATACCCTTAACTTTGAATAAATTTATGTAATATTTGTGATCCTTGCATTTGTGATGTGTTAAAATGTCATCATGCTTTATCTTAGCTGCCGCAACCACTTGCACATAATTTGATGATGTTTGTCAGCATGTGAGAGATAATGTTCATATGCACTTTGAAATATCCCATGGGCTACTCATTACTTTTACTGTGTAAAAGTGTGATGCACACAGGACTGCATTAACTCACTAAGGTGCCCTCCAACTCACGCACATTCCACCAATTAATTTTGCTCATAGACAGAAAAATTGAGTGAGATTGCCACACTAAAAGACCACCTTATCTCAGCTTTGCTTTGTGTTTCTAATAATTTAGCGTTTGTTTTATAATGTAGCCACTTATCCTCATCAAGGTCACGGTGGGAGCCTGTGCCAGCTGACTTTGGGCAAGAAACAGGGTTCACCCTGGACAAGTCGCCGGTTTATCTCAGAGCAAACAATTAAAACATTTCAATTCAATTTATTTATTACTTTATTTAACACCAAATCATAATAGTTATCGCATGAAACTTTCCATATAGAGCAGATCTAAACTGTGCTCTTTATAATATAATTTACAGAGACTGAACACTTCCCACCATGAGCAAGCACTTGGCGACACTGACAAGAAAAACTTCCTTTTAACAGGCAGGAAACTTAAGCCAGTTTAATGGTGGACAACCATCTGCCATTTCAGATATGATAACTGGATTATGATACATTATAAAGGTGCCACTGTAAGACAAGTCCTCAGTATCTAGTAAAAAAGCAGATGATTTAAGGGCCTCACTGTTTAGATCTCTACATCTTAGTTTAGCATATTCCCAAACAAAGAAAGTAATAGCCACTCTGACAAACAGCAGTCCCACAGGACAGCATCCAGCTTTGGATGATTTCTGCTCACTGTGTTGGCAATTTGACACAGTCAATGGAAAAACACTTTACACAGGGACTCTGGACTTGTTTAGTTTCCTATAAAGACTTTACAAGCATGTTTACAGTTTACTTTGATACACGTACCTTAAATAACCCCAGTCATGATATAATTTACAGCACATTCATATTTAAAGTCTTGAGTTACTTTGATGAGCTTAAAGCAGCTGGATAATGACCAGTTGAACCCTTCACAAAAACCTGTTGAATTTAACTGTGACCTCATGAATTTTGCTGCTAATGTTCAATAACCTTCATTTTTTTTATTAAGTAAAGTGATTTCCATACAGCTGCGTCATCATTTCCTGTGCAGTCTACTTTTCCTTTTTTTCCCCCCTCATTGCATGCAGTTATACGGAGGAGACTATTTTTCCGCAGGAAAAAAAACCCTCAGTTTTCAGGCTGCACAGACAGAAAGCGACACAGACTCTTAGAAAGCATGGATCTTTGAACAAACCCCGCAGCGACACACAGACACAGGTAGGCGTCCTGTTGGAGCTCATTAAATGTTGTTTAAACAGATATTTGACGAGATTTTTTTTTTAAAAAAAAAACCTTTTTAAGGAATTTAAAGTATTTGCAGCATCTTTGGTCAGTTGACTCCACAAGAAAAGATGAACTTTTCCATATCTGTTGTATTGTGGATATAATTAACATGTCCGCTTAAAGTTATTCATCCATGCTGACTTTGATCGATGTTGGTTAACTGTCCAATCCTCTGTTTGATGTTTAGAGGAGAAAAGAAGTTCTTCTCAGCTTTTGTGCTGTATTTGCACTGATCGGCCTACAGGGGGCGCCTCAGCCTTTGAATTTAATCCATCCAAATATCAAACGGTTTATGCACTCCTCACTTTGTTGGAACACTCACCTGTGTTGATTTTTTCCTTCATGTCACTACAGGTTTCACTTCAGTATTTTTTTTAAATGTTTCTCTGCACTCTCTCTCACACACACAGACACACACCGCCTGTTTGCCTTGAAGGCTTCTGAGTGTATAGCCAGACTGATGTTGTAGCTGCTTTGCAGTGAAAAACTAAAAATGCCTGGAGATAAAGGGATGTCCTTGTGTCCTCTCACGCGATATGTTATGAAACTGCATCTGCAGTTATCGAAGCAGCAGTAACATGGTGTCGTCTTGTTGGTTTCTCTGGTTTTCAGTCAAAACACACCAGCTGAAATGATTAATCAAAGAGTGACCCGGTCGGTTGCAGATTACTGTAGATCAAAGCTAGTCAATTCACTATTCTAGTACTTTATTTTCATTATTCTATGTTTTCATGTGCCTCAGTGAACTGATGAGTGTTAACGGTGCAGACAGTTCCCAGTGTTGATAACAAAGAAAGGACACCTCCATCCTTGCCAACACACACACACATCGGGTTGCCAGTATTATTTCAGTGTTATTTTGTATCGTGAGTGATGGAGGGATGGATTGAAGGATGCATTTGATAGCAGTTCTTTCTGTGGGACAAAGACTGCAACTGTTTGAGACTTACTGAGAATTCTTGTGAATGTAAATAATCAAACAGCATGATCACATGCCCGGTTATTCTCTCTGAACGACCACAGAGCAGCAACAGTAACGTTTTGCAAAGCCCGAATGTGTTTGCATTCAAATGTTACAAAAAAATAAGGCAGTAGTTACATTTTATTATTTTCAGCTGCTGTCTACTGTCACTTGGAGCTTATTTTCTTCAGCTTTAAAAGAGAAGAGGAAGTTGTGCCTTCTCTGTCAGCGCTGAGAGGAGTGTTGACTCGACACGTCAGCCTGACTCAACATAATCCCAGAGTTTAAGGGCTGCCTCAGGTTTGAAACCTGATATGCTTATTTGACCAGATATTTTCCTCATGAAAAATGAAGGACAGAAACGTGCAGTGACTTTGATTTTTTTCTCTTTTCATTTGCTGTTGTCATCTCACATGGGTTCAACATTTCCATACTTCCTTCGAATCTCTTGGAATGTCCAAAAGCTGGAGGAAAGGATCTGAGGTGAAATCTTTGGAGTGTAGGTGGAAAAATCCCCATAGAGCTGTGCAATAATCCCCATGAGTGTTTTAGGATTTTGGATTCAGGGTGGATCCTTAGCAAACACACATAAGGTTTAGGGATTTTATTACAGAAAATAAACTCCCTTGTGAGGTTTTAGCAGGTGTGCAATCATAAGAATGGGAAGAACGGCTTATGATTCACACCATCAGAGTTCTGTGGTCAACTCTAAAATATACTGCATCTTCGTATAATACTGTAGAGAACCCTGTCATGGATGTGATGATTTCACAAAGTGTATACACGGAGCTGTTTTGAACTTTGTTTGATGCTCCCAGTTCATGCAAGAAGAGGATGTGGTTTTTAATGAGAAATACAGATGGCACTGTGATCAATGGAAACAATGAATTCCATGAGAGCGCGAGCTTGGGTTACGTTCTGGTAAAACATCCCACAAAAAGCAGCCAGCGCCTCTGCCTTTTGTGCTCAGACACTGAGAGTTTGCAGTGTTTTCAGGAAGGACTATCTTTTTACGAGGACTTGAAAGGTTTTGAGTGGGTTTCTGAGAAAAGCTGCACAGTGGCAGGGCCGTACAGGCTTCCTGCTGACTTGATGTTGCGGACTGTGATGACGGATGTCTGGGTTTTTGTGACTTCCTCTGTTCCCAAGTCTGTGGGATGATAAGACACCACGAGGGACTAAAAGGAGCAGGTTTTATGGATGAGGAGTGCTTTGACATTTGGTATTAAGACGTTACTTGCAGCAGCACAGAGAGAAACAAGATGTCATGTCACATATCCAACGATTTGGGATGAGTTTGTCTGAGATTGGTGCAGAGTTTCATGGTTCAATTTTGACCTTGGAAGTAGCTGACAAAGACAATCTCCAATCAGTCCACTTACTCGCTTCCTCTGGAGCTTTTAGTTGTGTCACACATCAGCAGATGTTTGCTCAAACTTTCTATTATTTGTTGGTGTTATTTTTGTCTGGGACAAGTCAACTTAGCCTCCAACAGTTTCAAAGTGTCCAGCAAACAAAACACGGAGAGAAAGTTAAGATTGAAAGAGGTATGAAATCTGTTTAAAAAATCTTGTATTTTAACAGTGAATCCCTTTATTTAAGATAATCTGTTTAATTTAAGATACTGCCTGTCATATAATCCCTACAGAGCAGTAACTTGTGTTTGGTTTGTTATGTTGTTTTTGTTGGATTAGCTATAAAACAAATTATTTCTTTTAAAATTTTATTTTGTCCATGTCTTCTGTCTTCTTTTGTCTTTTGTTCTGAAGGCCTGTTTATATAAATAAGCTTTACTCACTTATATTTTATGGTGAACAGATGAAATACCTTTTAATGGGTACTGACCACTTGGCCACTGAGAGGCATGCAAGGCTGAAATTCATGTGGCTTTCTCATCGTGTTGTTGTCTCGTAAATGAACATGCACAGTCTGAAATGGTTTACACGAGCGGACATTACAAAGATGCTCTTTATTCCTCAGTGAATGCTCCAGAACCGCAGCACAGACAGAGTTAAGTGGTTAAACTTGGTTGGAGTTAACTCAAACCTAGCAGGGGGATATTACATTTTGGGCGAATACTTTCATTTTTGTGGTCACCTCAAGTTTGGACCTGTGGTTCAGCTCCAAAGCAATGTCAATGTTTAATATGCTGAGAAATATGCAATAGTGGAATGTAACTATGCAAATTTAGTAAATTACTGTACTTAAAGAGTAACTTAACACCAGGCTGAAAACACTGCGTTACACTGCCCTCTCTGGTTAAAACTGTTTTACTTCTGATGCATGTAGCTGCTTGTTTTCTGTCAGCTTTACGCTTGTTGCACCTGTAGCCACGCCCACAACCGATGTCATTAGGTCCTGGAGTACACCTCTACATCACAGCAGCAAGGTGAAACCACTAGATGTGACTAGAAGTATATCATATGACAAAATATAAAAGTACTAAAAGTATTTAAAGGTCCAGCGTGTAAGATTTTGGATTTAGCTGCACCTAGCAGTGAACTTGCAACCAAATGAATACATGCCCCACCCTCTCCCTCTGGCTACTGTAGAAAAATGGTGGTTTGAAAACAGTTCTTATTTTCTTATCCCCTGCTACTTATATTTTACTCACAGCGTAGTATTTTGACCTTTGCTACTAAGAGTACTTGTTACACCCCTAAAGACATGCCTTAAATATATAATAATGTCCCCAAAATGTATTAGTACTTGTAAGCTGGCTCTAAACTTGGTCAGTGTCTCTGTACGGGCTGCTTGGTTGCACATTCATCTCTAACAAATGAAAGACATCTTTGTGTGGGTGAAATGAGTTCCTATTGACCAGTGGGCCCAGAGGAGTTTTTTTTTTTCTTTCAGCATGACAATGTGTTGCAATGCTGGCAAACATGGTTGCACCCCATCAGCAGCCTTCAGCTCGTGAATATTCATCCACACTCCTCGGTGCACCGTAACAATAAACAAGGGAGAGGGAGGCTGAATGCCTGTCTGAGGAGGGCAGGGGCAAATCCTGAGAAAAGTGGGGGGCAAACAACCCGTCTCCATGGTAACAAGTCCTGCCTTCCACTCTGCAGCAGGCTGTGAGAGGGGAGGCAGGAGGGCTTTTTTCCCTTTTTTTCTTTTTTGTCGGTTTTGGTTGGAAAGACATTAGTCGGAGTTTACAGAGGGGGGCAGGTAACCAGGGAAAGTTTCTCAACGTGTAGACGAGCGGGATTTGAGCCTCACAAAGGGATTATAATCTCAAAATGTCAGCAGCCATGGACGTGAGGAGAAACGCGGAGGTAACAGCCGCCTGCCTGCCTGCTTTTTGAACCGTTATTGACGAGCTAACAGCAGGAGGGTTCAACTTTGAGCTAGCGGTTAGGAAACCGGTACCGACAACAAGGAACCGGGAGACAAAGTTTTACAAAGGTGTTTTATAAAGACGCGTGTTTAGATGTAATCTCCGCGTGACCATATTTGGTCATGAGCAATGTTAGATAAACGATGAAGTGCAGTGAGAGGCTAAAACAACCAGACTGTCTCTGTGTGTGAGAGACTTTTTTTCATTTGACCCTTTGAATGAAGAAAAATGTCCCAGCGGATACAAGCAGTAACTCTGCGGATTGTAATTAGACCGAGTTATCGCTAAAACATCCAGAAAGTCAAAGCAGCAGATAAACAGAGGCAGCACAGGACCTCTAACATGAACTCACTGAGGACTTTTCCTGTTGTACTTTGGACTTCATGTGTTTCTGTCCTGGGGGATAAAACCCACATCAAACTTAAATGTGTCTGCTTTAAATGTGCAGTTAATGCCCATTGTCTTTGCAGTTTGTCTATAAGAACATTCAGCTGTCTTTGTTAATGCTGTGTACATGGGAATAGTACCTGACATCACCAACATGTCATGTACAAACAGCAAAGGTTTACTGTAGTAAATTAAAGTGGTAATACTGTTGTAAGACAAAATACACATACTTTAAGTATCTTATACACGGAGTTGGGATATAATATTTTTACATCTTCTCGTAAAATGATTGTGATTTTTCTTGATAGACAGAAATTATTGATCAATCTCTTTCAAACAGTGAAAACCACAGTTAACCTGATGTGTATAAAAGTAGGACTAAAAAGAGGAATGTGTCTGAAAACAGAATTATTACAACTTTGCTACACATCTATTTATGTAGCACTTCAAAGCAAATCAAAACAAAGTTAGAAAATGGTTCACATAGCAAGCAAAAAAAAAACATAAATCATATAGAAACACAGCAATA
This sequence comes from Nibea coibor, assembly GCA_023373845.1. Taxonomy (NCBI): domain Eukaryota; kingdom Metazoa; phylum Chordata; class Actinopteri; family Sciaenidae; genus Nibea; species Nibea coibor. The sequence continues at coordinate 8,455,670 of CM041738.1, read as the reverse complement.
AAGGAGAAAAAGTTCCAAACAAACCACATAAAGTTGACCAACAATGGCAATCTTTCTTATGTTCATATCAGTATTGTACTTTTGACCACAACATGTTCGTGTAATTGTTTGTTTTACCCTCAGTAATGATGGTTTTCAGCCTTTTCTCAGCTTGTTTTTTTTGTTTTTATTTTAAACTTGGTTGCAGATTTCAGTGGGATTTCGTGCAACTACTGCTTAAGGCCATGAACAACAAGCAACAAGTTGTTGTTTTTTGGTGTGCAGACGGGAACCAGGAATCTTTAAAATGTTTTTTTTTCGACACTAAAAGATGCATTTTCTCTACTGTCCCATGATCTCCTTCCTCCTTTTCACTTGAATGAAGAAATCGGGTTCATGTGATCAGTTTGAATTTGGTGCTGATCCAGATGTAGATTTAAAAATGAAAATGAAATAAATCATTCTACAAAGTTGCATGCTATCACTGAGTTTAAATATGGGACTCCAGGGTGTTGTTTAGCTCAGTTGGTAGACAACCACCCCATGTGCGAAGGCTTAGTACTTGTCGCGGCAGCCCAGGGTTTGAATCCGACCTGTGGCTCTTTCCCGCATGTTGTTCCCCATCTCTCTTCCCCACATTTCCTGTCAATCTTCAGCTGTCTCTACACAATAAAGGCCAAAGAATATCTTTAAAATATGGGACTCTGGGTCCATGATGAATGTTTTATGAGTTTTCTTAACAGATTACAACTTAAGACCTCACACTCTATAATACAAACTGTAGAGACGTGACTGGTTTTATTTAGCTCTCTATTTATCCCTTAAACGCTCTCTATTGTGCAGATCAAACAATGACCTTCCCCTCTCAGTGGACGGGACTGTCAACACAAAGCTATTGAGGAAATTCTTCCCTGTTCTCCATTCAGCATAACAGGAGTGAGTCTGGCCTATCACCAGCCACTTTAGAAGGGATTGTTGTTCACTCAGCATCGCAATCAAAGTAACTTTCCTCTTTCCTGGTCTCTGTCGGTCCATCCAGATAGTTTTGGTGTGTTTTGCTGAGGATTATAAAGACGTAACAACAATGTCGCACATTTGGATCAGTGTTGTCCTTCTGCACACTTACTCGGGTAAAACAGAAAGAAAGAAATAGTCAGCAGCAATGAGGTTTGTGGATAGGTTGTCACATTTATAAATGGACAATTCTGTTTATTGGAGCTACAGTCAAAGCAAATCACATTCACAACGTGTAGATAGTGCTTCAGGTAATAGTGAAAGTTCCCTTTAAGGGTGTCTGATTGCCTCATTTTGGCAACATATTTCATTAAATCCATTTGAGGACATTCTCTAACAATGAAATGTAAAGTCAAAAGATACAAGGTGAAAATTTGAGCAGCCCTTTCATCATTCCGGTGATGGAGTGATAGAAGAGAGCATGGTTAAATTAAAATGTTATCTCCTATTATCCTGTTAGGTTGTTAAGTTGAACTTAACCTGAGGCACTTGCTGTTGATCAGTACTTCACACTCATACACTTAAACTCGTGTGAGAGTCTGATAGCCTACTGTTGGCCACTGAAGAGTTTTTTGTTCAAGGCAACTCCAGCTACAGCTACAGCAGTGATTTTTTCTGAGCGATTTCTCAGTTGGGTATCTGCTCGAGTGTTGTTTGGATCACAAGACCATCTCCCCCAAGCTGAACCGAACTTATCAACCACTAAAAGAGAGAGAGAAATCTTCTCTACAGAAAAAAACCTCTTTCCTTTTCATGACATGTCCATGCTGTTATTCAGTTATACTTGTAACCTAAGCTCCAAGAGCATGTCTGTAGCATGTGGTTGTATTGTAGCACACTTCACGTCAGGCTCAAGATCCACTTAATCCTTTTGTTGAAAACTGACAGGAGAGGGTTTTTTCCTTGAAAGACATGTTTGAACGTTTGCTGATGAGAATATGTGAGGCTGATCTGTTGTCTGCTAGTGCTACTGTTGAACATCCAAATCTAAATACGTCTATTTAAAGTCCTAAATTTACAGCCGCTGACTTTTCTTAGACGCTTGTTACTATAGATCGTATTGTAACCTTTGATTTTAACTTTAATTTTTATTAATAATTTTATTAACTCATGTTACTTTGGTTTGATGCAGGTGGCTTCTCTTTATTGAAATTTCTTCATGTTTGCTGTGTGGTAACCAATTCTCTTTGTGCGATATATAGTCAGGTTAGGTGCAATCATGATGAGATCACCATTTACAGGTCATGACATGTTCTGCCGCCACTTATTCAGGATGTTAGTTCATCCAGCATTACTTAGTTACAGATAGAAGCAGGTCACCATCAGCTTTGATGAATGAGTACAAACACTGTCAGCTGTGTTTGCGAACCTCTCGGCTCATAAACACGGGTCAGAAGCTGTTGATATAATAAATGGTACACACGTTTTCTTAAAGATTGCAACTTGTAAATCTACTTAATAAAGTGGACAGCCCATAAACTATGATAAATTGCTGGTTGCTTAGTCGTGTATCATTTTCATAGTGCCATTAATCAGCACACCTTGCCACGAAGACAAAAAGAACTGAAGTTGTCAAAGTTTGTCATCATATACATGATGAGATTATGGATGTTGGAAGCGAGAGCACAGTGTGCAGTGAGTTTCGTTTGTTTCTTTATTTCTGCATTAAAAAGTCTAAAAGACAAAACACTTCAGTTCCTGCATACACTGTTACTGTTCCGCAGACAGTCACATGATATGCCTCTTCTAGGGTACAGTTAAGATTACCCCAGTGGTCGAGGTGAAGTCTATGTACTGATAAAGAGAAGTTTACCAAAAAGTGATCTTAGCAGAGTTTTGAATGAGACTGATGACATAGCAGATCTCACTTCTTTATTTTCTTGCATCGTCTTCAGAATATTTACATAAATACATGCTGATATCTTTGAGAAGTTCTCATGATCTGCACATTTTGATCGAAAAGTCCCGTTTTATGACAAAAAACCTTCAAGATCAAACCTGTTTGAAGCTGATTAACACTGAAAATTTTGCTCGTAGTTGAGAAAATGAGCAACAACACAGGTGGTAGACAAGTCGTCATTGCTTCTTTGGCTTAGCTAAACTCTGACTATAAGACTGAGGCAAACAAGGATACATCTTATCTACTTTAAGTCCTTGGAAAAGTCAAAGACTGTGTGTCAGGGGTCAGCACTGTGACACAAATTCTAGCCCCCCTGCTGCAGCTCAGATGGATATAAGCCCGTTTTCCACATGCCTGCATCTGCAGCTGTGCAAGCTCATATCTAGGTTACACAGAAGGGTTTTTTCTCTTTTCCACAAAGAGAAAATATGCCATGATTACTTAGAAAAGAAAAGAGCTGAAATGGCTAAAAAAGGAGATAAAAAAAGATTCCAAGAATTGGTTCCACCTGGTCGATTGAGCTATATAGTGTCAGCATGGTGAACCATGTGGTGGAGTATGGGGGTAATTACATAGGTATGGCTATGTGCAACTGCCAGTAGCATCAACCTTGGTGGTTTTCTTTTACATAGAGATACATTGAGGCTGTCAGAGCCTTAAACTGCTGTCCAGAGACAGGAGGTTACATACATAATATACATTCATAGCATAATACATCAATCTTCTACTTTCAGTTGAGAGCTTTTACTTTTCCATCATGTCTGGCCTGCAACACAAGGCAGAATGTGTGTGCACACCTCACACGTACAGCCAGTGTGTGTGTTGTAAAGGTTTTTTTATGTGGACTATAATATCCAGTAGTCCTATATCAAGTATCAAGAGCTGGATTCCTTCCTACCAGGATATTTATGCAACTCATCACCCACAATGCTCATTTTAACGCGACTCAACCAGCTCAAGTCTCTTTTTGTCCACGGCGGACAAAACTGGTCTTTCTGCTGCTATTGAAACAATGGCATGGATTAGTGTGTGGGCTCATGTCTGCCAGTGAGTTGTGACGTCTGAAAGAGTTGAGAATTTGCAGAGATTTTCACTCTTCTTTTCCCCTCTTGTGTCTTGGCTGCCTGTAGAGCTCTGCAGTGGTTTTAAAAACCTTGAAATCAGGTTGCTGATCAGCAGAAAACTGAGGACCAGGTCAGCCAAAACAGCTGTGTAGCAACAGACAGTATTAGCCTCCATTTATGGGATCTGCTGTCCCGGGTAATGTGTGTTTCAGTATAAACAAAGATCTTAAACTGCAGATTAATGGAAGTTTGTCCATCATTGGCGTCATGAAATTGCGCTCTCATAGTCTGAACATCAAGTGCTAGGTGCTGACAGAGTGCATATTTGAGTGTAGTCTATTGAATGAAAAAGAAGCTCGTCTTGGCATCAGATCCAGGTGTTTCTGCCCCCCTCCAATGCTTTCTTTCACCCTGTTAAAACATTCTTTAATATTTTGAATGCAGCCACAGTCTGAAGGATAAGGCAAATATTAGTACATTCCTGCATGTAGTGGAGAGAACTGTGTATCAGATGATCTGTCAAATATGACAGGGCCAAGGACATGTGTGGACTCTCTTTTGAAATATATTTTACCTAACAGAGCCTCTGTCTTTCATGTGAGCACACACACACACACACACACACACACACACACACACACACACAGCTGATAAAAGACTTACTTTTTAACCACATCTCCCTCTCAAGGACGTATTGAACACAAAGGGCCTTTTATTCCAGCCCAAATAGTCTAATGGAGACACTGTTGTAGTTCCATTTCATGAATATGCCCTTGTTGCCGGGGAAAATATGCGTCATTGATATGCCTCTCATGTAATCAATTAGTACTTCTCGACATGGGCATGACAAACCAGGAAAAACCCTGAAATGGCTAAGCTAGGTCATTAAGATGATGGTGTTGAATATCTTAAAGAGACAACTTAGCTTTAAGGATTTTAGGATTTGTTTTTAAGCCGGAGCCAAACACAGGCAAACTCCTGGATGTCTTTTTTCATCTCTGTTCCACAAGAATAAGGATTGAAAGTAAAGAGAGAGACCATTTAACTTCTCTCAGGCTGGGTGTCTTTCCTTTGACAAATCAATGAGTAGTAACAGAAGAAGTTGTTAAGGCACAGTCCAGTAGCTGTGAAGTGCAGATGTGTGATTTGGCAGGAAATGTTCTAAAATTGCTGTTTTCTTGGAACGCTGATGTATGAAATAGAATAGAGTAGAATAAAATAGTTGCATGTCCTGTTGAGATGACGTCTGTCGAGACGCCGACAGTGTGTGCAGACTCACAATGAAGAAAGTGGGTGTGGGTGTTTTGGCATGTGTCATGCTGATAATGTCAGTTGCTCATATTTGTTACTTGATCTGGTTCAACAATGAGGTCAACAACTTTATTCAACACGTCTGTCTACATACCTAAAAGCTACTCTGGTACATCTTTTTCTGCTTAAAATAAATCAAGATTATTGTTCAGATTTTACAGCTCGCAACATTTTTTGTTTTGGTTCAATCCCACCGTTCTCATCAGTGTTGTTTCCTGATGTTTTTGGCATCTGTTCGCTCAGGGCAATCCAAACTTTCCTGTTGGTGGAACTCATAACCAGTTCCTACCAGATCAAGGGCGTCCCTCTCTACCTTTAAAAACCTCTTGAAGACACAGCTCTTCATAGAATACCTCCTCTCCTAGCACTACCATCAACTGAACATGCTAAATATATCCCTTCTAGGACTGTTACTTGATACTATGCGAGTTGTACTTATAGCTGCACGAACATGCCCTTATCGCACTGCAACTTGGCTGTTTCTTACTTTTGTAAGTCACTTTGGATAAAAGCATCAGCTAAATGACTAAATGTAAAGTGTAAAAGAGTGAATGCTGGTGGTTGTCTCAGCTTTATCAATAAGAACTTTGTGAAAAACTTTGCACTGTGTAAGCTTAGAGGAGATAATGTGAAGCATACACATTGGCAAGTTTTTAAGCATTTTGTCAAGTAACAAAAATGTCTGCAAACTACAGGCCCACTACTTTCCACAGGCCAAACTGTGCCCGCATACAATTAACATCTCCTCATGTCCTGCCCTGTTCTATAAACATATAACACTGATCGATGTCAAGTGTTTCATCAAGTCTGAAGGCTGTGTAGTGTTTGAAGGCATGACTACCATCAGCATGAAGCTGTTGACTTGTCACTGTTGACCGCTAGCTTGCCTTTGGTTCTGACGTCTCAAGAGAAAATCTGAGTTGAATCTGGTTGAATGCACTTTAAAGATACTCTGGAGCTTTCTTAGAAGTGGTTGTTTACAGCCTATGATTCTGTGTAGGGAGATGGTATCAGACCTCAGGAAGTCAGTTGGCTAACGCCTTGGTGTTTACAAAGTCCATATTGGGCTTCTTTGACCCATTTCTGTTCCATTCTCTGTCCAAAACATAGAAAATGGTGAATTTATACAAATAATCATTGTGCTTAACTTAGTATAACTAAGCAGTGTGGACCTGACATAATTTAAAATGTTAAACAGCTTAATTTCCTTCTCTCCTAGCAGCTGATGGCAGTTTTTTCTCTTAATCTTTGTGTGTTTGTTTTGAGGTGTTACTTATTGAAATGGCAGAAGCTTCATGTTTTCAGTCAGAGGGAGAGTCATACTGAATATTGAATCTCACTTCCAAAAACATACAGTATTGTTTCAGCAGGTATTAATTAGAAATAATAATTTACACAGCTGCCAGTGTCTCTGACGATAATGTAAGCAGAATATTTCCATTTTGTTTAATTGAGAATGATACAAAAGACTGTATTTCTCAAGTTCTGCTTATTTTTGTCTCAATTTCCTGATGATTTGTTTTGTTGTAGTATGCAATCATGGATAAGTTATTTAGGCAAGCTCATTTCTGTACGTTTGGCTATCCATCCAAGTGCGTTTTCCCAGGGCAATCCATATTCCTCGTCCTAAATGTGGCTGAGACTCTCTGATTTATAGAAATCATTTGAGGAGTGCCCTAATTTTAGAGCAAATGTCATGTTGCCTGATAAGTAGCTCTCCCTCCGAGTCACCTGCACAGTTGATACACTGGTTAATATGTGTACGCTTTTATGTTTAAATTCCACTGTTGAGTAAGGGAGTGCTGTCTAGCATCACAGAAAATAGAGTCCTCTTTTGTGCCAGTTTTCTGTAAAATGCACTCTGAGTTTGTTTTTGTTCTAGTTCGCAGAGTAACAGCAGTACTGGAGAGTAGTGAGCTGGACAGGACGACATCATTCTTTCAGTATGATGAAAATAAAGATGTATGCCCCGTCCTCTTAGCGCAGTCCACAGTTACAGGAAATAGCTGACAGCAGGAATGCTCCCTCTCTCTCCTCATCTGTCTCTATAGGACTCAGCCCCACTACTGGTTGGCTGGCTTCTTCATACAACAACTTCCTGTAAACAAGTCATGCTGCCAAGCACCCTCCCATCCTCCACCTCTGATCTCTAGGGATATCCATTTGACCTCCTTATGCACCAGAACAATCACTTGGAGCCCTTTTTGAAAGGGTCATTGCTGCATTTCAAAAATGGAGGGCAATGACCTGCAGTTTGAGGTCTAATATGAGATTAAGTCCAGGAAATGTTTATTAGAAGGAAGATATCATACTTATTTTTTTCATATTTTTTTGATGTTATGACTTGTCATAGTGTTAAATGTAGGCTGCTTTAAACAACAATCAGAGCAATGCTTTTAGTACTGTTAACATCATTTCTTTCACCTCTGTTGGCATGACATGAGAGTTCCAGCTTTTATTCCAGCTTGGGCCTTTTGTTCCACGTCATCCAGCCTCTCTCTGCAACAGTCAGATAAAGATAAGATAGAGATAAAACTCTTGATCAAAAATGTTTGTTCATGTTGTGTCTTTAAAGGACCAGTGCGTAGGATTTGGTGGCATTTAGCTGTGTACTTATTGCAGCTCCCTCATATCACCCACTGCTTTCTAGCATGAAGGAGAAATACGTGTAAAAAAAACACAGTGTTTAATTTGTCCATTCTGGGCTACCATAGAAACAAGGAGGCCTTAAAAATTCAGTGTCATCAGACAGGCAGGGAAATGTGTTTTGTTGTGATTAGTTGGAACCCTCCGATGGGAATGTTGCCAGTCTCTGTTAACCACCGCTGATTTCAGACTGTATAAAAACCTTCCAGTTAATTAAATATCTGCAGCCACCTGAAGGCAGCCTCTGAAATTAACATGTTGTGCTGAAGTACAGACACACAATCATCCACTGTGGTGAGAAAAAAATCACTTGAGAACCTTTATGTGTCTGCACACATCACACCGGTTAATTATACCTCTGCATTCTCCTGGTTTATGTGTTACAAAACCATCAATAGGGTAGCAGCCATGTGAATAATGACTTTCTTTCCTTATGCTCTCTGGCTGTGATCCAAATGTGCATCAGGGCCTTGTTTAAATATTGTCTGTTGAGCTGCTTTAGTGGCAGCAATGTAATTCTGTGGTGTTTGATGTTAAAATAGACATTTCTTAAGCCTGAAGAACTAGAGTTTCTCTGGCACAACATTGACTTCATACTGTGTTATTGCTGCCACTTGCGTTTGGTTTGTTGAAATTTGTCTGCAGTGTTTGCGCTGAAGAGTCAGCATGGTAAATGTGACCAAGTAAGGTACTTTGTTGGATTTTTTTTTTTTATCTTGCCTTCTGAAAAGTTGTCAGCTCTACTTTCATGTTAATCTGTGATTGAGGAAAATCAAATTTAGGGTTGAGAGGGAACCACCACTGACCTCTTGTGATGTGCAATTTTATTTCATATTTTAGTAATTAAGTTTGCGGTATGACTTCCTGTTTTTTTGCTTACTGAAATATTTTGAATTATTCACACCCTTGTGTTTGTCCATCAGGTGAGTGGGCGGTTTGCAGACAAAGATGACTGCCAACAAGAGTTCGAAGGCTGTGCCTCGTGCAGGAGGGGGTAAAACTCCCAGGGACGCCCCAGACAGGTCAGTGACATCTGGGACAGGAGTGAGTGGGCTGGTTAATGTGCACTTCCAGTCATATCACATGGTTTCATACTGGATGCTTTGTTCTTTTCCTTGGAGGGAGACAAGTGCTGTACTTCTAAGTTTCATTACATTTTCAGCCACAATGCCACCTATGATCAGTCTGCTGTAAATTCTTGTTTTTTCCCACTCATGGGAAAGAACTACCAGTGATTGCCAGCCATGATAAGACTTCCAAAGCTTTTGCAAGTACAATCCTGTATCCTGGACGAGGGCCCCATCCAACTCTGTGCTGTGAGTAGTGAGCTGAAGCTTGTGTTAGCACGTTGAGAGCTTACAATGTCCTGCTGGGAGAGGAAAGCAAACTTTGGGAACGATATGTGATATCAGGACTATTCATTCGTACAGTTTGTCATTCTGTCAAATTTGACCAAGCTCAAAGGTTTCTTTAACCAGGAAGTCCTCGTAGGAACAGGCAGACTGGTAAGAAAAGATACCGTTATACCTGATCATTGTACTTGACAGCTGTGCGATGTAGCCTGTGTTTAGCACTGTCATTATTAACAGTGGTGTAATCTAATATATAGTAATGCTATATTTTGATTGGCATGATTCTTGTTCATTCATTCAGAACTTTCTGTGCTGATGAGTCGCACAAGACAAGATTTCTTTCACTGCAAAACATAAAGTAACTTGTGCTGTGGCAGCTGGTTTTCTGTAATTGCCTGTGGTGTAAATTAGGCCCACCGGATGTGGAAAGCCACACAAATAATAACAATGTTAAAATTATGATGTGGATAAATGGCATGCAGTCGCTGGCAAATGTGCACGTTTACCACAGAGTAGTCGGATGCACATTTTCCCAAGATAAACTCTGTGAATGTTAACGTGAGGAGAACACTCATTACAGTGACAGTGGCTGTATTCCGCTCTTGTGATAATGTGCATTTAACCTCAGCCTCTTCTGATAAATTTAATTGTCATTGCAGTAGAGCCGTATTAACAGCTTGCTGTCCTCACGGGCTTGTGTTACCCTAGATTCTTAAAGATCACGTTTAAAGCTCACGAGGCAACGATGCTTTGCAGCTCCATGTTTTAACAGATGGAGGGAAATTAGTTGTGTTTGATCATCTTACACAATGCATTCCCCCCAGAACTATGAAGTCAACCAGGGATCAGTTTCTAGGACAAATTACACCTACACTGAACTGTGTAGCCTCAAGAGACACATATGGCTACATGCAGCAACACGATGGAAGAAAACAATACAAAGCAATTAGAAAAAACTTGTTTGAGTCTTGTTCTATGATCTTCTGCGAGGAAATAATTTATAATCTATCACATACAGGACCATTGCTGCCAACTGTTTGATGCTGTATTTTATGAATGTCCTTCACCTCAAGTAACCACAAAAGCAATCCAGAGAGGTGTTTTAGCAACAAAAAATATTCTGACAGGGCTGTGAGAGTTACTGCGAAACATGTTTTCTACACCCAGAAATGCATTCATCACGTTTATCTTATTTACTTACTTATGTACAAATACGCCTTCAAAAGTCTTAAATAAATTCTGTGCTAGATTAGACTGACAGAACAAAAGTGCTGATGGATGATAAAGTTTACATATGTTGAACTATAATAGCAAAAGTGCTGTTTGTGTGCACAGTCTTCTCCCTCCGTCCTGGTCAGTAACAGGAAGTGGCTTGTGGTTAGCATGCCCTGGAAGCCTGAGTAAAAGCCAGAAGCCAGGTTGTGACTGGCATCCATTTTTTTTATACAGTACTATATGTGTGGCCGGGCCAGGCCCGGCCCATTTGAAGCTAACTAAGCTTATTTTTACAAGCATGATCCAGACCACCAGAACCCCCTAAAAGTCTCCAATCTTTTAAAATAGACACAAATTCTGCATGTATCTTATTTGTCTAATCGAAACGTCTTCACACTGAAGTTTACATTTTATTTTACAGCAAAAGGAGTAATATTAGCTAAATGAAAAAATCTGTCTTAGATTGTGGCTCATTTAACTTTTGCAGATTAAACTGCTGCCATGTTGACATCAATTGCATTGAGTACAGTGCAGTGATGATGTAGGAACCACATGCAAGCAAACAAAAATAAATAATGATACGAATTACACAAAAACTGAATAATATTGTGCAAAATTAACACACAATGTACACAATTGACTGTTGAGTAAAGTCACCCAATCATCAATTGTAGACTTAGAAGTTAGGAAATGTGAATACAATCAGTCTAAATGTTTAAAAAGAGCAAGACACTCTATAGTGCACTTACTGTATATAGTATATAAAATGAAACATAGATGGTGTCTCTTTGTAACACCCACAAAGCACAGCAGGAAACCAACCAGTGGAAACCTTTTATCGTATCATCATGTTTTAGCTTGTTTGCTGCCACATTGGTGGAATCATGGTCAAGTGCGGAGAAACCCAGAGGCTGTCAAACCAAAGAGCAACAATTTAAAGTAACTCAATAAGCTGTACTGTTACTGGGATTAAAATTACATTACTAACTGTTTGGTCTGGTTGCTACTAAAACATTACCATTGATATTAAGCTTCAGAGACACTGCTCCCTCTCTGGCTTTGTGCATTAACCATAATCCTTGGCAGAAGATAAGTTAGTTTGAGTTTTACCAGGGAACCAGAACAATTTTATTTTAATAACTTTTCCTCAACCACTGCAACATGTGTTGGACTGCTGATCAATATCATATCATTATGTGGCTAGTTTGACTTATTGTAGGCTGATAGACATTTTACCTGAGGCTAGAGTTAGTCTTGAACTGATTTCTAGCTCAAGTTATTATATAGTATAGTCGCATTAATAATCCGAGAAGGGTAATAATCAGAGCTCAGTTTATTCAGGAGTAGGAAAGATGATATGTTAGTGTTTGATACAAACCTAAATTACAAAAATACGAAATATGAAAAACAGCTACAGTGTAGACTCAGCTTCATGTGAAGTAGCTGGCGAAACTGGAGAAACAGGCATGTTTAATGGTCTCAGTCAGGGATACTCAACTGACTTTGCCCAGGGGCCACTTTGCAAAATGACAGGTGGCCAGTGCCCAATTATTAAACAAACATTAAAGGTCCAGTATGAAAGATTTATTGAGCTCTACTTGCAGAAAATGTCAGAAATGAAATATAATATTCATATTTCATTAGTGTATGATCACCTGAAAATAAGAATCAGTATGTTTTCGAATGAACCGTCTTTACCTACAGACGCCACAGGTCCTCTTCCACAGAGTTTTTTATGTTGAACAGCCATGTTTCTACAGTAACCCAGGATGGACAAACCAAACACTGGCTCAAGACAGGGTGAACAACAGGGTTAGAGTCCACAACTGCACTGCTAGAAGCCACATCCTACACACTGGTCCTTAAATTATGTTCATCAGATAAAATCACTATGCATTAGTATCATTAATGTGGCAAAATAAGACACATTCCAATCTTCCTTTTTCTTGCATTGCTCATGGATGGTTTAGTATTGGTATAAGGTGCCAAATTAAAGGCAATATTATCTTCCTATTTGACAGTGGATTGTTTTCATTGTCAACTGTTCAACATTTGCTGTTCTCACACATCTTTGCCAAAAGGCAAATCCAGTCACAGCAGCCCCACACAGGTCAGGAATCAGGAAACAGCAGATCAAGAAAGAGTCACTGCTTCTGCGCACTGCACACATAGGCTAATATGGAACCTCTCATGTAACAGCCCAGGTCCAAGTCTACTGGACAAGAAAAAGCTTTGTTGCTGTGTGATTGAATACATTCATTGTAACTAGGACTACATTATAGTGTGTTATAAACCATGTGTTAGTATTTATTTTGTGTTTATAAGTGGTAATTAGGAGGACTTGAAGTAGGAAGGGATACATTTCTTAGTTTGTGTCTGTAAAATCTTGTTTTGCCTCTGCAGGACTGTTTTTGGTGACTAACTAACTTATGACCTGGATGTATCATCTTTTTTTTTTTTTTTTTTTACATGGGAATGAGTGATGAGGAAAAGCAACTGTCAGTGTTAGCCAAACACATTCTGACATTCCAGCAGTTCATATTAATCAATAAATGTCAAGAAGCACACAGCAGTGGGCCCCCATTTCATAAGAACTGCAGTATCATATTCACTTCATCCTTGTTAACCAAGCTGGGGGAAATCAACAGCTCTGAGTTCATATATTGTATCAGTCTGATTAATCACAATATCCAAAGTATTGTGAGCTTAGAAATCTACTCACTGGGCTTCAGAATATTAGAAACCGACAGTAAAAAACAGTAAAAAGCACCAGACTTCCAGCTGTCATCTCGTATTCTCATATTTCTTCAAGGGAAGTAAGATAAGACGCATCCATCATGCTTGCAGCTTGCACGTTACTAACTGTTATAAAATCCTCCCACCCTGAAGCAGGAGGAGTGAAACCAGGGAAGGGCAGAAAGGTGTGAAGCGAGATCTGTCTCAACCCGCACTGTTGGATCACAGTCCGCTGCCCTCAGCTTCCTCCTCCCATAACGCTTGTTATTCTAACCATAGCTGTGACATCAGATCTCCCAATACTTCACTTTCGCAAGACTTAGCCAGATTCCAAGTCATGACACGGCTCCTCAGAGACTATGAGTATTACAGTGTCAGGGATTTACAGGGAAAGTTTGTCTGTGGAAATCTTCAAGGAGGCGAACACCGTGAGAAAGTGTTTGTGTAGTATGCGATGTACAGTCGGCAGTGAGCATGGTACTATTGCAGTATCACTTAGCTGCAGGGATCAAGAAAGGCTTTGAGGAGCAGTGAAACTTTCACAGGTGAGACAGCTGTAATAAATCTAGCTTGGCATATTTCTTTCTGTGTGAGGTCTACGGTGATTCTCCTCAAGTTATTTTGATTATGTGGAAAAATCCACAGTGGCATTTTCATGTAGTCTGTATTTCCTTTGGCCTTCACTTTAATCTCATCCTGCCAAAGACAGAATACTTTCCTGTGGTTATTCTAAATAAGTGGCTCAGGTTTTCATTTTGTCTTTGATCTTGGAAATGAATTCAGAATCGTCAGCTGATTCTTTACAGTTTTCTTCCATCTGTTCCACATCGACTTTCTTTTCATGCCGCGGATTTATTGGCAGCTCCTGTGAGTTGCCTCTTTTGGTTTATTAATATCTCTCAGGTTGACATGTGTTTTTTAGAGATACATTTGAATGTATGACATGTTTGTTTACACCTTTCTCTGTCTTGTTCCAGGTGCCGGTCTACATCACCGTGTCCTGTCCTCTCTGCCAGTCAGGGGCAGAGCCAGCAGCCTCTCCTCAGCGACAGTGAAACAGGGAAGCAGAGTAGGTACGTCAGGACCGACGGAAGGTTCCTGGTACGCGCTGGCTGGAGCAGCAAGGCCACCAGCCTGTGCACGGGTGATACTGACTCCCAAGGCCGTCTCACCAAGTCAAAGAGCATCAGCTGCCTGGACAACAGGCTTTCCATCTATAAGCCGCAAGTTCAAACCAAGTCCTGTCAGGAAAGTCAGGAGCAGAAGGACAAACAAGGGGATCTCTCTCTGGGAGATGGACTTAATGGTAGGCCCCTGAGTTGGAGCACACTCTCGCTGGGACCTTCCTCTAACCAAAGCCACAAGCGCACCCTTTCTCTCACCCGCTCGGTCGCAGGTGTTCCCCCCACCACAATCCGCAAAAAGATCTCAGAATGGGAGTGCAGGAGGGTTTCTCTGCCTAGGATGAGCTTGTGTCTTGATAAAAGAGGAGGAGAGCGTGTAGGGGGCAGTGAGGGCTGCCCCAGCCTGCTCTCTTCTCCCTGTAGCGAGAAAACCTTTGACTTTAAAGGGGTTCGCAGGATGAGCACGGCTTTCTCAGAATGCTCATACACAGAGGAAGAGGAAGGAGTTTCAGACAAAGATGGCGTAGGTCGCTACCAGAAAAGGATAAGCAAGTCAGAGTCCTCAGGAACATTTGTGCGTTCCCTGTCTGCTCGGAAGGAGACGTCGGCAGTCCTCAACAGGATACAAAAGATTGAGCAAGCCCTGAAGGAGAATCCCAGCCCTTCTCCTCCACGTTATCTGAGTAATTGCTACGCTCCAGACAAGACAAGACAAAGGTCTTTTGTGATTGGTGATGACTTTGACAGCACATGCACCAGTAAGCGCAGCAGCATTTGTTCAGTTGCCACTGAACCAGATGCTGTTTTGGTGCCTGATAAGCTCTCTAAACTCAGACAAAGATTTAGTGTGAGCTCAGTCAGGTCTGAGAGCCCAGAACCACCCAGCCAACAGACACCGGTTGGATCACCAGTCAACCCCTTACCTAAACCCAAACGCACTTTTGAGTATGACGCCAAAGGGGAGCAGAAGGGTCTGCCGCCAGCCAATGGACTACCTCCAAACAGAGCCTCGGAGTCTCCCCCGCCTCTGCCTTCAACACCTGCACCCAGCATGACACGGACAGTTAAGATAGAGGGGAGCAATCCAGTGAGACTCCAGGACAGGTGAGAATATCAGTGTTTTGTCTCTCCTGTAACTGAGATGAAAATACACAATACTGTCGACCTGCATTCTCAGACAATAAAACCTGTCACCTTTCTAGAGAATACGCCTCAGGAGTAAACAGTTTACAGGAAACGATGCCGCATAGTGCAAAGTGCAACCTGCTTTTCCTTGTAAGGGTTGGACGTTAAAGTTGCACTGATACAGAATCTGTATCGGCTCAGATAAGAACCTTATGAATCAGATCAGGTATTGGCCACTGATCTATATATACTTTGCCAGTTTCTGGTGCCACAGACATCCCTGGCCTCTGGTACTCTTACATAAAATGTTTTCAGTAAGTTAATGCTATTAACAGATTTAATTGATCAATACACAGTATTGGTAGATACTGGAAACTGTATTGGGGGGGGGGGGATGTTGGAATGGTGCATCCTTATTGGTATGAATTTGTTTAGATGCCTCCGAAACGTTCTTTATTTGGAGTTTAAAGTTTCCCACATATCTGACCGTCTTTTTAGGAATTTGGATCAGAGGCGAGTGTTTACTTTGTTGGTGTGGTAATGAGTTGTGTCTGGTGGTGGTGTTGGAGTGATCTACTCCGCTTCTCTATTTTTAGTGAGGAAGTGGCGATCA
Source organism: Nibea coibor (assembly GCA_023373845.1). NCBI lineage: Eukaryota > Metazoa > Chordata > Actinopteri > Sciaenidae > Nibea > Nibea coibor. The sequence continues at coordinate 8,439,591 of CM041738.1, read as the reverse complement.
GCAGCGAATCAGCTGTTATATTTCCTGTTGCAGAAGAAGGATATATTTTTCTTCAGCTGAAGAGTGTGGCGATCTTGTCTCTCTAGCTTTCCTAATTTAATCAAAATAAATAGGTTTATCACACGGTTAATGTCCACCGGGTACCATAAAAGCAGCTCATCCTAAAAATAACTGAAGATACTCTATGCTCCCCAACTCTCGCTGCAGTGTATATCCCATAGAAACAAGTGAAATCCCATTAGCAGAATCTTGGATACTGTAGTCTGTTCTTGTTTTTATTCTTAATTTATATTTCTCAGGATCTGACGTCCCCAGTTTTTGTGTGTGTGTGTGTGAGGGTGGGGCCTCTCCAGATTGTCCCTATGTAAAATGGGGATGAAATCCTTAAACGTTCATCCCTTGGACTCTGTGTTTAACATTCCTGTGGCTGTAGCAATTTCAGACCAAGCTTAAAAGCCACAAGCTGTCGATGCGCGACATGACCGTACTGTAGATCCCTGCACTAATGTAGCAAAGTTCCTCTGCAGCGACTTCACATGTGATGTGACTGATCAAAGAAATAGTAAGATATCTTCATGTTTAATTGTAAATTTGCTTGTGACTGGAGCGTGTTTATAACGGCTAGGAGTGTTTTAACCACCTGTTTAGCCTTTCTCTGTTCCTGGTTTGGCAAAGAAGAAGAAGGACTATTTTTAATACCATCTGGACTTTTTCTGTTTACTCTAATCTGTCCACCTACTTTGAGGTAGACACTGACTCTCCCTTCTTATAATTTTGTGTGTGTGTGCAACATCTATCCCCATCCAGGTCTGTTATGACTTTTTTCATTTTTCCCCCAGAGAGTCATGTGAGTCGGAGGATGCTACAAGTCTGCCATCTTCATATCCGTCCTCGCCTACGGAGAATGGCACACTAACCACAGACACGCGGAGTCGACCCAATTCCAAAAGCACTTTAGAGGAGAATGCCTATGAGGACATCGTAGGTAAGCACGCTGCTAGCTTTAAACGGGAGCTTTGTTTCACTTTGATAACTCTGGGTCACTCTTGGATACAGCTTGGAACTGAAAGGATGCATTGGTTAATCGATCAACAGGTTCATCTTCTCAGTTACTTTTTTGATGTATATAATTGTTGTATACATCACTTTTTAGAGTTTTCTTGTTTTCAGCTTCTTGAATGTAAATATTAGCTGGTTTTCTTATATGACAGTAAATTTTATATATCTATGATATCTGTGAACAGAACAAGTTGGGCCATGGAACACTGTTGACATTTTAGACACTTATAAGTGAGACATGGACAGTGTGTTGGTAAACTGACAGAATCCAAATGAAGGGTTAAAGATAATCTCAGGTGAAACAGTGCTGCAAGGGACTTATTATGACTATCTACTTACATCTTTCTAGACATCTAATATTTACTGTAAATTGAAAGTATTGACATACACATTAAATTAAAGTTGAAATTTAACTTAAAAAAATATTAGTATAAGTTCACAGCCTTACATAAAGAGTAATTACATTATGGAGGATGCGACAGTGGCCTTAGAAAACACTAGTGAGATGTTTTATTGAGAGTGATAGCCTCGTGCAGCATGGCCTACTGTACACCATAAGAGTGAGAGGGCAGCTCCTCCTCTTGCATCTGCCTCATGTAGAGGTGTTGAGTTTAAAAAAAGAAAAAGTCTGGAAGCACTCAATGAAAACTCAGCCTGAGCACAAGACTAATGGATAACATGTGGTTCACTAGGTTGTATTTGCTCACACTCACAAAACTGTTTTGTCCACAACAATATTGTAATCAATGATAGCAACAACTGTGCAGCCCTATGATCAAACTTACAGCGAGGAAGAAGATCTTCATTTTGTTGCTAAATTCTGATTGTGGAGCATCATCGTCCCTTTCAGCGACACGTCGTGTATCTCGCCGTAAACAGGATCGACTCAAATGCTCTCTGAGATAATGTGTGCATGAAATGCTGGACATGTTGGAGAGCCAAATTCCTTTCCACTAGCAAATGACCTCAGGCCTTCTGCCCAGCCAGTTCCCCCCAGTGCATACTTAATGTGGTGGAAATGTGTGTCAGTGTGAGTACAGTCTCATGATAAAGCTTGGATTTCAGATGCAGTAAAAAGTTTTCACACTCTGAAATATTTTTCATGATAAATGCTCAGTGCTGACCAAATAAGGGCTGATGCTAGTATTACATTACTTAATGGTATTTCTACGAATAGTCATGCTGTTCTTGAATCAGTGATCAGTGTCGTGCTCAATAGCATTTTGTTTTTTTCTTTCTGAAGCTGAGAATGTGCGGGGCGTCTCAGAGAGAGAGCGTCAGGGCATGACTGATTTTCATGTAAATCCCAACAAAGCCCTCATTGTTCATCCAGCAGTGTGAGTGTGGAGTTTGCAGTTTAGAGACGGACTTTTGCCACTCTCTTGTTTGTTCCTGACAGAGACATTGTCACCGAGTATGTTTGAAATCGCTCCAGCTGTGCAGCTATTTTAAACAAAGCTTTCAAACTGAATGGAGGAGAACAGTGGTTTCCCGCACCACTATGTAGTGGTTTACAGGTCAGATGAGCCATGTGATAAGCAGCCCCAGCACTAAATGAGCCATGTTTCAGTCCCTCTGAGCCCCTATTTTCACAAGCATTTCATACAGAGAAGTCTCCACATATATCCTGAACTCTACAAGCACAGCTTGGCTTCCTTTAGCTGTCTCTATAGGACATTCACACACACCATTTGACTTTTTTGCACCTGATGCCAGATGTTTACCTTAAGAGTACAAGTCATTTGTAACCTGCGGCACAGTGTTATCACAAACGGATGATAGATTGTGATATTAGGGGACTGTTTTAAGGGCTTTTGGCTTGTGTACTTAACAAATGGAGTGCCAATGAGTGATCTGTTTACAGGCTGATGAATCACACACTGCGCTTCCATGGCACTATGATTCAGCTCTCTGCATCATAGAGTTCTGGTCTTATTCAAACTCCCAGCTCTGCGTTACTTTCACTGACGTAGTTTGCTCAAGTGTTGTTTGAGCTTACCCTTGTGAATAAAACTGTCTGGTACATGCAATGAGCGAGCCTAATTCTAATAAAATTACAATTAGACCATTGTGATTTTGTTATTCTTTGGAGCAGAAATACAGAACTCCTCCAGTGTTGTTATAAGCGTGTGGACTATCTGTATGGTTTGTGCTCCTGCCAAATGTTTTTTTCCCCAAAACTCACATTTTTGTTCACAACTTAACGGCCAGTATTCACTTCATAGGGTAAGCTGACACTGACATTGTTGGTAGAGTCCGTTCTGTGCCTCACCCCGCCCGGAGTGTCCATTGTGTACACAGAAACGTGCATTCACAGTGTGCAACCGAGGTGTGTCCACTCCCCGCATAATACTGTGTGTCTGGGGGTGTGTTAGAGAGAGATCTGGATGTTTGTAATCAAAGGCGTAGATTAGTACCCTCCAGTACACGAGCAGCTATACAGACATATCATTTTCCCAGCAGGCTCTCATTACAGTATTGCTTCAGTTTAATGGAGTTGCAGCACAACGTGGGGTCATACTAAAGCTCTCTTATTCCGCTCGTCAGCTTTAATGGTGCACAGAAAATCACTCCAGTAGGCCAATTTAGTGTGTGACACAACTTAACACTTTAATGATCTCAGACAGCATCCACTTACTGTGTGTGTGTGTGTGTGTGTGTGCATGGGTGTGTGCATTTACCTCAATAATTAACCTAAAAATAGATAACCGAACAAAGCTTCGCCTGTCGCGCAATCGTGGATGTTTTTAAAACACACACTCATTGTTTGACATGCTGAGTTCACTGGGTTTTTCACTGATATTCGCAGGAAGAAGGAGCACAGCTACCAAGTAGATTTTTGTTCTCTCCCTTTCTACTGACAGATAACACTGCTTTTCTTTCTTTAAAAGTTCCCTTCATGCACTTCAACGCCATCTGGCTCTGTTTTTATTCTTCACTGTGGTTTCTTCACTTTCTCACAACCTTTTTCAGACCCTGCCAAAAAGCTATTCTCAGAGCACATGTCTGAATAGACATGGACTGTGGCGTTACACAAGTTTTCTCTTTATTGAAACTGGCCCTCTGCCAGGTGACATCAGTGAGAGCTGTGCAGTGCTCTGTAATGTTGCTTTTCTTTCCTTTTCTGCTATCATTTGTTGACTGAAATACATCTATAGAGCAGTAGCAAAGTCTCGGCTTATTGGAACAATATGTTGCACAAGATGTAGCACATGATGAAGCACACAGCATGGGAGAAAAACAGTGTCATTTTCCATATTCTGGATATTTTACAAAGATATACTTATATTTCAGTTCAGTTTAGTTCAACAGTTTTATTACCACAGTGACAGTCTAAGAAGATGACTCTCCTCCTCATCTTTCACAGCAGACAGTTAACATACCTGGACAGTGACTCACAAGCACTGTTGTGTCCAGAGATTTCAGTTGGCCCACTGGGGCCTATGGGGCTCAGTGCCAACAGCAACTGTTTTGAAAAAAGAGAGTTTACTTGAGCCAGTCAGGAGTGATCTTTGACTTACCTTTCCAACCACAGGGAGGCCCCCTTTTGCCCCTGACACCCTTTGCTGCCCCGTTTACCCTTTTTGATCCCACAGCCTCGTCTGCCTTCTGTCAGAAACGTCTTCCTTTTATGAATGGTTGCTGGGCTTTACTGCTGACAATATATTTGAGCTAAATCGAATACTTTATTCATCCCCACAGAGAAGGAGAACCCATATGAGGATGTTGACCTGAAGCGGAAGAGTTTGGGTCGGAAGCCTTGTCTGCTGGAGAGCAGCAGATCTTGGACCACCATGGACAGGAAGCTTAACTCTCCACCTCAGGTATGTCATGCCTGTTGGGATCCACAGCACTGTTTTTCTATAGTAAACATATCACACATGTTTACTTGTGGTAGCGTGTATCCCCTCACTGGCTGTCCGTGCTCAATCCTGGACAAGATCATTTAAAAAAAAAACTCGCACCTCATTTGTGGCACTACAGGAAACCTGATATGTTTAGATCTGGACATTCTCCAAAGAAAGGCCCATCTGCAGATTTGGCTTCCACACTTCAAAGCAAGGGCACTTGTCTCACTATAGAAAGGGGAAACACCATGGTTACTAGAGGTAGCAACAAGTGCAATCAAATACTTGAAGAGCAGCTATTTTGCCAGGAATACAGCAGATGAGCAACAATGAGCAAACAAACTCATCTTCTTTTAACAACAAAGTCAGTCAATAACTGTCTTTTTTCCATGATGCCATGAGCGAGTGAAATGTGATTCCATGCTGCAAAAGAAGGGCGTAGTTTTCCACACAACAGCAGAGCACAGCAAAGTTTGTTACTTTGCTGGGGGTGTTGTAGGTGTTCAGCCTGTCGCCTGCAGCTTTTCCCTTGAACTTATGATGAGTTGTAACCTCTTAGACAAATACACTTTCTTGTGACCGTTTAACAATAAAAGCAGCCGCGTGTTCCCAGGTTGAATGCCTTAAATTCTTTTAATGTTTGATTTGCATTAGGAGTAACTTCTTAACAGCTCTGATATAGTGTAAAGAGTGTGACCTCACCGTATATAGAAAGTAAATAGCTTAATTAATGCATGTGATGAATATTTATGGAAAACCAATGAATAAAATCTTTCATATTCTTTTTTCTCTGACTAGTTGCCTTCAAAACCCAGTAGTCAGTCTCTTCGCCTCCCTGGTGCGAGTGAAAGGAAGAGCCATCGGATGTCACAGCTGTCCAAGCGCTACAGCCAGGATGAAATGCTGCTTCTCCCCCAGATGGGTGTATCAACTTCACCTTGTGGCCTGCTTGATGATGGTACCCTGGCCTCACACAGGCACTGGAGGATCCCCAAGGTACACACTACTAGATCCTACACAAACACTTTCACTAAGTCCTTGCAGAGCTCTGACTGTGTTCCTTTCCTGCTTCACAGACCAGCTCAGGTTTCTGTAGAGACCGAATCAGAGTCAGAGCAGCTCTGGATCACTTGTAATTCCTCAGTTTGGAAAAGATGTTTTTAAAACACTGTGCCTCAATGCGTGTAATTACTGCTTGGGTTTCAGCTCATGTGGTACCTTTTCTCAAGAACTCAACGTGATGCTCTTCCGTTCTATTTTTCAACAACCCTTAAAAGCACAGTACAGTATTACATTTGGCCAGGTACACCCTCTTCTTCTATACTTAGGATAAAAAGAAACAAAACATCAGATTGCCCAACAGAGAATTTCCTCTTTCCTCTGTTTACAGCTGGTCCAGAGGATCAACTCCATTTACTGCACTAAACGTGGGAAGAAGAGGCTAAAGAAACTGACCATGTCCAATGTTGAGACTACGTCTTTGAGAGGTAAGGGCCCTCTGTAGTCCTTTTATCCACTCACCAGATAAGTGAGTAAATATTTGTGTCTCAGCCACCCACATAGAGTTCTTGCTGTGTCCCTCCCATGACATAAACACATGTTTGTGAAACTGCACTCTGACCTGTCTGTCTCATGTCTCTCTCCAGATGACAACAGTGAGAGCGAGAGCGACTCCGACGACAGGTTCAAAGGTGAGCATCCACAGCGTTCATTGGCAAGGGTTAGGTGATACATTTCTGTCTTAAGGCTGTTTTTATTAGTGTTCTTGCAACATCTTCCTGGTTTTGTCCTTAACAAGTGACCCTGTGTGATTTGTAACTGAAACATTTGCTGTATGCACGGGTTACCAGCAGACTATACAGCATTAATCACATGCCGGGTTGAATGATAGGAATGAATACTGATGAGATTAATGAGGCTTCCTCTCTGTTTTGGACACAATCATTCAGTATAAGTGAATTACACCAATATGTTTAATTTTCTGATTGGCTGAGTTACCCTTTTGTTTAGACAGTTAATTCTATGTATTGATGTTTGTTTCCCTCCTCAGCTCATACCCAGAGGTTGTTGAAACTGCAGTCCATCCTCCGACGGGCCCCCAGCTACCGCACACTGGAGCTGCAGCTCATTGAGTGGCAGGAGAGAGAACTCTTTGAGTATTTTGTAGTTGTTTCTCTAAAAAAGAAACCCAGCAAAAACTCGTACTCCCCAGAGGTCACCTACCAGTTCCCCAAGGTAAAAGCAGGCCAATAATAGCTGAATGAAAGGACCTCACCTGGGTCCTAGTGTTTTAACTAAGCTTGTGATGTGTCAGTGCAGAATGTTTTTTATAGCAGGGTCTGATTTTAAAAGCACTCCCTGTAGCATGTTAGTGTGTTCAGGGGTACAAGGTGGGAAAAAAAAACACATTCATCACTTAATCAGTTTAAAAACCTACGTCATGTTGGGGAAAGGTCAACCATGATGCTTAATATAGTTGATTTGAAACCTCTCTTGACATAGCTAACAGTTAGCGGTTGGATAATTGGAGATGATGATGGCCTGTAATTGAATCTATGTCATGCAGGTACATCACATTCAGTCTGAAAGATGTAAAAGCTGATGCCACAGATAAAACGAGGCGTAACGTGTTAGAACAAGAGGTAATTATATACTGTAGGCTTCTCTGAGTTTTCCCACTGTGAGCTGTTTGTCAAGGATTACTACAGAGGTGTGTATGCTGAAAATGAAGCGATGGTGTATTATGTAGGACTGTGAATCATGCCCATTTTATTAATGATTCAAATCATTGTTAGACATTTCTGATTGCTTACAATATACGTGACACCAGTGGCATAAGTGACAAAAAATGCAATATTATGATGGACATACTGATAATAACATGACGAAGAAGGAAGAATTACAATAGGCTGGTGCCTTACTCTCATTTTTTTGTGATTCATCTCGTTAAGCTCAAGCTCACATAAAACTGTTTGTGTCACAGTGTTTGCCCATCCTTTCAATTCTGGGGATTTGAGTGTTTTCCAGTGTTTAACTATTGTCATAGCAACCGCTGTGATGCCTACTATGATTACAGATGTACTGTTTTCAGTCCCCTAATAACGGCAATTTCCTTCTCAAGCATTCACTCAGATATTCCAAAATTGTTCTCCAGAAGTGTTGGATAATTGGATATTCACTAATGCAGCATCTCAAAGTGCCTCTGTCTTACTGGCAGTTCCATAAATTGAGTCTAAGTGGTTTCAATAACATGTGTGTATTATTTTTGCATTGGGTGAATTGGGGGTGAGAAAACGCTCAATGGCACTCCTCTGGTAGCGTGAAGTATGTCTGTGATGTGATTTCCATCTTTGTGCTGAATCTTGGAGGTAATCCAGCTGCTGATTTGTAAATACTTCTGAAAAATGTTCCTTTCCCTTCAGAGTATGACATAAACACACTCCCTTCAAATAAATCAGTAAAACACAGCCCATTACTGTGCCACCTCTTCCAATAAACTGGTGTTTTTTGGGTGCTAGTTATGCCATAAGGAGCAACCCATGCCCAATTTTGAATGTTTGCATTAAAATAAAAATATATATTCCTGTGAGCTTTTCACACTTTATTGCGCAGGTTGTTGACAATTTAAAGCTGTAAAAGCAATTAAGATTTATAACACAGAGCCCGGGGAGTCTTGGGAGCCTGTTTACAGTTAAAAATAACCAGGATCCATTCCTGTAGCAGGGAAGTGTTTTTAGTTATTCAAAGTTATATTTTAAAGTTATTTAAGATCTGTTTCAGCAGTGGTGTCCCTTGGGAGAAGTACATCTCTGCCAGCCAGAGGAAACACTCAGCCTGTTGTTGAGTTAATGAGGACTAGAGGGGGGCAAAGGTTTAACCTTGTATGGGAGAAATGTTAGTCTGGTCATTTATTGGTCACGCTGACATCCATGGGGATCTTAAAAAAGGAGGACACAGTTATTTGAAGGAGAAAGAGCTGAATGAAATCCTCTCTCCTCTCCTCTCCTCTCCTCTCCTCTCCTCTCCTCTCCTCTCCTCTCCTCTCCTCTCCTCTCACAGCTAGAGAGGCCCACCAAGCAGATGAGGGAGGCAGAACAGAGGCTCAAAGCCATTCCTCAGTTCTGTTTTCCAGATGCAAAGGACTGGAGTCCTGTGTCTGAATACACCAGGTATGACTCAGAATCTTCATATTTCATTTCAAATTTATTATTGATAACTAGTCCAAGGGGCCACAGTTGTCACAGTCCCACAGGTGCCCTTAAGCACCGAACCTGCTCTATGTAGCTGCCCTTCACTTCCCATCTCTCTCCGCATTAGCATGTCTATGAGCCCTTTGTGTGTGTGGTCGTATTTCTGGTAAAAATGCATGTAAAAAATGAATTTCCCCTTGAAGGATCAATAAAGTATCTAAAGTTGAGGGAGAGACTCGAATAGTATAAGAATAGTCAAATCCAAACAGCAGAGGCTGACACATCTTTACTTTATGCCCCTGGAATGTTTATAATTTATCCAACAGTTCAGTTCATTAAACCCTCCTTACGTGATAAACACCTGCATCTTTCAAACACACCCTTTCTGTTAAAAAGTGTCAAGCTGTAATCAAGATAACCCTGATGACATCATCAAGGTAAATTTCTCAGACAAAATCTTCTCCAACTCCACAGAGGACATTTAACTGTCACGACAGGCTGAGCAGTACTTCTCGTGATGTGTAAATCCCAGCACGCAGCATTAACTGTGAATGAATGTTTAGAGGGAATATCTTTTTACTATAATGGGTGACAGAAATAACATCTGTTAACACACTCATAACTATGTTATCAATGGGAATTTTATGGTGTTGATGCTTATCAACATGTTTTCTTAATCATGATTGTCTTTCACACTTCCATGCTTGTTGCCGGCATGCAGGATAAAATCTTTTATCTGTGCGCTACAGCTGCTACACCATCAGCTAAATGTAAAACTAGGCCAGACCCAACACAAAAGTCTGTATATGCAAATTGACTACATGCTTACGTGTCTTCGTGTTGATCTCATGTGTATATGTTTCTTTTTTTCTACAGCGAGACCTTCTCTTTCATGTTGACTGGAGAGGATGGCAGCAGGAGGTTTGGGTACTGCAGACGCCTGCTGGTAAGCCACTGTTAAATCTCTCTCTCTCTCTCTCTCTCTTTCTCTCTCTCTCTCTCTCTCTCTCTCTCTCTCTCTCTCTCTCTCTCTCTCTCTCTCTCTCTTCCTCTGCTCCCAGCTCACACCCTGCTGAGCCCTGTTTGTTGTGACACACATGTGAACATGTGATGCGGTTTTCCTGTGGGGACATTGATGTGTTGCATGACCATCCACTGTGGCAGCAGAAAAGAGAACATATGAAGCAAAGAAGAAAAAAAAACAAAAAAAAAAAAACAGAGTGCTAGACGAGATAAAAAAAAGTCACCTCTTCATTATAATCGCTGCTGATCAGCATGGTGATCATGTCGAGTGACTTTGCAGCCTTTTATTGTTCTGGTTTGCCCAGGAAATACCTATGGCAAGCAGCAGAAACAGAAACATCTGGAATAACAAACATTCAAACCACATGGCTATCTGAGAACTTTAAGTTGCTCTAAAAATGCATGAAAGTGGTTTAATATTAAATATGTAAATCTGTCATTATAAAATATACTTGGCTTGTCATAATCGTCATTATACGTACGGCATCCTAATTAGCAGTTGCAACATGCTAATTAAATTAGTATTAATAGTACAAACATTCAGTACTACTCATAAAGTGCATAAAAATATCATATTTTATGATAAAAGCCCACTTAGGATTGACTCATTCAATTTAACGAGAGTTTCTCAGGAGAGGCGAGACAAAGAGAAACCATGAAAAATCCTAACTTTGTCATTGTGGAGCATTTCCTCCACATAATGAGGCTGCAGAACACTTTGAAGTTTTCTGTTGAGCTTCCCATTTTGCTTGCGGGCAGAGAGCATGACTGTGTGGGATTCTGTCAGTGTGGTGGTGATTTTTGTTTGCCGTTTAGGATTTCTGAATATGTTTACAGTGTGTACGCTCTCCAAGGTTTACCGGCAGTGTCTTCACCACTGTGTATCTGTACGTGGTGGATAACAGTGGGACGTTTGATGAATTCTTTGACCAGACAAAAAAATGTTTTTCTGCTGTCTGTGTTGATCTGAGATTCATCTTGATAGAAGCAGATTTTAATGAGGCTAGAGGAAGAGGTGAGCTGCTCTCCTCCAGTAACTTTGTTTCCTCCCTGCTGTCTGACCAGCCGTTGGCAGTAACCGAGCATTCCTGAGGACTTGAATCAAGCTCCACATAGTTGATTTAATCATCCATTTGGAAAAGCGAAGGAGAAACAACAGGAGAAAATTGTATACCTAATATGGACAAGTGGATTGGCGTTTCATGAGTGCTTGTGTTCATTTGTGTCTGTGTGTTTGAGGGCCTGTGTCCCGGAGCACATAATGGTCTATGAGTGTACAGAGGAAGGTAGATATGATCAGCAGGAGCAGATAAATCACCTGTGTTTAGGAAGCTGCTATCCACATGAAAGACTTCACCTCTGATCGCAGCCAAGATTTAAAGACTTCATCTACAGTATTTAAACAACTCATTTAAATATTGTGTTATCATGATGTGACTCTTAAAATATACATTTTAGCGACTAAATTAAAGCCCACAGATTTGGTAAAAAAAATCAGGATATTTTGCCATCTGCCGTCTTGATTTTTAAAAAGCTCTTGCAAGTCCTCCATCCTTATGGAAGTGCAACACTACATAGCTCGACTCCCCTTTAAATGTGTTTGCAGACAGATGTTTTAAGAACATCTGTGAATGTGTCTCATTTAACACCAGTGCCCAACGAGTCTCTGTTGCTTTGTCCTTCAGCCGACTGGGAAAGGACCTCGTCTTCCAGAGGTGTACTGTGTCATCAGCAGGCTGGGCTGTTTTGACTTGTTCTCCACGGTGAGTTCAGCCTCACACCATCATGTGCATGCTCACACACAAACACATGAACTGTAGACAGACAGCTACAGTAAGCAAGCTGTGTGTGGTGTTGTAGCTGTGGTTAACCCGTCTCACAGCTGAAGTAAATGACTTTCAGCAGACCTTCTGCTGAACGCCTGTTCACTGGTAAACCTTGTTTTGTTTATTTATTTTTTTACTTTCTGATTTCACAGAGTAATTGTTTCCTTCACTTTTGCCTCATAGATTCTAACACAGAGCAGGATAATATAAAGTACCACTGTTTATGTCAAAGACAGCATGTAAATATGTGCAGTATTCATGTAGTTTACAGTTTTTCTCCATTGGTTAGGCTCATTTCTTGAAGATGAAGTAGACTTGTATTTTGTTGCAAAGTACATCTTTGCAAATGATTAAGTACAGTTAGCCTACATTTAGCACAATTTCCAAGTGAATAGATCCTGTTGATCTAAAATGATTGATTGATTCTCAGTCTAATGGTTGTTCTCTCCAAAACATGTCAGCATCATTTCATTCTATAAGTCATCACATGCAAAATAGTCTGTTCAATAGCATAATTATATCAACATAATACCATGACCATCTCATGGCTACTCTAAAATGTCTTTTTATTTTTATTTTTTCAATTTTATACACAATTGTATTCTGTTAGCTGGACAAAAAAACTACCACAGTAACCATTGTGGACTGGGCTAAGACTGAGAGGTGGACTTGAGAGATATGGTCCTCTGCCATAGTGAAATAACATCCGAACATTTTGACTTGCAGTGTTCACACAATGCCAAAAGGACGATACATTTTGGAGGTACTCTCTATTTATATTTAGTTTTGACACGAGTGAACTGTTTTGGGAGAGATTTTGCAAGTGAGCTGTGGTGTTGTGCTGCTGTTTCGAGAATTGAGTCAAAACAGTGGAGAAAAACTGTAATAATGGCCGGACTTGTGAAGCCCTTTGAGACTGCAACCAAGCTGTGTGCAGATATATCAAGGTTTGCAAAAACCTAGAATCTGAAATGAAAAATCTGAAAAATAATAATAATAATTACATGTGCCATGTAAATAAATTTAAGCATTTCATTTACAAACAAAACTTTTTTGCTTGCACCAGTGTGTTTGTCTAATTTTATATCAGATTTTAGATTGAGAGCGTGGGAGGAAGTACCTCAGATGCAGCACACCTGAAACGCAAACGAAAGGAGTCCATTTTAGAAGTGCTTTCATGATAGATGGGATAAGAAATTAGAGTTTGATTTTAGAGGAAGTTGTGTGTTTGAGAGACAGACAGACAACCAGATGGACAGACAGATGGAGAGGACACAGAGGTGATATCATATGACCTTGGAAACAGCGATTCTCCAATCAACTTTCCAGACAGGAGGCAGCTTGGACCAAAACAGGCAGACAGGCACACTGGGTGGAATTTTCCAATCACACAGACATGGAAAGAAATCCATTTGCTATTTTTCAAAACAGAAAAATGAATACTGAGTTCCAGACAATTGCTAGTCATCAAGCAGTATGTTTCCATCAACTGTCGCCATGGCTCTGTGTATCAATAACCTTTATGACTGGACACTTTTTTGTCTTGCTTGGCTATTCCTTCAATAGCAATAAAACCCATCATTTCGCATTAACAGATTTCCAGTGGCTGTTGATGTTATAACTGGTATTAAACTGTGTTCTGTCCTGCCATGTTCAGATCCTGGATGAGGTAGAGAGACGGCGAGGCGTCTCAGCAGCCCTGGTCTACCCTTTCATGAGGAGTCTGATGGAGTCGCCCTTCCCTGCACCAGGGAAGATTATCAAAGTTAAGACCTTTCTGCCCGGTGCAGGAAATGAGGTCAGAGCTGCTGACAAAGCAGAAACCAACTGCTTAATCTTTCACCACTTTAATTACACACATTACCCAATATAATTTGAGATATAGTTAACTAGCAGTGAAAGCTGAGCTGATTTAAATTTCACATTTCTTTTGTGGTCATTCAGGTCATTGAGCTGAGGCGGCCCACCGACTCCAGACTGGAACACGTGGACTTTGACAGTCTGTTCAGCTGCCTCAGTGTACGGCAGGTTATACGAGTCTTTGCCTCGCTGCTGCTGGAGCGTAGAGTCATCTTTGTGGCTGATAAACTCAGGTGAGGCTCCGTGATTAGTTCTTGTCCCTTGGGGCAGCTAGGGTCCGTTATCCTTTTTCATCTTGCAGTGTGACAGATTTGATCTGTGACTTTTTCTTTTGAGTCTCTGTACAGATTTTAGAGAAACATGGCCAAACCAAATATTGTGTTTCATCAATAGAAGCCATGTAATAGATTATTTTATATCTTTCTATTACAGCTAGCTTGACGGTCAACTTGTGTCCTTCAGCCCAATCCTTTAGACTAATCCTGGCAGGTGATTGGCAGATGCAATAACCTCTCTCCACACACAATAGAAGCATTATGCTGTGGTTACCCTGTGTGTTTTGATTATCATATATTGGTTAGTATCAGAAAGTCAGCCAACAGATCACTTAGTTAGCTAGTGAGTCAGTAAGCTGCCAGTTATGATACCAGAAATGAAGTGGATCACACCAGTGAGAGGCACTGCCAGAAGGGGATATGTTGCGGCCGATAAGATTCTCCAAGGACTCTGTGTCCCAGTCTGTCCTCTTGTTACAGAAAAGAGAGGGGTACTTTTAGTGCATTGGAGGCGAGGGTGGAGTGGGAGGAGATTTGAGTGGAGAAGTAATCTCTCCATGTATCAAAGCACAGTTTAAACAAACATCAGTGGGGGCAGTGACTGTGAGGAGAAGGAATGCACTTCCTGTGTGCGCGACTCTGCCCTCTGTGATCTGTGCCTCGACTGTCACAGTTTGACTTACGATGCCACGTTCACTCCCTACGTATGAGCTACAGCACTCTCTGCGTCCCTGGAGAAATTCCTTCTAAACTGCTGGTTACCAGAGGTGATAACATCAAGGAGTCACTGGGTGGGAATCATTGAGTAACTTGTGTTACAGTATTATGATGATCAAATGTCTAAGACAGTGATGGTATGACTACATGGGCAAATATGCGATTTGTCAATGCTTACTTCCTGACAGCAACGTTCAGTCACTACTGTGAGGTTCACATTTCTGATGAAATGTCTCAACAGCTGTTGGATAGATTCTCATGAATGTTCGCCTCAGGATAAATTGCAATAACTTTGACTTTCTGAAGCGCCATCATTGGGTTAAAATTTAAATTTATGACCAAATACCCAGAAAACTAATGACAACCTCATCACCCTCTGCTGCCCTTTTTTGTTGTCAGCACAGTAACACACTAAACTCAAATGGCAAACATGGTAAACATTATACCAGCTAAACATCAGTATGTTATTGTCATTGTGAGCCACCATTCAAATTCAGTTTGGTTAAATTACTATGAAGCAGAACAACAGTTAAACAGTTAAACCATAAAGTACGATTCAGGCTACAAATTATGTTGCAGAAAACTGAAATAACTACAAAAATGAAAATTACAAATGTTAGTTATATAATTTTGTGTCTTAAATATGTAGTCGTGCTTACTGTATGACCTCCTCAAACCATTTGTGTGTGTGTGTGTGTGTGTGTGTGTGTGTGTGAGTATTTAAATGTGGAGGCATGCATGCGTACATGCAGAGCTCCTGTGTTTTGGTTTTCTTTTAAAAACAGTGACAGGGCCTCACTGCAGCATTAATGCCTATGATAAAAGGGCTGCTCCCTCTGGAGCTCCGGTACATAATCCATTCCCAAAATACCTCGCCAGCAGAACATGATGTATGTTTCTTTCACTTGAAATGTATACCCAATACAAGCAGGAAGCGGGAGGAAAAACCATGTTAGGCAGCCGTTTTCTGTGGGGTCTTCCATCGCTTGTTTCTTTGGCGCGATGCGTTCACTTAACTCCTGTAATATTACACTCAAGGATTTGTTGTTTTTTCCATGATCGTTGCTGCCTCTACATGAAAGTCTGCACACACAATTTCTGATCATTGTGTGATCATTCACTGTCCAATGCCTGTAATAACAAGTTAGAAGCCTAATCAGATAAATTCATCATCAGCTATGTCATTCTGTAATTGCTTAACTCAATTGACCTGCGGATGCTGAATGAGTTTTGTCAGGGTTGCAGAGTTATGTAAACAGCCTCTGCAGGTCCTCAGGCTAGAGCTGAGGACGGTTAGCAAATTGTATGTGCATGTCTGGATTTATCTCTTGGCATGGCAGTGAAATACTTTATTTACTACAGTTAAAGTGTTAGTCTGCCATGCAACACTTTAACTGTAGTTAAAAAAAAAAAACTTTCCCTGATCTGACTCCATTGTCATCTTCCCTGCAGTATTTGAATCAGACTCAAGCTGTGATGAAATGATATTTGATTGCAGACATGTCCTGTTACAGGAGGTGGCTATCTCACACATTGACTGATGTAGCAAAGAAGAGGAATGAGAAATATAGTGAAAGATGAGGCGCCTATGTTTGAGAGAAAAGGAGAGGGGAAGAGTAAAAAGGGAGGAGACGGTAGAGGGAAACTAAACAATGGCTTCTTAGGGCTCTTCTCGTGGCCATGGTGAATTAATCAAGCTCACTTGTGTGGTGCTAGAGGCTGCAGAGACACTCAAAAGATCCAGCAGGCTGAAAGAGTTGGAGGCACTAACACGTTCTACAGCTGCAGAATTGTAATCAATGTTGACCCCACTCTCAGACAGGTAGAATTATTACCACTGCTGCTGGCTTTTTCCTAATCAATGAGCGTGGTAGCCTACTCGTTTCATTAGGTCCTGTTCTGTAACGCGCTCTGCACACCTGGCACGAGGCCAAAACCACTTTCAACAACTAAACCGGTTTCCCATGTGGTATTTAACTCAGCGTTAGAGTGAAATCCACACACTGTAAACATGTGAAATGTTTCTGTCTTTCAAAGAGTCCAGAAACACTTGGCCATTACGAGAGCCTGACCAGCTGATTTTTACATCAGCCTCGTTCTCATGAATGTTTAAACCCACATGTAGGCGCTCGCATACACATGTAGAGACTCATATACACAAACACCTGCACACATTCATCTGCTCTCTAGACAGCGCTGATCAAACTCAGACGTTATTGTGGTTTTAATAAGAACATGTATAGAGTTTCCCATCGGGAAGCCATTTCTCATTGTAAAATGGCTTCTGCTGTTGCCTTCTGTGGAGCCAGAGAGCCAGTGGCTGGAGATCCTTAAAGACAGGAAGTGAGGGAAAACCATTTAGGGACTAAGGGAGCAGAAAACATTCAGCTAGAGGATAAAAATAAACCATATGCAGCTTGTCATAGGAATCCTATAGGTCTATATGTACTCTGCTGCATCTTTATATGATTTTTAGGTGTTATTTTGAGCTCGGGGAGACCTTTAACACTGAAGAATGGTTTTGTGGAGCTTTGCAGCACAGCTGGTGTCTGACAGCTGTGGTTTAGTATGCTCTCTGTCTAGTCCTCTTTGTCCTCTGTCTATGGAATCAGTCTTAGCCTTGCCAGGACTGGTAGACACAGTGCAGTGCTTTAGTTGAGCTGTGAACCATCAGGTGATGCAGGCTTTTGTCTCCCTCCCTCTCCCCGTCTCGGACACTGAAATTTTCCCTCCTCCGCTGGGCTTCACAGACTAAGTCTCTCGATCCCGTGTTTCCTGGAGTATCTGCCAGTTCAGCCTCACACACTCTAAAGCAGGCCTGGCAGAACTATGAGAGCTAATATGTCAGGATTAGTTCCAAAAGCTCAACACATAACAGCTCTGCACAGACCTCACCTCTGCAAAAATGGTTCTTCTCTCTTTTCCTGAGAATGGAGCCATACATTTGGTGAGATCTAAGGGTGCAATCAGAATCAAATGAATCTTTAAGAGTTCATTTGTGTGGTAAAACAATTAAAGGACAGAAGGTTTTTTCTCACAAACCTTCTGTCCTCGTATCACCTTGCTGTGATAAAATCTTATTTTCAGACCGATGCCCCGATCAGTGTTGCTTTGGATTTTCTCGGGTTTCACTTTTGCTTTGAGCTACATGCTAACGTAAGCACGCTAGCACAATGATGATGTTAACATGCTAACTGTTGCTAATTAGTATTAAACACATAGTGATTTGTTCATAGAAGATTATAATGAAATCCATTCAGTAGTTGTTGGATCAAAGTGGTGGAACCTACTAACCAATATTTCCATACTCCTCTTTCGTGGATAAAAACCACCATACAATATAATCCAATCTGATAGAACCACACTGTAACCTCGATATTTATCTACATATACAAACCTAAAACAATGAAGCATCGTCAAACAAGAAGGATTGTCTGAAATCGTCCTCTGCTCACGCTGTCTAATTAAAATATTTCCTTAATAATTTGTTACTTATTTACTTATCTCACCCTCTAGTTAGACATGAAGGCCACAGAGCATTTTCTTCTTTTTTTATGACCCATATGTGGTCTGGGGATCTAAAGTTTGGGTCTGGATCTAACGGGAATGTCCCTCTCTCTTTCCAGAGTTGAGTGGCAACCTCTGGTAGTGCACAGTGTTTTCATTGCAAGTTCATCCTCTCCCAAGAGTGTGTGGTTGGGGAATGAGTGTAATTGATCCTTTTGGTATCAGTGGTGTGTTGGGCCGTGTGTAGCCTGTGGCGAAGGTTTTCTGAGATCTGTGCCCCATCACTCCCTGTTGGAACTCGTCAAGCCCAGGAGACGGGATCTGTTAGGAATTATCAAGCCCTCCTCAGGCAAATGGAAATCAGACCGGCCAAAGCAAAGCTGCAAGTGCTTCATGTTATGAGTGAACTGGAAAAGGCCTAAAAAGACTGAACGCTGTGGTTATTGTAGCCTTTGGGTTTTTACTGGTGTAATTCTATTTTACCCTGTCAAGAAAACACATTTTAATCTTGGCAATTTGACTCATGGGAAGTTAAGATGGAAAGGCCTGTGGCAAACATGAAGCCTGAACGGATGGAGTGGAAAAGTCTGTGGGAGTTTGTCATTTATCTCTGTGCATTGATTAGACTGCTCTGTTCCCTGTATGTTGCTCTGAAATGTAGTTAAAGTTTGAGCAGAAACTCAGTGTGAATGAGGTCACATAAAAGGGAGTAACTTGTGTTTACTTGGATGTTCTGTCTGCTGTTGATGACAGCGACCATGGAAAACATTCCTCATTAAAAGTGTATATATCTCAAGCAGGGAGCGTTTGCATACCATGTTTGATCCCTGAGCTTGTTCTTGATCCACACTGATTTAGTGCTCTACTGTGTGTGTGTGTATGTATGATTGGACCCACAGTTTATTTTCACTCTCTTTGTGTACATGGATTGGACAGTATGTAGAGGACAGAGGGGAGGAGGGTCAGCCACTGTCAACAAGCGTTGGATCGTGAGAAAGACGGGCTGCTATTTGTGATCTCGATTTTATACCACAGCTGTCGGAGCTAAACCAAATTGGTGCTTTTTTTTTGCATTGTGTCAACAAGCCTCCAACTTAACTATAGCAACATGTCAGAGTCATGCCACCCCTGCAGACAAAGAGTAATGTCACAATAATGCCTTTTACTGTGCTTACCCATCCTCGTTGTGGTTCGTAGTCGATGGTGTTAAAGTCTTAAGAGGAAGAAGTGGCTTAGATGATGAGCTGCAGAAAGAACAAAGTGTCAAAGCCAGAGTACATAGTTGTGCCGTTCTGCCTCATATAATCTAACTGTTTCAGGGAAAAGAGGATCAAGTAGTCTTTTAACCAGGGAAAAGAGCTTAGCAATGGAAATATACTATTTGTGCTCGTATAGTTCAGTATGCAGCCCAGTTAAACGATTTAAGCATAATTAAACAACAAGGACTCATGACTGCAACAGGCAGTATTTTTAGGAAATTGTTGTTATCATATAAACCACCACTCCCACTGCCCTTTCAGTCTGGAAAAAAAGTCCCTGTTTTGACTGTGTTCAGTTTAATCTGGTGTGGCCTCTGCAGGGCGTTGTTGTGTGAGTGTGCAGGTGATTAATGGTGTGTGTGTGTTTGTTTTTTTTTTGTCTCCCATCATCAGTACCCTGTCCAGCTGCATGCATGCAGTGGTGGCGCTGCTCTACCCCTTCTCCTGGCAGCACACCTTCATCCCTGTGCTGCCAGGGTCCATGTTGGATATTGTTTGCTGTCCCACTCCCTTCCTGGTGGGGCTGCTGTCAAGTTCTTTGCCAAAGCTCAAGGAGTTACCTGTGGAAGAGGTGAGCTGAGTCTTTTCAGACTATCCCTGAGAATTTTTTTTTCCAGTCTGTAAATTTTACATTTCATGCTGATTTCCTACATTCTACATCTAAATGTCCCTGATTTTTCTGTCTCTGTCTCTCTGGTGCCTGTGCCTTTTTGGAATAGTTGATATTTCTGTCCTGCCCAATAAATGACAACAATGCAGATTGAGAGTAATTGCATTATAACTTCCCTGTCTGCCTTTGGTCTTATTATATGACTGAACCAGCCAGGTGGCCTTCACATTTTTAGACATTGTAGTGCTAATGAAGCTAGCGGCTCAGAGTGCTAAGGGCTAAGTATCAGGTGTGTGTGTCTGTCAGGGATTATCAGCTGTCTAGCAGGGCAGAATCTGAAGAGACGTTGGTTTTATAGAGGGGACGAGCAGGGGGCTGCTGCCATATTAGTCACCTGCCTCCAGATCAGCCAATAGTGCAAGTCAATTACAATAGCCAGGGTTTAATCAGACAGAATTAACATTTATTTTATTTTACCACCAACCAGATAATTAAATATATTTTTATTATTTTCCTCCTTCACTTATTTTGGCTTTATCCTCTGGTTAAACGACCCAAAGATCTGACCTGCTTCTCATTCTAATCTTGATTCACATTAACTATTCCTGTGAATCACACAGGTGTCAGCCTTGTGTCTGGTATAATTATGATTTAAGATTTATCTTATCAGCTTTGGCTACATCTGAGTGTATCTCTCAGCCTCAGTGAAAAGACAATCTGAGTCACAGTTAACAGTGCCCTGTTAATGAGCTCAACTGCTGTCTGCTGTCTGCTTATATCACTCATCCTGTTGGTGGTTTTCTCATGAATACATTTCTGGGACAAGCTTCTTCAAGAAATGTGTTTCATATCTGAGTTTTTTTTGTGGCGTAGCTTCTTTGAAGGTGATATTTATTTGGCTAAAAATAAATAAACAGTCCTACTTGAAGATAAAAAGAACCGTTTCCAAGGGAATCTGAGGAATGATGTGCTCTTCTTGTCTTTTTCTCAGGCTTTAATGGTTGACCTGGGAACTGACAAATTCATCCGACAGGTAAGATATAGAGTAAAGACTGACCTTAAAGCGAGACTATAGACCTTTTGCTGAACAGTGGCACCTATGGCACGATAATAGCAATGTCCCTTAATTAAAAAAATGGTTTCTTAAATGTTTAAATGTAGTACAGCAGCAAAAGTTTGGGAGCGATATCTATAGCTAGCATTGTTAGCTAGTTACCACAACAAAGTAAGGCTAAAGCAGAGGTTTTCGGGGGTCAGGGGTTTTGCCCATGAACGGATTGAGTTGAGTCGTTTTATTAACTTTTCGTTTGTAAGAGAAAGACTGTGTTACGTGGTCTCGCTTTAAACAGGCTTGTAAAACATGCGGTTCTCTGTTGTAACTCTGAGCCTTTGAATCTCGCTCTCCAAACATGGTTGTTTATCACTGGTGACTGCAGTGTTTTCCCTTGTTTATAGATGGACGATGAGGCCTCGCTGTTGCCGCGGAAACTTCAGGCAGCTCTGGAGCAAGCCTTGGAGCAGAGGAATGACATCATCAATCAGGACTCCGACAGCGAGTCAGACGAAGGTGAATAAGTGACAAATCGTCTCCCTCTACCAAGACAGATGTTTTCCTTGTTAATTACAGCGTCAGTGTCTGTAGTAGGACATGTTCAATCCGTGTCAATGTGATGATGTCCTCTGTACAGACTGCTCATGACAGTGAGTCACAGAGGTGACTCTGATGAACTTTGAACTTTGTATGTGTTCCACAGAGGGTTCATTAGACAGGAGCTGCCAAACTTTGCCAAACACTCAAAAATAGCATTAGTTTATGGGCCCCTCTTTTGCAAGATGTCTATTGACAATACTAATACTTTTTATAATGCAATAATAATCTGAAATCATCCCATTAGATTAAATATTTCAGTTTTAAGTGTTGTTTGTCAGATTATGTGATGAATGATGTTTTGACTGGCTGGATGAGTATGATGAGTATGACAAATTCGATGTTATATATTATTTTGAATGACATCTTATAGTAATACACATAAAAATGCTAAATAAGAGTTAACACAAGTCAAATTCTTATGCCAAAATGAGAAATATATTAGAAACATTTGATAATACAGTTTAAGCACAGCCCTATAGCTCCCATATGGTCTAGCGGTCAGGATTCCTGGTTTTCACCCAGGCGGCCCGGGTTCGACTCCCGGTATGGGAACTAGGTTTTTAGGAACGTTTATCCCTCATCAATGACAGGGTTTGCTGTAAAAAGCACTTTACAAAACAACAGTTACAAAATGGTTCACACTGCAAAGAGACAAGGTTAATCAGGATAGAGCTGATGTGGGACAACTCTGCCTTCCACGCCCTTCTTCTCCAAAATAAACCTTGGTGTTACATGCGCTGCATGCCAGTGACAACCTGTTACTGTGCAAACAAAAAGCAACACACTTGTGCAACCTTCAGTCTCTTGCGTTTAATTGACATCATATTACTGCACACAACAGTTTCATCTTCTTAAAGTAGTTTGTAATATTTAGACAGTTTGTCATGACATCATCAATCAGGACTCCGACAGTGAGTCATGTGAAGGTTTGTTGTTAATTAGAGCCTCAGTTTCTGTAGAAGGACATGTTCAGTCTGTGTCTCTGTGACTCTGAAATGATGTCCTCTGTACACACTACTCAACACACTGAGTCACATCTATAGATGTCACAGGTCCTCTTCTATGGAGTCTGCCATATTGAACCACCATGTTTCAACATTAGCTGTACAGGCCACTGTAGTTTCTCTGCCATGGAAGAGAAAGTTTAGGCAAAGGAGTTACATTTAGCTACTACATTATACGTCACTTTCTTGGTCACCTTCATCTTGTACTTTGGTCCTATCATATCTGCTAATCACAAATGGCATTAATTTCCATATGGTCTAGCGGTTAGGATTCCTGTTTTTCACCCAGGCGGCCAGGGTTCAACTCCTGGTATGGGAATTTGGTTTTTAGGAACATTTAAATCCCAGGGATTTCTTGTAAGGCAAATTTCAAAACAACAGTTGCAATGTGCTTCACACAGCAAAAGAAAAAAACACAAAATATGGAAATAATAAAGGAAAATCCTGCACTATTTCATATTGCATTAATCAGAAGGAGAGCATACATGGGTCACACTTTGTGTCTCTGCTCTCCACAGTTCTCCAAATGAAACCCTCCAGCTAACACTGTCGGTGTTACATCTGCTGCATGTCAGTCACAACCTGTTTTCGCTAATGTGCAAACTAAAAGTGAGACACTTGTACAGCCTTCAGTCTGTTTAAATGAAATCAGTGTTTAAGTCTGACTTGACATCATATTACTACATGCAACAATTTCCCCTTCTTAAAGTACTTTGTAATATTTAGACAGTTTGATTTATGAGCCGGCCATGACACCTAAAATTTACTGGACAAAACAAGAAATATGAGAAGAAAATAACACAGCAGTTATAACGTGAAACAGCATGGGAATGCAGGGAATGAGCAAAAACCCCAATCATGTTTGTCCTTTAATGACTCAGAGTCCCTTCAACTTCAGTTCAGATTCTTTCTGTGTTTCTTCATCCGAACCTCCAGAGCGGTAACGTTCACAGTGTGTCTTTTCTCCAGCTCTGTGCCTCCTTAAGATTGCTCAGATTTTCCAATATCTCTAGTTCAGTTCCATACTTTTGATATACTGACAACACCAATAAAGAAACAACCACATTATTATTATTTCTTATTTTGTGGTTAATTAGATTCAGGCTAATTTGACCAGGCATTATGGGAGACGTCCCAGAATCTCCACACAGTTAACAATTGCTGTGGGTACATTTTATTACTTAAATGGCTGCGAGCATCGAGCCAAACCATGTATTTTACTTTAATCTGACTCTGGCTGCTCTCAGCTATCTGACTATCTCTT
The DNA here is from genome assembly GCA_023373845.1 of Nibea coibor. Classification (NCBI taxonomy): domain Eukaryota; kingdom Metazoa; phylum Chordata; class Actinopteri; family Sciaenidae; genus Nibea; species Nibea coibor. The sequence continues at coordinate 8,415,498 of CM041738.1, read as the reverse complement.
GAAAAATGACAACATGCCATACTCTGTGACATGTCTGTTTTCTGACTCTGTTATGAATACCGATGTAAATGATGCAAATAATTGAATTAAGTGCTTCTCCTTTGTGTGTACAGAGTATAACTCATTAAACAGCCTGGTGTCAGAGGCCTTCATCCGCTTCTTTCTGGAGACCATCGGCCATTACTCCCTGTTCATCACTCAGAATGAGCGTGGAGAGCGTGTTTTCCAAAGGGAGGCCTTCCGCAAGACTGTGGCGTCAAAGAGCATCCGTCGTTTCCTGGGCGTCTTCATGGAGTCTCAGATGTTTGCAGGGTTCATTCAGGATCGAGAATTGAGGAAGACCCGGGCTAAAGGTAGATTGTCCTTCCCTGAAGGCCTCTTTTTTCCTTTAAAAGTTTGGATGAAAAGCCTTTTCTCTGTGGATTTCCACCCCTGTATTATCTCTAATACAAACTGTGCAGGAGGAGGCACTGCAGTAACACTGATCTCTAGTGGCTGAAAGTTATCATAGGCATGTGCTCTCACCACATCACCCTGCTCCTTGGCAGATAAACGTGATTGTAACTTCCTGGAATACTGAGATGATTCACATTTTGTTTTTTTTTTCTTTTTATCTCTTGTGTTGCTGTGTTGACAGGCCTGTTTGAGCAGAGGGTGGATCAGTATCTGGAGGAGCTGCCAGACACCGAGCAGAGTGGAGTCAACAAGTTTCTGAAAGGCCTTGGTGAGTCCTGCAACACAGACACACAAGGCTGCACGGAGCAAAACACTGAGCTATATTAAAATCAGAGAAATTTCAAATATGTCTTCACTAACTTTGTTAAACACTCACACTAGATCACACATGACTTGTTATTAGTTATCTTGCCAGTTTTTCCAACCTTTTCAACTGCTCTGTCTGCAAGTCTGTTATGAGTCTGTCAGCAGTTCAAAATAAGGGGAGAACTGTGTTTTGCTCATTGTTGGATCTTTGAGCTTCACTCTGCAGAATGATGTGTGCTCACTAGGGCGGCTATTTTTACACAGATTATTATTCAAAGTAGAGTATTTAAAGATGTCTGGAGGGGATCTATAAAGATTTTATCAGACAACCACACACTTTAGCAGATATTCAGATTTCCACACAGACTGCAGAAAGATCAATCACAGTTAAATCAGTCCCCATATACTGTTTAATAACCTGAATTAAATTTAGCTTCTCACATGTTGTGCATTTAACTTGATTTAATGGATTTGTTTTAACTGTTTCCAGGAAGTAAAATGAAGTTTCTCCACAAAAAGAACTGAGAGGAAAAAAATCATCCCGTCAACCAACAAGCCGAAGACGTGGCGTCTGAAGTCTCTGCATTATGATGATTCTCACTTCTATGTCTTTTATTATGTAAACATGTACATATTATTTCACTGTAAGCTGGCTGTGATACTCTTCAGTGTATGTTTATAGTACCTTATGAGATAGCAATAGCAGGACGGTACACAGCGAGTGAGCCGTAGAGTAACCACTGATGTCCAGGTGTGCCTGTGAAGAGTGTTATCAGAATGTGTGAGTGTATGTGACTTGGGCATAGATGTACAGTTCATATGTTTCCATTTTGCATTATTTCACGACAGTGTTGTCCTCTGTTTAAGGAGAGTAAAGCCTAATCCAAAACTGTACATGCATCAAGACAATGAAGAAAATGATTGTAACTCTTCATAGACTCTTTTGCAATCTTTTATTAAAAAATGGTAGTTAAAATGCTTCAAATGCCTGAGTGTACAGTACTGGGTTTACTAAAATATACATGTTAAATATTTATGCTGTTAAATGTTGGTTAAAGGTCATGCTAAATGCCATCTTACATTTGTACTTATTTTTTTAAAAGCAAAAAGAAACAGCTACTGTGACACTCCTTGTCATTTTAGCTGTATAAATAACAACACAGATGTACTCCACAAGCACTTTTGCAAACAGAAATGTGTAACTCAGTTTGCCAGGTAAAATAAAAATCACCTCTCCTTCCGTCTGACATCTCAATGACAGCTTCCCCCAAAGCTGTGCATTAGGAGAAGATCCCAAACGGCACAGTTAGTCTAGCACCAGCTACCACATGCTGCTGGTAACCTTATTACGTCTGTACACATCACTCTGGCGGCTGTCACTGCCATGCTGTTATTATCTCTCCTAACTGAGAGGCTCACTGTTGATTCCAGCCGCCATATTACTTCTCCTCTGCTTGTGTCCTTTGCAGCAATTAAGGGTGACATTTGATGTGAAAGAAATGTGTTCTCTGTTTAGGATGAAGCTCCTCTTTTCTCATCTTACAGGGCGAGATATAAAAAGTTTATCAAACACCTAGTCATGTCACATTTCATTTTTGTATATTTTATATCCAGATTTTGTTACTCCATCACATCTATCTAATGACTAATATTTACATATGAAGAATTTAAATCCAAGAGATATAAACGTTGCTACAGATGCAGTAAAGAGTGTGATGCATTCAAAAGCCTATTGCAGGATAAAACATCAATAATTTAACACCATGAAGGAGGACTAATACTCTGAGTACTGTTATTAGAACATATTGTACTGCTACTACTTCAACACGCCTGAGAAAATGGTTGCTGTTATCATGGTGGAATTTGGAGCAGTTATTTTTCATAATATTTGGTCAGTATCCAAATATACTGCACGGACACTTCATTAAGTACACTTGTACAATCCAGTGTGACCCTCTACAACAACTCTGCCATAACTTTTCTGAAGCTTATAATGCTTCAGTTTTTGATAGCACTGTCAGAGAGATATTAATTCTACTTTATGTTCATAAGTGAGGTCTTAGTGGGTGCTGCAGGACTGCATTATCTTAAAAGGTGTTTCTAATAGTATGGATAGTATGTAAATGGTGTGCCCAAAATACTAAAAAAAAAAAAAAAAAACCTCTCGGTATAACACAGTCCAGTTTAACACTAATGCAAACTACACCCTCAAGAGTAAATATTCAAATAATACTGCAATAATATACTATATATATAGTACAATATAACACTGATAGATTCTTCTGCTGCATGCATACACTCTGAAACACACACATGCACACACTGACTGACAGAGCTTTCAGCACTGTTTTTTATTCATGCTGCTGTCGTTGTTGCTCCTGAGATAAAGCATGGAGTACTTCCTCCATCACGAGGCAGCGGTGATGTTGCACATCATGCCTCTCCTTTAAACTTTCATCACACTACAGCTTTGAGAAACGTCAGAAGTATTGCATGAGAACGACAAATAAAATCTCACGATTAACTGCGAGACTTGGAATCCCCCCCCCCCAAAAAAAAAAGATTTTGGCCGGTCGAAAGAGCGACATCCGATGGGGGCAGCGACACTCGGAGATCCACGGGTCAAGGTAAAGAAAAGAGAGAGAGAGAGAGCGAAAGAAAGAAAGACAGAGTCAGGCTGAACTGATGTGACTGACAGGCCGACAGAAGTTGAGTCTCTCGGCAGACAGCCTCGTTTCCACTGGACTGAAAACAGCACTCTGACATCCTCACACACGCACACACACGCTCATGTTTACCTGACAGGATGCTTTGCATGAGCTGCGCACTTAACAAGCGGTATTAATGTGTACACAGACGCAGTTTGTGGATGCTCCGTGCGCCAAACTGTCCTCCTGTTTGTGTTGGGGATCGCATCACGATGATAACCACGACATGGGGCGTCATCTCATGCGCACTTTGTAAAATATAAAAATCACGCTCAGTGATGCGCTCGGAGGTGAGGCTGCTGATGCAGAGGCAGAGCTGAGGATGCGGGGGCAGCTCCTCTGCAGTTTGACTGACACGCTGGCTTTTATGAAGCGAGGACGCGTTGATAAAAGTGCTGTCAGACTGAGGCGTTCATGAACAGATGGAACAGGTAGCCAAACGTGTAACACGCCATAAGGAAATTCACTGGAAATCCCAAATTCCCACAGCTTTAGACAGTGAGTAATAAAACACAAAACTGTGTTATATTTACTGTGATATTTCTACTGCGGGCTAAATATAGCACCACAGAACATGCCGGAGAGTTGCAAAAATCAGATTAATCTCAGTAGGTTGTTGTTTTTATGTTTCCTGTGAACTTAAAATTCCATTTTTAAATTCATGGCAAGAGAAAGAAAAATTCAAAAAGTATTAGTATTATGGAGAACAAATTCAATTCAACCTTCTTTAAAGCAGAGGCTGTAGCCACAGTTTGTGATTTTATGTCTTACAAATAAAATTGACTTTTGATATGCCCATAAATCATGGCTGCATGGCTGGAACAAAGACTTTAGAAATTCTTCCAGTTCCACCGCACCATGTGAAATATTTGAGTAGCCACTTAAAAATGTATTTGAAATTATATATTATACTACATTCTACATTCTGTCTTCTTTTGAATGCTGCTTCAAAGTCTTTGCTTGTGGTGAAACACCAAATTACCAAATATTCTTGCCTAAAACGGTCACATTTCATGACATTTACTGTAAAAACCCATCCTGAGGTTGTTCAAAACTTCTCAGGAACATTAGAGGACATGACCTCAGTGTCCTCAGACTTATACAGTAGGTATACAGCGCTGGGCTGCACCATGTTGTTTTGTTCAATATTACTCATTGATATCGGACTAATAAATTACAATGAAATATAACCCAAGATTTGGAATAAACTGGTGGTTGCTGCACAATTTCTCTGTTTTCTTACAGTCGATATTTGTTTGGCAAACATTCAATGCAACACTGAACTTAAATCTGCATGAAATAATACAATAAGTATAAAGTTTGTATTAATGTTGAATGAAATGACTCCATGCGATTTGAAAGGCCCACAGTGACCAACAGAGAAACAGTACAGAAATCCACTGCTTCATGAAGCTTTTTGTTAACAGGCTGTATCTTACAGCTGAGTGAGCCATAAGAACTTTACAGAGTGATAATATGTCAGAGCCTCACAGTGTTTTTGGACTTTTCTGCCACCTAGAGGTCAGAAATATGTTAATGACACAAAATGACGAGTGTTGTTTTAACGGAAGTGTAACAATGAGCGATAACTGTATGAAGACTGAGGTGTCACAGCAAACAGAAAGTAAAACTGATGCGTGGTGAGATACTCTCAGTATTAGCAGTTTGGGCACCATACGTGCTGAGAAGATAAACACAAAGATGCAAATATCTTTTAACAATCCTGTTTCTGTGTGAAGTTGTAGCTTCAAAAGGTTAGCTTTTAATTCAGGAGACGTCCTACAGAGGAGGTTCTTAAATGATTTAAGTTGTTTTGTTATTTTTTGATATGTAGCTGTCATTTCTTTCGGATTTATTTGAAGTTTATAAATGATTCTCTCTTTTTGATGCAGAACAAAGAGTGAGTGAGCTCAGGATAGATAAGTAAAGAATGGCATAATAACTTAAGAGTGGTTGAAGATAATCCTGCTTTCTCTGTGATCTCATCTCTTCAGTGTTAATAGATGTTACACAGAGGGGAGCTTTCAAGGGAGAGATCACTGTGCAGGTTTCTATTATGGTGACATCTCCTGAGATGGCACGCATATCTAGTGCCAGCTTCACTTAACAGGGCAGGGAAGCTGGCGGGAAGTTTCAGTTTGAAAGATAAATGCTGTGAAGGTGCAGTGAAAGAAAAGGCAGGGTGTACAACTGACTAATTGTGTTTCAAATTGGGTCTTTGAGTGCACAATGGGGGATGGGATTGCTCTGAGCTCCCCACTGAAGCACCCAAGGATGAGAAAGTTGTCAGATTTGTAGGTCAGGCTGCAGGGGTTGTTGTTAGGCAGACTTGCTCACGGCTCCAGTTGTGACAGCGGTTTGATACTGGACTATATTTGATGCAGGGTATTGTTTGCAGTTGCAGTTTTGATAGCTGTCAGCAGGACCCTGCTCCTCGGTTCTCCTTTTTCAACTTTCATATCATCATCTTGTTGTTTCTCTTGCACGTATACAGTTCACAGGATTTCACACTCTGTGGCTGAATCTTCTTTGTCTACATTTAGCTGCTTTTCTTTCTTTCTATTCATTCGCTCTGACATGTTGAGTTTAAATCTTAATTGATTCCACAGTGTTACAGGGAATTGCAGGAGTGTATCCTAGTCCCATCTGGAGCTTATCAGAGCCTGACCCGGTTTCGGTGTGCTACGTTAGTGTGAAACTCCACTGGGACCTGTCCCCTCCTTGTGCTGACAAAGGGAAGAAGGCCACAACCGACCCATCTTAGCCCAGCTCGACATAGCCCGACACAACCTGACAACAATCCTGCCTCATGCTGCCTGCTCCACAGAACTAAAAGTTGCTTACACTACAATTTCTTCCTCCCTTTCCTGATTGTAGGTCACTTGGTCTTATTCCTCCATTTTGGAAAGAGCTTCCGGGGATATTTTGCCCTACAAAAAAATAATTATCTTATCTCCCTAATTCCCAATTATTATGCACAGGCTTATTTAAGAAAAAGGATTAGATTTTCTCTCCTTTTTTTTTTTTGGTGGCTGCACCAGCGAGCAGGGGATGAATTCGATGTGACATTCCTCTCCTCTGCTTGCAGTGAGGGGGGTCCTACACATGGATGAACTGGGGGAGGAGAGAGCACAGTGAGGCTGTCATGTAAGCCGTCTCCTCTGGGGCCACCTCTCGGTGCGCGCTGCTTCCTGCCTCAGGTAGAAGCCTCTCAGTGTTGCTGCTGCTGAGGCGTCAGGCTGCTCGCTCTTCTCTCCTCTCCCTCCTGCTGAGAAGGCAACAGCTCCACTCTCAAAGCACTGAAATGGAGAAGGTAAGCTGTTTGCTTCAGCATGATTTCCTATCTTGATCTGAACAATTTCTTCTCTTCAGACGCAGCTAGAGATAAGAGGTTCTTTGTTTTTTTTTGTGCAGCAGTTTTTGAGTTTGCACTGTTGGTCCTCTGACTGAATCCCTTCAGGGCATTAGACGTGTCTTTCTGTTAGAGTTGGCACGCTTCCTGTGTTTGTGTTGCTCTTCTCTAACCCTAAAAGACGTGTTAGATATTAGGAGGACTCCTTTGGACAAGAAATAGGGTTTTACTCCTGAGTTGCTGTTAACTCCTTCTGAATTGTTATTGATACAGAAAATGAATGTCCTCACAGGGATTAATAAAGTATAACTTAGGTGAAAATAGCTGTATCTTGCTAGATTTATGTCACAGCTTTTATGCTCTTTTATTTGCTCATATCTTAAACAAAATCAAATGAGGGCCGGAAGGAGTTTTATCATGTCTGCTGATAATAAAATTACAAAATCCCATGATGCCCCTGAACAGATTTTGTTTTACTCATATCCACCGAAAAGTCTCTGAGGCATCTGCATGCACCAGAACAAATAACACCTCTTGGAAGTGTGATTTTAGCCCAAAGAAAAGTAACAACGTAAATGTTTCTGACATATGCCACCTTATCTTTTTATCACACAGGCCTGTGTGTGTGAAAGAGTGTGTGTCCTCTGTGTGTTTCAAACACAACAACGTTTTTTTTCTCTTTGTGTGTCTCCTTCAGAGCTGCTCAGAGTGTTCAGAGCCGACACTTGCGCAGAGTCTGTGTACACTCTGCAACAAGTGGCTGTGTTACCAGTGCACAGATGTGCATCAGCATCAGCGAGCCCCTACCACTTCCCAGTACACAGAATTGCACCCACAACAAAGGCCCAGTGCCACCCAGCGTCCTGACCTGCACCAGAGAGGCTCCAGCTCCCTGCCTCCCACTGGACAAGGCAAGATATTTACATGTTTTAAGAGATTGTTACCTGCATTTTCAAAGCCAGTATGACAGATTATTAGTGAGGCTACACAGTCTGTCTCTCTATCTGTCACCCAGAAGTCTGTGGTCTTTGGTTTCCTTTTCTTCCCTCTGGTGTTTTGTTTGTTTGTTAATCATGTCTCAGTAGGATACCACTGCAATGAATAATGTATGGCAGTGCCGATGGTTGATAATAGTTCCTGGAGATCCCTGTGTTTTATTACACCTCTCTTTAACATGTGGCCCAGATTCTAAAGAGCTGGTATGATTTCATTTTTGCTAAGATTAGGATTTTGCTATTTAAAGACCCTCAAGTATGCCTGCCAGCTTTTGTTCCCAGCTGCTTTTTGCAGTTCTGCATTGCACGAGTTGTCAAATCATAACGAGTGCATCCTTTATCACCTTTATTGTGATGTGGGAGTATCACTGTTTGGCTTGTGTGCTTGTGAGAAAAGCTGTGTGACTGCGCTGACAACCAGGATGTGGTCAGTCAGATCGGTTTGATGCACATAGGGTGATGCTCAGCTCTCTACCACAGAGATCTGTGATGATGTGCAGGCAAGGTGGGGGGGGGGGGGGGGGTTAGCTGAGGTGAGCTGGCCAGCAGAGAGCAGTAGGGCTGCGTTCATTAGCCTCATCCAGCTATTGTTAGATAGATGTTCTGTGGGCCAACAGTTTCTACAGTGACCTATTTAGAAATATGCAAGAGATATTTTTGAGGATGTGTATTAGCATGTGCACATGTGTGTCTGTCGCTGCATCAAAGGCGGATTGGACAGCATTGAAATATAGTTCACTCACTTTTTTGTCACTCAAACAAACTTAAAGTCTCATTGCAAACTCATCTTGCAACCTATTTCCCACAACTGTGCTATCGTTTTCATATCAAAGTGAACACTGCCAGTCTGAATACTGCCAGTTTACTTTTATCCACACACTGCTCCACTTTTAGAACTATGTAAACGTTTCATACCCTGCTCATATCATGAAAAATTCTAATGATAATTTAAAGTGTACTTCAACAAATTAGACTTTTTCCTTTCCTTCCTGTCATTATATTTGTTTACAAAAATATAATCCAGGTACACTGAAATCTGAAATCTTATCAATACAATGTGTCGTCATCTTTAAAACAGTCCAGCAGTTTAATAAATCCTTAAACTTAACTTTACATTCAGAATCATTACAGTGGTCTAATGAGAAAAAGTCAAACCACATCCAAAATGGAGGGTTTCGATCTGTCTTCTACTGTAGCTGAGTGTGTGCTGGTCTTTTTCTGTGTAAGAATGTGGTCCAGCATGAAACACAACACAGAACCTCCAACGTGTCATTTTGATATTCAAACCACCTGTCAGAAGAAAAAAGTACAATTCAACTTTTTCTTAGCTCTGGGTTCATTGTATTTTACAGGACTAATGCTTTAACGACGCAGAGACAAAGGTGATAAATGTGAATAACACATCAGCAAGACACATGGTCCAGTGTGAAATGCAGCATGTGTTTCAAGCATCTAAAAGAGCAACACAAACTGACATTAAATCGTCTTGTTAGCAGCTCGTATTGGTGTTTGTTCTCTCCGAAAATTCAGTAGACCACGTGTGCACATTTGATGGCCTTCGTCTAGCCGTAGGTGTGAATTGCTTGGAGACTGTTGCTAATGCTCTGTGCTCTCTCCCCTATCTCGCCTCCCTCCGTCTGTCTTTTAGGCCCGGGGTCGTATCCTTGCTCCCTCCTCATGTGCCACTCTCACAGACAGGAGCCCTTGGAGCTGTTTTGTGAGTCATGTGACCTTCTGTGCTGTAGCAGCTGTCACCTGTCCTCCCACAAAAACCACAGGTCAGTCCTCAGATGCACAGCACAAGGGCACTGCCGAGAAGGGCTAACCACAGGTTAAAAACTTCCTCTGAGCAACAACTTGCTTTAACTGCCTTGTCACTTTTATCATCTGCATCTGCATACACTATCCTTGGCCTGCCTAATACTTATTAAGTATTCATGCGCTTTTGTTTTCTGTGATGTTTCGGTACAGTAGCTGCCTCTAAGGTCACCTGCATAATGTCTTGTCCCCAAGGGGAAACAAATTTAATTCTGGTGTTTTTCATGCCCAAAGAATAAATTAGTGAATTTTCTGTCTGGTGGATGTCGTGATCTTTCACGTGTTCAGGGTGGTGCCGATCGGGAAGGCTCTGCAGGATCAACAGTGGTTGTTTGAGAGCCTGATGGTGCAGGTGGAAGAGAGGAGGTCTGCAGTGGAGAACAATGCTAAACAGATAGAGGACAGGTTGGTTTGGATGCACACAAAGTCATAATCATACCAGCCCAAGCAGTCTGAGCAAATTCTGCCACAAACGGTTAATAATTAAATTAATAATTAAAGTGTGTTTGTGTGAAATATAGTAAACTAATGCATAAATTAGTGTGGGAAATGCTGCCTTCCTTATTCTGCATTTGGGTTTTTTCTGCAGGGACTAGGTATTTATTTTCTCCTTTCTGTCTTCATAGACTTCATGGAGTAAAGATTGCACACAGGAAGGCAGAGAACCAGATTAAAATGGCAAAGATGATTATGATGAACGAGCTTAACAAACGAGCCAACCTATTAATAGAGCAACTGGAGGTAATTACTTTCTTTCTTTTTCTTTCCTTCTTATCGCTCAGCCAGCCGTGAATCTACATGCAAGGAATCAGTAACCACTGTGATGTAATCAGCTCTGAAAGCAAGCAAATGAGAACCCATAATAATCTGTCAAAGCTGCTTAAGCCAACTCTTCAGGAACTACATCTGTCAAAAAAAAAATCACTGATTTAGCCCACAGTCCAGCCACGACTCCCTCTGTGTACCAGTACGTACACATAACTGGATGTATTTTTATGGGGTTTCTTCACAGAAAATCTCAGAGGACTTCCAGCAGCGTCTGGAGGACCAGCTGCAGGGGGCAATAGAGACATGTGGCCAGCTGGACCATGTTCAGAAGTTCATCACCTGGGCTACGACCCATCACTGCAGAGGCCCGGTGCTCTTCAGCAGGGCTCTGGTACGCTGACAGGATGGTCGACAGATGTCCACTGTCTTATTGTAGCACACACAGTCACTTTTGGAGGAAGTCATTCTTTTATGTGAAGCAGCAACACCCCAAATATAATTCTTCCTCTTTATGTTTCGAGGGGAACTCCATTGATCACACATGTAAAGTGTACTAGACACAGGAAATAACACACTCAGTTTGTGAAAAGAGTTTTCTGTGTTTCTGGACAGGACTTGTCGCAGTAAGTAGTTACAATAGCTTCACACTTTAAAGAGAAAGTTATGAACTTTGAAAGATGCAGTGAGGTTTAATGAAGAGTTAGGGTGAGATGATTGGATGTGAAGGATCTTGTATTTTTCGAGCTTGTCAAGGAACACAAGTCCCAATATCTTGGCCTCAGTTTTTTAAAAGAGAGAAGAGAAGCAATACTACTGTAAATATCTTGAGAGTTTTATAAAATGCCTTTTTCATATACCTGATTCTGATCGGCCAGTTATGGCAATAAACACTTTGTTATTTCTGAATAGTAGACCGCTGCTATGTACGCTCTGTGGAAGACATAAAATCATTTTGAAAACAATATTTTTCGTAAAATTAGAGATTTTAGTAGCTGTGTAATATGCATGATAATGTACAGCATCAAAACATTTCAGAATGCACCTGTTTTTTGTATAAATAAAATATATATTTTCATTTCAGATTTCACTCCAGATGCAGCAACTGCTTGAGCCATCACTCAACTCAGACTCCTGGAGTCCTGTCAAGATAAAATTCAACTGGGATGCCAGTTACTGGACGAAGCAGATTTCCTCTTTAGGTAAAATGAATCTTATTGAAGCAAGATGGTTATGTGACAGTATTATAAGTGAAATTCTCATTATTCAAAATGAGACTGAAACTGAGAAAAAGGATGCAATGAAAAATGAATTAAATTAGATTCAGTGAATTTTCTGAGATGGACATCAGTATACTGCTATCAACAGACCTCATTTAGAATAACTTTCTGCAACATAGTGCAACTAATTATTTATCTTTTGCATGTTGCTTTATTATGAATAATATTATTTGCATGACATGTAACATGTATCAGAGCTCTTAATCTAACTCTTGTTCCTCTGCAGGCCAGCTGACTGTTGAAGGAGGAAACTGCATTTATCCTCAGGGCTTGGCCTGCCCCAGTATTCTGAGGCCTCAGCCCATCACCTGTTTGGCTCTGCCATCTGTGTGTCACAGAGGACGGGAGCCGGGCTGTGGGTACCCGGCCTGCTGCGAGCCCCAGATGTGTTGCCTGCACAGCATTCCCTCTCAGCCAGATCTGTCCAGTCTGGACAAAAGTCAGCTGGAAGCCACACTTTATAACTCCAGCTTTGGTCAGTCTGCACTTATCTCTGCCTCCTTACACCCGAGCCAGCAGCTCCAGAGGTGCTGGGATCCAGACAATTCATCGCAATGTCCTCCCCCTTCAACACCCGTCCCTGTCATGGGACCCATCCAGCTCAACTGCAACCGAGGATCTACATCCCAGTCGCAAGCTACTGCCTCCCAGTCACAGTCTCAGATGAAATCTTATCTCCATCACCAACAACAGAGACAAGTTCCTCCGGACAGTCAGGCTCAGCCAAGTGCAGAACATAGCAGGCAAGGCCAGTGTCAGGGGAAGCTGTCGACCAGCACAGCTCTGCAGCAGGATCTCAGCCACACTGCTGTGGACAGAGATGTGATGAGTGGAGAGCTCTGGGAGGAGAGACGCAGAGTGGAGGAGGCTCGTGGACAAAGGGCGGCAGCTGAAAGCAGAGAGCTGCAGGACGAGGAGCTGCAGCAGGGCAGGGGGGAGCAGAGTCCCGTTCAACAACAGCAGCCGGCCATTGTTCCTCCTGCAGCAGAGCTGAGGAAAGAGCCGCAGAGGAACAGACCTGCACTGACGCTCAAAGACCACAGAGACGGCAGGGTGAGAGCATAAAAACAACTCTAATTTGATTGTTAAAGGATTTTGTTCACTGAAACAACAGTAACTTTGGTGGGAATTAAGTCATTATATCAACAACTAAAACTTCAAATACACCAAAAATATATTGTTAAGTTAATTGTTGACCTTGAACAGTTAATCTCACTACAAGATGCTCTCAGTCGTATGATCATAAAGAAAGTTTTATATGTCACACACACACAAATTAAAAAAGAAGCATTAACAATTAAACATCAGCATTATGTAATTAAGCCGTTAGGTGTTATTACTGGGGAAGTTAATACAAATTTCACATAAGCTTGCTGAAGAAGAGACAGGCTCAATTTAAGCATCATAAGTGTACTTATGCACAAGTTCAGCTTATTTTTTTTGCCTATTGATGACAAATCTTGTGAGAAAATCTGATTACATTGTTAAACATTACACGTGACACAGGAAACTGAAGGATGTATTATATACAACATACAAAAACATACTAATCTAAAAGATCAGGGATAACTTTGTATGGAAATGCAGCTAGTAAAAATTAAGAAATGAATATATGTATTTTACGTTTGCCATCGTTAACAACTGTAGCAATATATTTCAGCCAATATAAGCAGCTAAAAAATGACTAAATTGTTCAGGTTGAATTCAGTTTCATAAAGTTATGGTTGTAGTTGTAGCGGCATATGTAGTTGCGAATGTCGTTTTTTTTTGTTGTTTTTGTTGGCAGCTACTGTGAGATCAAAGCAGGACATGTGGTGGGATTTTCTGCACCTCAGTTTAGGGTTTTTCATTTCACACGTGGTTCTGCAAAGTTTCTATGTCCTCAAACAAATTTGAGCCCAGCTCACAACTCAAGACTTGGTAAACCACTCAGCGTTCTGTTTACACATTTCTCAAAAGCCACAATTTATCGGTCAGAGTCAGGCCTATTTCCTGTGAAAACAGATGTTCAAACACACTGAGACAAACACAAAGAGCAAAAGACAAAGGCAACAAAGCCTAATTCAAAACTTTTATCACGTAATGACATTTACAGTTTCACTGTGCCTAGGCCCTATCATCACAATATGGCAGAAACTGAATATGATATTCATATCTATGCTTTTGTTTGTGTAAAATCGTTGTTCCCTTTGAATGTGCCTTTTACATCTACAGATGTCGCAGATCGTTTTTGCACAAAGTTTCTGCAGTAATGGACAAACTGCACACTGGCTCTACATAGTGCCTTTAGTGTTTTTAGCAAGTTTCCCGGCCACCTTGACACTAGGAAGAAGATGCCACTAAACACTGGTCCTTTAAGTCAAGTCAAAAGCGTAAACTGCTTATTTTGTATTTCAGAAAGTTTATGTGAGTGTTGAATTTGAGGCCGTACTCAGTTTTAATTAATATCTGTACACGGCTGAAGCTAAAGGAGCACTTTATGTTAATGGAAGAAAGATCACTTCCTGCAGTTGACAGCTAGCCCAAAAACAGATGGTGCAACAGAAATGTGCTCCTGTTTTTATGAAAAAACGGGATGATGGGAAAACAAAGAGCTGCTCTGACAATTAAGGCTGAGCTGTTCACAGCAATGCATCTGAAAAACCAGGAGAGGAGAACACTCTTCATCATAATCACACTTGATGCCAGAGGTTTGAGCAGCTACATAATCACCTCTCAGGGTGCGCAAACACAAAGATGTATTATATTTGAATTTTCAAGTCGCAGCATCCGAAAACGACATAATACCACTTGGGCAAAGTCATTTGTGTATTTAACCTGTCTTTAATGAGTCACTAAGGGAATAGAGGGAGCTGCCAGGTTGATTTCAGTTCTGGTTTGCACTCTGAGATTAATTCCTACACCCCCTTGCATCGCTCCAGAGAGAAGGATTATAGTCTATTTTCCTTCACAGTCTGAATCCTGCATACCTATCCCAAGGGGCATGGATCAGGTAAGTGTTTTAATCGCATGATACTTAGGAGCACATGCTCAGTGGCAGCCCGGCCTGAATATGCATGGTGGTGCACTAGAAAAAGGAAAGAGGGACGTGTTAAAAAAAACTTGATGTTAAATGATTTGTCAGGCCTCCTGCTTACATAGCAGCTGCAGACACAGCTGAAGAAGTTTAAAGGAGCTTTTTTGGGGACCCTTTTATTAGTTAAATTCTAATATAAGAGAGTGTGTGACAGTGGTAGAACGTGAGTGCCTGTTCTGGTTTAATCAAAGGGCCACACTGCAGCCCTGATTGTGAATTTACATATGATAATTGGTGTTGTAACCAAACCTTTCATTGCCTGTATGATAAGAGTAATATATGCAGCTGTGTGGGCTATTCTCCATGTTTATAAGGATTGAGTTGTTTTGAATTAGTCCCAGCATAGGCTCTGAGTGATGTTTTTTTGTTCATTTAGTGTGTGCGTCTATGTGGGTGTTGTTTCCATTGCACACATCCCACTAATTTTCTGTCCTTTCTGATGTTAATGACATGAACAGGGGTGTCTCTGCATGGGATGCAGCTTGAAGCCCTGCTCACTTCTGTATGTTTGTGTTTCTGACAGAGATCCACATCCCTGGAGGTGCCGGTGACAGCCCACGAGTGTGTATCTGACGTGCCGAGCACCAGGCTCAGCCCTAGTTTAGTGTGCACGAGGAGGAAGAGACGCTCCCAGAGCATCCCAGCAGAACTGGCATCCCCGTCCACCAGCCCTTACTCTGAAAGGCCCACAGGATGCACTCGTGGTGTAGAGGCAGGAACTGCAAATAAGGTAACCTGGTGTCACTGCCTGATTGGTACTACGCCTGTGTCAGAGATGAGAAGTAAGGAAGATTGCTCACTCATCAGTTACTTCCATCATCAGCTCTGGAAAATCAAATCTGTTATGATACATTTTATTTTTTTTAATGTAAAAAGTCCTGACTTTCCAGTGTTAGCTAAGGTAGCATTAATAACTATGTCACTTTTGCTAACATTAGCTAAGTTATTTAAAAGCTGTTGCCCTTGGCCTACATACATATGTTTCACATATATATGTGTATACAGTGGATGTGGTGAACATCATCATCATCAGGTGGTGAAACCCTGCATCAGAATATAATCACACAGGGGGAGGAAGTGCAGCTCATGTGAGTGCTGGCATTGCAAAGGAGTATTAAAAACAGTTTTCTCCTCTGCAAGTCTGCACATAATTTTCTCAGTTTTTCGATGAATCATTTGATCAATAAAATGTAAGAGTTTCGACTTTCTATCAGAGGAAACAAAAACATGCAGGAAATCCTCACAACTGAGCAGTTGGAGCCAGACTAATCAATTCACTGATCATTCCAGTGCTCTGATTCAGAGGACCAAGTTTTAAATTGACTAAAGTTGACAGTGGTTGGGAAAAACAAGAATAATGCAAATTTTACACATTCTTATAGCTCCAGAGGGAGCTGCATAATAAATTGCCTCAGGTGACATCACTTAAGTCACTGTCACTTGGGACTGAAAACTACAAATTTAAAAAATTGAGGTGTCAAGTTATAATGTTTACCAGACCTCTGTAGTTTGCTCCTCATTTCTTCTTGATGCTAGTAACTTGAGGCTAAATTAGCTGCTACCAGCATACCAAACTGTCTTTCTAAATCTTTTATTGGTAATTGCTTGGGCAAAGTCATGTCAAGTAATTTGTACTAATAATGCAGTTTTGGTCAAAGAATTTTTTATCCTGTTTTACATAATGTGTGTTTTGCTTTCAGTATACCAGTATGGATCCCAGACAGAGGCGAGCTTCAGATGGGGTGCTTTGTGTTGTCAAAGAAACTTCGACTGACACAGCCCCCTTCAGAGGCCACCGGTCCCCTCTACTGTCCTATAAGACGGAGCCAGGTGCTTGAAAAATTTATCACAACATTTATTTCTTATGTCCTCAAATATACACCAGGCTCATCATTTCTCTCCTTTTATTCAGATCATTCATTTACTTATGTAGATGAAGAGGCTGATTATGAGGCAAAGGAGCAATGCAGGGTGTCAAGAAACGGCCACAACAGGTGTGTGACAGCAGTCAAGTCAAACATCTGTCCATGAACAAATACTGAAAATAAGATGAAGTTCTCACCATTTGTTCTCTGCTTGCCTCTTAAGTGTCACAGATGCTCAGAAGGACTCGGGAAGGCCCAGGGTTCCAGTGGTTTGCTTAGAGCGTCTCAAAATACTTGTGTCTCAACTCCCCCCACATGGACGACGCCAGAGTGACCCTTTACCTGCCAGTGGGATGGAGAGGAGCGAAACTCTCCCACAGCAGAAAACCTGGCACGATGCAACACCTGAAGTATATTTCATTTCTTTGTTTTCAGACGAGAAGAGACTTTTTTAAAGAAATAGCAAATTTCTTATAATAGATAATAAGAATCATTATGATATAATAATAAACAGCTTATTTTAAGCTACTAATTATCCATTATTATTGTATCCATGGCAACTTCTGCCGTTAAGAGATATAACACCATATTATTTTATCACGTTGCCACGTATAAGGATTAGTTTTTAACCTTTTTGGATACCAACTAAAACACGTCTGTAGTAAACATTCATGCCAAGTTCCTGTTCGCTCACTTACTTTATCAGAATTGTACAAAAACTTTGGAGATTTGGTTTAGGTGGAAGTCTTGTCGGCTTACGTAAACTATCATAGACAAAGCATCTTGGAAGGCAGCTTAGACCATGAACAAAATAGAAATGCTTTAGGGTTTAGTACGCTAACCCCACAATCTGTCATTTGTTGGTGTGCTTTTGAAATGCTAGCTACTAATTATTATTGTGTTTAATGCATCTTAGAAATCATGAGAGATTCTAGTTAACAAGCCGTTAAAATTATGTTTCATTCAGCAGTGTAATCTTCTCTCTGTGTTGTAACCATAGGGGATAGCTGGAGGCTCTGAAACCACAAGGACCACCCGCTCACTCAAAGTATCATCATATGCAGAGCGTCAGAACCGCAATCAGTCAACCACACACTCCACCACCAGTGAGTTTGACAGTCGAGGGAGAATCAGTTCTCATAAAGAATCCACGCTGCCGTCCACCAACCCTAAATATGTGCCACAGAGTTACTCTGTGCTGGTTCTAGACTCTGACTCTGATCCCAGGTCAGTCTCAGAAGAAGACGCAGTTGTTTCCTGGCCTGATCCAGATGCACAGCCAGACTCAGATGCGTCACCAGAATCTGACCCAAATGCAGAGTCCTTATCTGAGGCTGAACTTGAATGTCTGGTTGAGGAGAAATCAGGGCCAGCGGGAGAGATGGGGCTCGATGGTGAAACTGATATAGCAGGGGATTCAGAGCCAAGTCTTGAATATGAGGGAGACCCAGAATCAGATGCAGGAGCAGGATCAGAGGACGGCCAAGGGCTGGATGCAGATGCAGAATCGGGTGAAGCTGAAACAGAGTCAGATGTCCAGCTCGACTATGACCCCAGCTGTCAGGCAGAGACTGATTCTGATGTTGTATCTGATCAGCCTCAAGACTCTCAGGGCTCTGTGGAATCAGAGCTCGACGTTGAATCTGAACCTGAACTGACAACCGATGATCCGCAACCGCTTCGCTCTGACATGGAAGAGGAGTCCCACATTGGACCTGGTCAGAGGCCGCTTCTGATTGCAAATCCTGTTCAAAGAGGCACAGAGGAAGCCCAGCCTGACCAGGACAATGCAGAGATGGAGAGCGAAGACTTCTGTGCCGTGTGTCTGATTGGAGGGGACCTGCTGTGCTGTGACCGCTGTCCAAAAGTCTTTCATCTGTCTTGCCATATCCCACCTCTGCTAAGCTTCCCCTCGTAAGCTTCTTATACTGTAGCCTGAAATGTATACAGTGCTCAACACAATCTTCTCACTTCCTGTCAAACTGTATACCTGGTGTAACCTGGTGCTGTTTTTTATCCTGTTCAGAGGTGACTGGGTGTGCAGCCTGTGCAGAGATGTTGCACAGCCAGAGGTTACATACGACTGTGAGAATGAGAGAACATCTGGAGAACACACATTGGCACACGGACTGCCTGCACGTGACCAGAGAGTATGTCATTTCATTAGCTGCATTAATAATAATCACGGTGGTTCCTTATCTTGCATTTATAACAATTGTCTTTCATGTTTGCTCGACTCTTTGTAGAAATGTGAGCGGCTGACTCTTCTGATCCTGAGTAACATCCTGAGTGCCCCCTTCCATGAGCCTGTTAGTCCACTTGTGAGTGATCACCCAATTGTCTCTCCAGTTACAGTAAAGGCCAACTCATTTACTTTTCATTATATTTACAGGAACCCAGTAGTATCATGAAGAGCTTTTCTCATATTTCAGTGTACATAAACATACTTTGCTACTATAGTTCTCAGGTTTGGGGGGTGTTTTCAGGTGCCCTGTGTTTTTTTTGTAATGAAGTTGTGTTTATATTCAGGTTTTCTCACTAAAACACAATAAATGTATCCTCGAGGCCTGATAAAAGTGCTTAAAGTAGAGGTGTTCATGTATCCACCTGAACCCCAAGATCCAAGATCCATGTCGTGTGTGTATAAAAAAATATTTGGCCAAGGACTATCTGCAAAGATGAGCAGGTCCACAGCACTACACAACTTCTACGTGTGCAGACTAAATCTTCATGGTTTGGGTTTAAAAAAAAAGTACATTAATCCAGGACTCTATCTCAGAGGGTCTGTCATGTAGTCTGCGAGGCCTTCTCTCTGTGGCGGTGGGAACAAATGACATGCACAACAAAAAGAAAAAAAAAAGTGGAAGCACTAAGTCAGACATTGCACAGTGGTGCTGCAAGTGGTCAAAAACTCCACATGGTCTCATTAATATTCATATCACAGAGTCCAGTGCAGTAAAATTGCAGCTGTAGTTAATATAAGACCGTAACCAGACTATACTTTGTATGTGCATTGCTGTTGTTCAAGCAAGTAGCCTTCACATTGGTGGAATGAAACATTTTTTTGGTGCATTTTGAATGGATCTAATTACATTGGCGTTCCAGTGGACTAAAGTGGCTGTGTGGGTTTATTCTAAAGTTGTTGCTGGTTTTTCATGCAGGCTCGGCATTACTACCAGATCATTAAGAGGCCTATGGACCTGTCTGTGATCAGGACCAAACTCAGCAAGAGGAATTCCCGACATTACAGCTCACCAGACCAGTTTGTTGCTGATGTCTATCTCATGTTCCGCAACTGTGCAAAGTTCAATTATGTAAGCTAAAAATGTATATCATTGTGTGTGTTCAGTTTTATTACCACAAGCATAATCACACTGAATCTTTGCAATGTTGTGAGTGTAATCTCTCTCTTTCTCCCTCTGGCAACAGCCTGACTCTGAGGTGGCCCAAGCCGGCCGCAGCCTCGAGGTGTTCTTCACCTCTAAGCTGAAAGAAGTTTTCCCAAACAGAGTTTTCCCTGCAGCAGAGGCGGACTCTGACAGCGATGAGTACGATGAGGCCTACAGGACGGCTGAGGGTGGTTTCCCTTGGCCAGAGAGGAGGGAGCAGTGCCACAGGAAGAGGAAGAGAAGAAACTCTCTCAAGTCAAGGAGACATCACTTCTAACCAGATAGGAATGGAGTGTAACTATGGACACAAATATGCTGCATTTGTGTGTAATTATGCAGTTTTTATTGGCCTGTAACAGTGTTTCCATTCTGTAATCTGAATGTAGCCCTAATTTGTGGTTTGCAATAATATTACAGTGCTGCCATCCGATGGCAGCTGAACATATTGAAACAATGCTTCAAATGTTTGAAAGGCAGGAGCAGTTATTGTCCTTGCAGATCAGAGAAGAGTGTACAAATGATTTGGTTTCATACTGTATGCTGCACATTTACAACCAAATCTCTTTGGAGAAAAAAGATGAAGCAAACATAATTTGTTAGGTTGTTTCTGCAGCTGAAAAAAAAAAACTTGCTTTAATTGTTACTGTATCATGACATATTTTGGCTGTTGACGTTCACATTCAGACCTCCCAAAATCACATACCTGATGTTATATGCTATATTGTACAGGGGATGCTGTAGTTTGATGTTTATTAATCTCACTTTGCATCTTTATTAAGTGGATTTTTTTAGGTGAACTTAGCTCTGATTATACACGGCACTTTGAAACTTTGATATGGGTAAATATTGTAGTTACCATATTCGTAAACATATTTATACATGTGTAACTGTACAGAACTTTATTTTACTATATTTGTCATTTTAATTATTAAATGATTGCAGGCAATTATCATAGGTTTGATTATTTATATAATTATGAGTCTCGGTAGCTTTTTTTTTGAAAAGCAGCAGTGTGTCTTAATGATTTGTGCAGTACAGAATATGAGTGATTGAGGGCACTATAAGCAGTGTTAGAGCTCAACAGAGCACATGTATTTTCCATATCTAACAATCCAAGAAATGTTTCATTTTAGCCATGAATTAGGGTTGTGTATACATTAGGGTAACCTTTCCGTTCCACCAGTATTTCAGCAAAAAACTTAAAAATATCTCAGGCTTAATAAGAGTGTAAGGTATTGATATCATTCAGTATTGATGATTATAAAACGTCTTTGCTTTTTGTAGAGCAACACCGTTGAGAGGAAATCTCTTATTTTATAATACCTGGCATTGTAGAGCGTTTCCTGTTTTTAAATATTCTTTACTTGCTTCCTGCAGCTTACGATAGATTTTACTTGACATTTAGACTAATTACTGCACATGTCTGTGCAGAACTGTAGTGATTATACAGTATATGTAATGTTACTTCATTTGAAAACCGGTCAGTGTAATAATATTTCCCATTGTATGAGGGACGATTGATAAAGTAGAATAACTGTTTCATTCATTTCATTTTTTAATGTAATGTCAACAATCAATGCACATATATTGCTTATAAATAAAATGCAGACAAGAGACATATTTTGTATTTTCTTATTCTTTTTATTTATTTTCTATTACTAGTCTTTATATGAAATGGATCATCACAGTACATCTACAGTCCTCTAAATGTTTATCTACTATATGCAACCAGCATATGGACTATATATGACCATTTATAGTTATGAGAGTATTGTGCGTACTTCCCTAAAAGCTACAGTAGCAAAATATAAATCATTTAAAATAAATTCATACAAATTTCTAAACATCTCACTCCACCATTAGTCCCTTTGGGAGGCGACACATCTCCAGTAGTTCAAATATTATCATAAAATATTCACATTTCTTCTAAATGCATGTCTACACTATAAGATGTATTAAAAATCTTTTGAGGGGCTGTGAATAAAACATGAATTTTGGCTCCTCTAATGCCATTGTGTGTTCTCTGACAGCAATCGAAGATGATGATAATGATTGAAGTATCCCACGCCAAAATCGCTCTCTGAGGTTAAATGATAATAACAGCAGTGAGTGAAGCAGCAGAGACCAGATACATTTTACAGGAACCTACAGTAGCTCGAAATGAATAATGCTATCTTTGTGTCAGCATCATAAGTAGAAGGTTCAGTTACAGCTGTGTGATCGGTTAGTACAGTCTGTGTGCTGAAATGAGTTGACTTTTACCACAGACAAAGGTACTGCTGAAACCACAAGCTAAATTCAGCTTGAACAAAGCATTCAGCTCATGCCTGATCACTTCTGAAACCTTGTGACATTTTTTGAAAACAACCTGAGAGCGAAATCTTCTCACAGATCATAATGCTTAACAACGAGTAATTAAATAGGAGTAGAGCTACTGAGAGAAAGTCCTACTAAAAACTGGTTAACATTTGTTTTGGATGGTATGCAGATGGAATACACTGCTCATGAGATGCTCTCAAAGTGAGAGAGCTTGAGAGAGAGCTTGTCTTCAGCCCAGACATGAACCTGCTGCCTGGCTCTGAGGCTCTTTACCCAGAAGACACCGCTGGCTCCTCTTTCACTTCACATACAAAATACTGAATAGATTTAGAAAAATACTTGAAAATGTTTCATTTCATGTAAAACAATGTTCTGATTGTGTCTCAAATTTAAGGGGGATTGTTTATAAGTCCTTAATGGAACAAACTTCCTTTCTGCTGGATTTCAGTATCTGAAAATCTGTTTTCGATTTAGTCAGACAATAGAAGGAGGGAAGTGATTTCTGGAGAAAGAGTTTTTAGGAGAAATCCCTGGTGGTGGGTTGAAATGTGTGTTGTTGTAACTGAAATAGCAGAACAAAGTTTTTCAGTTTGACATCAGTTCAGTGTTAATGTAATTTTGAAATACTCTCTTTATTCAGAGATAAGAATAAAATCTTTACTAACCTTACACTCCTCATTTTCTTTTTTGTATTCATCAGTGTTTTCTTTCTTAAAAGACACATAAAGCGATAAGTCAAAGGTGTTACATGTACTACTGTTTTGGTCAGGGGGCATCTTGCTATGTTTTATTCTTGAATAAGATTTGTGACCTTTCAGTCAGCAGGCTCGAAGTAAAACATTACAGGATAATAATGAGACACTTCTGTGACCTTTGGTGAACAAAGAAAAGGGCAGACAGGAAAGTACTGGGAGAAAAACCAGAGCTGACCAGTGAAGCAGTCTCTTTGTGCTGTGATGTGGGGGGCGAGAAGCACTTTTGTGCAACATATTAACTGACGTGTTACATTTTACAGACTGTGGTTTAGATTCTGTTGCTGTAACATGTTAGTGGTATCACCACTTTCTACAGATGCTAACATCCTCCTGACTATCCTGTTGAAAGTGACTTTGACCTTTAAATTCAGCTCTCGCATCAGTTTGGAAAGTCACGGACGACTAGTTTGCTGTGCTGGACACGTCGACCTGGTGCCACTTTTGTTCAGACAGGCTGATCCTGTAATATTATTTATTTATTCATTGTGTTTTTATATAAGGAACACCAGACTCCATTTAGATTTTCTACAATTAACACTGCAAGAAGTCAATGAAACAGTTGTGACAGTGGAGATGAGAACCTATAAGCATATATAAATGCACAATATACAAAATATATGCTTTCTTTGCATAGAGGCACAGCTCCAGGAAACACCTTTGATGAAGTCTCTGAACAATGCCAATTCTATATAATGAAATTATATGACTGACACAACAAGAAATGGCTTTTCTGGTGGGATTCCTGACAAAAGGGTTCATTGGATAATATTTTTCCAGTGCCAGCATGCAAATATACTCAAAATTGAGTAATGTTGGTACATTATGGAAAAATATGTTGCTTTCATGTGTTTTCTCCTGTGTTTGTGTTGGTCTCACATTAATCAAATGATCAGTTCAAGGTAACTCGAACAAAAACTCCTTTTAGGTCTGTTTCATATGGATTTGGAATCAATGACGCTCAATCAGTCGCTCACTCAGTGTTATTTTACAGGCCGGGTGACTGTGATAGAATTACAGTTTGCAGTCGGGTATACAATTTGAAACCTTTTCACTTCTGGACTAAATCAATTAGCTTGTTTGCCCCTTCTGAGCAATCAAGCACCACAGTAATTACAGTAATCACTGTTCCGTAGACTGACTAAACTGGCGCCATGCTGTGCTCATTGCCTCTTGGCATGAAAGCTTTGTGCATTTTTATTTACTGTGTTGCATTTTTGTTCATCAGTTAACATTTGATTCATTTCATATAGTGATTTTTATAAGAAACCTATTTTTTTAAAACTTTTTTTTAGATTCTTTATAACATATAAGAATGTTTATTGGTGGATGATGGACTGTGGCTATTGTCGTCTGTACCACACAAAATATGACAAAGTCTACCTCTAGTATCTCTAGTTTGGAGGTATTTATAACTGCAGCCTGTTGCTGAGAGCACATGCAGCTTTTTAGAGGTTTTTTGTTACAGCTAGAACATATGGTTTTCTTTACCACCAAAGTTTTCACTTTTATTGACCACAAAACTCCAGCGTCTCCTATTTTGGGATCTCTGTGACTTTGCTGCACACGCTCTCTCTTTTGGCACCCTTTTAGTTTATTTTGGCAGAAATTTCACCATGTTTCTCATCTTTTCTTTTCTGCAGTAGGTCGGATAAGAAGTATTCTATAAAGTATCTTATGTTTAAAACTCTTCATAGCTTCTGTAGTCAGATCAGTTGAGAGGTAATGTGGTGTTGCGTTTGAGCTCTACATACACCTTTGCTGTGCAGAGTGGAAGTAGCAGATGCATCCTGGAGGATCGTGTGAACTGGGCAGATGGATTTGTGATGGCGTAAAACATCACTGAGCGAATGCCCTTCCTCCATGCCAAAAGCATCAAAGATCATCAGATCAAAGAGGCCTGAGAGGAGAGCTGTAAGGACAGAGTGACCGTAGTCTATTGGGCTTCGGAAACTAAGCTGAAGGATTTATTTTGATGAACTAACGAGTCCTCTTTCTGAGATGAATGTTGCCAGGTCTATGAGGGTGAACATCAATGTATTCCAACGCACATACAGCGTTGTGAGCTGCAGGGTAATGTGATCCTCACTGCAGCAATCTGCATTAACTGTAGTTTTCTTGAAGACATTTTAAAAAGAGAGTCACAGTAATGCAAGAAACTCAGCCTTTCAGCAACATTCCTGGTTTAAAAAAATGGCAGTGGTCCTGGGATAAAAATATATTTTAATATATTAAATATATTTTCATGATTTTATTAAAATGGCAAATTAAATTGAGGTTAGAGTCTAAAGCTACTCGCAGATCTGTAACGTGAGTTGTAATCAGCTTACTTTAAATGTCTTGTCTCACTGATATATTGATATCAGATATCATGATGCACTTATTTTTTGGTGAAAATCTAGCTGGTTGTTTTCAGATTCTGTGATTAAAGGCAGGACGCCGTGTTAAAGGGCAGTGATGTACAGGCACCCACAGCCCAATAGCCTGTTGCAATATCCCAGTCAGAAATGACTACCATTACAATCATGGGGATGCAATCAACCAGGTGACTTATTGTTCCATGTAAACTCTTACTTCTTTCCCATTTTGCTCTCTGCAGTCCCTTTTTTTAATATTCCTCATTTACTCTTTTACATATTTGCTTTAGAGGACTAAAACAAATCAGAAAGAAATCTGCAAAAAATGTCTAATCTCATATGTGTAACTGAACACCAACAACGTGACTCAACGAATGGAAATGTTGGTCTGCCAGTTGGTCGGTCCACCATGTCTCCCCAGTTTAGTACCATCACCACAAAACTATGTAATTAACAGTGCGACACCAGTGGGATCAAAGAGGCTGACTTCAGGTTCACACTGTCTCATTACTGTACATTGTGGGAGTTATATGGTTTCCATAAATGATAAAGCCATAATTTCCATAGAGACAAGATTGCTAGTTAGAGTAGAGATTAGTGCTTAAAAAGCAATTAATTGATTAGTTGATCATCATCAGAAAATTTAATTAGCAGCATTTTTGATAGTTGAGGTAATTTATCAAGCAAATTGCCAATCATTCCCCAGTTCCAGCTTCTTAAATATGAGTATTTGTTGCTGTTCTCTGTTTTATTTCTTTCTTAATTCACTATCTTTGGGTTTTGGACTTACAGTTGCTCAAAAAAGAAAGCATCTGTAGCTCACCTTGGAAATTGAGATGGGTATTTTCTTTCCTTTTGTTCCATTTTTGACTGAATTTCTTGTACTCCCGAGAGAACTAGAGTCTGTTGTCTGATTTGATCTAATTTGGGATCCCACGTCTGGCCAATATAGACTTTGTGAATTGAATCACAGTAGTTTGTCTATTTGGTAGCTACGCCATCTCTCAGCATCAAGAGTAGTAATCTGTCACAATCAGAAAATCATGTCATTGCAATGAGAACAAGTCAGTGTGCAGGATCTGCCATGGCCATGTTTCATGTGGAGTGAGAGTTTCTGTGTTTGACA
This sequence comes from Nibea coibor, assembly GCA_023373845.1. NCBI lineage: Eukaryota > Metazoa > Chordata > Actinopteri > Sciaenidae > Nibea > Nibea coibor. The sequence continues at coordinate 8,388,934 of CM041738.1, read as the reverse complement.
TATATCACAATACATCATTCAATTCAATTTTATTTATATAACGCCAAACCATGACAGACGTTATCGCAGGCTGCTTCTCACCATGAGCAAGCACTTGGCTTCAGTGGCAAGGAAAAACTCCCTCCTAACAGGCAGAGCAGAACAAGGCCCTGGGTGGGCCGCCTTGACTGATTAGGTTGCGAGAAAAACAGAGAGTGGGGGGAGGACCAGAGGGAGGTTGTTACTTTATAAATAAAACTGAATTGACTTGAATAGAAAAGAGTTGCGTGAAATAGACGGGATCATGATAAAAGAAATAGTACCAGAAGCACTAAGGAGAAACATGCTGAAGGCAATTCACGCTGGTCACCTTGGCATTGAAAAATGCAAACTCAGGGCTATAGAACTCTTATTCTGGGATGTCAAAGGACAAAGAAAGAATGGTATCAAGATGTATCACATGAAATGTTTAATGTATGACAGAAATAGAAGATTGAATTTAAAAGAGAGGCCCTTGAGCAAGATGGTCTAGTAAAATGGGACCATTTACATATTGTACATATTCTGTTGTATCTTTGGTACAACAGGGCAAAATTGGAAGGATCCTTGCTAAAAATGTACAAATGTAAACGTAAAAATGTTTTTGTATAAACTTGCCCTCAGATATCTGTATTGCTCCCACAATAATAAAATCAATCAGGCCCTAACCCCTAAGAGTAACACATACCTTGGTCGTGACATAAAGAGCTGTTTGCCACAAGATTATTAAACAGGAACAAATGCTGTCTCCATATTTCACCTGTGCTGACCGCCTATTAATTTTCTCCTTATAAAACGGTCATTACACAGTAAAGCATAACTTGTAAAAACCTGATACTTCACTGCTCCTTAGGTCTAACGAAAGCATCTATACTGAAGACTAAAAGGGACAAAGCTGTTTGTGTCTAACTTAATGATAGATTTTTAGCAATCCATTTTGGTTTTAATAATATCTATTTACTGTTTGCTATCTGTGGCTTGAATCTCCATCCCCTGGTTTTAGTTCCTGCTTTACATTTAAGCATATTGTAAACACTGTCACAGGAAAGTGCAATACATAAACATGTCACTATCAGGTAATAGCCTACACATAAAACATATACATACACAATGGATGATCATTTTCCACAAACACTGAATAAATAAACTAAAAATATCACTTTGTATGAATATCCACTACACCTTTGTTACAGTTTGTGACTTTAGAGTTTCTTTAGACTATATGTTTCACAAAGTAAACAGAATACTGAAGGAAAAGCCTTGTGGCCCTCAGAGCTGGTGAGGAACACTTGAGAGGTCAGCCATATACTGTAACTGTAATCTAACCCTGTACCACACAGTGGAAATTTGTGGTTCGCTCTTGTTTCCTGACAGCAAGGAGCTGTCTGCTGAGCATTCACCTGTTTCTCACACAACACACTTTCAATTTGCCATGAATAAACTACCTTTAGATAATTATACATTAGGTTCAAGTTGTCTTAATTGTCTTGCATAATGATCATTGTTATAGCACCACAATTTTAACCTGAGTGTTACCTGGACTTCTTGATGGTTTGGAAGTGAGTCCCTACTACGCAGCTCTTAAAAACATACCTATATTGGGCTGGTACCTCCACTAAGTTTACTTTATTACATATTACCTTTATACATAGTAAATGTAGTAAATGTAATGTGTGGAGATTGCAGCCAACTTCACTTGTCTTGAATGTGACAGGAATCTCTGAGCTGCTGAGATCAGCGGAGAAAATATGAACAAATGAGACAAACCGTGCCACACTGTGAACTTGTATTGCCGTAAATATCCAGCATAGGTTCATATCCAGAGAGAATGAGTCATTTCATAACACACATTCAGCAATTTAATCTGCAACAACCACGGTTGACAAATAAAAAGCAAGAAGCCTCTTGGAGATTCACATCCAACCTCTTTACAAAGATCATTTGTCAAGTGATGGAGAACACTGTGGAGACCGCAGACGATACAGTGGCTCCAAGACCATGGCCAAACTCATCAATAACATGTTTGGTAAAAGGCGGAAGTCTGTTTGATGAAGGAAATCATGTTTGTAACTTAACACACTGTTCGTCTGGATAACCCAGGCATTTTGTATCGTTCACATGAGCGTTTCAAAATGTCAATTTTAATGAAATTGAATGACATCTCATATGTTGAAAATAATGTTTGATGAACTTTGCCTAATGACAAGTGCCCTGGTTTAACAGCAGACTACATTGCTTATGCTATGTTTACAGTTGTTGTTCACAAATTAATCAATGTGCAGTAAGTAGGAAAATGCAACATGCTTTTATTTCTTAATGCAGAGAAAATGAGGAAGCTGCATGCAGCAGACCTACTGAAAGGAGGTTACGTGTTAGTCTAGTAGACACACTTAAAGACGCACTTTGCTGGGGTGCAGTTAAATGTCATGTGAAGATTAAAGTTCAAGCTGCCCAAATAAGAGTTTAGATTAAAGATTTACCCACCTCCCCACCTCCCCTCTCCGCACTAACAACTAACAGCCAGTTTTGTCCACTAGATGGAGACTAAGGACCAGTTAACTTCCAGGCTGCCACAGAGTAAAACAGTTTCTCCATCCGCTCAAACATGAAAGAAGTTATGGTTATTGAGCAAACTGAAAATTCAAGTCCTGTCGTGGTCACGTTTATCGTTAAAGTTGACTTTAACTCGGTCGACTCACATGAACCACCAGGGGCGCTGCAAGACCCTGAGTTAGGAGAAGCCCTGTCCATTCATTGAGTTTTTGTCCCTCCTCGCTCTCCCTAGTCACTCGCCGAAAAAGTTTTTGTGTGGAGCCCACCCTGCGGAATGAAAATGACCTCTCCTGAGAGGTAACAAACTTTTGTTGACTTTTCTAACAGCAGCACACGGCAGCAGCTTTTGGTACGTTTGTATTTGTGTCGTTTTAAACGGTGTTATTTTTGTACCCGCTCGTGTCTCACTCAGAGAAAACGTTAGGGGCAACTTCATGTTTCGTTGCCATGGCAACGCGTGCTATGGGCAATGCTACCTAACAGTTAGCTAGATAGTAAAATTAAAGCTGTCGCCGTTGTTTTCATGTTTTCACTCGAGTCGTATTAACTTCTTTTTACATGGCGGTGAACGGCAGAGCATCAGTTGATCGGTTGTCTTTGTCCTGCATTAGAATATCCCAGGCTTTTTAATTAACTAGTTATCTCTATTAGTGTTAGCTTGCTCATGTGGTTCCGTTAATAAAGATTTATGCTAACGTTACGTACGTGAGGAGATTGAAGTGTCGGTGTTTCAAATGAAGCAGCTGCTGTGAGATAATTAACACTAACTGCAAACAGATCTGCAACATTACAGAGCACGGAAACACCTCCACTGATCCATATAGGTTAAATAAGTAACCTAATTACTTTAAGTTAATGCTAACCTAACTGGAGCAGTCCATGCCCAATAATATGTCTAAAACATTTGTAAAAACAAAAAAATTAAATCCTTGAGTCACTCAGCTGTCATCATTTGTCATCCTTTAAAATCTGTCATGGTCATAAAGGTTAGGTTGTCTGCATATTTTGTTCAGGATGTACAGGATAAAAAGAAACATTTTTAGTGAAGATTGTCAGCGTTATCAGCTCGGCAATGGGACAATGAATGATTTATACCTGAAGGTGTGGACATCTGTGTACTCTGATATGAATGTGCTGAGTTCTCTCCAGGTTGCCATTGAAATGAATTTGATTTGTTCTTGTTTCTGCTATGGCCTACATTTTTCTAGATGTCTGCTCTCCCAGCTTCTAGGCTGAGCCCAGCAAGGGCAGAGATTAGCCTTAACCAGGATTAAACCAATGAGAAAATTTGAATTTGTTGGCCCTTATCTCCTAGCAACATGTGGAGTGCCTCTGAGCAAATGGCAGAATATGATCTTTTGCTTCCTTTTGGCAAAGCATGTTTTTCTTGCCAATAGACACTTATCAAACATGACCACTGGAGAAAGAAGCAATTCTTGGAGGGGCCTTTAAATGATTTGTTTACAGGGACACTACATGCATTGCTTGTTTTGGTGTAGGAACAGCACCGTAAAGCACCTCCTTTCTGTCAGCCCTGTGGTGCATCAGCTGTCAGACGTAGCATATTTTCACTGCTCTTTAGTAAGTCTGTTGCATGCTTTAATGGCTTAATGTTGATGTGTTCTTGGTATATTATATTTAGACCACAAGCTTTGATAATCTCTCTGCATATTAGGATTCACCTCATAACTTAGTAAAGTAGATGGGCTCTATATTTGCATTCTAAACATGCAATTTCTTGCCTCATCAGGTAATGTAATTCCACGCTTCATTAAGACTGTGAAGTTTATCATTTGTCATCAAAGCCAAGCTGTCAATAAATGATTAAGTTTCACATGAAGAAAATGTAATATTTGGGCCCAAGCAAAACGGATAGCAGTTTATATTTTAATTGCAGTTAGTAAGATTCTGTTTTTGTTTAATTTTTCAGGATATTTTAGCGGCTGCTTGTTACAGCTAGAGGCGTCATCATTAGAGAGCAGCTTAAGCCTAATTTATTCTAGTAGTTATGCCATTAAAGAAAGCAAACTTCTGAAGGCCCTGCACATTAATTGAAATGTATCTTGACAGTCTGGTTGAGATTGAAAACTGGTTTGACAATGTGGTTTCAGCAACATGCGCTGTGTTTTTATGGGATATACCAGTGATGCTGAGTTTTCTGTCAGCACTGCCCTAAAAACAGCACTAGGACTGCAAACAATTATTTCTATCATTTATTAATTTGTTGATATTTATTTTCACGGATTAGTCCATAAAGTGCTGGAAAATGTTGTTTCACACCGCCCAAGGTGATATTCTCACATATTTTGTTTCACCTGGACAAAAGTCACCGACTCAAAGATGTTCAATTTACATTTATATGAAGAGAGAAAAGCAGAAAATCTTCACATTTGGAAGAGCGAAACCAGAAAAAATTCATTTCTTTTGGATAATTGACTGAAACGTTTAATTAACAGTCGTTTCACCTTAATGACCACTGCATGGTGCCGCAATGTAAGCAGCATATCATATCTTACAATAAATGATGATCGCTGTATTACTAGAGAGAAAAAGAAAGGTGGGTACTGTATGACAGTTTAGAGTGAATCCTTATCGGAGTCAGGGAACAGCTTTTTTTGAAATTAGATGTTTTGGTGGACAAAGACAGAAATAGATGTTGATCAATTCAATGTCAATCGACTGATTTAATTGACAAATTGTTTCGTGCCTAAACAGCAAACTGGTAGATCAGCAGCGGCTGTATATACCCTGTAGACAACAGTATTTACCATAGAAATTAGCTTGTCCTATTCAACATCTGTAGTGCACAATGTAAAGAACTCTGCAGCCTCTCTGGGCTAGTGTCAGTAACCTTAAGGGTGAGGGGAACGGTATACATACATTACCTTGAGTTAAAGAAAGACAAGCAGGTTTAAGTGAAGAAAAATTGCTTGGGATCGAAGTCATCCTTTGTGTGTCCATGCTCTCTTTGTTCCAAAGTGACATTGATTTTGTGTGCTTAGTTCTTAGACAGTATCTCTCACCTTCCCGGTCATTAGGTACTACGTATATGTATTCACTCAGTAGTGTAAATAGACAGAAATTGCTGTTTGACAGAATGATGGAGGGATGAGGCAAGTACAGGCTTGACTCATGATGAACCGTCGGCTCTAATTACTTCCTGCTAAAACTGGAGATGAGGCAAACTGAATGTAAAAGGTTGACCACATCCTGCGTGTCCTTGCCGTTGGTTGGGGTGTGTACTGATGTTTGCTCATCTTTCAAGCGTGTCTGTGTGTGAACGAACACCATTTTTGAATTGACATTGTTCATTCGTGCTGTCTTCTACTATTTAGTCATTATTTGGCCTAGTTAATAATTATCCTTGGGTCAATCTTTATATGAGAATCAAAGATGAACTGTAACTCTGATGTAATCAAGTCAGTAAAAAGGGGAAAAAGCAGACTTGAATCAGTCTTTCAAGGATGTTTTGAACTTTCACGTGTTAGTACTACTAATGTACAGGTACCTGGACAGAGATTTTAGCCTTAATGGAAGACATTTTAGATTTTAGCACAGTGCAGGGGCACAACTCTTGCTCACCACTGCTGAGAGGTTTAAATCCTGATTGTATTTCCAGCAATTTGGTCATACAACAAACACAAATGGTCATGTTTAGAAGTTGCAAGCCAAGAACGCAGCATGTCCTTGTCACTTTATTTGTGATTCTTGAGTGTTTTTGTGTCGGCTCCACCAAAGATTGGTGGGATTTGTGAGAAATTGCCTAATACAGTCGACCCTCTTGATTAAAGTTCCTCACAGGTGGGTAAAAAGATTTTGTAGCTTTTGTTAGTGGCATTTACTATCTACAAGATGTTTTAACTTGACAGTAGATGCAGAGGTACAGTGTACATTTTTGGGTTAATGTTTTGCTCTTCTTTGATTTTGGGTTTGTGGTTGGGTGAAAGCTTCTGTTTTAGTGAAAAGGCATGAAAAGCACAGGTCTAGAGATTTCTTTCAAAATACATTAAATATGTTGGAAAATATGAACCCCTAGCAGAGAGATAGAGATGAATTCACCTCAGAGTGTTTCAAAGTTGCAGTAGTCATGCCATTTTCTGAACTCATCGGACATGTTTCAGTCACTTCAAACTGGCTGCTTGACTGCTCCCACAAGTGGGCGTGACTTCATTCAGCGGGCGTGCCCCCACAGTCCTGGAGCTGAGAATACTGCTCACTTTTACCTGATTTCATAAACTTGTCGATATATTTAATCATTCAAATTTGGCTGGGTGGTTAATAACACTTTCTTCTTTGGTCTGACTCACAGAACATATATTCTTCCTTTACACGGACTTTATGGTCAGACTCCCTAACTCTTACCCTAACCTGACACTTATATCCCATTTCCTTTGAATCGGGGCATCTGGGGCTAAAGACTAAACACTTCTGTGTCAGAGACACCTGGAGCACACAGGATCCCCCTTCCTCCAGTCACTTCAAGTCCCCAGTGATACACTCATCACATCTCTCTGTCTTCCACAAATGAGCTATGATTGAGGTGAATGGAATTTCCAGAGGCTGTCACAATCGTTTTGATTGGAAAATAGACGGGAGATAATGGGAGAGACAGGCCTGTTATGAGAGCCCTGCCAGGGCTAAAATAATGCGTCAGAGTGAAGAGGTTAAAGACACCGCTTCCTTGTTAATAATTAATTGCTGTGCATGTGGTTGATCCACTCCATCGCTCCCAGTCATCAGTTGATAACTGCTTTACATTTAATTTGTCTTTAGAGGCTGTTTTTCAAGCTGGATAAATTGTGCTTAAAGTTAATTTGGGTTCGAGCACAGACTGCAGTCTGGAGTTCAACAAGAGGAAAAGATTCAGGGATTCTGTCACTGCATACTTCTTCAAGCGTATACTTCTTGAATTAACATGGTATGGTAAAATACGCTTCAGTCAAAAACATTTAGTTACATGCGTGAGGCATATTTGTAGGTAGTATAATCTGAAATACTAACACATTGGAAACAATACTGTGTGTCATTTTGTGTACTGAATGTTTCTGGAAAAATATTATCAGTTAGGTGGTGACTAATTAGTCATGACTGCATTCATCTGCAATAATAACAATACTGGGGAAATGATTTCACAGATTATTCTAATAAAATAACTGATTAGTCTTTGTAATTGATTAGTCAAATGAATGCAGTCATTATTTGTCATTCAAGAATTTCTTTCCTCACGGACATCCCCATCACTCCATGATTTAACATGGAATTTCAGACATAATGACCACCCTCTCCTTCCATCTCTAGATGACACAAACAGATGTTGGTGGATTGGGCATGAACATGGTGTCCGTATGGACGAGCAGGAACACATCGGAGAGGAATGTGCCTTTAATACGCCTGGACGATGATGCTGACCTTAGGGTATGGACAGCTTCTCTGCATGATTCCTCTACAGTCCTGTGTTGTTGCTATGGGGGCCCACCACTGAAGAATTCACACATACTCACGAGTAACCTCTGCAGTACACTCTATCTGCACCAGAAGAGGATCAAACTTCACTTTGCTGCTGTATACCCCCCCTTCATTGGGGACTTTGACTGCCTTTGCCAAATCCAAAGCAGCCCGTGCTCAGCCTTGCATGCACACAGATAATGATCAAGTTAATTAGACCTGAGATTGAACGAACTGCAGCAGCAACTTAATCATTTGTAACTTGATTAGAAATACTATATTCTGCACCTCCAGAGACCTGAAAACTTTCAGTTTTTTCAGAGATCTTGAAATTAGGATGTCCTTCAGAATTCAGGTCTTGAGCTGAGACATAATGTCTTTGTAATCCAAAACAGTGAATCGATCTTAAAGCCTAAAGACTCAAGCTCGAGGGACATCCTCCATTGTCTCGGTGAACAAGTGTAGATTACAAATGTATTAATGTGTTCTTTCTTATGCCCATAGAAAATATATAAATTTGGAAGGAAATTGGGTCAAGGTAGCTTCGGAGTTGTTTATGAAGCCACCCACATTGAGACACAGACAAAATGGGCTATTAAGGAGGTTTGCAGACCAGCGGTGAGTGCATTTGGTATTCCTGTGGGAAGCCTCCTTTTTAATGTGTTGCACAGATAAGAGACTTTAATATTTGGAGAGAAATAAGTGTTCATAACCACGCTTAAACTCCATCCACTGTGATCTGACTGTCTGTCACTCCAGGCAGGAAGTTCGAAAGTCCAGTTGCTGGGGCATGAAATAAACATTCTCAAACAAGTGAATCATGCTCACATAATACAACTCAAGGAAATCTACGAAACTGCTAAGGTGAGTGCCGCAAGCCTGATTAAGAGAGTGAGTTACGTGTAATGCATGTCACATATCATGATCTCCTATTACTGTGTTTCTGCATACATATTACTGAGAAGCAAACTGACTGTATGGTAAGATGCATTTTCTCCGCTTGTTTCTAGATGATTTATTTAGTCACTGAGCTGTGCGTTGGAGGTGAACTGAAGCAGCTGTTGCGACGGAAAAAGTTCTTTACAGAGGACGAGACAAGGCATATCATCTGTAGCTTAGCTGACGCCGTTGTCTACCTTCACAAAAGAGGTAATGTCCCTCTACAGATTGACATTTTGATAGTATTGAAATCATCTCGACGGCAGCTGGGAATCTAGTTTTTTATGATCTCCAGTGACTGGAGTCGTCACCTTGCTGTGGTGGTGTAGGTGTAGTGTGTTCACTGTACACTGAAATCACTGATAGGGGTGTGTACGGGTTGGTGTGACAACACCCAGGTGTGGTTACTATTACAGTAGAAACTTATTTAAGACATATGAAACTGTGCCAGTCAGCTGTAAAGTTACTGTATATACTTAGTAATGCTCTTACTATAATTACATTCTAGTGTGGAATATGTAGCATAGCAGGATCATGTTTTATTATAAGACATTTTATATTTTTTAATTAAATACGTAGACTGACTGTAGAAAACACACATGTGATTTGGTTCATGGTGTGTTTTGAATAAAGTGTGCTTCAGTTAATTTATAATAGGGCTATGTTCTTTGCCATTAGAGCTTTTAGTCATTATAGAAATGTGGCTCATTTTGATAAACGAGTAATAATAAACAAATTTTAGGGGAAGAAAAGACCATAAACATTTTAATTAAATCCATGTGTTGTATTTGGAAATGCTGTTTCCTTTTTAATGGTGAAATCTGTGGTTAGAGGTAATTCAGGACATTGCCTGACAATGAGGCGTCATTACATGTGGCTAATGACTAATTTACAACAAGCGAGGGAGCAATACTGATTAATAGGTGTGCTTTCGCATGGAAAGTCCCTCTGTGCTGGTTTTAGTCACCTCTACAGAGACCAATGATACTAATGAAGGAGCCAGGAAGCTTTTTGTCAAATGACCAACCACGGAAAGTCCCTTAGCTTAAATTTGTACCCGTGTTCTCAGATTATCACATTTTTGTTGTTGTGTGTCAGCCTGAGCTGCTTCAGATATCCATCTTAGATGTACTGATGCTCAGCTGGTCAGCTGTGCGTTGAGCTTTCATATAAACATATGCCGGTAACAGCATGATACATTGTGCATGTAAAACTACCAAAGTGCAGATCCATTTGTTTTAGGAAACGGCACGTTTTTTCATTGATTTGCCAGAGTAATGATTACTGGAACATAAGGCACCAAAAATTATGTTAAAATTGGTAATAATTATGTGATGTCCTCTTATCTTTGTTATATTAAATAATGGTAATAAATGCAATATAATAGAGAGTATATTTTAAAATGGTTAATTGTTATTTACAGTATAAATAATTATTAAATAAAGACATTAATAAAAATGAAATTCAGAAAACAGAAATTCTTGAACAAAAATATTTTAAACGAATGAGGGAAAAAAGAACATTTTCATGTTTGTTTTGTACACACCAGTTGGTCTAACTTACCTTTCACACACCATCAACACTGTTGGATTTTATAATTGGTTGCTTCAAACAGTGCAGTGAAAAGGACTGCCTGGGGCAGTTGTGTTTTTACTCCTGCCTTCTCTCACTCCACCAAGTTTTGTTAACGAGGCCCTTCAGCCTGGCCTACTGTAAGTGAGGTAAGTGAAGTGAGTGTGTGAAAATATAGTTTATTTTGGTGACTGACATTAGTAAATATATGTTGCACTTAACTCTGATCACAAACTTTATTTTATTCAATACTTCCACTCTGACTCTGAATTCTTGATGTGTCATTTGAGATGAGGCACCAAAATATTTTGAAAAGAAGTAAACACCTGTGTTTCAGCAGATACCATGTTCTGTGAATTTTCAGAACATGAGCATGTTCGACTGGGCAAATCCATGACACTTCTTTGGTTTAGTTAGGCTTTATTAATCCATGTAGGGACATCTGTCCTCTGATTTATCGATCTAACTCAACTAGGAGCACTGGGCAGTTTTAATGCAGAAGCTAAGAACCAACTCATGTTGTGAAGCCAGTCCCATGTAAGTGTAAGAGTATTGCTTACAGCAGTGGTTCCCAAATATTTGAAGAACATGGCATGTAGAATGAACAATTAAATACATGAATATATGCCTTGACCTGTCTTTAAGGCACCCAGGGTGATGTGGCAGAATGGTTGGCCTACACTAACAGTGACAAGTAGCATTAAACTGGTTATGATACAGTCTTAATTTAATCCTGATGCCTATATATGACCTACAAAAGCGAGTGAGATATCAGCAAGATTTCTATGTAGTTATTCTAAATGTCCGTGCACACATCAGTAGTCATGACATATTACTTTTTGCAATTTATCTAGTCCACTACCAGTGGACCACAGCTATCGTAAATATGGATATTTGTAGACATTGTTTCACTTGGTAATACAGTCAAACATCAGTCAAGTGCAACCACATTCTGGAGTTGTGTTTCTGAATGTTATGGATGTTGAACTGTTTTTCTCTTTCTTTGACAAACACACGCAATACTCACTCTCCTTTAAGCTCTGTTTTGGTCTCCACCAACTTGGAAGACCACATATCTGGCTCCTTAGCTTCTGAATGTTCACCAGCTTGTTGATAACAGTGTGTCTTCAGTTTGGTGCTTATTACACAGTGACCTTTTCTTCTGAAAACAGCTGTATGCAGAGGCTGGAAACAAGGTAGACAGGGCAGTAAATCAAACAAGTAGAAACTCAGGCCATTGAACCAAAACAGTGTAATTCTCAGGGCGTTTTTTTTAAATTAATTTGATCATCTTAAAATATCGATATATTGTGACAGCTTAAAAAAAAAAATATATATATATATATATATATATATATATATATATATATATATATTGTCACATACATGCATAATGAAACTGCATTCACACCTGTGTAAAAATTGTCCTCCTCACATCTTACAGACATAGTGCACAGGGACTTGAAACTTGAGAACATTCTTGTGAAAAATTCTCCTGATGAGGATGATAATGGCAGGATTAATATCAAGGTAAGACAATGACACAGACTACTTCTTATGCATTCTCTGTTGGACAAGTACAAGCCTCTGATGGGCACTTTTTCCTTCCCTGCTATCTCTTCTATATTTAGCAATGGCTATACTACCTCATTATGACAGACTCCCTCTGGTCTTTCTTTATAATACACCTTTACAAAGAGAGACTCCACTGTATCTTTAAATAAATTACCAGCTGAGCACAGCGTGGTGCACACATTGACAAGGAGCCAGCCAAAGCAGATACCTGGTGTGCGAGCTAAAACAAGTCTAGACCAACAGCATAAACGCCCCAGTCTCTCTCTGTTTTTCTCTTTCTTTGACAAACACACACACACAAACAACCATGTACTGTACACCCAAGAAAGTGTTGTCATGGCACAGAATAAATGGCTTTCATTTCACATTATTTGTGTTACTGGTATTTGGGGCTTTTATAATAATGTGACACCCCTTTGCAAATATGTGGACCTGTACAGCCGTAACAACTACAGCATGTCGCCGTTGGTGTAAATCGTCAGAGATCATTGTTAGTGCTCACGCTCCAACCTTGTTTCCCTGACAAAAGCAAACAAAGAATTTAATATGGGTTCTGTCAGCACATCTAAATCATGTTTATTTGTATCACCTTTTTCTGAAGCGCTATTCTCTACCTAGGTGACAGACTTTGGACTATCGGTGCAGACAGGTGGTGTAGGGATTGAGAACATAATGACGGAGACCTGTGGGACTCTTATCTATATGGGTATGACACCTGTATCTCCTACAACATGCTAGTAGGCCAGATAGATGACCACAGGAATAGAGCTCTAAGTTTGAATGAGTGGTTTAGCATGCCTTGCCATCTGCCACAGTATGTTTTTGGTTCTACTACTGACCTAAAGCTAAAGATGGTATTTCTTTTAAATGCTACACATAGTGATTTTTAGTTTGTAAGCAGTGAGTATAATTCTAATTTAGCACATGGAATGTATCAAATTTTTATATCTATGTTTGTTATTATGTAATTGTGCGCTGCAGAGTTATTGATGATTTAATGGTGCTATGAATCAGTGTAATGTGCCAAAACACGTAGCAATGGGCAAGAAAAGACAGAAACGAAGAAGACTGCTAACTGTTGTTAACATGGTTATAAACAATTCATGTTTCAAAGTATTTAAAAAATTTGGCTTTGTGAACGTTTTATAAGACTGGAAATACATTCAGCACTTCAAAGGTACACTCTGTACACACTGAATCTCAACATTTTTACCTTGCAGTCTGCATGCTGATCATAACCGACCTGCAAAACATTGATAAAAACTTTTTTTGTTCCAGCTTGCAGTCTTCTCCTCCACTTGCATTGCTGCCTTTTATGGCTCATTACTGCCACGGGCTGTAGATATGCATTACTGCTTCTGTGCTCGTAGTGTGCATGTGTGTCTTTGTGAATGTGGTGATAACACCATGAACTGTTGCTCAGTAACACCACTGGTGGTCAAAAAATAGTTTTAAATAGCGTTTACCACATTTCAGACAAAGAAAGCCTTACACTTGTGCATGTATGTGAATTTCAGCACCTGAAATGATGAGCGGTCGTGGCTACAGCCAGTGGTGTGATGTTTGGAGCATAGGAATCGTTATGTATATGTTGTAAGTACACTGACACATACATATATACATGTATGCTGTGAATACATTTGTCTGAGCTCTGTGTCCCTGTAGGCTATGTGGGGAACCTCCATTTGTGTCCAAAACAAAGTCAAACCTACTGAAGGAGATCATGAACAAAGAAGTCAGATTCACTCAAACCATCTGGGCCACAGTCAGTGATGCAGGTGACACTCAATAATAAATAAATAATAAATGTAATCCTGCATTAAAGCATAAACAGTCATTGCATATATGCAGTTTCTCTCTTCAAAATGTTTCGAACAAACTCACCAACTGGCTTGACTCTGTCTCAACAGCAAAAAATCTATTGACTTGCCTTCTGAAGGTAGACCCCGCATACCGCATATCTGCTAATCAGCTACTAGAAAATCCCTGGATCACAGTAAGGCACTGATTGTTGCAGCTGCATTCATAAACTTCACCAAATGAGTCACATGAGGAGCTCTGATGGCGTGCTTTGTCCAACAGGGCGACACTGATGTGCCTGCTATACCGTCCAATGTGCTGGAGATGATGCGCCACCACCTAGAACAGCAAGAGAGTAAGACAATGACGAAGGCTTAATTGACAGCACTGTGCAAGCAATAATATACGACAAGATGTTCCAGTGCAGAAAAATTATGCACGAAAAGGAGGCACTGTCTTACTTGTTGATCATAATGATGTTTTATGACTTCGCTGTTAATTGTATGTTTTTGATTATGTATGGTGTGAGTCTCTTTAACTGGCATTGGCATTTGGCGTATTTGGAGTTCTGAGGAGCAGAGAGGGAGAGGAAGGGTGGAACGAAAGAGACAGAGAGATGAACCAAAGCCACGCGAGGATACTTGATGTTGATGTTATTTTAAAATCGTCCACAATAGCACAGACTCTGGAGGACCTGTCCCTTGCCTCTCCTGAAGACACACTGGACTCCGCCCTGGTACTTGGGGCAGCTTCAACAGAAACTGCCAGCAACTGCAGGAGACATACTAAGCTTAGTCCTGAGAGAGACACCAGCTACTGCACCACATCCACCAAACCGGTACTGTATGTGTGTTTAATCACAGCTCTACACGTTGAACTTACCTTACGCTTACGTCTGGCTTATTCAGATCTCTGAATCAATATGATTTATATTTATATTTTAAAAGCTGTCAAGCCTCTACTTGTCTATTAAGGACACTCGTGGTAAATATCTTATTTTTAACTAATTAATAACTAAGTTATTGAATTTTTTGGATTTCTTTTTACCATTTTTTCACCAACTCATTTGTTAAGCAACCAAATAGTCCATAAGTGGGATCATATTAGCTATATCATTGATATTATTATTAACTGCAAAAACATGGGAGAATGCTAAGTTTATTGTTCAAACTTCTATTAGATTATGCCATGGTACTTTGTAGTACGTTAAACTACCAAACTCCATAAAGCTACTCATATTCAAATACTTTACTCATACTGTGTCCTTGTTACTGTATTTATCACTTTCTGACTCATAAATATCATTCATGTCAATATCCAAGTGATAATTATGATTGAGTCTCATGTTGTTAAAGAGACAGGAGGACAACAAACCAAAGCAGACAAAGAAAGCAGAATTCAATGTAAACCTTCACTCTATAGGTCAGCCCTTATCTCTTATGTATGCTCATAGACTCAGGTATTGATCTCTCATCGCTCTGTGTGTTATCCTTATATCTTGGAATAAAGAATAAAGAGAGTGGTGGCCTTCAGCAGGACAAGCACAAAAAGCGCTCTGAAACTCCAGGACCACCTCAGTCCACCACCGCACAGGTTTGTTGATCATCCTACAATTTGACCTTTTCAGGTTAACTTGTAACTTTTTCTTTGATTTCTAGGATTGAATTATATTTCCAGTAGCACTTATGGACATAAGGACATATCCTTTACATGGTTTGATCAAAAATGTTAAACTACAAATATCTACGACTAAATAAACTACTACAGTTTGTATTTTAAGCACAAACTTTCTTGTTAAATTGCCTTTGTGTTTTCATATTGCATACTGCCTTTCATATTCAGTCACCACTAGATGGTGCCAGATTTACCTGTTACAGAAGATAGTAACGAAGGTGTAGCCATGCTGCTGGTTTTATATGAACGTGACTGTTAATTCTGTTATGTAAGATGAATATGAATCTTATCCCTGCAGTCTCATGCTGGTGTGAAACCCTCCGCACAGCCAAGTGCAAAGCAGCGCAGGCCTCAGGACAAGAAGGACGTCAGTACAGGACAGAGACTGGTCTCTGATATCAGTAAGACAGGAGACCAGAGACCATCTACCTCCACTAAAAGTAGGGCTGGACCCTGCAAACCACCAGCTGGCAGTAAGACCAGTACCCTTTCAGAATAGAAAAAATGAACCATATAACCTGAGAGAACACAAATGGACTGCAAAAGAGAAGAGGTGAGGTGGACATTAGTCGATGTACATTTTATTTGATGTAATCCTGTGATTTAGCAGTGATGTGAACGAAACTACTGTGAATGATGCAACCTTTATGGTGACAACAAAGCAGTGACAGCAGTGTCAAACAAATAGGCTTCATATACAGGTATAAAAATACAAGAAGCCCAACACCCCTGCAGCCTCAGTTGTGCTGCCTTGTGCCAAAGTAAAGGTCTACTGGTCTGACGGGTTCCCTGTGTGGGCAAACCTGCTGGACAAGTGATTACTGTTACACAGTCAACTGTTTGAGAATGTCCAGCAGCACAAATACAAACTTTTTTCTTATAATTGGCCAGCAAAAACAGATTGAATGAGTTTGTCAGATATAAGAGGAGACATCTGATTGAAGGGTTTTATTATAAAGCAGCAAGCCAGAGTTAGTCAAGTAAAGAGAGCCACCCAGGAGATTTGAGCACAGCACAGCTCATTCCTTATTAAAACTGTTATTTAGTAATTTACTTACTACCTAGCAGCATATATTCTCATTATCAAAATGATACCTATTTATATAATGCAGAGTGAATGTATTCATTTTAAGTAATAGTCTTGTCTCTTGTAAAGAATGAATGTTGATTTAAGTCGTTATCGACCAGGTGTCGACAGAGATGTAATAATCTTGTCAGAATATTTTCAACATGCAAACAGACAAGTTGTAAAAAGAAATGTGTATTTCCACAGAAAAATCTAGCAATTGTCAGAAATGTGTGATTACACCTTGAAGCTGTTTTTAAATCAGTGGTAGTATGTACAGTATATGACTTAAACACTGTGCCAAATATCATAAAACACACAACAATTATGCGTATTTTGTTTTCAGTAAAATGACAAAATATTTTTGTACTGTTTTATAATTCAATGAATACTCAAATACTACAGGACACTTTCCTAGATATTGTTTCATAACACCAAAGTTAGCATACAGGATTTTCTTTTTTCTCTTCTGACCTCTCAATTCAAAACATCCTATATGCAGTGACTACACCCACTCAGTGTCAAAACAGAAAGACTGTCACACAGGCTGGTTACGCTCCATCTGAATGCAGAGGATTGGGACCGAGGGCAGCCACGGGTCTAATCTCGTTTGGAGGCCATTGAAAGCAGTAGGAGCTACTTTGAGGGCACTGCCATTCAAGCACAGGTTTTTCCGCTGTAGAGAGAATAATCCCCAGCATAGATACAACATTAAAGTAGCCAAGCATAACACACAGAGGCTGAATTTCAAATCCACCCATTTGCATCTTGAAGTGAATGAGTGCCAACAATGGGGCTCCATGTTCATGCACAGGCTCTGTGTTTTAGTGTGCATGTGTAAATGTAGTATGTATTCTTTGAAGGTGTTTCTACATTTTGGGGGAAGAGGTAGCCATCTTAAAAGTGTGAACACAGTATGTTAACCTTCATGAAATTCTGTCCAGGTAGACATACTGACCTAGACGTGTAGAGTAGACCTGCAAAACTGTCTCTAGATTTATTTTTAATAAAATAGTTGAGACAGTTTGTGAGAATGAACAAATGACACGTAGCTGCTTGCCAAATAGACTGCAACATTACTGACATACCGTATGCTTGTGGTTTACTCAGACTGGTATAAACAGCAGATGGAGCTGTAGTAAGTTGCTGAATTAATTTCCTGGAGTTAATCTGACAGGAGAGTGCTACCCCTAAAGCTTACTACCTAGTCTTGTGCATGAAAGATGTGCAATTACAATTGATTGCTTGAGTCACTGCCCATTAAAACTGTGACGTCCATGTAATGTGTCACCAATTAATATGTTGTATGGTTATGTCTCGATGGTCCGTTCAAACAAAGTGGTTGTTTTCTGTTTGGGCACTGTGTTATTCACAAAATGTGATTTTGTCTGCAGATAATTTGAGAAATAAAGAACAATAACACGCAGCAGTGATTCGTCTAGTTAGTTACACCTCTTTTCTCTTCAGAGTATCTCGCTGGAAGGCTGTTTAGACAATCTTTTGTATGATGGGATTTCAGCATAGGGTCCTCATTGTTGTTCCTTAATTATAGGGAAACAAAATATGACCCACATCAAATTGGACATGTCTCAAGATGGAATAAATTTAAAGTGATTGAAACGTATCAAGAAAACATGGAAGAATCAGTGTCTTCATGTAGGATGACAGGAGGTTCAGATGCCGTTAAAATACTGTCACTCTCTATTGCTGCAGGAGCCTCCAGTTTTACTTTTACTCCTTTGCCCAAAACAACAGAGAGAGAAGAGGTGGGAGGGAGGGGGGACAGAACGAGAGAGCCTGTATGGTGGATAGGTTAGGGGCGTGAATTTGGGACAAAGCATGGAGGCAAAGGAAATTAGAAAATTCGTCGGGACGGAACAAGGGATGCGCCCCCTGCCCCCCACAAACCCTCCCCCTCTTTCCTCCAACAGCGCTCCTGACAGATGGAAGTAAGGGTGGGTGGGTTGACGGGCTGGAGGGATTAAAACTCTGCAGCCCCATTTTGGAGCCTGAAGAGAGTGTCACTCCTGCAAAGGTGGGGTGCAGAGAGGCACTTGTGGCGAGAGTCGCGGGGCGTGTGAAGTGGGTGCACGCAGGCTAATGTCAAAGGAGGCAAGGATGCTTCCCCTTCCTCGGCCCCCCCTCTGCTCCATCCACCTTTATCCACTGAGGAGTGTGGAGGGGGCTGCTAGGAATAGGGTGTGTGTGTGTGTTGGGTGAGGGGTTCGTCTTAATAACCTTAATAGAGCTCCTTTTAATTAATCAGGCCCGATACCTGCAGCTGAACCCTCCACCCCCACCCCACACACCCTCTTCTCCATCCTCACCCCAAACACAACATCCTCACACTGCTGCTGTGACATTGTGGTAATGAGGTAACACAGCTACAATGTCATGGAAATGTTGCGGAGACGTTATCTGTGGGAGCTCATCACACATGCTGATGTTCCTGATCCCCTTCAATGTGTATGTGTGTGTGTGTATGTTGCTGCTGCACCACAGTGCAACCCCCCCCCCCCGAAAAAAAAGAGAGGAAAAAAGCGGATACATATGGCCAAATGGCAGAAGGAAACCATGATGCCTCTATTTTCCACAGAAGAAGAGAGAAGGGGGAAAGCCCCACCTCAAGTAAACATTTGAAACAGATGGCAATTTCAAAGCAAACCTCATCAATCTTTGTTGACACTACCCCCCTTTTTTAAGACTACTCTTATTTGGGATATTTGCAATTATAATACATACTGTAAGCTCATTTGAATATCAAATTAATTACTGAACACACTGGAGTAAATACCTCTTTTATAACTCCTTGTTAAAAGTGAAAAGTTCTTGACTACGGTTGGATGGCGTGTTAATTTACACTGATATCTAATCCCAAGTTACTTCACATAAAAGGCATTACTATACATATTTTAATGGGGAGGTGGTTGTTTTCCAAGCAATTTTCTGCTAGAGTACATTTTTAATTTATTCATATTTAATTTATTGGTCTCTGCATACCCGCTCAGTAAAACTAATCAACACCATGTATGGGCCTCTTAAAGCCACATCTCTCCTTGGCAGGCAGACAGGCAGCCTCTGCATTAGGATAAGCTCTCCTCTCTTGTGCACAGAGCTGGGTGAAATGCCCTGCATTCAGTCAAGCAGGAGGATACCACCTTGAAGGAGACTGTTCAGTCCTCACAAACAACCTTTTAATCAGAGGGAAAAAAGCCTGGAAAATGAAGAATGTGCCCAGCCTTGAGTGATCCAAAACAGTGACCACCGTCACTGCTGTCAGAATATCGTCCGCTGGGGACAATGCACCCCCCTCCTTCTTCCCTCGCTTCCCTCCCCTTCTTTCTCTTTTTGTTACTTCCTGCCCTCAAACTCCTCTGCCCTTGAATTGGTTTTATGGAGCTTTGGCAGTCATTTAGCACAGTATGACTGGAGTTCTTATCACCTGACTCCACTATACACTCCAAATATCTATCGACCCATTGACACACCTTGAGGAGGGATCTACACAACCTTACACATGGAAATGATTTCAATTAATTACCATTCCCCTTTGACAAGGCAGAGAGAAGGGGAGGGGGGGAAACAAAGGAGCCCAGACAACAGGAGCATTTCTCTGGTGTAATGTGCACCATGTGTAATGAGCAGCGGAAAGGTCATTTGACACATTTCTGCCAGAATGAATTCATTTATTTCAAGCACTTAATTTTGTAGTCACCTCATTGGTGCACAGCTTGGCAGTACACTGAGAGGGTGCATTACCACAAGTGGAGGCTTAGTTTCCTCCCAACAGCTACTGCTGACCACAGGTCTGTGGGAATGCCTGAAGAGCAGTGAGATAGTGAAATGGAGTGTGGGAGATCCAATCACCCCTTCTATCATAGGAAAATCGCCTCCATCACCTTCAGTGTAATTGGAGCATTCATTACAGTTCAGTAAAAATGCAGGTTGCCATTAGATGGGCAATTTAAAAGTAGGCTTCTGGAGAATGAGAGACTTGAGGGGTCACGATACGGGGTCACAGTCAAGTAAATAATGGGAATTGGTCCCATGAGGCTTGGAAAACCACAAAGCCCGTGGTCACGCACCGAAATACAACTCGGCACAGGAGAGAGGCAGGAATTCAATCATCAGACAGAAAATAAAATGCCCCCTGTGCCCCCTCAACATCACAATAATTACAAATAAATGACTTTCTATGCAGTTTGCTAGCGTATATTTACTCTAAACTGTGACAACTGGAAACTATTCTGTTTTTTCATTCACAATGCCTTCATTGAAGTATTGAAATTAGAAATATATATATATAGACCTATAAGACTGTACATGAAACTTTATTTTGCAGCCACTGAGATGCTTTGTCTACATGCACTGTGCGTACAATGTATAACAGATTGTAAAGGCAATCGTGAAATTCAAGGGTCATCCTTAAATCCTCATATTGTTGTCTGACATGGTAACTTTTAACGGGGAGGATGTTGCCTTCAGCTGCCACTAGAGGCCTCAGTCTGGCTAAAAGTTGCACCACTTTGGTTTTATATCCACTATATTTATTGCTGCTTGTGTTTTAACATCCTCAACAGGGAAAATATTTCACTGTAAGCAAAACCAGAAACATTTGCTTGATCAAAGGAAGCACAGTTATTATGTTTAGGTTTGAAAACGGAGTTGTTACTTATGTTCTGAAGGTTATTTCATAAAACTTTGTTCTAAACAAAGAAAGCACAACAATAGCTCATGTGCTGCAGTGCTTCTCTAACTGCAAACATGCCTGAAGTCAGTAGCGATAACATGATTTGAGATTCTCTTTGAGAGATTTAAACACTCATCTGCGTATTTATTTCTCTGTGAAGCTCCCACTAATGACTGTTTTTGCAGGAGAAAATGCTTCTACATTAAATATGAATAAACACATCATGATGAAACAATTAGGCAACGGTCTTCTGTGTGGCTGGTTTAAGCATTTGGATGCCTAAAAAAGTGCGATAACAAAAACAAAACTATAGAGTCGTATTCGCAAATTAGTCTCACTTCTCAGTGGGAAAGAATACAATTAGTGAGTTTTACTGAGAAAAACCCACACAGGCCCTCTGTTCTCAGGACTGAACCATCATGGTTTATGAATGAGATAATCAATCAGAAGTTTTCCTTACTATTGGAAGGGATGCCCAGAGGTTCATGATAGGATGACACACGGCCTCTGAGTCAGGAGCTCTCACACAGCATATGGGGTGTGCTTTCCTCCAACCCTTTTACCACTCAGGAGGCAGATTGGACTTCTCACTCTCAGCTACTCCGCATTATTGTCCATTATCACACCGC
The DNA here is from genome assembly GCA_023373845.1 of Nibea coibor. Taxonomy (NCBI): domain Eukaryota; kingdom Metazoa; phylum Chordata; class Actinopteri; family Sciaenidae; genus Nibea; species Nibea coibor. The sequence goes on along the minus strand of CM041738.1, from coordinate 8,366,973 downwards.
GGTCCATGTGTAAGGTGACAGTGGTGCTCTGATGGAGAGGCGACAGGGGGACCCAGACTGCAATAACATATTATTAGCTTTTTTCACAGCTCCACTGGGCTGGATTTACACTGGATATCCAGAGACCTCTGAGGGCAGCCCACTGTCACAGCGGCGTCCACCAGCAGAGCAATTGCCAGAGATACACCGGGCATGTGTGGACTGAATAGCCTTGCACCCACGCAAGGCACACATGGGGCACGTGTACACACACAGACACACACACACGCAACCACACAAGCAGAGTGTCTGTAATCAGTGACAGGCCTTTTCCAATTAGCCTCAGTGTGCTGTCATTCTTGTGTGCTATTGTAACACTGCATGTTCTCCTTTTGTCCTGTAAACTGTAAACACATCTCCTGCCATTACTGCGGTGCGTCTGTGTCAACACATGAACAGATAGATAGATAGATAGATAGATAGATAGATAGATAGATAGATAGATAGATAGATAGATAGATAGATAGATAGATACATAGATAGATACATAGATACATAGATAGATAGATAGATAGATAGATAGATAGATAGATAGATAGATAGATAGAGTACATTCAAATTCCATATGAAGGTGAGTGTGGCACATCTGACGTTCCTGTTTAATGCAAGATGCTCTTGTCCTTGGTCTCCCTTGTGACTGATGCCTCTTGTCCCAGCCCTGTTTATAAAACAGTCAGAACTTCGTTAAGGGACAATAACATCAGCCAAGCTCAATTATGGTGACATTTTGCTGACATGCAGATTGCCTCCCCTCAATCTTTTTTATGTAAAATACTGATGTGCCAGTCACATATGGATGGATGAACTTTGGGAGAATCAATGGTATTGATGAATCATAGATCATACGAGTCAACAAGACTGACACCAGGAGAGTGAATTCATCGCACGCAGAACGTCAATATTAAATTGTAATCATAATCAGACAAAGTGAGTTATGTATAATCAATAGCACAATTATGATAGTACGTAGGACTTGTCCTTGCAGACAATAAGTGCATTCAAACAGGCTGCACTGTGTTTATTACAACATGAGCGTGTGTGTGTGTGTAGATCTGTGCATTCATACTGGTCTGCACAACAGTTCTAATAAATATACCAAGGACTCTTTTTCCTTACAGACCAAGGGTGTGTGTTGAAAACACATTGCCATGTGGACTATGGAGGTTACCAGTTTTGTTCTGAAATATGTTCGAACTGTCAGGCGGAGAATACAATAAGGCGGCTAAATCCAGTGAGATGATGGCATTTGATTGTCCTTTGGTGTGTCCTGACTGAAATATTGGAAGGATGGCCAGGAACAGCTCTCAGCAGCTTCACCTGATGTCGGTGGTTTAACAGTACCGGCAAAAGTAACCAAAAAGATTGAAGGCTAGGCATATTTATGAGATTATTTTCCTCAGCAATTCATTTAATTTGTTATGTTTTTATTTATGTATCATGTCATACATCTGGCCTAAGCACACGACATTGCTATCTTATCTTAAGATGTGCAATATGTATAATATGTGCTTTCAAACAACATCTTTATGTACAAAAAAATGAACTGTTACAAGTTGATCCCAATAAAGGATTTACTCTCATCTCGCAGGCTTTCTTCAAGTAACTGAAAGCTACTTTATATGTGACCAGCCAACTCAGGCTTTGTGCACCATCCATATTCACAAACTTTTTTTTAAACTTACTAAACAAAACACTGTGTAGTTTCCAGTGAAAAGGACAATAGATAACAAAATGCAAGTATTTTTCTCTGTCATTCAGACAGCACATTGATTTGGCACAAGTAACCTTACACTGAGCACAACAACACTGCTGGACTGGAGGAGTTGTTTTTGGTAGCGTGAATAAATGACTAAGGAAAAAGTACAGATGCTAGTGGATATACCTAGAAAATATCTGTACAGAGTGAAATCTAACCATGGTGGATGATTCAGCATTCGCAGCTTGGTTCATAAACATTAGCCTGTCCTGTCAGGGACGAGGACTTTACGATTGCCGGCACAATTGAGTGTGGAAGAGCAAAAACAAACAGATTAAATTTGCCTATTCAGACAGAGAAATACATGTTTCATATTTACTCCATATGTCACATTAAATGAGTCATGGGGGAATTATTGTTGAGCAGACACAGACAAGGGAAGCCAGGGACTGGAAAATGTGAGCTGACATGCTGTAGAGCTGCAAATCAAGAGAATGTATCTGGGAGGTGGACAGGTATCTACTCACATGCCTAGTTTTCCTACATATGTATGACTTGTATGTATGACATATGTATGTTGATGTGTTAGTGTGAATATCTGTACACTTTTACACACACTGTATATAAACTGTTACATGTCGCGTATGATCTTTTCTCATATACTTGTTGCATATGAATCTGTTTATTTTAATACCTTTCCATTTTTTTCTGCACTAAACTCGCTGTAGTTTTAGTATCTCAGTAAATAATTACAGATATAATAATCTAAAATGATCTAATGTTTGAGTCCAATAATTCATTTTTTCCAAATTTTCATCCATTTCCACTGAATATGTCCAACGTGTGAATGACATTATGACCATAAGAGGAGCTACACTGTAGCAGTGTGTTAAAGAGCAGTATTAACTGCATGAAATGGGTCAAAATTCATGGCGATGAGTCAGTGGCATTAATGCACCATAAAGGTTGAATACATACCTCATAATAAAACATCAAAACATGTGAAACAGAAACCTTTGCAAACGTGTTTTTAGGCAAAAAAAACATTATTTTATGTAACACTGGATGAAAACTGTGAATACCCGTCAGTGTACCTTTGAAAAAACACAATGCTCCTACTTAGAAAATAACATAATGTAAGGTAAAGCAATCTGATCTGTGACCAGACATGCTGTTGGTATCCAACATGAGGTTTTCTGTGGAGCGTACACTGCACTGGGAAGACATGTTAGATACAGGATGTGGTAAAAATAATGATAATACATTTATTTTCTATCGAGCTTTAAAACATTCTCAAAGGCACTTTACACGGTGACAGGAACAGTAGAGGCAATATCAGTTTTAAAAACAAGAAGAGGAAGTTGAAGATGAATGAACAAGAAGACACAATCCATTCACTGAGGTAGCTTCAGCAAGGCTGGAAAGTCAGTGGAGAAAGTCAGAGGTTGGTTAGTTGCTGCCTTCAACCTCGATCAAGATTGAAAATAATAGGGGATGGTTAGAGCTAATGGACAAAAAGCAACAAGAAACATTAGCCGGTGTCTCTGGCCGGTGTTTATATATGGTAGCATATAAGATACTTCCTCTCCATCTTCACTAGCAGCTGTAATTGTTTCATGCTGTTTGCAAAGCCAATGCTTCCAATGAGCATTAGAGCAACGTGTTTCAAAGTTATTGCGCATAAAATAACCTTTTTTCATTTCCTATGTGTATCGCTGCTGTTAGCTTGGAGCTAATTGTCTGTATTTTCAGCATACTTCTGTTGTCTACTACATCTTTATATTGAATGCTTAATAAAGTTTGTGATCTGAGCATATGTTGTGTTGTAACATTTGCTCTAAGCCACTGTTTGGTACACATTTACATCGATATTTGATGATCTGTCTGGGCTTCATGCTACTTGTGTGAAAACAACAGTTTGTTGGAGCTCTGGGTGTCCTTAAAGAAAAAACATCTAACTAATAGTTTCACCATGGAACTGACCAGGTAATTACTTAAGACAACTATTTGTATTGTTTTCTGAAACTGTACATTTGAAGGCAAATGTGGCACCATCTCAAATCAAATCAAAGTTTAAGTTTAATTAATAGATATCACCATAAAACTTTGTACCTTTTAAGTTTGTATTTACTGACATTTTAAATGTGCAAACATGCAAATTGGGCATTATCTAATGCAAAGTGTAGTAAAATAATCACATAAATGTGTATTTTATTTTGGACATTTTCTTTTCATTAGTCTGAAAGAAGACATGTCATGGAAGCAAAATAGCCCAAAATCTTAAAATTGACCAGTGCATGAAAAAAATGATGTTTTTGCCTGTGGTGTCTCAGCTTACATCAACTTGCTACACTTTGAATGCCAACTGCACCTTTCATAATAGCAGCTTCCTGTATCGCCTAGAGCTATATACAGGAAGTGTAAGCTAACAAAGACTGACAAACCTTCAGGCTTAGGTCGAGTTCAGGTTTGGTTATTTTCAAATGCAATTTAATTAGAGTGTCGGTGCAATTTAATATGCAAACGCCCAGTGGGAAGAGGGAAATAGACAGAGTTTGTTGCCAATTAGCAGTCAGTAATGGATGAAATAAAGCAAAAAATGTTCATAGTTTGGGGTGTTTGGCTGGCTTCAAGTCTCAAATAGCAGTACTAGTGAAGTTGGGTCTTAAAGATGCTGGTATTAGGTGGGTTTGGGTTTTCATTTGTATGCATATTGAATAACTTGTAAGGGATTTATGACTACTTTCAACTTTTAAGTCAAACACGAGTTTAATCTAATTTTTGAGATGCACAAAGGAGTTTCAGTGGTACTCATTAGTGGAGCCATAAGAACACAATGTACATGTAGACATGTGCACCATGTGCACTATCTCTCTCTCTCTCTCTCTCTCTCTCTCTCTCTCTCTCTCTCTCTCTCTCTCTCTCACACACACACACACACACTCACACACACACACACACACACACACACACACACACACACACACACACACACACACACACACATATGCAACTCAAAAGAGTTATTAATATATTTTCAAGAGTGAATATAATCATCAAAACAAGCTCTCTCTCCCTCGCTCGCCTGTGACTACAGCAATAAAAAGCATTACATATGACTCACATGATGTGAGGCTTCTTTTTCTAATAAATTCTCCAGAGAGTGAGACAACCTCTGTCATCTTCATTAGTAGATGACAGCTTTTCTCCATCAAAAAGCTCATATTAAGGATTTGTAAGCACTTTGAACCAGACACTGTAATTGCTGACCAATGAAAATACTCAAGGCCGTGCACAAATAGTCTTCACTCAGGCCACATTTTCCATTGTGTAGATTGGATTGAGCTACAAGGTCTAATAACTTCAGAAACCCGACAGGTGCATAGCCTGATAATCATCCTCTCCTCTTTTATCAAGTTTTCTCTTCATTATTTCCACTTAACTACTGACAGTTTAGAGGCCACAGATTTTTTTTCTTTTTTTCCCCCTGCCTCGACTGCTCAGTGTGCAACATACTGTTAGAGGGACAATCCATGAGCTCCAGCACATAAAATTAATGTAATATCGTGAGATAAAAGGTGTGAAAGGTTGAAGACCTGCACCTTTGCTTTTCTGAATTAGACATCCCTTTGCCCTTAACTCTGTTGTCTTTCATTCACTGGCTTTTTGTTGATTAACCATAATGAGGTGAGTTACTATAGACCCGGGGCCAGTCTCCTCCTTTAGTGAGGTGGTACAGATAAAAAAGTCCATCCAGGCAGCCGTCACAGGGGTCAGCACAAATCAGATGGAGGGGCTTTCTTGTGTCTGGCAGCCGACACTTTCAAATGTTAATGGATGGGGGCGAACAAAGTTGAAGTGGGTCTGAAAATGCTAATTGTCCCTAATTCATGTAAATAGGTTTCTTAATGGAGGAATTAAGCATTTTAAATATGCAATTGGAGGCAATCAGTCCTTTCATTTGGTGGGGTGGCACAGGTGTAGTGGATTGAAATTCATCTTTCACACAGGGTGGTTCATTTGTCATTTGGCTGTGTTCAGGCATGGATGACGGGGACTGGAAGAGAGGTCCTTCTGCACTGTTATGTACAGATATCTAAGAGAGAAACACGTTGCAAAACCTTTAATTGTATTCGTGTTGTTGACTGTATCAAGATAGAGGAGGAAAAGCAATTAATGCAGACGCCGATCAATGCTGGTGAAAAGAGCCAGTGCAAAAATATAATTCATTCTCACTGCTAACAGAAGCAATATACTTAGATACTTTTACCTTATATATATATATATATATATATATATATATATATATATATATATATAGTGTTATTTATGTTTTTATCCATTCTATGTATAAAATGTAATTGTAATCCATATATAATCCTCTATATGACTACAGTAATATAGGTGGTGTCATGTTGGGATTAAAAAATGAGTAGAGCACACAACAAAGGAAGGACGCCTACCTACCTACACATCACAGGCAGAGGAGCAGCAGAGTAGACAGCCCTGACTTATTATTCTGATCATCTCAAACAGACAATAAACCAGGAGGTCATGTTTCAGCATGTAATAACATGGTGTAGCAGCAGGACCTGAGACAGAGGGAAACACCACCTATGGGCTATGAATCAAATGGGCAATGCATTGTCTCGGAAAATGACTTATTAGTCAATATGAAGGGGGATACTGTGTCTTTGAGGTGTAAATAGCCGCGGCTCTGCAGAAAAGAAGAGGCAGCCCTGGTTAATGAACGAGACAAGAAAAACCTTGTTTAAAAGGACAAATCAGATCACAAGATTTCAACCCCATTAGCTGCTACTCACAGGGAATGATAATAATGATAAAGGATGGTGGGGCCTTTTGATTTCAGAGTAGCAAACTGTGTTGTCTTGAGAAAAAATCTTTTCCTGGAGGAGAATCAAAGAGCAGTTCATTTTCACACTGACCTTCAGGGCTCAAGACGGCCAGACAAGGGCACAAACAGATTGAGAATTAATTGGTGCAATTAACATTTTGTGATTATAAGGACTTCAGATCAATACCCTATGCAAATAGCAGTATTGATGTGCAGCAGAAACCTTGTTAATTGTGTTTGGCGAACAAACAGGCCCCTGTGTTACTATTCCATAATGGAACAGGAGGCACGGACAGGTTCAAACTGCTGACCACTTTAGATGCGCGAGGACATGCGGCAGTTTCTCTCTCTCCTCCATCTTACCAGTCCACCCCTTCACCCTCCACTCAGCTCAAGACTTTTAAGAAAAGTTGCGGAGTTTGATGATCTCAGTCGCTTTGAAATTGGCCTTTTAGCAGCTCTCTGAAGAGGCTCTTAAAGGCTGGATGGAGATTCTTCAGTGTTTCTGTGATCACCACGCTCATGTCAGGCTGCAGCAGATTACACAAATGGCCTCCTGCCTCCTTTCTTTTACAGTGTTTAACAGTGGGAATGGGCATGTGAGGAAGAACTGAAACACCCTGCGCCGACAGTCATTGAAATGAATTAGTTTCAGGTTTATTGCTATGGACTGGATTTTCCACTCTCGTTATTAAACTGCGTTAAAAATGCACTTTCATTTCAGATAAGTACCAGTAATCCTGTTTGCGGACCACAGCAGATGAAGTTAAATATAATTTAAGCAGAAATGGAAACGGGCGGAACAATGTAATCACTGAAAGTGAGATTGAAGTGATGCTATTCTTATCATTATTATTATTTTCATTACTGTTTGTACAGAAAGACACTAGTCATGGCAGCAGCAACGGTAAGCAGAAGGTGAGAAAAGATGGGGAAAAAAAATACTCCATCCAATAACTATCATAGCCAATAAATCCTTGCTCACTACTGCCTGTCCCACTTTTTTTTTTTTTTTGGTATGACAATTGGCTTGCAGATTGTTGCAGGCCTTACATCCTGTGGCCTTGAAGAAACACACCGAGCTGGCAACATACACAAAGCATGAAGCTACTGTTAATTAGCTGAGTTTACAGGGCGAAGGAGCGGTTAGCAGGGTCTTTTATGTGCTGTACTGCCTGCTGTGGCTGTGGTGTTGGTGTAACGATGCTGCGCTTGATGTAGGCTTACCTGTCTTTAGCAGTGTTGTGTCACATTTGCTAGGCTGTAGCACAAAAGGTAAGAGACCCCGGTGAGAACAGAGCAGAGCTGTGACAGAAAAATGCTGTTTTTTTAAAAAATTCGTTCTATAGATTTTAACAAATTAAAATGATTGATATTATACCCCATTTCAGCACCATTTGAAATGGGGCTCTCAAGAGTAAGTTACAGGTTATATAATAAAAATATAACAATTGCCATCGAATTAGCCATTTGTTAGCGTGCTAATTACAGTTAATTCTTTTCAATTTTGGGCTGTGCTCCTTTAGGCATTAGCCTTAATCTCCCTGGTGATGAAGTTGGTGTATTAAACAGAAAGCACTGCAGGGAGGGGAAAGTGGACATGGAATTAAACCATCACACTTATACCCATGTTTAACAAACACCACCATTTACTGGGGTATTTGATAATGACTTGAATCTAAATACCTTCCTGTAAAATGCATTGGTGAAGTGAGATCTCATTATATCTAATTAAATAAAACAAATAGACTGCTAAAGGGAGTGAGCGAGCCCCCGGCTCGAGGCTTTGATGCCTAATGAGATATTTTGTGAAAAGAATTCAGATTGGTATTGCTATGCATCATATCTTTGTATTAAATCTGATGTCTAAAATATGAAGGAATAACCTAAAGAAACACCTTTTTTGTATTGTATTGTATTGAAAGTCATAGTGTAATTAATATGGATACCACACTACGGCGACATATAGCGACCTTGTGCCCGTGCGGTTTAACAGAATCCATTCATAGGTTGATGCAGTTGCTGCATGATGAACTTCCTCTTTCACTGAATCAATTAATGTCGACGGTCAAGAATGTAAAAATCAAGATTCAATAGAACTGCAAATACATGAGGACGAGGATCAATCCACAAGTAAACATCAATGTAAGAGGAGTGAGGCGCCTCTGGAAGCTGAAGCTGGCTTCACACTAAACACTGCTGGGAGGATGAAGATGACTGCAGTGATGATGACATTGATTCTATCTGTTATTGCACCTGTTAGAAAATTGATTGTGTCTCTGCTGCAGAGAAGAGAAGAGACAGGTTATTCTAACCTAAGCAATCAACATATAAAAGATACATAATGATGGCATGTGAACCATTTTCCAGACACTGTTATAGAGACACAATAATGCAGATAGTAAATCATAAAACCAGCAGTCCAAAATGCCCATCTACGGTCAGGCTGTGGAGAGCAGGTGAAAAATACACAATAGCATTGCATTTTTAGACATGGTTCAAAAAGACCATGTCAAGATTGATGTGTCTCCTGTAGCTATAGTTAATAGTAAGGCAACACTCCTGAAATTAGAATCCACTTCTTTCTAAACGTACCACCTGTGAGTCGAGGACATCTGAGAAAAAATGGAAGGGTGCATGTCATTTCTATAGGTTTCCAAGACACAGGGAGAGGAGAACAGCCAATCTGTGAGGTGTAATGGATATGTCAAGAATTGCTAAATCATAGGTGTGTGAGGCAGAAAGACAACTAACCCAAACATAATGTCATTCTGGAGGCAGAAAAGAGGCAAATGCAAGAAAGAAGAGAGGAGGAAACAACACAGGGGGATATTGCATTTGAATTTAGGGATGCAAAATGAGGAGAAAAAATATTAACTGTTTATTTTCTTGCGTACTGTTCTTTATTACTACCTATTTGGCATCTCTGTCCGGGTGCATTATGGAAATGAGGTAATGCTACTTTGCTTAACAATAACACACTGACTTTGAATCCTCTTACTTAAGGTTTGATTGCTTCTTGACGGTGGTTTTAAATGAATTGTGTTGAGGAGTGATAAAGAGCTTATTGCCAGGAATAAAAGCCCAGAGCAATGAAGAAAAGCTACACATGGAGTGGCTAGGCGATACAGGCTATTACGGTGAGGGAATGGTGTCCTTGACTGCCAGGACGGCTTAGAATTTTATTTCATCTTGTTTTGCCGGCTGCTGACAATGATGCGTGACTCTGGCACCGGAGGAAGAGGGCAAGCATGAGAGCCATTTTAGATCTCATTTACATATAGTGTGTCTATAACAGCATGAAAATAATGTGTTTATACGTGTGTGAATGTGCATGTCGACATGCAATGTGTAGGTTTCAGGAGGCATGAATACGCTGTGTGTATATTCAGGTGTGTTTGCGCATTCAAGCACTTTTAAAGTTCGTATTTCAAGGGAAAGTTATATTTTTCATTCTGCTTGTGTTGCATGTGATTGTGAATACCCATTGCTCTGACCTCTATCACTCACATGTGCTAAAGCCCCCAAACCTCATGTAAATTTGGACGATGGAGGACTCGGGGACTCTGGGAATTGTTGTTTATCAGCGCAGTGAAAAGAACGGTTGAGCTGTAATGGCCCTCCAGTGGGTTCAATATGCAAACTTCTCAGTACAGCAGCAGTTTGAGGCCTCGTCCCTGAGCTGCACATCTCTGTGTTATTGTGGTTGGCTGCTTGATTTGGGTGGAACCAGTTCATTTGGAGGTTATCACTGCTTCCGTCAAGGTGAGTCAGTGCTTTTGTTGCATACAGAGGCTCAAATGAGGAGGCAAGATCTCTGAAAAAAAAGTTATTTTCTGTTTTGATTAAGAACTCTCCACAGAGTGCAGTCAAGGCTGTAACTTGAAATGATGTTTAAGAAATTTTTATAAAGCGTTTTTTTTTCCATAAACTTGGTACCCTTTAGATATAAGGTGCCCTCTAGCGTTGGACACACTGTCCTTACATCTGCAGTTTAAAGCGAAGGTGGTTGGATGGGTCAAATAAATGACTGTCACCCAGGAGACCAGGGTTTGTGTCCCACGTGAAGCCGAAAGTCAACGCTGACTTATGTAAGTTTGTAAGTCAGTAAGTTCTTAAATTTTGTTTTCCTATGGTACACATGCAGTTTATAACGACAGATTTACCACACAAGTATTTTTTGAAACACTGACTTCAGACAAAAGTAGGCTTCAGGTGTGCCGATCGACCATTGATTATTGGCGAAAATGACAACGAGCTGATTGTATCTGCTGATAATGCAAGCATTATTACTGCAGGCTAGCAGAGTAGTATTGACTACAGAATGTCAGCTTTCTGTTAGCACTGATTGGGCCTTCTGGAGTGTAAACTGCTACAAATTCAAGAAAAAGCAGCTAACATTTTCTCAAATCATCCAGAACAGCTCACACTCAATGTGCTAGTTGTAACCTGTAAGCTCACAAACTAACTTACTAATTTACTTGGACTCCTTGGACTATTGTTAGTTAGTTAACCAGGCATGCTAGCAATCGCAGCTTCTATTAGAGCCAATAAAGACTTTATAATGAATTATTTACATTTTTGCTGTTCTGTTTTCATTTTTAAAGGATAAAAAAGACAGCCCTTTCCATAGTCTTTGCATGCTCTCACATACACACAGCTACAGCAGGCTGAGAGTTACAAAGCTTGACAGGCCTGCTGGTGCCTAGCTACAGTTGCTAAGCTACGATTGGACAAGAAGTTGTCTGGGGTTGGCAAACAGTCAGTTGCGTTACATTACATTCATTTAGCAGACGCTTCTGTCCAAAGCGACCTATATTAGGCACACTCACAGAGCCAAGTGCTTCGGAAAAACAGATCCGCGCTAGATAACAAGACAAATTGTTGCTTAATTGATCCAACTGAAGCTGAAAAATAGAAAGCACTATGTGGACAATCAGTCATACAGCAATGAAGGAACTCTTCCAGAAGAGCATAGTTTGCTCTCAGCAACAAACTCCAAGCACTGACTTCTTGATGTAGTGAGTCAGGCATGCCAAGAGCTGTTACTCTTTAGGTAAAGTATATGTCCGGTAATTATCTCATACAATGCTGTGTATTTTCAGGCTTACAGAAAATAATGATCGTCTGTCACAAAGTGCTTGAAGAATTGCAAGGGTGAAACCTTTCCCTCTGATAGCTTTAGGCATTTCAGACCTCCTTTTCCAAAGAGATTTGGTCAGAGCCTTTCCTCCACTTAAACACAGAAACACTGAGGATCAATTTGTGGGATTAGTGGACACTGCTGAGATAAAGTTGGTGCTGAAGAGGCCCACATGACCATCGTCCCCCAGTGTCCTGCTAAAGTCCTCTTAGCTCCATTCCTGGCCACAGACTAAGCCCATCCAAACCCCAAATGCAATCACAACCCCAGCTCAGTCCGGCCCCTCAGAATCATCATCTCCAACAACACCAGCCTAAATTGCAGCTCTGTCCCCGATCTCCAGCCCTCCCTGCCTCGTCTCCTCCCAGAACTTTATTTAATGACTGAAGTTTTGTGGTGGGTGTTCGGGGGTCTCACGCCAGGTCTGTAGAAACAGAGGAGGAGCTTTCATAAACCATGGGCGAACAAATGGGATTTAACACACAGGAGGCTCTGATGGCCTATTAATTCTGCTTTGGCTGGCATCCAGAATGAGCCCAGCCTCTCTCCTAATTGGAGAGAGGCTAATTTCTATCAGAGGTATCAGGAGACTTTTTTTCTGTCTGTGCAGGATGCATCCACATAACTTTAATGGATTCATTCAAGGGCTACGGCACGCAGACATTGATTAGATTGCCTCTGAGGCCCCGCTGCTGGTCGCTTGACATAGGCAGCAAATGAAATGTGACCTCTGGTAAAAGGCCTGAACCAGCCAGCCCCAGTCTAATCCATTAGCTCAAAACCTTTTCCAATCCCATTTAATTAATGAAGTGATTTGAAAAAGGGTGAACATTTACCAATCCCTGGAACTGGAAAATAGCGGGCACATAAAGTAACTGAAACAACAAGAGCAACAAGAACAGCCACAAATACCCTGTACAAAGTAAAAGAGTTGGGTTTGTAGAGTAATTGTTTGCAATGAGATGGAATATTATTCCATCCCTGAAACAAGATGATCCAACCACAAAACACATACAGATGTGAGGTAATGAGTTGGGTTAAGGAAAATTGCTTTTCTTTGGCTGGATTGCTTAAATATTTGTCAGCAAGAGAAAAAGTCAATTTATTCAAATTCATCAAAGCCAAACAGTGACAGCAGGGGAGGGGGAAGTTAATCAGTGAAATGTAAAACAGAAGAGGAGAAAATATTTTCCACTTTTGCCTGTAGAGAGAATTTACCAGTATGTTCATCTTGGCCGTGCAGCTGTGATCTACACTCATCAGCACCACTTGAAATGTGCTTTCTGGAATTCACATTCTTTACAGCCATTCCCTTTTAACAAGGATCCCTTTTTACGTGCACGCTCTTTATTCAGACAATTGCAAAAGAAGATGTAGCGTGGTATTTCTCTGAAAAACCTCAATGTCAAAAGAAAGACAAGCACCAGATCTCTGTTGGTGCATATGTTACATTACTTATTTTTCTAATTGAATTCATTTATTTATCTTCAATTAATAATTTATGATGCAACACACAGTGGTATGCAAATGAACAATTTAAATTTAATGAGTTTTTAATGACCAAACAAATAATTAGTGGAGCCCGGTGTGGTGTGCATGTAATTTGAGAAGGAATAAATTTGAGAGCTTTGTTCAATGTTTGAGAACAGACAAGCTAATTTACTTATAGAGCAGCTTATGCAGCAGCAAGAGAACTGTGTGGTACATAGAAAAGCATCGGAAAGTCATTACCTCAAGGTCATTAGGAAGTCTCCAAAAGGCCAGTTGTGGACACGTAATGCTAAAGAAATAATGTGAGCCATTATAGTCCACGCAATCACAGCAAATAGCAAAACAGACGCACATGCTCTGAATATAACTCACGCGCTGACAAAGGAAAAATCCACTATGGATATCCTAAATATTCTAACTATTCCCATTGGTGTGGGAGAAAAAGGCAGAGGGCTACATGCCACAGGAGCCAAATGGCATTTGATAATGGCTTTTTTCAGCAAACCCAAAAGACATTGTTAAGATTTACATTTTCAAATATATGCTGACCTTTTTTCCCTCCTCTCCTCTGTTCGCTTGTCATCAGCACAGTAATTGAATCAATATATTTCCTGATCAGCCCAGAGATTGAATAAGGTCACAGGAAGCCATGTGTGGACATTAAAAATCATTATTCTACTCAAATTGAGCAGAGATGGCATAGACCATTCAGGGTTCAAAATGAAATTATATTAGAGTCTATTACACTTTTACAATTATAGAGACGTTCCAATATTACAACGGGAAATGAAGTCATAATAAAAAGCCCAGAGGTGTATTACAAAGAAATGACCCAACTATTTTTTTTTCACTTTCACACTGTTATTGAATTGATGAAGAGAACTTGGTGACATTACATTCACTGATAAGTGACCTTATTCATGAAAAATAGAGGAGCCCCTTTCAGTTGCTCCATTTTCTTACTTCAAGTTCACCACGGAGCCGTTTTCCACCTGCAAGACCTCAAGTCAGTTACAGTGCGCGCATTTACATTTCCTCACAGACACTTTCCAGGACAAGTGGTACTAATGTAGCTGCTAAAGCAGTTACTGCTTTAATTGCCTTTAAGCATACATTTATTTTAATTATTCATTTATTTTCTGGCATATGGGATTTTGCTTTATGCACATGTCTGAGCAGCCAAAAAAAAGGCTAATTAAATAGCCCAATAGAGTTGTGCAATTGGAAGACAAAGTTTCAATCCTGTTAATCCAATGCTCCAGAAAAAAGTGGAAAATTAAATTAAACCACACTATTAAGTGAGAGTTTTTAGTCTAAACTCTTGCAAATTATGTCTAACTATCAAATTAGATAAAACTCCATTTTTAATTGGCTTACTCATTGAAATGAATAACACTTATCAGCGATCAACTTATCAACGCTGCGTAAAATAAGAATGAGAAGGGCGAAAGAAAGAAAGAAAGGGGGAAAAAACCCTCCTTCCGGCTTTGCAGTCATTCTTGTGGTCCAGTTTCTTATAGTTTACACATTTAAAGATCATGCTCAGTGTTTCTCAAATTAGACAATTATACGGCTTCACACAGATAAAGTGGTGACCTGTGATTTGTCTGTACTGTCACATCCATGTGGTAATGCGGAGGAAGAGGTTCATTTCTTCAGTTGTTATACTTCTGTTTCACTTAAGGCTCAGCCCCTCTGCTCAATTAGGCGTGATGGTCACAATGTCTGCAGAGCTCTAACAGTGTGCTCCTTAAAGCCTGTCAAATGACGGTGAGCGGGGGAAACCCGGTCGCCTGGAAACGATACCGGCTCCCACAGCCATCATCATCATCGCTCGATGTAAATAGCCTTTCATCTCAGGTGGAACAGAGCCATTGAGCGCGCACACCTACGTTGCCCTGTTTAAACTCTGCATACAGAGGGATGAACGGTAATGAAAGGGCCATTTACACCACCGATTCCACCTCCACCTCTCCAGATTTTTTGAATATAAAACCTCAGAGTGGAACGTTTATGAAACACATAATGACAATCTAAATCAGTGGGCGGCTTCAATCTACAAGGATTAGTGGGCTTGATGTAGTTCAACACGTGAAGGCATACTTGTCTCCTTAGTACTGTAAGAGCTTCAGAAATCCTCCCTGAAGGAGCGAGTAAAGGAGGGAGGGAGGGAGAACACTCAACTATGCCACACATCTCTGGCAGCAAATTAGGGACTGTGCTATCTATTCAGCAAGAAAAAAAGAGGCTGCAAGATACTTGGTCTGTCACATTTCTCAGGTAGAGGAAAATAACTCTGTGGTGGATTTTCACTTTAATGATATGCCCAGAACATTACTGCCTCAACACAGCCAAGCAACTCTGCAGACAAGGACTGATATAACTGGGTACACTGCTTAAGTTTGAAACAGACAGTGCTGTTCATTAGAGGTTTCATAAATGTCTCTATCATTTGCTAACTCTCAGCAGTGACAAAACTAAAGGCAGCACAAGATCAAAGTGAGAACCCAGGTCATGCAGAGTGCTAAAGCCCTTTGTGAAGGTAAGTCTGGAAATCAAAGGAAATAAAATAATGACAGAAATTAAACTGTACATTTGCAAGTGCAATGGAGGGGAATAGTTTCCAAACTGATGAAAAAATATGACCTGTTTTAAGGTGAGGCAGCTCACTCTGCATTTTAAAAGACCACATAATGTAAAATTGATGCACATGCACTGTTGACATGGAAACGTTGGCGTATCAGTAAAAGCAAAACGTGATGAAGTACAATGGAAACAGCATGTCACATAAACGCCCAATGAAGTGCTTGTTCTTCATTGGGTGTACATAAATGCCACATTTCCATCATGTTCTCCACATCCTTTCCATCCGTTTGAGGTTTGACTGGTGCTCTTGTAACTACTAACTCGTCTTCAGGAAAATTAGCGCCACCAACTGTTTATCTTGATGCACTGGCGCTAATATTTGTATAACAGTAGTGGTTGGCCGGAAAAGATGCATTCATTTGCATTTTCTTTCGCCAGTTTTGTACTGTTGGAAAACAAACTAACAGTGTTTTGATCAAGCAGCAACCTCTGTTGCTCTGTAGTGACGCCAGGGTGGAAGGGCCAAAAACTGCAGTTCCTCAAACATCCAATTGAGGCTGGCTACAGAACGAATCTCCATAGACCCACATACTGTCAGTGACAGTATAAAATCAGTAGTTACTGATGACCAGATTCCAAAATTACACACAGATACTGACTAAATATATCTTTAGCCTTTTACTAATTTCTAGTACAATGATAACTTTCCTGCAAGTTGTAACTTAGTTCTGGTATTCTCTACAACCTGCAGTGTTTCAGTTTGCATGTTTTCTGTAAATTCACCTTGTCTTTATTCTCTGAATGTGTTGTGAAACTGGTCTTTATTTGCCTATTTTCAGATTTAAAATAAATGTCTATGTGTCTGATGAAGGTGTTTAATTCACTTACTTGTCCATTTGTATGTGTTTTCTTGGGTGCGAACTTTCTCACCTATGAGACAAAAAAACCCTTTCTACGGCTATCTCATAAGCCGCTGAAGCACAGCCATCTCGTTCTCTTGGGATCTGTCTTGTGTAAATCTTAGTCACAATATTACTATGTAATAATCACAAATATCATCAGAGCCATGCAATAATAGTGCAAAAAATAAAAAAAAAAGTGAAAATAAATGTATAAAGCTATGAGGTATTTGTGTCATTGACTCAAGATTGAAATGACTCATAATTATGCTCCTAAACGTACAGATGAATGGACAGTTCTATGTGAACACAATCACACATGCGAGCTCCAGGTCACATGAGGTGCTCTAGGTTTTGTGCTCTGCAGTCTGATCGTCTCCTTCCCTAGCCAAACTGGCTGGCTCGCTCCATCACCCTGGTCTGTTGGAGGGCCGATGGTGATGAATGTCTTTTGCTTTTTGTGAAGTCCCCTGTACTGCTACAGCATGCCAGGCAGAATGAAAAACAGATTAAAGAGGCAGGAAACCGACACAGA
Source organism: Nibea coibor (assembly GCA_023373845.1). Taxonomy (NCBI): domain Eukaryota; kingdom Metazoa; phylum Chordata; class Actinopteri; family Sciaenidae; genus Nibea; species Nibea coibor. Next base: position 8,349,729 of record CM041738.1, on the reverse strand, counting down.
GAGGATGTTTGGCTGTTGGCTATTGAGTTATCAGCCCTTTTCACACCTAATGAAACAACTTTCAGCACTGCGGCTTATTAAATATCCCCCAGTCACTGGGCAGAGCTGCAGAGTTGCCAGGCCCTGCGAAGGCTACATTAGATTTTAATTAAAAACAAACAAATTACCCAGAGCTCCATGCATCCAGGAAATTTAACTCAATCCAAATAGGACCTAACTTTTAAGTGTAGAATGATGGAGGAGGTCTAAAGGTACCCTGGAAAAACACCTGGATATCTGGTAATGCTGAGAGGAGAGTTATTACATCAAAAGAGTTTTATAGATGGAAAAAAAAATATGCAAATGGAATATGATAAGACTTCAAGGGGAATAGGTCCAAACATCAACAAATACACCCCCATGAGCGTATAGGAAACAGAAAATCATCACTTATTATTTGATAATCAATCTAATCTTGTTAACCTTCGCTATTCAGCACAACCACAAAGATTCATACTGAAAAGAATTTAATAATAATTTCTGTGTCCTTTATTCTTTCAAAATTTGAATTTGATCTGAAAAGCTAAATATGCCCTTTCAGGTGTAAATTCCTCTGTGATGACGATGTCATGTCATAGCTGTGCTTTTTTTTTTCTCCAGGCCTTCAAAACAGAAGTATAATCAGCCTGTTATGCCTGTCTGTGTTTTAAACTGATGTTAAAAAAAAATCTATTCATTGCTCCATCACTTTGTTCAGCAGTTTCTCCATGTGCAAGTCAAGTTGTATCATTGCTATCATTGATTTTCCCTTTCTCTACTTTCAGCCTCAACAAAGCACTCCTCACACATGGCTTTAAGGTCTGCAGTCTCTCCACATAGCAGAGCAACATTTGTTTAAGCAGCGGACACTGAACAGATCTTCCCATGTGAGAAAGATTCAGCTCATTACTGAAATATAGATATGAGATATTGTATGAGCAAGAGCATTAACATTTTTTCTTAGACAAATGGAGACAGAGTGGAAGCGAGGAATCGCCTGTGAGGCTGAAGGGCATCTGTCCCAGGCAGCTTAACCAGTGTGGACTACTTCTTCTTCTCCAGGCCTTTTCCTCCCAACGTCGCTCCCTTTTCTCCCTCTGGATTTCTGCTGTCCTCCAACTGCACACGTAGCAGACTTGTTCGTTTCATTTGGATTCGACCTCTGCTTACCTTACTTCCGAGTGAGCTTCATTAAATGTCTTTCTGGCTCTTTCAGGGCCTTCTCTCTCTCTCTCTGCCTTTCTCTGAGATACTCACTAAGTGGGAGAATTGTAACAAAAGGAAAGCCCCCAATGTGCAGGTCTCAGTGGAGAGGGTGACCCCAACTTTAGGGAGAAAAAGAACCTGAGGATAATAGCAAATGAAGCCAAGGGCTGCGTTAATAGGCAGACATAGCACACAGAGTTCCTAGTGTGGCTTAAACTGACAGACATTTATATTAATACTCAGCACTTTTTTTTTTTTTTTTAGAAGTGGAAGAAATATGAATATTCATCCTCATTTATATTTCAAGGCATTTCCATTCCTGCGGGAACCTCGCTAGGTTTTGACCAATTTCCATCCCCATTACGGAAATGACAGCTCTCACTCTCGGGCCCTGACAGAGGTCTGCCCAATGCACAGGAGGTCTTACGAGGAGGGAGCCTGCGCCCGTTCCCAGCTGTCCACAAACACTCATTAACAGAGGAAAATATCCAACGGAATCTCTGTGAGAATTTTTAATCACACAAAGGTCCTGCTAATTAGGCAGCTGATGGGGCATGGAGAGCACAAGGACGAATTCTTTAAACAAAGGACTAGAAACTTTAGGAGCCTTAATTACTCGGGCAAAGAGTTCATTCCAGAATGGCAGAGCACATCATTCCACTAATGAGACCAAGTGGCAGCACATATTAGTGAGAAATAATGTGGAAAGTTCAATTACATTGTGCTTTTGGAGCCTTTTCCCTCTTTCCCTTCCTGCTACTTATGCACACACATAAGAGAAAGCCCAGGCCTGCACAGGAAGGAGGCAGGGGCGGAGGACACGTAATCACTGGCACCAGCGCTTCGTTCTTCACGTGTATCTTGGCAGGCTTGATCATCTTAATTGCCCATTAGAATGTTCTCCTGTTTGAAAATGAATATCATTATGGCGCTCAGTCCTGGCCTTTGCTGGAAAAAGACTTGCTGCTATTTCACCATTCAGTGCCGCATGTGTCTTGAATTCTAAACACACAATTGACTACCAATTTGCAGTAACCAAACCTTTAGAAATGTTGTGAATTAAAAGGGCAGGGGTGGAGTTAATTACTCGGAGGTAAGATTAACTCTTTTATTTTTATGCAACATGGACTAATATTCTTAAACAACATGCTGTGCGTGGCCCTGTCGCCTGAATTCAGGACAGTTTCACCACAAAGACTTTCTTTAGGTACAAGGATAAAAATTATTCTCTGTTGGTTTTCCTGACTTAATGTGCCGCCTTTCATGACAGGTCTGCTCATGCCAATATTTAAAAATATCCAAACAGCACTGTCTTTTGGTAAAACCTGCAGACCATCCTGCTTTTGTGGATTTGGTTCCATTTCCGAGCCGTTATACTGGAAGAATTGACACCAAAGTTTTAAAGTCTTCAGATGACATTATTATCACGATTGTGCAGTAAGGGTGTGGAAACAAAGTTATGCTCACTTGTATTTAGCTAATAACATTAGCCGCAATCTTTAACTTTGTTTCACACAATGCACGGGTAAATAATTGTGAATGACAATCAAATAATGTGCTACTGAAAGGGTAATATATGCGCATTCTCACCTGCGTAAAAGATTGTATTAAAAATCCTAATGCCCACATCAGGAGGTGCCTAGATACCAATTACAGCAAGCAGGAAGCAAATTTCCCGTGAAATAAAACAGCTAATGGGAAATGGAGGGCGGCAGGCAGCATTCCTTATTGCCCGCTAAGCTGGAACAAGAAAAAGAGGCAGGCAGAGCTGAATGTCCACAACTGGCCTGGTTTTAACCACACTGGAGCCATCAGCTGAAATGGGTCAGATGGATGTGTTTGTGCTCAAGATGATGTCACTTCCCCACATGTACTGTATGTCCACATGGCAGTGATCTAGGGATATTTTTTTCTTTAATCAGTATAGACTCTCTAAACTCACTGCTGCATTGTAAAAGGCTTTATTATACTCTGACTCTGTTGGACCAGACTCAGATTTCCTCAAGCATTTTTTAAAGGTCCAGTGTGTAAGATTTACGAGGCTCTATTCAAGGATATGTCAGAAATGAATATAATATGTATAACTATGTTTTCATTGGTGTATAATCACCTGAAAATAAGAAATGTTTGTTTTTGTTACCATAAAATGAAACTTTTATATCTACAGACACAGGTCCTTTTCCACCACTGAAGCTCCATGTTTCCCAGAATGGACAAACTAAATGCTGGCTCTAGATATGGCCTTGTCACATTGAGTGTTTTGTGCGCATCATGGCCAACATAGTTTCTCATCCTAAAAAGGAGAGGGTGAGGCAAGGCGGCTACAACGCTGTATGACACCAAAGCCGACATACTGGACTTTAAATAAAGGGAAGCATCCTTTTATACATTTGAGGAAAAAAGATGACTAGCTCATCCTTACTTGAATACACAGATTAAGGATACCAATAAGTTGTTCTTAAAGGGATACTCTAGTAATGTAGCATCAAAGCTTCTAAACTTAAACTTATAACTTAAAGTTGGCAGACACCTAGAGATTAAAAAGCAAAGTTTGTGCAGCCAAATGCTGTTCACACACAAACACACACACATACAAAAACACATACAAGGCACATACAAAAAGAGAAGCTGGTGCAGCAAATTTCCATGAGACATCTTGACTCTGAGTTTGGAGTATGGCTCCAGCTGCAGAAGAGTGTATACAACTGTTGTCACAGGCTACACTCCTCATAAATGGACTTTGACATGTAAAATTGGTGCCCTTTAAAAACATGAACCATGAATCATTTGAGTGTGTGTCATAGCCAACCTTTTCCCTTTCCTGAAAGCTATTATCTGTTTGTGCTCCCTTTCCTCCGGTAGCTGAGTGGGTTAAATGCACATGAGCTGCATTCTCTGCAGAGTCCCATTATACTGTAAAGGAAATTTGGAAATCAAGAGGATGTTGACTGTGTGCTCCCCTCCTTACTGTCTGCAGACAGCCTAGCCCAGAGAGAATAGTCTGACCAGAGAAGACCCACCAGTGAGGGAACCTATTGATTTTTTTTCTCCCCATGTTCTCTCTGCCAGAGTTGTTTGTTTCTTTTTGCTCATTGCCCCTGTTTTATTTACAGGCAGTGGGATCAATAGAGACACTTCCTCACTTGCTTGTTTCCAGCTTTATGAAAACACACCTTTCAGGCTCTTAAGCACACTGGCAGATCTACATCATTTCTCCAGTGGTTCAAATAATTTGAGTTCAAATGATTGACAAGTGTAATTGTGCAGGAGGGCGGCTGTATAGAACAAGATGAAATGCTGCAGCACTGAAATAAACTCTTAATATGAATATTTGTTGAGCACTCTTCTGAGCTGTCATGAAGTTGGAAAAATATCTCTTGTAGCCGCCAGTAAAAAAAAGAACAGAGATCTTTCCTTAAGAGAAACTAGTTAAATGTGACGTGAGGGCTTTTGTACGATTTTCTGTAAGATTTTCTGCATTTGTTCAGGTGACAGATCAATATGTTGTTTTTTTAAGGAAGGCTGTGCAGTTATAATTGTAACAGAACAGCAGGAAAATCTGGTTGAGGCCATTACACAGTTACTCCTTGCAGTTTAATTCTCTGTTACTGCTAGCAATTTAAGCGAATCATCTTTCCTCTCTGTTGTAAAGTAACTTAAAGAAGACCGTCAACCGCAAGAAAAACAACAACATCAGTCAGCTGAACAAATCTCTCCAAAATGACATTTGTTTATGTTCAAGTGACAAAGGAGGAAGTAATGTGACAGTCAGCATTGGGGGGAGGTCGAGGTTGATGGATGGGTCAACAAAATCTAGCACTTATCATGCTGTCGCTGCAGTCAGCACTGGTTCCTTTTAACCTTGGCCACATTCTTTCCCGAACCGTAACCAGGAACTTATTATTATAACCACAACGACAAAGCTTCCTCAACCATGACAAAGTTATAATTACAACCCAATCCATGATATTTCCTGAACCAAGTTGTTGTATTACCTAACCGTATCCGTTACCATAGCTGTGAGATCAGAAGGGTCAATTTTAAATGGGTCGGTTTATTGTTAATATTGTGGACTCATCATCATCATCATCATCATCATCAATATGTACATACAGTACTGACTGATTTATTTCATGGTTTAAGTGCAACCTTCAGTGCAGATGTAAGTGTAAACAGTTTGCCCTTTAAAATTAGAACAGGAAGAAATTAGAAATGGCTGAAGATGTCACATCCAAATTTCATGTGGCGGTTTGTGTCACCATATGTATTTACGATCTGGCCAAAATCTTAACCAACTTCAGTTTACTAGCCATAATCGTAGTTCACGTTACATTAAAATCCAGGCTTTTGCAGATTGTCTGATATCAGCGTTCGGTATGGCAACAGAGTTAAGACAGCATGGCAAAGAAAGTTCACACAAAAATTCTTAAATTAGAGCAAATTAGAGTTAGTGCATGTATTAAGCCAAATAGTGGATTATGTTACTCATTTCATGTCCTCTTGTATGTTTATTATGTTTCACCTTTATGTGCAGTTTATAAGGCTGCTACAAGTTCAGCAACAACCACTATCTGTCTTAAGTCTCCAGGGTAGAAAGGAAAAATGGCGCTTGCATTTTATAGACTGGCCCTCCTCTCCCACCTCCTGTTGACAGGCAGGCTGTTCCTGCCCTGATGCACAATGCTTTCACACTCATTTTGGTGCAGAGGGTGCTACACATTGAATTAAAAGAGTTCTGATTGATAAGGTAGTTGAAGGCAAATCTGCTCCCACTAATTGTCTTTCAAATGCCCTCATTAATCAAAGCAGAGCCGGCCCAGTGACGGGCGGTCCTGTCAGCCGCTCTGCTACAGGCTCTCCTCCGGCCACTCACCTCCCAGCATGATGCCTGCTTCCCCTCTGTCAGGCGCCGCTGTCCGAGGACTACAGGAGCACAGGCCATCCGTCCGTCCGCTGCACACCTGCCTTCTGCCAGACAGGATCTGACCGCCCCCTGCCACTAGGACGGCCCCAGAGACCAATTTAGCAGCTACTTAATGATTCATGACTTCAAGTGGTGGAAATGAGGGCAGCATATGATAACAGGAATAAACACATTTAATTAGCTCCTCATATACATTATTTATTTATTTACCTGCACTCTGATTAATTTATATATTTTTGTGTTTGTGTTGCGGGGATTTTTGGTATTCACAGCATCTGGCAGAGAGCCTTTGTTGTGTGCTTGAGAGAGAGACGCCTTCTCCCACACCTATCTTTTGGGAGGGGGTGTAGCGGTGCACCTCCTCCTTATCTGGGGACCTTTTGCAATGGTGCGGTGGGGTGGGGTACCAGCAGGGATTTGGCAAGCCCCCCACAATGAAATGAAATGAAATGGCGGGGAATATTAGACTTTAAAATATACAGTTCCCTGTGCTCTAAGTAGCCTTGTTTGTGAATTTCCTGACAGGTAGTTACTCCCCCAGTTTTCTTTGAGCATAGGGCATACATTTTCATGGAGGCACTAATCAAAGCTGTGCTGTGGCAAACAGCACAGCCACAGTAGGGCCAATCAAAGCCGTGTAGCTGGCTCTCTTCCATAAGGCTCCGGGTACGCTGATGACAACTCTTACCCTAGCATCTGCCATCGCATCCATCACAGGTTGACTTCCTTCACACACACTCTCTCTCTCTCTCTCATAGACACAAGAGCACAGACTGCACTATGAGCTCTCACTCAACACCATGAACTTCATGTTTCAGGAGTTTGAGTAAACACAGAGGAATAAGTCACATCCTGTGGTTTAGGCTTAATGAGTCTGGCAAAGAAAATCATTAAGCCAAATTTTTTTGGGGGGTGATAATTGTCATTTTCATGGAATTTCTCAGCTTTTTGCTGAGATTGTCTCCCCCTTAAAAGGAGGAGGAGGTGCATAAAACACGAGAGAGAAAATGCTTTAGCCGCTGTCACTGATATCTTATCCTCTTAATTAGCAGTTGCTGAAGAAATAAACTATAATTGTGCGCATGGCAGCAAATTAAAACGTCTGGTGTAGAACAAGCTCAGAAACACAACGTGGGAGTGACCTCTATATTGTCCTTTCAAGACTCGCTCTCTTTGTCACTTCTGTGGAAGGAAAATCAGTGCAAGCAGTGGGAGTGTGATGATGACAGAGAGTTGAGGAGGTCAGAAAGGCCTTCGTCCAAAGTGGCCGACGCAGAGTTTCCCACTGAGAGAGATTCTCCTCCTCTTTTCTTTTCCGTCCCTGCGTCCCCCCTCTTCTCCTATAATCCCTGGCCGCTGAAGACCTCCAGACGCCCTCCTTTCATAATGACACGGCTATCAAACCCAATTGCTGTGGCTCAGACCCAAGGCAGTGCATTAAACCCCTTAGTGTCTGATTGCTTCTCCAGAGTCAAGTGGTTGTGTCCTCCCTGTCATTCCCCCGGCCACCGACATCGCCGCCCCGACTTCCTGGAGCTGCTGAGATGAGAGCCCTCACACGGGCCTGGTTAACCCACTCACCCCATTCACACTGACCTCATACATGCAATGAGGCTAGGGCCTGCGCAAAAAGATGCAGGAGTGCTGAGTCGATGGCAGACTGCCAAGATTGTTTCCAGGCAAAATTAATTAAATTTTGGTGATGCAATATCAAAATGACCTGTATGATGAAAGATTCCCTGTAGATTTAAGCTCTTCAACGAGAGACAGTGTTCAAATTATACTGATTTTGAAAAATGCAACTGTAATAAAAACACACAGTACAGCTACTTCAAAAAACTAAGACATAGTAACACATGTTGTGGTTTTGTTCAGTAAAAGCCACAAGTTACTCACCTGAAATTTCTAATCACGACCCTTGAACGACCTTCACTTGAAGAACATGCAGTCCTTTGATGGCGGTGTTTGACTTTCAGAAAAACTCTGACGAAAACAAAACTTTGTCCACAACCTAAAAAGCTACAGAACACAAGTGTAATAAAGTTTCAATATTTTGATTAAAAATATGAAGATTAAGAGGTCTGGAGTGCACAGTCAGAGACTAATACAGGATTGTAATATGATTAGCTCTGATAAAGAATTAGCAAATTATCATGTGTGATGCAAATATAGCTATAACATCAGCAAACCTGTCAAAGATTCTGAGATTCTTTTGTTATTTTTATAAATCATGTGCAACCTCAAACAAGTTATTAGGCTCTAAAATGAGCGTGTAATCAATAACAATAAATAATAACAATAAATAGTTTAAGTATAGTACTTTCTGTATATTGTTGAGGCATGTTAGTCCAAAACAATTTGTCAGTGCAATGTTAACTCTTAAAAAATCTAAATCTAAAAAAAAAAAAAAAAAAAAAAAAAAACTTAAATCTTAATTGATTTTCTCTCTTCTAGTGCTGCAATCTGAGACATGTAAAAAATGTACATGTGTTGGAAACAGGCTGTAATTTTTTAACTGGTATATTCATATACTTGGTTGAAGAGATAAGAGTTTTAAGACTTAATCATAGACAAAAATGACTTGATAACATGCAGTCAAGAGGCTGCTGGATAATCTACTAGTTATAAAAATCTATCTTGGAGATGAAAAATGATCAAGTGCTTCATGCAAAGCAATTAAGAGCAAAAGCAAAAAGTTGAAGCCACTATCTAGAGAAAAAATGAAGCATGTTAAAAAGTCATTATGAAATATTCAAAATAGAGATGATGATGTGAGTTTAAAAAAATGATTCGAAACAACATGTCTCTAATGTTATGCATAATTGATTTCTCAGTGTTGGACCTACACTGCAATAACGATTTAGTGAGCGAGCCGTCACCACACATTGCTGCAGGGATGTTCCTACAGTGCAAATGGCAAAGCATCGGCCATGTTGTCTGCACACCCATGGTTGCACTGAAGGGAAAAATAATGGGAATGAAAGAACAAATATCTGTAAGTATTTGTTTGTCAGTGTGTGTGTGTGTGTGTTCCTGTATGTATGTGTACACATGTGCATGAGCAGTGTATGTGTGCGTGTCTCTGTGCCGGTGTGTAAGATGGAGTGCAGTGTCGGAGTTTGGGCAGAAGGTGAATAACTACAGTGCTTACAGTGTAATCATGGTTCCTGTCAGCCCTGCTGCAGGAGAGGAGGGGGCGCCCAGCAGACTGAGCTCCTCGGTGATGAAGTACAGGCACCGAGGAGCGCTCTACACCTGGATATTTATTAACACAGGCCTGACAGTAATGAGGCCTGAACAGGTGGGCTGGGACACACATATCAGAGTGAGGAGCATCCGCCAGGAGGCAGTGGGGGAGACGGTGAAGACGAGTGGGAGAAGTTCACCCTGCAGGAACGCAGCCCTACAGAGAGCCGAGGCTGCACACCCACTCGTACCTACATACACATCTGACTCGAAACAACAACAAAAACAACTACTAAATGTTTATTCCTCCTATGCTGCATGTCACACTTGTAGAAAACATGTTAAACCGGCCAGTTGGCAATTGCATAGGAATTTATGAGGTTGCTTATTTTTGTTGCACTTTTTTATGTTAGCAGACATTGAAATAATTCAAACCCTGTGAATCAAACAGAATGTGAATATAGTCAGAGGTATAATTTGCAAGCCAACAACTCCTGTTATAAAACAGTCTATGAATATCTGGAGCAGTGCTTGTTTTACCCTTTAATTTGACAGGAAAATACCAAGGTTCCATTTTTGTTATTTACAGAAAACACTGCTTTAAAGTGGAAAAAAGATACTGCAAAACTACCCTGTTGGCATTTTTAAGCTTAATGACATACTTCTAAATTGTCTGCAGCTCAAGTGAACACTTGGTAAACATAGATGCAACCAAATGATGACACACATTCAGACACGTTCAAAACAGTGAGAATTAAAGGACTAAGTTTGCCCTAAGCTCCGGGTGCCCTCGCGTGTGACCCGGAGGTTGACATTAAGAGAAAATTACAGATGTAACTTTAAATTAAGTAGCTCTCAGTACATGCTATGCGGACTTCAGGGAGAACAGCAGAGATGCTAAGAATGGGAAAGCTGGGCAAATCACCAGAAGCGAGGGACTTCCAGACCTCATTAGGGTTAAGGACAGAGCCATAGTTAGGTTAAGGGTAAGGGAGTAGGGTAAGGCTGGGCATGTAGTGATTACAGCTGGGTGATTCGGCGTGTTTGTGTGTCTGTTTTGTGTTGCCTTTCTGTACTCCACTTGTCTTATTAAGACTCTGAGTGAGGCTAATCAGTGCTGTCATCTGACGCTGAACAGATGCACTGAACAAAGAAGAGGAGGAGACCACTGCGGGCCCAAGGTGCATCTGCGGGGGAGGAGAGAACTGTGCTGCCTGAGCTGATGCTAGCTGATGGCACTCCCTGTCAAGTACCCCTCTCAGAGACTAATGGGTGGAGAAAAGGTAGAGGGTGACTACGTCCAACATTTTATGTCAAATCCACCTTAATAATTTGTCATTGCCAGCTGTGACTGACACAAACTGCAGGTGAGACGGCTCCTCGTGCCCACCCAAAATGGCACATGGGGAAATTCACTTAACTAACGTAGTCAACTCTGGATCCACTCGGCAGCACTGTGGGTAATCTGAATTTCTGGTGTGTGAATAAAGAGTGAAACTTGTGCTTTACAGTTGGGACATGATTTTGAGAATGATTAGGGGGAAGGGATGGATGACGGTGCCACGTGAACGCACCCTTATTCTCTTGTAGTTACGTCTCTCTTTCACTATCAATTCTGTCTCTTTCTTCCCGTCCTGCCCCCGTGTCTCTCTCTTTCTTTAACAATCTTACTCTGTGCCACCTTTTGGACGGAGAAAGAGGAACTCAACTAGGACTGCAGACAGACTTTAAAACCAGAGCAGTGACTATTAACTCATCTCTCCAGCCTTCCTGCTGAGTCTGCTGGGAGCTTGCGCTCATTTCCTATGCAGACACTCCTAACAGATGACCTTGGTCTTATCAGGACAGGTCTAGATCTTGCAGAAACCAGCAAGACATAATATTACTATTAAATATGTGCTGGAAAGAGACAAATATCTTTGTTCATCTGTCAGTGTGTTCAAATTTAGCTCCTATAACCCACACTGCATGGTAACAGTAACGAGGAGGCAGTGATCTCTGCCATCTAAACATCTGCAACAATACTTTCAGATAAGCCTCATTTCAAAATGTGTGAGACAGTAGCTTTTGGTTAATCTACACAGATGCGTATCTACCACGATGGACCATAAGCCTCTTCTGTAAGTGCATGTTCTGGAAGAAAGTCCACTACAGGCGTAATCAGAAAGGCATGCTCTCTACATGGATTTAAATGAATACCACGCATGTCCCGTTGTGCACATTGGTACAAAGAAAAGGGGGCTTTCTCTTATACAGCGGGTTCCATTTTTAGCCCTCCAGTCAAACCAGTCACACAAGCATACAATAGGGCTTTATTAGCCTTTCCCCCCCACACACTGTTCTGCAAGGAGGACAGATCTCCAATCTGAAGAGAACAAGCAGTTCGCTTTAAACATCCTATGTCTAGGGCTAATCTGGTAAACTCCCATAAATGCTCCTCAGCACCCCAGATGGAAGGAATTAGCAGCTCCAGACAGTGCAGAAAGGCCTTAAGCCTGTGATATACCTCCGAGATTAATTAGCTTCCAACTTTAGATATTATTACAGAATCTTGGGTTGCTACAGAAATTACCATGTCTTCAACTCCATTAGACAGTTTTGTGCCGCCGTGGACCAGGCAGAGAGCTGAGGCGCTTAGCAAGGCTCTGTCTTCCATAATGCATGCTGGCCTCATCCGTACTCTGACAGCACTTAAGAAACCTACAGCCATTTGAGTGACAAAGATCTCATCTATTTTTCAGTTTTGACTCTCACTGTATGAGGGAGGATCTTATATGCCATTGAGTGTGCGTATGTGTATGCACACAGGTGTCTGCAAGTGTACAAGAGTGTGCGTGCGTACGTGTGTGTGTGCAGGGGCAATTAGAAGTATGATGTTGGACAACAGTCTTGGATTTACTCACAAATCATCTCAACTCAGAGCAAGCTGGAGCGTCTCCCTGTGTGTGAGTCACAGTTTTAATGAGTTCTTTTCATGCAGTCCTCCGCAGCCTCGCTCGCTGGCGCTGCAGATTCACTATTTTGCTCTTACAAATCTGTGTGTCGGAGTATACTGTATGTGTAGGATAAAGCCTCCAATTGAAGGAAGATGAGGGATGCATTCGGAGAGAGGAACTAAACCTTTAAGAGGAAGAAAACAGACAATCTCCTGCCAGTAAGAAATCTGTATCAAATTGTTTTGTGGAAATGACCTGGAGTGGGCAGCTCAGACCTCCATCTCTGTCCGTGTCAGAAAGCTTAGATTCTGAGTCTCCCAATCATCCCTCCTGCTCTCTCTGAAATGAATTTCATTTGACGTGCTTTAAAAATATATTATTAACACCACTCCAGCACTCACCATCACCATCCAGATAACATATGCAGAATACACTACATTGAATTAATGTGAACTAAATGAACTCATTTTTTCTTAAATTTGAATTTGTTGCATCCATTAAACATCTTTTGACAGCATTGCTCAGCATGATAAGTTTCACTCTTACAAAGAGGCGGCGCTTGATAATCCATTAAGCATTAGACCAAACTTTTAAGCTCCCTCAGACAGGCCATCTCCAGTACTTGGCAACATCTGAGGTGGGCGGCTTCTTATTGCACATTAAGTGCTTTCAGACACAAGAGCAGAGCATGTGGTGAGTGATGCATTAGGAGACAGACTGTCGAAGATATGTGCTCTCTCATGGATGCCACTTGTATTGATTTCTATAGCCTTTTAATTTAAGGCACTCTCACTTAAGGCTGAGACAAATGTGAGAAAAGGCTGGGTGCATATTCAGCTGTTAATGCTACAATCATGTTCAATTAAAAATGCATGAGGCCACAGATTTAAAGATAGGTCCTTGGAAATGGCGTGTGCAAGCTCGTTGTTAAACAATTAGGATTGGTATAAAAAAATTTAACCCCCCCCTCAAAAAAAACAAAAAAAACAACACAGCACGATGATAAAAATGCTTCCTCTGATTAGCAAGCACTTTACATGAGACGGCAGAGTCACGGATCGGTTTGTCAGAGACCATGAATGAGACAGAGCAGGGACAATTAATCCCTCAGAGGCTCCGACTGACAAACCAAGTAGATGCAGCTCATTGCTGAGTGTATGACCTTGCAGAACAGCCTTGAAAAAGCAGAGGTGACCACAGTGCTGCCTGATAACTTTTCCCCGGCTGCATGTGCAAAGCGAAACTGCTGTTTCCAGCCATGGAGATGTTAGGCTGCGGGTTGACGGCATGCAGAGAGAAAAGAGGGAAGAGTGCAAGGTAACTCTGTCTGTTGAGCAGACTGAGGGCACCCGGTGTCAAGCTCATTAACCTCGGCAAAGGGAAGTGTTACAATAAGACAGAAGATATGCATGGCACCGGGTCACATCCTGAAGTGCTGCTTCTTGTAAAATCTGAACCTTCACCAACTGACACAGCAGCATCCGCATTTCATATATTAAAGGGTTTTTTCTCTGAAGTGGCGGGATGGTGTTTGAGAGGAAAATGGGGAGTTGTGTATGATACTGAGTTGATTTAAATATTCAGATGCAGGGGTGGGTCAGACGAGGCTGCTGTGATGGAATATACATCATTATGCTGCTACCAGTCCGAATATCTTCATTGATAATGCTTCTCATACAGTCATCTACAATCCTGACCTGTTCAAATAAAGCCTTTGTCCCAGACAGACACAATCAGAGTGATGAGTAAACACATACACTATGTCTATCTTGCCTATTAATCTTGGGCACCCAGCTGTGAGGAAGGCTTTGCTGCCCTATCTCCCCTGGTCCACACACTGGCCCGTTGGTATTGCTGCCCATGTTTGGATTTCATCGAGAACTCGGTATCGTTTCAATGCAAGACAGATCAGAGTGCACTGGTGAATGGACTGTGGCTGTTCCTGTGAATATTTTGAATTCATTTTTGAGGATGGCAGCACTTCTTGTAGATCTGGGATATGCACAACTTAACTTTTAGTTCAACAAACAATCTTATTCCATGAATGGTGATGGGAAGAGCTCAGAGAGAGGTAGATAAAATAATGTATGCTGTAGAGGCCACTTCAACGCATGTTACTGGTGACACAAAGCAGGTCCAACAGAAACACAGACAAGACATTGGCTCGGCTTGATGCCCGCATTAACCCATGCCCTGTTGCTAAGAAGCTCCTCTTCTTCCCATAGCTCCAAAATGCCTGCTTCTTCTTGCAGGTCATCATACCTGGAGCACAGTGCAAGAACAGACGTACAGGAGGATTTACAAAGACACTTTTACCTGATTACAAGTTAGTGTAACATCCAAATGATTTAAAATCTCTTATTGGTAGGAAGGTTATGTCATGTTGCTTTAATTCCAATAGCCACACAGGCTCGTAATCAGCTTGGGGGGTCACCGTTGTCAGTCGTTGCTCTAACTGAGATTTGAGACCTCCCTACAGACTCTGTGACTCATGAGTCTGTACGTACATTAGTTAGTCTGTTGAGTCATTAGAATACCAGAGTAACATATGGAGTGTTTCAGGACTACCCATTACTGTGTTAGTTTTTGACAGTCTCATAATTTGCGGGATGCAGATAATCTACTATTGACTGGTACTTCACAGACCATTATTCCAATGTACTGTAATTTCATCCCTTCATTCCAGCCAAATCTCTATAGAGTGGGGTCACTTAGTAATGGCCAGTAATGGCAGGCCCAGAGACGGTGGGAACCAATGTAAAAATTCAATGGAGATATCTTGGTATGTCACAGATATCAGTGTATATGGTGTGAACGTTAGGCCTAATTTATGCATTTATGCTTATGAACCTTGCTATAATCTGACTTGGATTACTAAGAAAAAAACCCAACAACTATAAAAAACAGATGAACAGACATGGAGGCTGTAAGTCTGCAGGTGAATATTCCATGACATTTCATCTGCAGTGGTATTAAGGTGTGGTGCGACACTGCCCATGCGGGTAGGGGGCTGGTTGAAGCATGAAATTCATTGTCAAATACTTTCTTCCAGTTTCAGAGGAAAAAAAATGCCTGCTGTGGGGAAAATAAGAGGAAATAAACCTCGAGTGGCATGAAGAATGTGAAATTTATGAGTGTATTTAAAACACACTATATTAAATGCTACAGAATCTGCCAAAAGGCATTTCTATTTTTTATCATGACCATTTTGTCATATTGAAATTCATCATGTCATTTCAGATGGCTCAATTCATAGAAAATATAGGTGTTTTAATAGACTATAACAGAAATCCTATTAAATCTTTTAAATCTCAGTGTGAAAGGCGCAAATTGCAAATGGGAGGCGGCATGTGGAACGTGCAACAGACATGTTAATGAAGGGCTCTGATTAGCATTTGTTAAAACTCAGTGAAGTTCTTACATGCTAAAGGTCAGACTGCTGTTCTGACATGGGGAGATGAAAACGTTCTACTTTTTGGGGGAATGTCATGATTTGAATTAAGATTGTCAGATTGGCTGTAAGCTCGTATCACAGTGCAGGCGTCTTGTATGACCTTTTCAAGGAATTGTCATTTTCCGCCCCCGTGATGCCACCATGGCTCAGCGGGGAAGAGGCCCCTCTTCTCTCGCCATGTAATTTGTCCTGGGTGTTACCATTCACACTGCACTACTCCCAGCCACTCGCCCAAATGCTTATGTATCTTCAGACCAGCAGGCTGCGACTACAGAATAACGAGAATGTGGCTGCTCAGGTTCTCCTCTACGCTCTGTGTAAAGCAGGAAAGGCCTCCGCTGTGTGCTGCTGCTGACCTGAGCACAGCCAAACTCTGGAGCAACCACTGATCTAAAGCAAATATGATCGCAGCTAACGATATTAACTACACTCGTTACAACAACTGCAGCCATGAGCGGTCAAGCACTGAAGCTGTTGAAAGTTGCTGTGTACTTTGCAGTAAACTATTTTTTACTCACAGTGATAGGTGTTCATAACAGACAACACTGAACACAAGCTGTGACAAAAATACTGTGTTGTTTCTGTTGTGTCATTCTGTGTTTATGACACTGAAAATATAAGATATTTTCCTCTACGTGCTCTATTTTTAAGTTAAACTTCACATTAAAATAAAATCATAGAAATGATGTCACAACAGCAATTACAGCATCTGAAAAAAACAAATGTAGCCTTGTTATAACCCCGATGCCTAAATGTCTTTGACCAGAAAATTACTGGATTACTAATTGGGCATAGCCGGCGAATATCCTGGGACCCCAGACTCAATGGGGCCCCCAAAGCCCCAGATTTACTGCATGTCAATATGTTTTGGTAATTTGATTAACTGCACATTTGTAAGGGAATTTGCTCTAATAACATAGAATATCAGCTAAGTGGGGTCCTACATTATTAGCTCATTAGCCTATGTTAAAGTGGAGTGCAGGTCTAGTTTTATTATTTTCTTTATTGTTAATATTTGTGTACATGTTGTGCTAACATGGTGCATATTCCCCAGTGACATTGTGTTTCATGAAATTAGCACATGCTGACACAAATGAAGTATTATCTTATTATAGGAGTGGTGGTTTCATTAGACTTAGTGATAACTTGAATGGAGTTTCCACTGATGGTGGTAAATGGGGGGTCAGGAGGGGCCCGACAGCAAATCTTTGTCCCAGAAACCCTTACCTAGTTATTCCAGCCATGTGTATAATCATATATACTGTGTATGAGTAGAAAACATTATGCTTTGCCTAAAAAAAATACTAATAAGTACTCAAATAATAATATTATTACATTAAAAAAAAGATATTTAGCACAATTTTAACTATGACTGCAAACAAAACAGGAAAAAGGCATAAACAATCACAAACTAACAGCGAGGGAAGACCTGTGACATGAACCTCAAAGATACTTAGGCCTGTGTAAAGACTTGTGGGTCCACACATTTAACCACTGTGACACAACTTCAGAAGTCTGTCTTTTGAGATTTGCACCCACAATGAAGATCATGCGGCATAGCAGCAGTATAGCTGATGTGGCACTGCTGCCCTTTCACAGCTAATTGGTCGCTCTGTGCTCATCATCTGGTTATCAGCGGTGATTGGCTGATGGTAAGCTGCGACTGGTCATTCGAGTGTCACTAGCCTGTGTTCCTGTAATTAAAATCTGTCATCCAGAACCACATCCCTCGTCGCCACTAAACCCTTTCATCAGATGGCAGAGCTGAGATAAACTGCCCTGTAGTTATTTCTCTGATGAAAGAATAGCACGTTTGTGGTGCAAAGTTTAGGAAACGGATAAAACGCTTAAGATATTCCTTCAGAAAATCCAGAAAGATGGTCTTGTTGTGATGTGTAAATAAGAAAAAGTCAAGTTAATAAACAGATGAAATAAATATTAAAAGTGAGTGATCACTGAATTTGACTTTGCTGGGTTTTTTTTTTGTTTTTTGTTTTTTTGCTGCCTTCATACTGTAACTCTGAAACTTTTAACTGCAACAGTGAAGTGTTAAATCATTGATAGAAAAAAGTAGAACCACTGTAGATAATGTAGTGGGAGAGAGGAGGAAGCAAGAGACACTTGATATTTTTAATGATGTTGAACATTTGTTCAGGGCATTAACTACTAGAGGGTACTCCACTGCTGAGTTTTCACCAGGCAGGCCTTCAGAAACATGGACAACAGAAATCTTTGGAAATTAATTAGAGACAAATCCTTTCTTGCTGCTGAAGTGTGGCATTTAAGGCATTGTCCTTGGCGCTCGTATAACACCACCTTTCAGTGTCGACCCCTCTCCTTCCACGGACTGGATAATGCAGCCTAATCCACATTAGCAATCACTCCAGTCCCTGTTGTGTAGTGGCAGTCCTTCCTAATTGCTTGGCATTATTAGGTACTTTACTTGTAAATTTGAAGAGGAGGAACATCATTCTACTGCATCCAAGCAGCAAATGATCCAATTTGCTTAATTTCCAAGTAACACCACCAGTCTGTTTTTCCCTCACTGCTCCCCCTATTGTTTGTTGAGGGGAATGATAGAGGAGCGCATAAGGAGTCAGTCGGAGGCGTTCAGACGCTGTTTTACTCGATTATTATCTGGAAAGAATTTCAAAGATGAGAGGAATCAAATTTATTTCCACATAACAGAACAGCAAGAATGTCATCAGATTTATTTTGTCTGAATGAAATCAGCCTGCATTCAGAGGAATTTGTGCATTGTTAAAAGGTAGAAGAGTGCGTTTGATATAGTATGACGTCTGTCCTTCAGTGCTGCAGAATTGAAAAAAAAAAGACATTTCTTTATTAAAAGAATGATGTGCATCTGATAGCTCGAGCATTATCATCATGGCAGAAATGACTCACACACTGCTGATTTGCTACTGGTGGATAGAAGAAGAAGAATATCATCTTTAAATCCCTAAAATGTAAATATCTGAGTGACCTAATCTGAAACTCAGGCATTGGCATGAGGGGCAGGACAAGCGAAAATAGCCTCATAATATGAAAAACCCACTCATTCTTTATCTATTTTCTCTTTGTGTCATCTTCACGCACTCAGTGGGGCTTTCTCTGTCTCTCTACCTCCGTGACACTCTTTTTAAAGTTTTATAGTCGCTGTCTCGGCCTCTGTTTCACTTTCACTTTTAAAGAGATTTACTTATGAGTTGTTGACTGCTGGTCTCTCTTTATTTCTCGGTCTGCATTAAGGGGCATATGCAGCCCAATCCGGCTCATCTCTCCCTCTGCCTGTCATTCAGCCAGACGGCCGGCGTCCCTGGACTGCACGAGGAGGGAGGGAGGGAGGAAAGTCAACGTGGCCCAAGGCATGCCAGTACACACCAAGGGAGGGGGGGGACAAGGCAGACATGACAGCCTGGTGACACTTGCTTTTGTGTATCATATCATTTTACCAATCATCTGCATTTCATTTATGTGAGCCTCGGCACTCCAACGCAAAGTGTCAAGCCTGTTGGCCTAGTTAGGTTGAGAGTGAAGTTGGCTGGGTAAAACGTGAGCTGATGAAACCCTCCTGTCCGTGGCCCGCTGACAACCCCGGCACTCCAAATGAAAGTGGAAGGGCAAGCCTTATTACAGTGCGTTTCATACAACAAATGGGAGAAACAAATGTGACTTGATATCCCAGCATGCTCTTTGTTGTTGCTATTACTGCTGTTGTTATTGTCAATAATGGTGATGATAATGCCCGGTGTTTTGTTTTCAGCGCTCTCTTTTGTTGTCTTTTCTGTTGTTCTACCCAAACAGGGTTTGTTGGCAGAAGAGCTGCTGCAGCTGCGAGGAGGCACATTTCTCACAAATCGAGGGTTGCACTTTTTGTTATTGCGATCGTCTCTTTTTGAATTTGAAAACTCAGGATGCAAACCCGAGTTCATCTTTCTTTAATAACGAGGTAAACAAGAGAGCTGCGGTCTGAGTGTTAATCCAGACCCGAAGCAGAGAGTTTCGTCTGCCTTTAGACTTGACTCTTATAATCTTTTATCTTCGCAGCATAAACTATCATACTCAGTCTGTGCGTCTTGTATATTTAAAGTGTATCAAATACTAGACATTGAACACGATGGATGCCTTGACTTTGCATTATTTAAGATTTTTCTAAACTTGCAACCTCTTTCATGAGGTTTTGTAGAATATTTACCATCGGTCTGCCTCTATCGATTGCATCAATAAGTAAATGGCATTCTGTAGCCCGCCCTGATCAAACTCTGGATGTGTCCTTCAGATAAGAACAAAGGCTACTTGATTCCTTTGGATTTTAAAGGGTTAGCTTTTCGTTTTGTGGTCACATAATCCATGAGCCATAAACAAAATCTGGCTCTTAAACACTGGATATTTTATAGAAATACTGTTAAGCGCTGACATAAATGCACCTTATACTATCATAGATTAGCAATTAGGCCCTCATCCATTCTTTGTTGGCACTGCTGTCAGTTCTCTGTAGAAACGGGGACACTTAGAGACGAACATTTAAAAGCTTTTCATGTAAAAACATTCGGAGAACGCTGTCTGAGAAAAAAAAAGTCTAAATACAGAAATGAATAAATAAATACAATAAAATGCGGGCACTGTTCTCATTTTGCAGCTTGGATGCAGCCTTGTCAAACAGCACTTAAAAGCGAGGGAGCTGGTCTTGGGGGAGGTTGAGATGTTTATTCTAATGGATGCCATAATGAATGCTTACGGAGTCAGGCCTTGGCTTCGATAGGGGGCTCTGTGCCAGCATGGTTTTAAAGCAGAGCAGTCACTGCAGCAGCCCTGGGCGCTTGGCACGCCGAGTTCTCCACAATCTCCCGGCACACACAGAAATGGCAGCAAGGACCTGGAGATAACCACCCATGAAATCTCTCATCACATGCCTTTGATTACTTGTCCACTATTTACTGTTTTTAAACCCTGAACTTCAAACACAGCAAATAAAATGCAATTCCTGTGACATCTCCCTCCTCATAGGGCCATGTTTATTGACGATACATTTCCACAAATGGTCCCGATGTTGTTTCTTACTTCTCTTTGGAAAGACAAAAAAAATTTTAAATGGTGGATTGTCACCAATCATCTAATTCTTACACTATTTGGTGCAATCTTTCAAAACATTTGACAACAAGAGCAGCTTACTGTAGATTTTCATAAATGTGTCTATTTCTCTAGATTAAATAGACCCTATGGTGTGCACAATTTGTACAGTCTATGCGTGTGTGTGTGTGCGTGTGCCTGCTGGGGGTGAAGACTGAAGCGCTTTATTAAAATGATGAGAGCAAGTTCAATCTGAATCATGCAGTGCCTGTCAGTGGCTTCTCGAATTGCAGGGCTGATGAAATTGCTCTTGCCGTTATTTAAAAGCAGTTGTAATCCATCTGAAAATGCTGTGATATAATCCATTTAATTTCTTATTCCTTGCAGCAATAACATTGAGTAACAAAAATCTATCAAAGCAATGTAGCCTGGTGATTTAGTAATTATCTTTATTTTACATTACTGCAATTCAGCCTGGATTAATTGGAGTCTTATCTGAGCAGAGCGGCAGGTCACTTACCTCAATACACCACAATGCATTTTTATCTTAATCATCAACCTCCACAAACTCAATTGTGACCCACTGTGCCAAGAAATGATTATTTCCTGATGCATAAAATTAGCAAAACATACAGACGTGCATACTGAAACCAACAGCTATTAAAGTGTCTTTAACTGGTTCCTCCAAAATAAAACTTAAGTGGTGAAGCAAAAACACCACTGGCCGTTGTAGTACTGTGATGACCTCATCAGGAGAGGTTACTGATGAAAAAACAATGTGTATGGGAGGAGCAGCAGGATGTATCACATAGTAAGTGTCATGGAGTGATTCCTATTCGGGTGAACTCACAAAATACCCAGTATTGATCAGCTGTTTAAGTTGAGTTAATATATGAGCGATGCTCAATGTATTCCCTAATGGGTAAACTGCCTGTAGGCAGTGCACTGGTAATAAGACCTCAGACAGCCACATAACTCAGCCTGTCTCTAAGACCACTCTCTTTTTCCTCCACCTGGGCTATCTGACATCTGATATTAGCGAAATCACCGGCACTCTGGAAAGAGGAAGTAGAGGAATGAAGGAGAGGAGAAGGAGCCTTACAAGGCCTCTAAAGCTATGGCGGCTGAGGGAGAAGTAATTATAGCTTTATTCACCATGAAGGCACCAAACTGGTTTTATTCATATCACTGTCGACATGTGTAGAGGACAGATTATTAGATTAAAGCAGTGTTTTTGCTTGGTTGTTTTTATGTTGTAGCTCATTTACATTACTATTATGTTAGAGTATTATCCAGACAGTCATTTCCGTTCATGTCGTTGCTACTTTGTTTGTACCTTGTTTGAGACAGTTTTTAAATCACAATGATCATTTTCAGTGTTTGTTTTTTGTTGGAACCGACTGTCTTTTACCCTCTATCAGATTATATTCATTGAGAAAATACATACAGTTTTTCCTTTTTTAACAATTCATAGTCCCGCATTTCACCTTAAGCCTGTTTGTCCTTATTATTGGGATGTTGGATATTTTCATGTGAGGAGAACGATAAAAATCATTAAAAAAATAAACAGGAACTTACCTACAACGGCATTACTGCAAATTTAAATGCGCCTTGTGATGAGCTGATGACTTACCTTGGTGTACTTCACATCTTGCCCAAATGTCAGCTGGGATAGGCTCCAGCCACACCGTGACCCTGATGAGGATAAGCGGTTAGATGCATGGATTTTAAATGTATCCAAACACTTCAAATATGGTTTTCTAAAATGGCTGTTTATGATGTAAAATATTTACAATTTGAGGTAAAAGTGCTGGTACTATGATATGGTCCTTTAATGTGTGTGTTTACTTGTGTTCAGGACATCAGCAGTAGTCCGTCCGCTGCCTGCCCGCTGGTGGATAAAACACATAAAGGACTGTCCTCACTAAGATTAATTGATTCCTTCACATTTGGATTCAGTTCAGAGAACCAGAGAAATTGGTTGTTTTGACAGTGGCGTGGCTCTCACTCACTCACTCATGGCCAAAAAACACATACACAATACTTAAACATGTATGGTATGCACATGGATCGTTAAAACACACACACACACACACACACACACACACACACACACACATCTATGCTTTCTTCTCCAGTTGTTTTAGTACATTAGCATTAGCATTAGCAGAGTTAATTGCCATGAACGCAGTGATTATGAGGAATCACTGGGGTCATCCATCCAAAAACGCGTTTTCTGGACCTTATTAAAAACAACTTTTAAAACATCACATCTGTTCATTAAAACACTTATGCCATGATACCGGCAGAGCTGTCTTCTTGGTAAACATGGCAGGAAATAAATACATCACAAGCGGCAGGTGGGGGAAAAAAAAAAATGTATTCAGTTTGAATTTACCTTGCCGTAGGTATGAGTGTATGGATGCTGTAGAAGAACACGCACAACAGGCCAAAATAGAAACATGTAAACCCTTGGTTGTGGTGGGACTTCATGATGGCTTTTTCATGTATTTTGATCATACCCACTGCACTCCCGGAAAGCCTCTCACATGTTCCGCGGCATAAGTGCTCATGTCTAATACCCTCAGAGGACGTTTTGGTCTGTCTCTATGAGTCTAATTTACGGATATCTGCATGAATTGGGAGGGCCTGGGGCCAACCATCTCATGTCTTCTTAAGGGAGGGGTTGCGGGAGGGGGTGGGGGTGGGTTGTTGCGTTAGTAGGCCCTTTCGGGACAGGAGCAGCATTTCAGATAAGATCGGCGGTGGGAAGTGGTGAGCCGGGCCGTTTGTTCTCGTTGGCCATCTCTCATGTTGCACCACTGATTGGGAGGAAAGCTAAAATTGCTTTCACCGGGGCTCACTCCAGCAGTAGGCAATGATAACTAACAATGCCCCCGGGACCTAGTTAAAGCTGCATCACACGCGCTGGAAAACCACTTTAATGTGGCAGCATTAGGAAGCTGTCAGATGGGTTGGTGGGGAAAACAGATTCCAACTCATCGTGGATTTTTGAAAACATTTGTTATCCTCACTCCAAAAATGCATATAATCAAGTCAGCATTTTTAATTTAATTTCACACAGTTTACCATGAAAAGGAAAAAAGGTTTAAAGATCATAAAAGCGAGGATACAGAACAGAACATTTCCATGCTTCCGCTCTTCTCTCAAACCCTCTGCTGCCTCGCTCTGTCATGGGCGTCGTGGAGCTCTTGTCATACAGAAATGCAGCAGGTTGCGAGTTTCTCTTGTTTAACTCGGGTTATGATTCAGGTAGTGGATGTATTTTGTATTCTTTACATTATTGACCCATCTGTGCAATTTCTCTAAGTGCTACTTAAAATTAGTGCTACTTCTAGCTGCTGCTAATTACACTAAAGCTTTCCTTGTCAACTATAAAGCAGTAAAAACAATATAAATAGTGCTCTTTTTGAAGCCTGATATGATGGAGCTGTTTCTCAAAAACCACTTTCATTAAAAGGATAAAGACCCAGTTTGAGAGTAAGAGGTTTATCAAAATTGATTTCTTTTACCTTGTCCATTTTATATGAACATATCTGGAAACATTTTATTAATTTAGTTTATGGTGTTTGAGAAACAATCTGTAATATTTAAACAATGAATCCTTTTTTGAACTGTGCTAATGCTGAAGAGCTGAAGCAGTGAACCACAACAACTTATTAACAACCGATTTACATCTCTATTGGTTTGTACAATGAAGAAAATGCAAGGAAATAGAGAAACAATATACTTGTGGACTAATTTAGCCTACGAGAGTATGAATATATCTTGACCTCCACATGCATTCTCTTAATTTGTGGTGATTCCTGTACATCCTTCCAGGCAAGAAACTAACAATCACACACCTCATCTACTCTAACAACATGTTTACTGTACAGTGTACTGTAGAGAGGTACCTTAGTGTTCTTTTCTACCTGATGTACAGCGCTACGACAGGAGCTTTTTAAATTTAAAAACTTAAAATGTTTATGATGTTTTTATGTAAAAGATGAATGTGCATCTTTGGGAGAAGAAACTAAACAAAAACTCTTCAGACAGCGACTCCATGCTTATAAACTAAGTAACTGTTAGCTAACGTGTGATAGAGTTTACTTAAAAATATCTTCCTTTGATATATGTGCAAGTTAGAATTCATTCCTGATGTCAGATGTCTGTCAGAACTGAAATATGGTTCATCAATAGAGAGCTTTTCTGCTCTCATGTTGCTTTTGCAGATTCTGAGAATTCAATACATCAGTGTGTATTTTCTTTTCTGAGAAGCTCTGTCTTCAAGATGTAGTTAAAAGGAATTCTAACTTTTTCTATTGTGTTGTATCTTCAGTTGCAGCAACATGATTGCTTTTTTCAACAATCCATAAACCATAAAGGATCCACATTGGCAATGCTCATTAGAACAAACATCAGGTTTAGCAGCTTCCGTCAAATAGCGTCTATCTTAAGTGGTGCTGTCGTGCTGTTTGGACTCTTTTTTTTCCATTTGACGTGAGTGAATAATAAAAAGAATCACATTCACATAATCTGCCGACTATAGAACAAGAGTATAAACAGTATAATGATGAATGGACATACGTTATGGCATAAAAATGAAACATATGTTGTCAGCACATGTAAATGGGTCAAGTAATGTTTAATTAATATTCGCTGAAAAAGATAACATAGCCACTTGCACGATTTCATTAAAATCTGGAGTATGTTAAACTGTATATATTGCTAAATAGGACAAGTAGATAAGAGTTGAGTGGTTGTTGCTGCTCCTCTTAGCCAGGAAATCAACATGTTTGAGTTTTGTTTTCACGCTGCAGTCTATCAACTTTGGAGAACAGCTTGGCAGTCAATGTATAGTGGTTTATCATGGCACTCACATGGTTCATTATAAGTTGTGCACCCCTGAATCTAAAGAATCTTATGCTAATTCAGTGCAGTGCAAAATGATTGCTATCTCTGGGACCTGGCTCTGTAAACCAGTTAAAAAGAAACTAGCATGTAGAGTCATTACAAATCTCATCAATCTCATTAATAGTGAGTATAATTAAAATAAAAACACATTCTAAATCCTATTAAAACATGCTGCTAGCAGGTTAGAGGGAGGGGAACATTATAAGTGTTTCTCTGAAAAGAAAATGTCAGAAACATGGTTTAACATGGAGGCTCATCCGTACACACACTCCACACTCTAGTCACTCAACAAAAGACATGCTATCTTTGTTTAATGCCCTATCATCCATTTGGCAATGCTCTCTGAGTGTCCAAGAGGTGTTCTTATCCATTTAATATATGCTCACAGTGTATCCTGTCAAATATAGATTTGAATCAATAGCACTCTGGAGTGGCTCGTTAAACTTAAATCAGCTTGGAAGTGGTGCATGCCTGCCTCACAGCTGTTGTCATTAACCACCGGCTTGCAGATTATTGGAGAAACGTCCTTGTGTGAGCAGATTCACCAGTTTACCTGAGGACTGTCGGCTGGAACTTCAATGTGAGATGAACTAGCACCGGGGTACAAACAGCTCATATCCACACCACTCTTAAAGCAATACCCAACCCAGGATCTGAACACAAGCTCGTATGTACATTTACTCTTTGGCTACATTGAACCTGAAATGTATGCAGACCATATTTGAAGCGAATGTGCTTCAGAATTAGAAAAATACATGTCGGATGAAACATCTGTCTATCACCGTCTTTCATAGGCAAACATCAGGCAATCAGATCAACAAACTAGTAAAACTCTAATCAGAACCAGTGGGAAGAAGAGCGAAAACCACTCGTTTCCACCAAGACCAAGGCTTCAGTGTCACTTTTCTTTCTTCTGATGTAACTGAAGCATCTATGCTAAGATCTTAAACAGCTGGCAGTAGATTCTCATAGGACACTGACTGGTATGTTACCACTGTGTTTGGACATAGACACATAGTTTGAAGCCTAAGTTCTGCTGTCTCACAAGATAACTGTGCACACCTCAAATAAAAGATAAAAATAGAAGGCTGGCCTATTTTTACGTTTGTAGAGATCTCTGTGGTGCATACCCAACACTTTACAGCCTGCTCTCATCATCGTTGTAGCTTTTGTGACTTTTTACTGGGAATCATCTCTTTCAGAAGTAAGAAAACCTCTTTTAAAATCTTAATGACATTTGTCACTACACCAAAAGTCTATTTTGAAAGAGCCTTTGGATGGTAGATGATCTAATAACTTATCAACTCAATATTTATGTTTTTTTGGCTCCCATAAGACCTAGGCCAGGACTATTCAATTAGAAATTCAGTTGAACCACATTTTTAGAACCAGGAAATGTAAATGGGCCAGACCTTTTTTTTTTCTTTTTACTTTTGGTGATGACACAGTTTTAAACAAATGCAAATTAATGTAGAAAATTGTATCAAAGTTTTTGGTTCACTTTGGAAAAAAAGATTTTTATAGTCACATATCTGACCCAGGCACACCACAGACTGCAGAAACAGAAACACAGAGCTAATGTCATTATTGCACAGAACCATAACAAGTGGCAATAACAGTAACCAATAACACAATCTATCTCAACCGGTATAGAAAAGCTACTATTGTTGGAACTCGCATGAGAAAACAAAGATTGGAGGTGTTCTGCGCATGTGCAACTATCAAAAGAAGTGTAAAGGAGGTGAGAGGAGGCGAGCTACTTCCATGCGCTTATTTACTTGTTTTATATGTATGCTAGGCCATGCCGAAGTTAGTTTTGGGCCGGATGTGGCCTGCAGGTCGCCAAATTAATAGGCTGGTCCTGGACAAAACATCATCACTCGATGGAGTAATGGATGGCCGATATAGCCTTTTTCAAACTGGTTTAATATTAAGCCAAATACAACTAGGTGATGCTACTCCCAAAAGGAACGCAAAGAGAGCCATGAATGTGTTGCACGTTTTCCACAACAAGTTTCTGCAAATAGCCTTTGTAAAGAAATGAAGATTAGATTTTAATCTGAAATGGATAAAGGAAGTGATGAAGAGCAAACAGGACGAGACGTCATACTTCTGATACGTCGACTGTGCTAGCTTGCTAGCTACCTCGTTAACATACCAAACAGATGTGACAAAGCATGAGACACATGATGGTTGTCAGGGAGTTGTAATCAGGGGTTAAACTGGGTCCACATAAGCCTACGCTTTTCTGTCATCATGCAAATCTGGTGGCCCAATATGCTGACTATGCAAGTTGTGCCTCCCCCTCGCATCAAACACTGACGTCCACGTCAATGTTTACACCTTAAATTAGAGAGGAAGAATCTGAACTATCCTTCTGGACATGAAAAGACAAAAAAAACCAAAAAAAACACCAGGAGAGTGAAGTGCTGAAGCAGCGATGAGGATGGATGTGTTGTTTCATGCTGAAGCACATTCCACCTTCTTCTTCTATTGTTTGGTGATAGCACGCAATGTTTGAACCTAAATAATGTAACCTTCATGTAATTTGTAGTTATAATCAGTATGATCCTTTAAAACATTTCCTCTTGTGGCTCTCTTGACTGATCTGGCTTAAATCGTCACAAAACGTTCCCCTTGTGTGTTCTTCTCTGTTTTCCAACTGCATGAATAAATACAAACAGTGAGAGGTAAGTGATTCATCCACTTTCCTGTAAAGAGCTCATTGCTCAGCCACGCCTAGTGGGAAAGGGTTAACTGCGACAGCAACAATAATGAGAGCGCAGTGAGACGTGTGAAGTAATTAGTCAGTCTGCTCTCCAATATTTACCCAGTTAATTATTTGTGAGTATTACTCTTGTCTTCCCTTCAGATGGCTGCCTGTGTTGTTTTTTCCACACCATTTGTCACTGTCCACCTCTTGTGGGTTCTCATCCTCTCTTCCTGTCGTTCTTCTTTTTTTTCTTTCTTCTGTAATGGCAGAAGAGTGGCATTTCGGTGAACCTTTGTCAGCAGAGGTGTTAGACCGCTGTCCCTGGTTGTGCAAGGTCAACTATTATTATTTATTCATCTGTCTGTTTGTCTAACGTTAGTAGCAAGACGTGAAAATGGTTGCTAACTTTCCCGAGTGGTGCACACCACAGAAAGGTCAGAGAGCCAAGAGGTGGAGGAGAGGACTCGGCAAGTTCAAAGGTCATACTCAGCCACAGTAAATTACAGAATCAGGGATGAAATAATCGCATTTACAGAAATATATATAATGTGAAACTTAAACTACAGTGCTACACATGTGGGGTGGTAGCAGCGGCTCTAAACAAAAACAGAAATATACATGTTTTGTGTGGACTATTTCTTGGTCTAGAGCAGTGACTTCCCAGAGTCACAGAGAGAAAGTAGCTAGCAGACACTACAGTTAGGAGTCTGGCTAAGAGTTTTCAATCTTTGTGTTAAGCTAAGCTACCCCGCTGCTCGCTGTAGTTTCATATTTGACAGAAAAAACATGAAAGTGGTATCAAACTTCTCATCTGACACAACAACTGGCAACAATTTCCTTTAACTTCATACAAGTATAACTGTCTACCAGCCAGTAGAAGTGACCTGGATGGATGCACAATGAAGCTGAAATCTATTGTCACTGTCATTGTTTAATTAATGTTTCACACATGGAGGAAATATGTCTTTGACCAATATATGTGGGGGAGGGGTCAAAGCGGAGGAACGGGCTGGGGGAGGCTGGTTGAAAGGAAGACAAAACAGTAATTATTTCATTATGGTATGACAGCAATAATATTACAGTAGTGCAGTGTGCAGTGCAAATGAGCTCTCCCTCAGGAGACCAGACTGCAACACTGAGCCTAAGGTAGGGTTTGCATTGCTGTCTTTCTTCCTCTCTCACATATACACTTTCTTTCCCCTTTCTCAGCTACTGTTTTAATATTCTCATTCATAGCACATGCAATTATTTTAAAAATAAATTTAGCACGGAAAAAAATTGTGCCTCTTGGGTGACGCAAATGACTTCCTTGTTTTTATTAGAAGACAAGGTGTTTATTAGGGGCCTTGTTGGCTTATTGCAGGAGGTTTCTGAGTTTGAGTAATTGTCCAATTAGGTGTAATTTCAGGATTGGTGCTAACCCAGGCGATTGTGCTGTAAGAGGAAGACTACCACCGGGACACACATTAATGAATCCCACTGAGACCTGTCTACCTTTAAGAAAGAGAGACTGTGTCTGCTTCTGTTTCGCCTTCCCAAATCTTTTTAACGAGGCATTATAACTGGGATTTACAATTGAGACAAGGCACCACTTTTCCCTCCCCCACTTCATTGTTCCTTATTCTTCACCGTCTGTGCACTGGGTTACAAAAATAATTTATCATTCATGTTATTTCAGTTCTCTGAGCAATTGCCTCTTATTCAAACAGAAAGGTTACCTTAATTGTTATGTAGCTCAGCTATTTATGCCCTGGCATAAAAATGCATGTTTGCTGCTTCATGGAAAGGTCACTCATTACAACCCAAATAACTTTTTCTCTGTTGGTGTGGGCTCCTCAAAGTGTTTGTTGGCTACTTCACACTACGAGG
The DNA here is from genome assembly GCA_023373845.1 of Nibea coibor. Classification (NCBI taxonomy): domain Eukaryota; kingdom Metazoa; phylum Chordata; class Actinopteri; family Sciaenidae; genus Nibea; species Nibea coibor. The sequence continues at coordinate 8,319,436 of CM041738.1, read as the reverse complement.
TGGAACAGGGTCAGAGAGAGCTCCAGAGGATTGGAGTTGTCGCCTCCTATCTGATGTGATGAACCGTCTTTCCCTCTCTCGGTCTCACTTTCATAACATATCATCCCCTTATTCCTCCTAAAAAGAGAAGATGTCGGGAAGTACACTTATTCACCATGGGTTAGATGAGAAGACTGACACCACTTGCATGTATAGACTACTAATCTTTGTGCTTTGTGCTCCAGTCTTTATGCTAGACCGGCTCCACGCCCTAGCTTGTTACGACTGTGATATCAACCATCTCATCAAATCTCTGTACAATAAAGCTGTATTTACCAAAAGTGGAACTATTTATTTTACCAGAACTATGATCTTTCCTTAATCTTAACTAAGTGCATTAATCATGCTTTAGTTGCCAGTAGCAGCCACTGCAGGGAAAACAAATAAAACACGCTGACGGTTTCTGTATGAAGATTTTGTCTTGATAGAGAATGTTGATAATATGATAAATATATAATACAGCCAGCTTCATGTTCCTACTTACATGTATTTGTTTATCCAAGTTTGCTGTGCATAAATATAACTTTAGGAGACAGTGAGTCTTGGCGCAAAGGAACTGAATGGGACAAGAGAAAGAAGAAAAGACGATAGTGAAGATTGCGTTAGGTGGGAAACTGGGAGGACCTGTGAAAGACACATAGAAACTGAAATATTAATAAGGGTGAGGGCTGTGATGTTTAAACTCTCGGACAACATCCTCCTGTGTTTGCAGGCCTGCTCTTTTTGGACAAATAATAGGTGTTGGGCTGGTCTAAAAAATTCAGCACACTGCATAATGTACAAAGGTCTGGCACGAAAGCACAAGGAATAGGAAGGTGACTATATCAAAGAAGGCCTGGCCTTCACAATATGTTCACACTTGCTCCCTGTGCAACTCTTTTGTTACATCTGTACAGGCTTAATGCTCCAGCAGGACACCGAGAGTAGAGATGAAGGAGCAACTACACACTGCGAGAGCCTTCATTAGTTCAGAGCTCAGTGCGGCCTTACTCCACCTGACCCACAGGCTTAAAGTGCCCAAGACCCCAGAGTGGACATCATGCAGGCTCACTTGCTTTCAACCAGTGGTGAGATAAAGCACAAAGTTGTGCATGTGAATGCCAGCATCAGGCTGAGAAATGGGTCTGAAGCTCACATCTAGTTTGGGTTCATGTCAAGGTTGCATTACACCCACCCGCCCACCACCCACAACACCACCCTCTCTTTTCTCTCTGACTCGGCTTCATCCCTTCTCACATTAGAGCCTCTCACAGTCTCAGCACAACCACTGACACCACCACGAGCACATCACATCCTCGCAGCAGCTACCCAGTGCTCATCTTCACACTAAACCTTGTCCTTCTTTCAGGCTTACGTCTCGACACTCCCTCAGAAATAAGCCATTTCAAAAAGATTCATGAGCAGCTGGAGCCGCCATGCTGTATAACTGCAGCCATCACAGGCTTCTTCGCTGATACAGTCTGACGTCTCAAAAGGCTCCGGGATTCAAAACAAAATCAGGTTTCCTGATCCAGCGACAAACTGAGCTATTGGGAAGGCGCTTTTGCTAAGACTCTTTGTGACATGATGATTGGGAGACAGGCTCAAATTCCCTATGAATATGGATGCAGCTGTTTATGCCTCTAGGAGAAAGAAATCAAGCACATACTTGACTGGTAAATATTTGTTAAGAAAAAAAAAATCTTGGAATGCTTTTGGCAAGGTAGGCTATATGTCTGTTTTGTTAGGGATAGATTATTTCTTTCCAGTGTGTGGGCTTGGACTGTCAGTTCATACTATCTTAAAAAGGATTATCTGATGCACCTAGGTCTGATTTCAATTTGAATAGGTGTGAATTTATTTTGCTCAGTGCTCAATATCACATACAAATAAGTCCCCTATAATCCAATTCCACCCCCACCAGAAAAAAGGATGAAATAAGAATCTCATTATACTGTCCTGCTTTATGTTGGCTTGTTCCCTCACAAACAATCTTCTGAATTCAATATCAGAGTGTTTACTCGCAGCTTTTGAATGGACAGAAATGTAAGTGAACGACAGGTGATATTTTTCTAATTTCATAAAATTCAGGTACAGAGATTCATCCCGAGCATTAATTCATTTTGAAAAACCTGCACCCCGTGTCTTATTTACTGCCCCTGCGACAGTGAATTCATAGTGATTGAATGTGGTGGTATGAAATTAGATTGCATTGTGTGTCTCTGGCTAATAATTCCAGATGGAATAGCTCCTCACTCTGCTTGACATGATGCACCCGGAGAGAAATATGGAAGCAGAGAGGGAAAGTTAAGGTTGCTTAGGTTCATTTGGAGGCCTTAGAAGCACAATGAATCAAGCTTTACTAAACCTTGGGAGTGGTGAGGACCTGCGTAATTTGCTCTGAGAAGTGTTCTCTGAGGAGGTGTGTGATGCTTCTGGCCTCAGGAAGAGGCCTGCCCTCTTCTGCGAGTATGGTGTGATGTGATGATAAGATGAGGTGTCCTGTTTAAGAGCTTGATTAATGGCAGAGGAAGAGATGGCCTCTCAACACGGATACTGTTTGCCTTTGCTGAAGCACACTTCTGTTCAGCACTCCTGGGGTGCTCCACTTCATCCTTGCCCAAACCCCAAATTACCAAAGCCACTGTCACCACAGCTCATCTTTACTTAAGGCATAATGGCAAAGATCACGATCAATTTTCACAAGTCCATCGGAGCAGGCTCCTTCATTATGTTTAAGAACCATTCACACTGATTGATCCACGATGAGTGCATGGTATTGATAAATAATTAAAAAGCTCTCAGTTTAATTTGGGGGTAAGTAGAGGATGGAAAGTGCAGGGTGGGGGTCGGGGCTGGGGTTGTGTCAGGCCAGTGGGCTCTTACTTGGTGTAATGAAGCCTGGCCCCCTGCTGTGGCACACCCAGCCACAGCTCCCCGTCTGCCTCCCCACTTTGTCCCTGTGGACACACAACCAGCTGGATTTGTCTGCCATATTCGCAGCAATCAATGCAATCCGGCTTGAAAGAAAATCAATAAGACGTGTCCACTTATGCCTCAGAGTGTGGGAGAAGATCCGCTGCTGGGGGGAAAAGCTGAAAAACCAACACTAGAGATTTCATAAAATGTGTGAGGTGTCCATGCGGTGGCGGGATGCTCAACATTGTTTAAAATGTTGTTTAAAATCTAAGGCATACATGTAACATTGAAACGCAAACATTTTATAATACAGTCCACTAAAGTCATCAAAGAGAGAATCTCTACAAATATTCTTTGGAGGGTAACACAACATTGCAGAGGGTTGTTGACAGTCGCTCACAGCTATTAGTGGAGAGGATGTACAGTACTGACAGAGACCAGAAGAAACAAACAAAAAACCAAACAAAAAGCCGGTTTGGTCAATGACAAATTACCTTTTGTTGTTTATTTTGGAGGACTTGTTCACTAACAGGTTAGGTTTGTCTGCTCAGGTCTACTCAAAGATGACGCGAAACAATAAAAAACAATAGTATTGTAACAGACAGGGTGTCATCCATGAGTTACTATTATGTGAGTATCACTTTATTCACATATTAGTTCAGTGATATCTAAAGATTGTTTCAGAGCAGCAACTGAGATTTCCAAGGTGTCAGTAAACATGCTGTGAGGCCTGTCATTCATTTGCTGTCAGAAAAACCAACATCTCACTGTCCTCTTGTTGGGGAACGGTACAGGATTTTTTCACAAAAGTTCGGTATTCATTTATCATTTGTTAATTATATGTAATAATAGTAATCCTTTAAATTTATATACAGTAAATCCATGATCTATCATCATCAAGAAGAGCCTTTAAGTAGTTATGCTACACCATAGAAATACCTCATTATTATTACAGAAAACTGTACTTAACGTATAAAAAGTAAAGTGACTTGTGATTAAAAATGTTATTGCAGTACAAATATTTTAATTTTAAATTCAAATAAACTCAGGTTAGAAGATTCCACCGCACCATTGATGGATTGTGTCTGCCTTAAAAAAAAGAAGAAGAAAATAAGATTTACGGGCCTAATTAAGGGTTTATGTGCTGAACAATGAATCATATTTTATAAAACTAGTAAAAATTCACTGAGAAATGTAGTGGAGTAGAAGCCCATAAAGTTTTTTTTTTTCATTTCAGGTTATTTCCATTATTTATTTATTAAGTTTGGTCCATAAAATGTCAGAACATGCTGAAAAATGTTGATCAGTGTTTCAGTGTCTTGTCTTGCCCATGTCTTGTTCTGAGCCCGAAGATATTCAATTTACTGTCACTGTCAGGAAAATACTAACCAGAGAATATTCACATTTTAGAAGCTGGAATCAGAACATTTGGACATTATGAATTCATGATCAATATAGTCAGCAATTAATTTAAGAGTTGACAACTAATTGATTAATCCTCTGATCATTGCAACTCAACTCTGAAGTAACAGAAAATAAAACATGGAAGTAAAACGCTATTCACTACTGATGATCATAAAAATATTGATTGGGCATCATCTGATATGGAAGACTCAGAAGGAATATTGTATTTCCACTTGGTCTGATCTCCTAAAGACGCCTGAATTAAGTGCATCATCAGGACAGTTTGAAGGCCATTTTTCCTCTTCCAAAAATGTAACAAATCCATCAGTGAAGGAGCTCTGCTGGGCTGCTTTGAGGGTGCTGACTGTGTTGACAAAAGCGGTTCAGTGAAACACCAGAGAAACATGTGCACATAGTGTTATGTTTGAAGGTATCAGAATGTATTAGGCTGTTTTTTTGAAGAAGTGTGTGTGTGAAAGCCTGGCGAGGAGAAGGTGTTGTCCTATACTCTTGGGTTCATCAGCTCATGGGGCTTTTTAATGCTCAACCCACCAAATCCTCCACCCCCTGCTATTGCCACCTGGCTAAACCAGTTAACACCGCAGGCTTGAGGTCATGGCTCAGCGACCCTGGTGCAGACAGCTCCTAGAGGTGTGATATGAGGCCTCTGGTGGTGTCTGTCCCACAGCCTCACCCACTGCTGAATATCACTACATGCCAGTCATGGACTCACACCTCGACTGAAGAGCATCATGATGGCAAATCTGAGACAAAGCAAGGTCAACTCTGACACAGACAGATGGACACTCATATGCACAAACGCAAACTGACACATACAGCTAAACTGGGTAACCAAACACACTCCGGTCTGCGTCAGAGGTGGTGGGTTCATGTGCGTGTGAGGTCCCGGAGTTGTCATTTACCCCCCCTCTCTCTCTGTACACCAAAAACAGCAGAAAAAAGTATATTATGCTGTGTCACACGTTTTAGAGCTGATAGCCGTCTAATTGATGACTTTGTGCCACATCAATCCATTATGCATAATTTAACATGGATCAAGTCCCACATTAACATAATCACCCATTGGATATTCTGCATAGTGTGACACGCTAGTGAGGAGCAGAACCCCAGCCTGAGAAAAAGTGACAGGAGAGATGCACCCCGCATGAGTAGGCAAACACACACACGCACACACACACACACACACACTTTGCTTCAAGCACACACACAGTATAGGGCTGGAATGTGGCTGATGTTAAGATGTCAGATCCTTATTCGCTTTAAGCGAATAGTGGGAGTCCAGTCTGAGCATTTTGTGTTTATGCCGAGCCACATTTGAATAAACAGCCCCCCTTACACACAGACACATACATGTATACACACACACAAATAGTGAACAGCTTGGAAAGTGAGGGGTGTAGAGCCGTCTGCTTAGACGCTGCCGTTTGCAATCACTAAGCAGCTTTAGTGTCTCCTACCACAGTCCTGATTTAAAATTCATAAATGCTAATCCTTCATAATTTACAGTTTAAAAAGCAGCCCTGCTCACAGGCCCTGTGGCCACAGCTCTGTCAGAGTAATTATACCAAGGAGCTGGGAATGGACTACTAGCAGAGACTTTCAACAGTCAAGGAAATCCCCCTCACTGGCACCAGACCCAATTACTCCAAATACCTAAACAGATTAGCAAGTCATTTTCCAGTTCAATCTGGACATAGGTGCCAAATCGGTGTTATACTTTAGTCAGGTGGGTAAATAGCATTAAAGTTGGGACATGCCTGTTTCTTATTAAGCGGACGGTATGCCAAGTAATTTTATTAGCCATTTCATTTAATTTGTGGCCCCAGTGATTGTCTTTTACAAGGTTACTTGGCTCTCTCTATTCCTCTGGTGTCAGAGGGTGATTTGCTGCCCTCTCACTGTTCACTGACATTGCAGTGTGTATATACTGTAGGTGTGTGTGTGTGTGTGTAAGAGAGAGAGAGCAAGAGAGAACGTCACTGATGAGTGGATGCTTCCATTTGGGGAGGTGCCAGTTTCTAAACCAAATTCTTTGTCCTTGCGAGGACAAAATACATTAGTTTAGATGTAGATAATCTGTGATTCTTTCATCTGAGGTCACTAATAGAAAGCCATTATCAAAATGGTCTGATTTCACTGTAATGGTTCACAATGACAGCACAAAAACCATTGAAGGTCCAGTGAAAAGGGCTCTGCTTTACATGTTGAAGCTCTCAGTGCAAAATGGCTCACCATCCTTTTAAATGCATAATTAAGTAGCTATCTCAAATATTGATTCATCTCTTGTCCTGATGCGCTGTATGATAGTGGAAGAAGTGTAGACATATGTAGAAGAAAGAGGATGTTTAGTCATTGATTACAATGTGATTACAGTGTTCAACAAGCTGGAAGATGACATGTTTTTCATCAGTGCGGGGTGACACACAAAGCAGCATTTAGTGTTACATGACATCGAGTGTTTGGGGTCCAAAAGACTGGATAAAATATCAGATGCATTAGAGTAAAAGCTGTACAGTGCATTGAAGCATGAATGTCAAAAGTGATAGGACATTATGGAAATTAAGATTGAGGTTGCGGTGCAGTAGCATTTGGTGGTCAATCTTATGTGAAAAAAGCAAAAATAAAAACTGCTCAGAATTCTCACTGATGACCAAAAACCGTATGTTAGACAAGAGTCAACTATGTAAATGCATATCAGGGTTTGAACTAATGTTTATTTTTATCATCAGTTCATCTGCATATTATTTGATAGCTTACAGCAATCATGTCACTGTTTTACTATAGAATGACAGAAGATAGTGACGTTTTTTTTTTCTTCTTTTTTCCACCTGATCTCACACCTGCTACTCTACTGCATCACAACCAACTTTTTGTTCAGCTTACCTCTATAACACAATGACACCAAAGATATTTAATTTATTGTTACATTTGAGAAAGTAAAGAATCAAATTCTCCTATTTGTGAACCCAGAACTAGAATAAAATTGGCATTTTTGCTGAGAAATATATAATTTACTTTCAAACTAATCATAGAGTAGAAAGTATTGCCTGTATTATTATTATCACTGCATTATTTACCGTGAATAATATTTCAGTCTTTCTGAGCTTCTCACCTGTCAAATAATTTGTTAAAATGTCATCGGTACTTAAAATACAGATGAATAAAACATCACTGCAAAGGCTTCAAAAAGAGCACTGTAACTATTTTGTCTTAATTCCTGTCTGATGTTTGTCTGTCCTACCAGAGAGAGCCGGCCACAACCCCGGATGACGCCTGAGCACTATATCACAGTGACTCCCGTCTCTAAGTGAAAGAAATCAGGATTCTATTAGAGCAGATTAGGAAGACTGCGCTGGACATCATGTCACAAATCCCAAGCTTTAAAGTTCCCCCGTCTTTTCTCTGTAACCATCAGCCATGAGGAATGACTCGCCCGGCACTCACATGTCTCTTCTCTTTTCTTTTTCCGAACATATCTCCAGAAGCTTATTGCAACTGTATACTGATGCCTGCATGTGTGACTAATAGCACTGTATTAAATTTTTGATTCAGATATGAACACACATCAGTCACCAACAGTCTACTTGTTTAGTTTACTTCTAAGATAATATCTTATGCGTCAAATAACTCATTTCACACATTGCCAAATGGACTCAAATACTAAAATTATACACCAGAGACAGACAATAGAGCTAGAGCTAGCTAATATTTCTCCTCCTGTACCCTTATTTCGTCTTACTGCAAAATGCACATCACAATTATTATAATTAGCCGTTTGTTTTCCAGCAGAGCACTGTTCTAAAGAGTGTGATTACTGCAACAATAATCTGACTTTATGTCTTTAGATCTTGTGTCTTTTACCCAACATCATGGTAGCCAATGCTGCATGGCTAACCTGCTTCTGAGAAGGTTAATTTTAGGACAGGATTGAAGTTTAAGGCCTGCTTTAATCAATATGTTTCCAATATATTATTGTTTGAAATGAGGATTTATAGTGAGGTGCTCACAGTGACGAACTCGCAGAGAATTATAAACCAACTACAGTTCCCCTAAGCTCTACAGACATTTTTAATTATCTTTTAGCTTATTGTTATGGTTTTATGCCTGCACATTTTTTGTTTTGGTTTACTCTCAGCATTGCTTCCAATTGCAGCAGGCGGCTCTAGTTTGTTTGATTTTAATGTGATTTCACTTTGTCAGATTTCCCTGGAATCTGGCATCACTCAGCGTTCTCTGTTCCATGTAAGAAAACACAACATTTAGCCAGACAGCATAACAAACACCACAAAACAAATATATGAATCCTGACATGAATAAACAGCTGTAGTGCAAACAGTTTCATCACTTTCACATTCAGTGCTTTAGAGGGATGTAACGATGCATCGGGACACAATTAAAATCGGTACAAATGCGTGGTGATTCGCACTGGTTAACAGAAAAAATGAATCGCGAATGCGAGAGAAGTAGGGTATGTTCTTTTTCTTCTTCATTCTTTTTTTTTAGAAATAGGTTACGTTATCTTAAAAAAAGTCACTGGTTGATGATTCATTTGTTCAGCGTCAAACGTCAAGTCACGTGACTTACATCACTACGTAGGTACGGGACATAGAACGAGGGAAGGCGTGGCGACGGTAGGTAACAACTTTGAAACAGAGGATGCGGTTTTAAATCACCTGTGTGGCGGCATTTTGGATTCGCTATATACACAAATATGAACGATATGAACAAAAAATCGGGAACAAGTGGTGAGTTGAGTTACTAGTGCTTTGCCTATACAATGGTACACATATCAATATCAATAATATCAATATCAATACACCAAAACCCAGTGTGTCATGACTCCTAGACTACTGAGAACCCAAACTCTGATTTAACAGTTTGAAAGACTGAGGAATACTGTGTTACCAGAAAGGGAGTGAATATTGGACTTCTGTTTTAAGCTGGCGAGAAACAGGAGTCCAAATGAATGATAATGTTGCTGCTGTTAGGTCAATATGAATATGTCAGTGATGTGTTTACAGCTTATAGCGCTGCCCCCAAGTGGACAAAAAATTACGGATCACAGTGGAAAACAAGAATGATTGTCACCTGTTGTAAACTAGTTCTTTGATAACAAACAGACCCCTCTAAGTCTGCATCCAGACCAAAAGAGGAGCTGCGGTGATTAGCACAGGGTTGTGCAACAGTGTGGAAGTGCACTAACCACTAATCCCAACTTGAAAAGGAATGCAAGGCCAAGCGATGGCACGGCAATTTTCTCTTCACAGTTGCTGCAATGATACATGTTCAAGTTTTTTTTCTTGGGTGTCTCATGGTCTGATCGCTGGCTTAGATGACTGGCTAGGCTACCTACTATGAGCATTCTCTGGTCCCCACCGCTGCAGCCTAACCACACCATACACATTCCAATGAATGGGAAGACTGGCATTTTCACTGAAAGGCAACCTCTGTGGCAGTGAAGTTAAGCCTATGCAGAAGTACCAAAAAACTGCAGTTCCTTGGACGTCCACTTGAGGCTGGCTACAGAACGAGTCAATCTCCATAAGCCCGCATATTAAAATGTCCAACTTCACAGCAGAAATAAGCATGTTTATAGTCTGCTACGAAAAAAAGTTTTAGTCTCTTTAGCTAATTTCCCCAACAGCTGTACTGAGCCTTAAGTTTTATGTAACTCACCTGTTCAAATAATATTAAGGCTTTAGTTATACATAATTAACAGCATGGCCACTTTGATTGACAGATGAGTGACGTTATAGATGGCTTGTTTGAGCACCCCGGTGTCATTTGGCCTGCCTCAGATCTGCTGATGATCCATGTCTTTGCCGATTTTTAGATTAGCCAGGAGGCAGAAGAAGCAGGACTGCCAAGATGGCGGTCGCCAAAGCCACAGATTCTGAGATTGAAACAGGTCTTTGGAAAACTATGGGTCTCAAGTACGTCATTGTTTTCACTGCAACACCTGATTTGGTGTCAATTCGGCCTTAAGTGCCTTTTTTTTTTTAAATCAATGACAAATATGTTAATGATGAACCCTCTTTTATAAATTATTGTCTGGTGTGTTTTTATCATTATGTATATTATGTCAGCAGCTGTACATATTAGTGCCACTTTGATCTGCAATTAGGCTCATTGATACACTGTGGCTTTTATTGTTTATTACATTTATTACATTATTTATTTACACTTCTCACTAACCCTGACAGATGTACCTGCCCTTTAAATCTTAAATCTTGTAGTAACTGTTTAAATAATCATCTGTGAATGTTGTCTATTGCGGTGGTAGTCATTGTGTGATGTGATCTGTTATCTGTCTGTCTGATGTCACTGACACTGTTGAATTGAGCTTACCTACCATGCTGTACTAAGTCATTAATAAATGATTGGCTGAATTCATTGTTTTCAGTCGTTTCTATTGCCCCCTTTTATATTCTAAGTTAATAATTATTTTCTAGATCCTTTAATCTGAAAAATGTTTTTCTGTTCAGTCTTTAACCTCCAAATAGGGGTCAGTAGTTTAACCCAATAAATATGCTGCTTTTGCTGTCTGGATGTTGCTTGTGATTAATACAGTTAACCGTCATGGCACTTACCTTTTCGTCTTGTAGCTTGACGATAATGAACTCACTTCATGAACCAGGCCCGAGGTCTGTTCCTATCAGTGTTCGAGGAAGCAGCATCAGAATGACAACACACTCGCACATGCTACTGTATATCTCCTCCAAAACACATCATGGCTTCTAATGTGTCAGGTTTGTGGTGCAGCAATTTCACAACCAAATAGCTCGCAGGAGTGATAAGAGTTTCATTATTGCACGAACAAATCAAAGGCAACAAGCAGCATCATTCATAAAACAGATTTCAATATTTCACCTGTTTTAATTTAGGTGTTCAACAAAGCAAGGGAGAGATGGAAGACAGAGCAAGAAATAATGGAGAAGGTGGGTATAAATACACAAAGAAAGCAGCACTCCAAAGGATATTGCTTTTAGTTATTCTAGTTGTGTGCTAAAGTCTGCGCTCTGTGTTGTGCAATTTTGAAAAATAAAATCTAATCAAAACAACAATGCAAGAATAAAAGACCTGCCCTAAGGCTCAGTCTTAGACTTCAGCTGAAAACAATATATTTCTAAGTTATTTTAGCTTTGAAGCCAACCACAGTGGCCCAAGCTAAATTCATATCTAATGTTAACTCTTAGCAGTTTGAAGAACTCTGAGATTAATGTGATTTGCTAATAATTTTGTGGTTTTAGGAGCTCGTTTCTATGGTTGCAAAAGATTAATTCTGCTCAACTTAACACACCCAACTGGGAGTAAATGCATGAGATGAAACAATTCAAAACAGAGAGGTGTTGATTGAACTTCATGATTATTAGTAGTTTGTTGTGTTGTCGTACCAAATTGTATAATACAACACAGGTGTTGCTGCTATTGTGTTCACCCCTGTGCAGTACATAACATGCAGTGTTTCAGTTACCTATTAAGCCATGGCCTTGAACACACACAACACAAAAAAGCAGTTAAGTGCATAATCATCTGATGTAACGAGGCCAAAACACCCAAATTAAAAATTATATTCTCCCTGTACGCCTGCTCTATTTCCACTCATCATTCAGCCTTGTACACATGAAAGGCACAAAGCACAAGGCCTACTAACGAGTAAGCACTGAAGAAGTTCAAATGATTGAAATACAAAGGGATCAAGGAAGGCTGCCTCTTGGTATGATCACAAACAAAAAGCAATTTTGGTTTTGGTCAGGGGCAGCACATGGGGTGGCTCAGTGGTTTAACACAACAAGAACAGTCTGGTTTTAAACAGGGATGTATTAAAAGAACTGGATACCACAGTCCAAAATGGCAACCCATTCATTCTGTCAATGAAAGGAGAAAGATCTATGATATTTAGCATATGGTTACTCTTAAACTCTTTTGTTTTATGATTTTTGACCTGTGGACCTGCTTGGGATTTGCTGGCACTGAATCATTTTCTATCTTTCTCTCTTTAATGCTATTGTCTGACAGGTAAGCGGATTGAGTGGCTCAAGTCATGATCACCATTGCAACTAAAGTGCCAGGAAAATCTGTTGAAATCCAACATGTTTTAATCTTTCTGGTCATCACGTTTGCTCAAAATAATTACCTCTATGCACACTTTGAATTGTTGTGAAAAATAGTCCTCTTTCATTATCATTTCGTCCTCTCAGAGCTTCACAAATATAGCCATCCAAACTGTTATTGGTCCTTTTGTCACAATGTTGCAAATGTGTTAACAGTTGGTGACCCATTTAGCATTTTACAGATGTTTTCTGGAATTATGTTCACATTCATTCACACTGAATGTGAACTGTGGTTGTCTGTCTGTGTGTTAGCCCTGTGACCTCTCCAATATGTATATTTCCACTCCTATACTGCTGCGGTGACCCTGAAAAGGATAAATGGTTTACACAATGTTAGGTCATGCACGCCGAACAAATCTTCCATGCGCTGTTCATCTGTAATAATTTATTATTTTTTATATATTCTTCTGTATGTTTTCGAGGCTGAATCATATTGGTTGAAGAGAAGTGGTTCTTTTTTATCCTAATTATTTTATATTGGAATGATGACACAATCAAGAGAAGGAATAGCTTATGTGTACATTCAACGCTCAAGACAGCTGAAGTGCAGATGGACTTGGATGGAGTCTACATTTCTGTCCTTTGATCTTGTTAGTCTCCTCAGCATTAGTAATAGAGCCATTGCTATTAGGGGGAAAAAAAGGAAATTGCAACACATTTCAATAAAAGTAATTGGCCTTCATGCAGACAAAAACAGCCACACATTTGCTGTCACTATGTATACGAATGCGAATGTAATTACCCTGCCTGTGAAGCCCCGCTCCCTCCCTCCCTGCCTCCCTCCTGCACTCTCATATGATTATGTTTTCCTGCTTGTGTTATCTGTGAGAGAAGTGTGCTGCTGCACTGATTAACAAATAACTCTGTGATGAGCCCCCCAATGTCCAGTTAGGTGCAAACTAGATATGATGTATTTGGACAAAGAGCTGAGGCCTTCTGGGAATCGAAAAACTGCTAATCAAGTCTTATATTTTTACATCTTGAGGGCCTGATTTTGCTATTATACCATACATTTTATGCCATGTTTCCTTTGAAATATGGTTTAATACTGAACATCCACTCTCACATCATTTACCACCTCCACTGGCAGATGCGTGCTGTACTAGCAGGCTATCCAGAGCGGCACAGTGTGACTCTTATAACGTAATTAGTCCATCTCTCTAGGAGGGTTTGCTAGCTTTACCTATATGCCAAAGTAAAGTGCAGTCGCTTTGATGATAAAAGGGATAAAAAAGCAGCGATAAGGTGGAATGTTGAGCAGAGCGAGGCTGGTGTGAGCCAGCCAGCGGAGGTCTAATTGGATGAAGGAACCCTGTTGCATGAGGCATTCTTCCCTGAGAGTGCAAAGACATTATGAAAACCTCCCACGCTGCTTTCAGTTGATTCAATTAATTTATTTTTCTGTTAAACTGATGGAAATATTGCCTCTTTTCCAATAAACCCTGACAGCTTTAGCACTGTGACATGGCTCCTCTGCTCTAAAGAATTAATTGTGAATGTGTTTTTGCTCCCGTCACTAGCCCTACCCTCAACATGATCCCAGAAGGATGACCAGAAATCACCCTGCTTCAATGGCGGCCCCAGCCCAGACTCAGCCTGTGGTCAAGTGATCTCATTCCCCTCTTCCATGTTTGGTGTTGTGGCTTTTGTTTTGACCGGGCTAAGAGCGAGCCTTAACTGATTGCCATGTCTCGACGCAGCTGAGGAAAAACACTGGTTCAAACAATAGGCAGAGGATCAGAGAGGTGGGAGAGTGAATAATGTGTCAGGTGCTCCGAATGAATTAAAGTACAGAGCAGGGCTGTGGAAATACCTCTGTGTGAGGCCCTAATCAGTTGCAAACAAGGGAGTGAGAGAGAGAGAAAAAAAAGCTTTCATTCCTGTAACTAATCATTTGCGGTTTCCCAATGCAGTCAGCCAACGCCAAAGGCAGAGACTAATAAACTGGGAGGCTGTGTAGATTTATAAATGATTAATTAAGGGGCCTCCCACGGGAACTACAGCAGCTATAAGCAAAAATATTAATTAGTTGAGATGAGACTTAAACTAACAGGAAAACATTCCAGCCATGTTGGAAAGCTCATGGTGGGGGCAGCTTGTTTGACTCTGGGCTGACAAAGAGGGCCCTCACCGCAGAACCACTGTGGGGTGAGGGAGGGGGCTGTGTTGAATTTGGCTGGAGGATAATGAAGAGTTACATAGAGTGTCAGACAGAGAGACACACAGGTCCTTAGTATTGAGTTGTAAGGAGAGATGACTGAGTGACTGAGAGGGTTAGGATTGGGTCTGAAATGAGTTCTCGACTGCCTCAAGTACCTCTGCAACCCCCCTCTCACAGCTACATTACCATCTCTGGTTGCCTCTCCTCATGCCTGCCCTTCAGGGAGGTCTCTAAAGCCTCTCTCCTCCGCTTCTTTTCATGAATGTCAAGATGCTGAGTTTAAAGTCCTGCAGATTAAATGGGAAGTGTTGAGTTTATTCTGCGTCTAATGACAGAACTAGGTAATTTCATGCAGAGGATCTCGATGTCACAATCCTTTACAACTTTCAGAGCAGAATCTTATTGCCTGCTATCCACTGGGAGGGAAGAAACTGATTTAACCATTTTTGATTACTGCAGCATCATCCAGGATGATGTTCCCTCTGTGACATGACCCATCCAAAAGAGTGACCCATCCGGAGTGCGGAGGTGTGATACAGTATAGAGAAGTGAGCACCAAGACTTCACGGCGCTAAAACTATTCATGGCCAGTGTCAAATCTGATGGCTGATCTGATCCAGTTTCATCTATCGTGTCCGTCGCCAACTGCTAGAAAGCTGCAAAGTCAAACAATAATCAGTCTGCTGTGTGTCATCTTAGGTATTCTGTGGACTATCACTGCTGATAAATAATAACACACCACCTTGTGTGTTGGTAATACCAACATCAAAACAAGGGGCCAAGAATATTCTCGAAAAAAAGACTTGAAACTGACAAATTAGCGACAGGAAAAAAAACCCACTCATATTTATTTCAGGAACTCCACAAACCCAACATTAGTTCCCCTCAGAAACACAACATATACAATCACTTACAGTTTGAAATCACACATCAAGTCTCTGACATATGTCCCCCTACAGTCTGCAATCTGAAGAATAATGTGGCTCGCCTCTACATACTTATACATAGAGTACACCACAAGACAAACCAGTAAAAAATAGCTCGAGATGGTAATCATACTTCCACCAATGACACTTTTTTTTGTTGCCTCTTTCAAAAACTGCAAAGTAAAAACAAGACAATAAAATGGAAGCCAGCACTGCACTGGGCAGCCAGCATGAAATACAATTATAGAAATATGAATTCATTTGTAAAGGTCGTGTGTCTTTTTCGAAGGTCTTTGTGATGACAGCAACAGCTACTGGAAGCACAAACCGCCTGTGCCAACTCAAATATTATCACAGTTAGTAAAAATAGGATCAGACCTGTGGGACAAATAATCTAAGCAATACTTTGAGATGTGAAATAATCAGGACCTTAAAAAGAGAGTGCTACACTATGCATCCGAATGAGATTAATTCACCTGCCTATACTGTGGATGACTCACATGCTATCCATCCACAGAAAAGCAGAGAAGGAATTAGTCCTGGAGTGAGTGCATCAAAAATCCACATGTCAGTCTTGACTCGTGTGGTTTCATGTGCAGGTTAAAAAGAACTGGCCTCGACTATTTTCATGTTTTCAGCACAGAATCAGATGAAAAGAGTCTGAGATGAAAAATTAGGGCCAAGTAGACACTTGAAGAGAGCGGCAGACATTCCTTTAAGCCATCATAATTGACTCACTGGAGGGCCAGGCACTGGTGGCAGTGAGGTGCTTCAGAAGTCAATGTTCCCAGAATCTGGTGTCAAGGGTGAATACATGTTTTTAGATTTCATAAATAAATATTTCATTCAACTGTCAATGGCATGTATGTGGTGGAAGAGAGCCCTTTCATGTCACTCTGGTTTTTGGATGGGTCGTGGTATGTGTGCGAGAAAATTGAGGCTACTAAAGGCTACCAGCTGGAGAGTGCCAGAAAAGACTCCCATTTGAATGATAGGTAAAGAGTTGAACTGTGTTTTTTCTCTCTCCTGATATGATTGCTGAGGGTGTCCAGCAGAATTGGAGTGACGTTTGACAACAATTAGTGGAGCTGCTTTGAGCTGTGACAGGCAGGGTTTTACAACACAAAGGGGACTCTCATCCCCAACTTCATAGCGGATCACACCACCATACATATCAGCATATACATATCACTATCAAAACTGCACAAAAGACAAAGACAGAAAAAAATGATACTGCAAGGCAACATCCATTGCAAAACCTGAGAATGTGGATATTCGGGTCTTATATGAAACACAAAAATAGTAAACTTCCATTATACAAACATGTCTGTCATGTTAAAAAATGTAAGAAACTTATGTTATGAAAGTTGTTGCTATGATTCTTTGATCTGGATAAAACCAGCTGTAGGTGTACAGCACTGGTTTAAACTTTGGACATACCTTTTCATTTAGTGTTTTTTTTCTTAATTCCCGTCTTTCTCCATTGTGGATTAACACTGAAGACATCAAAACTATGAAATAACAATTATGCAATACATGTGCAAACACAGTGTTAACAAAGCAAAATATGTTGTGTTGTTCAGAGGTAGGGTTGGCACAGAGTGAATAGACCTATTCGACTGCTGTAGGAATCCATATAATGGCAAGAACTGCTCAGCTGACAAATGACAGTTCATCATTACTTGGAGACATGAATGTTAGTAAAGCCAGGAAATTTCAAGAACTTGTGTCTTCAAGTCTAGTCACAAAAAACATCAAACACTATGACGAAACTGGCATTTGTGAGGACCGCCCCAGGAAAGAAAGACCAAGAGTTACCTCTGCTCACCACAGTTACCAGACTCGGAAACTACCAATGAATGACACTTCAGATTAGAGCCCACATAAATCACCAAATGAATGAGAAGTAGCAGACACATCTCAACATCAATCGTTCAGAGAAGACTGCTTGGGCCAAAAAACACAAGGAATGGACATTCCTGGAAATCAGGATGAGGATGTGACAGGATGAGTCCAAATGTTAGTCTCCTGGTTCCAACCACTGTGGAGAACGGATGGTATCGGCATGTGTGGTTCCCACATTTATTCAAAATTCAAGACACACTTAACCATCTGGTTTTGTGCAACCCAACTGAGATAGTTTGGGATGGGATGGACTGCAGAGTGATGTTGTTATGTAGTATGTACTGCATATCTACCAGCATTTAACAACAGAAGTACATACAACACAACACAATTACAAGAATACAATGGAAATTAAATAAATATATGCACACAGCCACACATAAACACCAGTATAAACATAATATTTGGAATGTTTATCCATTTATTTTTGCATGGGAACATTGTGGAAAAGGGCCTTGTCCAAAGCACACTGATGTAGCATTACTATTAACCTTCATTAGAATGAAGAGGCTTAGCTCAAACTTTGAAGAACAGACAAAGGGTACATAAATGTATGTAGTCCTCATATTTTTGGTCACATGGCATACCCCGATATGCAAAACTAACAAGCAGCTGCTGTTTTTAATTAGTCTGTCATATGTCTTACAGTATCAGGAGGCAATTCAATCAAACCTGTCTGTATCAGCAGTACATACTGGCCTGTATTTACTTCTATTATTTGTACAAGTTCAAAAGGTTGCTGCAACCCAAACACAAAAGCATGCTAATATTACGAGTGTAATGTAAATGTTTGTGTCTGTGAGTAAATTGCAGGTAGAAGCAATAACTTCAGGAGCTAATAACAAATTTAGGCAATAATTGAATTGTAGCATAAAATTGTCCCTGCAAATAACCACGAGCCATTATGTGAAACTAAGAAACCAAACCTCAGACACACAAATACAGTATGCATGCATGAACACACACACACACACACACACACACACAAGGTGGGAGAGACCTTTGAGGGTTTCACAATAGCACATTTATCCGCAAAATTAAAAATGGTGATTGATCCGTGGAATATTAACGGTCAACAGTGTTTTTCATTAAATTGTGAAGGGGAGTGAAGGGAGGCATTCTGGTAGAAGAAAGAGAGCAGGAAGGGAAAAGAGCGAAAGCTTTATTTAATGCTGATCCTGTACTGTAAAAAGGCCTGAAGAGAAATGTAAATACTAGACTCCAATAACACGACAGCACACTAATCATATTTACAAACTATATTAAATCTGCCCATTGTGTTTGCCTTGCTGAGGATTGGCTACCATGTAATTGTCATTGTAACCAGTGTTGGCTTATGGGAAAATTTAACTGCAGTGATATAAGGTGACTGGTAGGATTATTATTACTTTATTATGACCCAGTATATGTTTATTAAAACAATTTGTCATGCAGAACAGGAGTGGGGAATGGAAACATTAAATCCTGCTCTACTCTGGCCGCAGAAATGAGTTACAATAAAATTAATGGTGGGGAGGCCTAGGCTGACACCAGAGTGGTACGTAATAACCCGCTGCTTCGTTTCATTTGCCGATCATTTCCTGTTGGGCCCTCACCATTAAACATACATGCTGGGGATTATTGAAATAGCCCTACGATGGCCATTGTAGTGCAGAACGTGTGCGTCTGTCTGTGAGTGTCTGTCTGCGTGGGTGTGTATGTGCTTGAACGTATGTGTTTGAGTGGGTGCGTTTTGGCTGGAAATGCTGCTTTTATGTGGCCGTACATTTGATCTTAAAAACACCGGCGTCATGGCAATATG
This sequence comes from Nibea coibor, assembly GCA_023373845.1. Lineage (NCBI taxonomy): Eukaryota > Metazoa > Chordata > Actinopteri > Sciaenidae > Nibea > Nibea coibor. The sequence goes on along the minus strand of CM041738.1, from coordinate 8,300,167 downwards.
CTATGGTGTGTTTGTATTTCTGGTTGTGCCGTTATGAGAGGAGAGATATTAGGACAGAGAGGCAGTAAGGCTGGGATCTGAAGTCTTAGGAAGAGGCATCATTTCACTGAGTGCCTGGGAGGGGCAAGATTAGTCTGTCAGTTCTGTCTAAAATGACTTTGAGGCTATAGCTACAGGGATGCAGCAGAAGTTTAGCCAAGGAGTTAAGTGCATTTACACTGAACAATGCCCTTCATTCCCCTTGCAGTTTGGGTGTTTGTGAGGACTGCCGTGGGAAGGTGTAGACAGATTATATGACTTGGTGAGCATTTTTTTTTTGCTGCACCTGGTATGTTGCAGCCACAGAAAACTTAAATCAAAATATGGTATGCTGCCTTGACGAACCTGAATTAGCACAAGAAAAGCACTGTGCAGATTTACATTTTCGATGCAGCATGAGCACGTTACATACTCAAAACCTGCTTTGAAAGTACGTAGCATGCATTTAAAACACAGCTATACTAATCCAGGAGACATGTAAACAACTAAACATGTCACATGCTGTGATAAGACAGGTTTCCATCTAAATGGCAACAGAGAATGCAAACGTGTGTGTCAATGTGTGTTTCCATCCAACCTACGGTTCTACCTAACAACACATGGTGAGACACACAGAGAGAAGATACACACACAACCTATACATATTACACATGCATATTTTTTTTAACTGCAATGAAATAAATGGTGGTGGTGCTAATTTTCCAATCAGATGCCACTGCTGAAGAAAAGGATGCTATGATATGATGTATGTTTGATGAATTAAAAGAGTGTGTTTGTTTCCATCAATACAGTAACTTGTCCACCTCACCTAAGTATTTCAAATTCCCGCATAAAAGTATGAGCAAATTGGTAAATACAACATAATATATAGTTATTATTGTACAAGTGCACAGTTATGGGTATTGTTATGGAATTTTCTATCCTTAGTTTACACATGTGGGCCTTGAGGTCCTCTGCAGTATTAATTGTTTGGCTTTGTTTGAGAACAGCAGGTTGCAGTATATCTCAACACTATGGTAGCCAGGATCGAAGAGACCTATTGCTGCCTTCCTAGACATCATAGATAGCTTGCCATTGATGATCCAATCTGCATAAACAGACATCTGTGTCTCCAGACTACAATATGCTGACAATAACATCTGCATGGGTACATACATTCTCTTTGGCTAATTCTGGGCGTATACTATTTGTGGTGTTGTCTTGGGGTTTAAAGACAGCGTGAGTTGGGCAGAATGTGAGACCGACTCAGACACTTCTGATGCATTATGAGAGTGTCTCTAATTCTCCTTGGCCAAGCGTCAATAAATAATACAGCATCAGAGACAAGACATCAGAGGCTCCTGAACACTTTCTTTCTCCCTGACCTCACCATTGACCTTTAACTTCAGCAATTTCTCTACAACAAGTATAAGATACTAATTTTTTCAATGGTTTAGCAAGTTTATTCACAAAACTGGACTGAAGCTCAATATCAATATTATCCTTCTGTCAGACACACTGAACTGAATGTAATTCTGTGTGAATTAAAACTTTCCTTTCTCTCTCTATCTCTCTCTCTCTCTCTCTCTCAGTTCTATTTCATTTCATTTGCTTTATTGGCATGAACAAAAAACACTACCATAGCAGTTTACCTAACATTCATATACATTACGTATATTATGTAGTGCATTTCAGTTTCCACTCATCCTATCGAGCAGTGACCACATACATGCTCCTCTCTGGTCAGCCATGTTCAGTGTCTCCCTGTTTCTACAGCCAGTTGCTGGTCACTGATTCCTGTACTTGGTCAGGACCAGTGTCTGTTTCCTGTCTCTAATTCTATTCTCTGTTTAAGATTGTGAGACATTAACATATTCATTTTACAAATTTTTATTGCTAATGGGTGAATAACTTAAAGACTGATTTCAATATTTTCCAGGAAAATACAAATATTACCTACAGTGTAGCTAGCTAGCTAACGTAAGCTTAGAAATGGAGTCCGTTGACATCATAAATGCTCTGCATTTGTGCTCGGCCCACACAAGTCAAATAACAACAATAACACAACAAAAACAGTTGAGTCTATTTGGATTTTTGTTTCATTTTTCTAATGTTCTATGTCTTTTGACTGATTCATAATGAGTTTTATTCTGTTTTGTTGTTTTGAATCAGTGCTGATGGGAGCCTGGTCGGTTAGCTTCATCATTAGCTGACTCAGGGCCTCCAGGGTTCAGCTCTTGGGTTTTTAGTGCTTTGAAATATGTGTCTCTTTTGGACTTGAATTTCAATGTGTCCGAAAATGTTTATGCATGTTTGACAGTAATCTCTCTCCCTCTTCCTCCCTCTCAGGAATTTCAAAGATATACAGAGAAAAGAAGTAGTCGAAGTAATAAGATAGGATCCATCTGATGCCATTCAAAATAGCCTGATCCAATCTCTGGTCTGTGAATCTCAGAGTATTGTGTTGTGTTTTTGAATTTACTGTTATTCCAACAAAGCGCCTGTTTTCTAAGAAAAGTTTCCTTATTACACAGGACACACAAATAAACCAATGCTACCATCTAATTCCTCAATAATTAAAAAATAAGCCTGTGCTCACCATGACATGACTCTGTGTTCTGAGATTGGCTGCAAGGCCTCCAACAGCTCAAACCTTTAGAGTGCAAATCTCTTCAACATGTCAAAATGTTTGAGGGAAGTTAGAGATTTTTATTTATATGATTATATGGTTTGTTTAACATATTTTAGCTCTTTGGGTAGTGAGTTTATATACTTGTGAAAGATGTTGACAGCTGAAATGAGAAATAGCAATATCTATGCAATATTATACTACTAAATTCACTTTATGACTTCTGCCTTAATTTTTAAATATTCTTTAAAGCAGATATAATAAATATTTTTAGAAAAAACGTATCCAATTACAAGGTGACAAAGTGAAAGGGGGTTCCCTTAGGCTTTTCTTTATAATGTTTGAGTTTCAGCTCACTGTTTAGCTGCAGTTTTGCAGTTTCGGTCCACTCCCAGTTTTCAGGGCATAGTTTCTTCATAGAGTACACTATCGCCTCATCAAACAGCAGACAGACACACTTAGAGAGCAGAAACTCCTAAGCTCATATTTTTAAATGAAATAAACAACCCTGCATCAAAATCTTCATTCAAAAATGAAAAAGCATTATTTTAAAAAAATTTTAGGTTCTTGCTCATGTAAACTTTATTTTTTTTATTACTATTATTATTATTGAGAAGCAAATTATGGAGTCCCATACTACAGGTGCACAACACAATGTGCATTAGCAGTGTTATAATGACTGCTTTTATTAAAAACACATCAGAAAAACTCTTAAGAACCAATTCTTACACATTGATTGCATTGATCACAAAAGATTTGCATGATTAAATAGTAATCTGAAATCTGAAATTACACACACGCTCCTGTGCCATTTTTGACAAAATTACTGTCAAGAAAGTGGTGGTAATCAAATGGACAATTAGTTTTTAAGTGAGGTCGTAGTGCTCATTCCTCGTTTCCTAACGTCTACTGCCCGCCCCTCATCGGTTCACTGCAGCCCCCCATACAAAGCCTCTTATGACCACATTAATGCAACTAATTACCATGTCAATCACAAGTAATGCTTATTAATTGCCCCTCAGAAAGGGGCTATTTCAAACAGTGAGTAGTGCCTTTAAAAGCCTGCTGAAAGGCTGACTGTAGGGTAGGTTATGAGAGAGAGAGCCACGTTTCAGCCCCACCGCTGGCATTAGTCAATCTGCTGTCCAGATGTCTTCCACAGGTGACAGCTGCAATAGCCTAACAAGCAAATTAATCACGGAGCTTTTGTGGCGCTTCATTTTAGGGAAACTCATTTCGTTTCATAAAAGGCTTCATCTCGTGTGAAAAATGACAAATTGCGACCATGGAGTGATGTGGAGGACCAAGCAGCCGGCTCTCATTTCTGTACCATGCCTGCGAGGTACTGAAGAATAGAGAGGCAGAAAGATAGAGCAAAAGGAGAACTGGGCCAGAACCAGCGACACAGTAATGAAGCCCAGCTCTGCCCCTGTGGGCTCAAGTTCTGACGAGCCTCACAGGTGGCTTTGTCAGATTAAAACTCGGTTGGTTATAAGGACTAGGCTTTGAATGAGGGGATACATTCTGTGGTCTGTCAGTCATTGTCATGAAACTGCAACATGGAGGACATCTTGAAAAGCTGGCCCAACAACACTGTGGTGGCAGGGAGTTTTCTTTGATTTAAACCCAGATGGCTTGTTGTACTTCAGTGTCAGTTTTTGGTTTAGATGTGATGCTTTATCTCACAGTTTAGAGGTGCCTTTGGAATTTGGTGTGTGTGTTAACCAATAAAGAAGCAAACATGTAGCGTGTGTTTACTTTTAGAGGAGGAAGCCCAGCCTATACTGCATGTTTGGGATAGGGTTTAGCCATGACCACAATCATACCCTAACCTAAACAATGCTGACAAATGATGGCAATAGGGGCATCGGTTAAGAAGAAAACCAGTAGGCTATGTGCTATTCCAGAGGTCTTGGTTCACAGGAAGTAGGCTGTGGGTATGAGGCTGCACAGTCTGACTATTTCACTTAGAATTCTTCTCCTTTGCTTAACCTCTGACACTATTTTTCAAGGGCACTGTTGCAGCATCCACAAAGATGATTGTGATTGGTTTAGAGAAATACAAATAAGCCAGCATACCCCCCCCCCTCGCCCTCCCAAATACGAGAATGATAATGGGTTCAGCCAGACCTTTCTCCAGCGCCGACAAGGTGTAGAATCTAGCTATGCGAGACTAAGAGTGAGGTGGTGTTGAATTGAACCCATTTAGTTGCACAAACACACTGACCCCAGGTGCCAAGTATACTCCACGTTTTTGATCAAAAACTGAACATTGTGTCTATATACAGGATTTATGGACACAATACAGCAGCTGAACTGTGGAAATATTTTTCATGACAGAACATCAAGAGGAATGTCACATCACAACTTAAAGGTATTTCAAACAAAAGTATGGAAAATTGAAAACTTACAATGGCCACACAGAACCAGCAAATTAAACTTTTTGGATTTAAAAGCTTCAGAAAGCCATTAATACAAAAAGGAGATAAATCCTTGAAAGCCGTCCAACAAAAACTGTAATTATCATTGTCAGTAGAAAAGAAAAGAGCACAGGGAGGCAAGAGGATTACACTCCTTCACAGGAAGGAGAAATGTTCTGTTTATTTCTCTTCATTTGTTGAAAGAAATTCTGGGGTGACAGATGTCAGCAACACTTTATAATTTAGCATAATTATCGTGTTCATTCTCTTCTACCGGTGCATCTTGTATTCCACCTTCTATTCTTCAAATTCTCACTCCAACTCTGATTGCGTAGAAATTCATAGTTCTCCACTTGATTGTTTGACCATAGTACATAAAGGGAGTCTTTTGCTTAATGGATTAACAAAAGCAGATTCCTTGACAATACAAAGAAAGTGTTGCAGTGTAACTGAAAAGTTTTAATTTCATTTTTTCTTTGTTGAAGTCTTCAACAAACTTTCTCGATCAATTTGTGCCTTGCTATTCAGAGACTTTTAACAACATTTCTTCTTCAGTCTGGTAGGGATGAGCATGTCAGGCAAAAAATACTCACTAGGAACTAACATGCATGCACACACAAAGAGGGACAAACAGTGCAAGTGCCTCACCCTCAAATGACAATGCAGGTTGTAGACTTGTGAGCAGAACCCAAATCAAACCTCAGCTGACAGCACACTGGTTTCTTTAGACTAATTTAGCCTGGGACATTAGCTGCTGACTAGCATTGTGGTACACATTGCCCTGTTGATGAAGGATGGTAGATAGAAGCTGTTGTGGCGTTCATAAACAGGAGCTTCATAATCAGGAGCCTGAAAGTCTGTCCCATCTGCACTACTGCAGAAAGGTTTTCACAAATGAGCCTGTTTGTAACCAGTACACTAGTCGTCCACTAGAGCGACAGAGTAATGACAAGATGAAAGATTAAATGATACAAGTACATATATACTAGGCAAAGAACATGAAATTTTTACTTTTACCACAAACTTGTTATTCACAATGTAGCATCAGCAGGGAAAATATGTCTTCTGGACATGTCGACAGAAAGTTTAATGCATCTTCAGATTTTAGAGTGTCAAACAGCAGGACACATACCGAGTAACATCACTGACTTTTAATAAAGATGCCTGGACAACCTCAACAATGCAACTGGTGCTCAAGGAGGTTAAGTATGAAAGTGAGTATTCGACTAGTAAGACACGTTTCCTAAAAGCTAGAGCTTGTATATATTTCAAGGGTGATTCATTTTCAAGGTGGCCACAGTATGTTACATTTCACATGCAATTTAACCTACTGAGTCATTCATACCTTCATAATGGGGAAATGTACTGTAGGACAGGACAGAATAAATGTCAAACAAAATGATGCTGTTTAAATAATGCTACTAAAGAAGTTCAATGAGGCATCAGTCAATCAGTAAATGATGGTTTGATCTTGCCTTGCAGAGAAAGCCATCGGGACCCCAGACCCTGACGCCGAGATGCAACACATTTCCAGAGACTGAGATACGGCCAACCTCTGACACGTCAATGTGGTCCCACTTGCAGATATGCTCTTATCAGGACAGGCTGTAACATACGTCTTCCAACAGCGAAACAAAGATATAGAAAAGGGGCCTTAAATAGTGTGACAGGTGAAAATCTTAGCACAGGTGACATATGTGTGTTATATATGAACCACTGAAGGGCTTTCAAGACTACTGCAAACAAACTGATAAAAGGAGGGTATGGTGAGGTAGTTAAAGGGATAATTTGACATTTTTTGCTCAGAGTTAGTATGTTTGTTCAGTATGAGGCCAGATAGTAGTTGATTAGCTTAGCACAAAGGTAGTCTGGTTTTGTAATGAAATATAATTCCACACATAAAACCAGAATTTGACGATTTCACATTTTGGTTTTTGTACAGATTAAACAAATACATATAACAGGTAAATTAGTGCACTAATAAACAGACAGACCGTGTTTTCAGTCTAAGCTAAGCTAATAGGCTGCAGCAGCAGCTTCATATTGATCTGATATGAGTTTTCACAGAAATGTCCTTTAATCCTATCTCTTGCAAAGCATAATATCACTGATAATAATAAATCAGAGTTGAACATGGATTTGGATTACATGAAGTTGAAAAATATTTAACTACTCTTTTAAGTTGAAATAGAAGCTAGACGCCAGACTGTGCCTGTGTCTCTCCGTCATGAAGAGAGGATAATGATGTGCATTATCTTACAAAGTGATTTTCACTGAATTATCTATCTTGTTTAGTGGCTCCATGGGTTGCTGTAGGGTAACTAAACATGGGAACAGTCTGAAGGGTACATGTACGTGTGAATGAGGGGGTGAAGTGGGAACAGGAAGTGGACTAGTGTCGACTTGAAGATATGGCAATTTACAGAAACACACATACTCACACACACACTCGGACACTCAACACCCCCCTCCCCTGAGGGCCTAGAAGCTAATTAGCTCCTAAAGCATTTATTTATCACAGATAAACTGTCCAGCAATCTCACTGGCACATCCCCAATGGAAATAAGAACTACTCATTAGTTTGTTCAATTAAGCTTTCTTTTCCCACTTCAGCCTGCCCTCCCCACAGCACCACAGACGAGAATACACTTTTTGGTACTCCAAAAGTTGCTCCCGTTAAGCAGACTTTCCATGTACACGCTGCAGTGAAGGTGGGAGCCTTTGACATCTCTATCAATTTGTAAATGACCCAAATTAGATTTAGAGGCAGTGTGTGGGAAGTCCTTGAAAGGAGAACTACGATTAGTAATCCTAAAACAAAACAACAAGGAGGGGATTAATTCTCACTTTCCATTTTACTGTAAGACACGGCCGTCTGCTGGTGCTGTTGAATAAACTCATGAGGTGAACTCACTTCACATAGCAAACTTTTCCACACGAAAGCCTATTTGGGATTATTTTGAGCTGAATGAACTGAATTCATATTGTTGACTCTGCTGCATTTCATTTATGCAGCATAACAACAAGCTGGGACCAAGTGGATCCAACTCGGTGTCAATAGCCAATTATTCAGTGTGCTGAAATAGTGCTTTTGAGCTTCCATCTGTACGGTATTTGCAAAAACATGTTCTTATTTCAGGTTGGATGGGTTGTGTTTGATCATGAGGCTGAGATATGCAGCTTATACTTTCTGATGCAATATAATCTTTAAATACAACTGAGGAGGATGCCGGGCTGCTCACTTGTATTTAATGTTTAATATAATATTGAATGTATTGTACAGCAGTTTTGGCATTTAAAGTAATGTGCCAGTTTTGCATTTCTTTCTATTTCTTTTTTTTCCAAGAACTGACATCTCTCTTATGCAGCAGGGTTAATTAATTATTCATTTATGTGAACTCACGTTTTGTCCTCCATCATTACAGGTTTTCTATATTATAAAGTCATTGTGTGAGATACACAGAGAGATTTTATGACGTACAGTACCTTTTCTTGTTCTGACTCATTTCATTAAATCATTAAAAGCAAATTGCATTTTAAGCACCATTGGTATTTGAATGTCAGAGGCATAATAGATTTGTTGAAGTAACACTGAAGTTGTTAGAGTCCTGTTCTTAAGGTCAAACCCTCATCACAGGTAAAGGTTATGGATATTCCCACCAAGTCCAGCTTTTCCTCATATACCAAAACACTCAGTAGCACAACAGTCATCAACATTGCATGGAGGCAAACTTCTTTTGGCCTGCTGATGAATGCACTGAACTTGGTGAGGGGTTTTTACTTTCCTCAGGCCTGAGTATCTATCCCCTCAAGACAGTATTGCCGAGACACCACAAAGGCAATATTTGGCCCATTCCATCACTCTAATTCACTCCCTGCACATCCATATTTCATTCGGCCTCGGCTTTAATGAAAGTCATGGCAACTTCACCACCACTAGAGTCTCTAAGCGCACACATTGAACAGAAAAAAATCATAAATAAGGACATTGGCCTTCATACAAAACAATATGAGAGGGAATGAGGCCCCAAAGTTGGGTGGGGAAAGGGAGGGTGGGAGGATTCAGCTGCGATGTAGCTGGGGAGGCCATCTGCCTGGAAGAGCCTGGCTATCTCCCATCCCAAGTCCCCACTTTTCTTCCACCCAGCCACCCCCCTCTCTCTCTCCCTCCCTTCCTCCCTCCATCCATCCACTGCACAGAGAAGTGCCTGTTTATCCCAATGCCCTTCAGAAGACATTTGCACAGGTCTCATGTGCAATCCTGTTATCTTCTACTGGCCTGAATATGCTCAGATTTTAAGTAGGGTTTGCTGTGTAGAGTTGGCCGTCTATATCCACAGGAAGCAAACATGACATCCCCACTAAAAGGCTGCTGGGACACTGGGCCTGGCGCTTGGTGCAGATGTTACCTGCATATACATTGTGTTTACACAGCTCCCCTCCTGCTGAATACAATACTAAATACAGTGTCATTTCTGAGTTAGCTCTTTTGGATGTTACTCGATAGAAATAACTGTGTACCGTAATCCAGGTATTTGTTTAATTCTTCTAACTTTGACTTGCAACTTCATGAATTAATAAACAAAAAGGGAAAACATTCAACAAGATGGAAATATTCATGTAATCAATGAAACACTTAATAAAATATAGTACAGTGTCTGTGTACCCTTAACACAACAGCTCTGTGAATGTCACATTATACTTTATGGCACTAAGCCTGATCAAGGACTCCATCGGTACTGTCGAATGAGTTCTTGCAATAAGCTGCATGGGTACACCCACAAGCCCCAGTGTAATACAGCCCTCTTCTGTTGGCTGTGGCTCTGATAGCAGACCTGGTCCTCTAGTAATCTGGGGGTTGCTTGTTCCATTCACAGCTCCCCCAGTCCCATCCAATCCTAGGGCAAGATATTGAACCCCAAATTGTTTCTGATGGCTGTGCTATGAGCTTAGTATCATGTTATCCTTTTGTTAGGAAGAGCTTTATTGCTCCTGATGAGTATTTGGCACATTGCGTAAGTTCACAGCAGCCTCTGCCATCAGTCTGTGTGAAGGCGATAAAGACAATGTTTCGTTAAAAGCTGCAAATCATGACATATCTTGTTCGTGGTAAAGTGTCAACACTTTCAGTTTCCTAAACGGGGCACTGTGCACTACCTGGATTGGTTTACTGGATTTTGATTTTGGGTCATGGGTCAGTTTGCATACAAACTGTTCTGCCAAGGATGGAACATTTTCCATGCAGTCCTTTTTTCTATTGTGCCTGTGAACTGGCTGGTAGTGTCACATCCAGTGATAGCATGAAATACCAACAGACCACTGAGCACCTAATTCGGCATTTTGATATGAACTTTGATGCAGTGTAGTTTCTTGGCTCTTCCTGCTTTCATCACGTCTTGGTTCAGTTGGTTTGTAAACCCAACAAATCTCCTCATGTAGATTAGTTGTCACTCTCTGTGTAAATTTAATCAGCGTAATCCCCAAAGGTGGATGCATTTAGAGGTTTTCCAATTGCTCTTATTCAGGCCGTTCCATCAATTATAGTGCATGTTCTCTCATTGGATGGGCTGATCTGTCTCCTTTGCACCAGCTTGTGGTAGCTAAGTCAGCTTTGTTTGTAGGTCTGAGCACTGAATCTGTTGTGGTGACAGGGTGACAAGTGACGGGGGACTGCACACAGGTCCTGTTGGAGAAACTTATCCAAGTTGACCAAAGAAATATTTAGCACCACTCTAGCCAGCACCAACTATGATTAGCACTGGTTGATTTTTTAAGGCTCAGTATGTAAGATTTAGGACGATCTATTGGCAGAATATGTCGGAAATGGAATATAATATTACACAATTTTACTACATTTTATTAGCACATAATCATGTAAAAATAAGAATTGGGATTGTTACCTTAGAATGGCCCTTTTATATATACAGACAGAGTGGAGAGGGATTGCTAGATAGTCCTTTGTCTACATATTTACATACTTCTGTGATGCATTGTAAATATAATTATGTTTGACAGTTAGAGTGATGATATCACTGTGTATCTTTAAGAACAATATTGTTGCTAGATTAAAGGAATATTTTGACTTTTTGGGGGGGGGGGGGGGGGGGTGTATGCTCATGTTCTTCGTTGCAGTAGTTAAAAACAAAACATTTTATACTACACTCATATCTCAAACTAGTCTTGGTGACTTTGATTAAATATGAAGCCAGGAGATAGTTAGCTAAGCTTAGCATAAACACTGGAAGCAGGAGGAAATAGTTGGCCTGGCGCACTCCAAAGATAACACAATCCACCTTCCAGCACCTCTAGAACTCATTATTTTACATGTTTATTTAATTTCAACAACAACACAAAGTGTAAAAATCTCACACTGTGTTTACAGGGGTTCATGTCCCGAACTATTTCGTGGCCAGGGAGCAGTTGCTAGGCAACCATAGGAGACTCCAGGAAGTCAGTGTTTCCACCCAAGAAATAGTCCAGCACGTAATCCCCCCCCCCCCGTAAAAAAACAGAAATGATGAAACAAACGAGATATAATGTGTAAATTAATGAGCGTTAGAGGTGCTGGTAGGCAGAGTTTGTTGGCTTCAGAGAGGGCCAGACCAGCTGTATCCCTTGTTTCCAGTCTTTCCAGTCCTGCAAGAAAGCACGTGAGCACAGAACATTTCTTTAACTTTGGTAGATATCACCATAGATAGCAGCCGCAATAGTGCAGATATGCATGGAGAACTTAGTAGTAGTAGAGATTCTTACTTCTGGACTTACTATAGGAACAGGTCAAATTAAGTTGAATTAATGAATGTATCTTAAAAGCACGCACAACTTCCTGCTGTCTCACCTCTGCTTTCCTGCATGGAAAGGTAATAGCACTCGCTCACTGGATATGCACGATCCCAACTGTTAACTGATTAACACAGAGAGACACCAGATTAATGGAAGCTGTAAATTATGCCATCATTACTTTATTCATTATTTCTAAATAATCGCAGCAAACACACAGGATGGGACGGCAGCTGCTGTATTTTAGTCTTTATCTCCCTGTTTAGATAGATAGATAGATAGATAGATAGATAGATAGATAGATAGATAGATAGATAGATAGATAGATAGATAGATAGATAGATAGATAGATAGATAGATAGATAGATAGATAGATAGATAGATAGATAGATAGATAGATCTAATATATGATGGAAATAAAGGGCAGCGGAAAGCATCTTTTATCTGCTGAAATTAATGTATCAACAAGGTTTCAAGTCAATGGTCTAAAAACAAATACAGATGAGTCTATTATCCTATTACAGCCACTCAGTATGGTATGATGCAGAGAGAGATAAAGAACAGGCTCAGCCCATCAGAGGACATTAAACAGGGCCAGCTCTCACTCTCTCATCCCTGCTTTCACGGGGAACCGAGCATAGCAGAGGCTGCTACAGTACTGCAGGCCAATATCACACAAGGCCTGCAGAATTATACCACTAAACTGCTACCAACTTCATATGCTGCTGTGTACATTATGTAGTCTGTCTGAGCAAAGATGAATGATTTTCTGGAAACTGAAACGATTGACACATAAACAAAACTTGCCAACTTGCCATTTTTATGCATACCATATAATCCAAAGGGGGTTTATGAAAGGAATGTTTTTTTTTTTAATTAAGAACATCATAATTATATGTTTTTATTTAGGTTTGTGCCACATTTACAAAGCAGTGTACTGTAAAATCACTTTCAAAATGCATAACAGTTTTAATTTTATTCATCATGTCATCCCAATATCCACCAACAGAAGTTGAGGCTGCTGTTTCCTGCAGGTGAAGACTGACACGTAATGACAGAGTGCTTTCATTTGAACTGACTGTGGATGTAAAGAGGATAGTCGCAAATGAAAATGAGGAGAGAAAAATGCACATTGCAAATATCCCCTGAAGCTGCCTCTTTAAAGAAGCAGGCTCAGCATAAGGTATTCACTTTGCAGATAAAGGCGTTCTTTCCACTCATAATCAACATATACAGTAATGCATCATTTTCTACCAGATAGGAAGAGAAGAATTAGCTCAAATTATTTTAAGTTTTTGTTAATTACTTTTGGAGCCTGAAGCTGTTCGCTGCAGCAGCTCAAGCCTCAGAACTGCCGGAAAGTTTACAGTTACTCGTTCACATTAGCTGACTTATAATTCAAGCACTTATCACCCAACTCTAAAGCAGTGCTTTATGAAGCATCCCGGTCTTTATCTGTATGTACACCTCCAATGTGATCACATGGCTAAATGATATTTCTGCTAACACTCATCCCTTAAATTAAAAAAAGCAGTGGGCGTGCATTTCTGTGGGCATAATCTTATACTCCTGATCTCAATGGGGCATTTATAGAGGGTTTTATAACTCTAATTATCTTAGCCCATTACAGTATATCAACTTTTAGTGGTCCATTGTATTCCCAATATCCATCAACTGGACAGATGCCTCTGTGGCATAGAATATTTATCTCAAATTACAAGGCATAGAGGCTAAACTTTAGATGGATGCCGTGCTTTACACCTATTTAATTATGGACATGCAACGCTGATAGTTTAAGTGCAATAGTACAAATATGGTTGCTGTGGAGCAAACTCTTTTTATATGCTCAAATCACGGTGAGTCAGAGCAGCATGAGGGTAGCATCAGTGTCAAAAAGTTTTATCACTCATCTGTGACTCAGGCGTTACATTTGCATACTAACACAAAGTACAGCAGATTAATGACACTAATAATATTAGAATGGTAATATAAACCCAAAGGGTTTAGTCAAAATATAAGATTACAAGGCTTCAGCTTACTCTATATTGGTAACACTTCATTTAACCCCTCCACATTTAATATTTATAAGCAGTATATAAACACTAAATTTATATTTATAACACACTATAGTTATAAGGACAAATAATGACCACAACTGTAACTCATTTCATAACTAGTGGGGAGAGAGATAATGAATGATAGTAGTAAGTAACAAGGGGTGCAAAATTCACTTTTTGTCCACTGGCCAAATGGCTAGTGTTCAAATGTGACCAGCCACTCAGGAGTACGCCATTGTTTTTTTGGCTATTGAGTGAAACAAACATACCATGTCACTTGCATAGTTTACCAGCATTAGGTTGGTGCTAAGTTCGTGCCATGGATGTAATAAAGCTGTAATCATGTATAATGAAACGTTTGTTCAGTTTTACACCTGCCTGTGTTCAATCTGCACATGTGTATTAACAGTTAAAATGCTTAATATCACACTTTACGTTTCATGTGTGTCATCATATATTATTACAGCTATGTTATACAGTGCTAAAAGTCATTCATCAGCAGTATTAGTTTCTTTATATGAGGAGCTGTTATTGTTTTCAAAGTGAGAGTGTGTTATTCTTTGTAATAAACCATTTCTTAAGTCTTTATATACTCCTTATAAATGACAAATAGGAGGAAATAAAGCATTGCCCTGTATATTAAGGTGCTCATAGGATGGGAACAGATCAGAAATGCTCTTTTGGGGCAATTTTCTGTTGAGTATCCCTTCATACTCGGGCCCCCATACCACAGCAGTCGGTAGCCCAGCCCCTGACAAAGCTGTTAATGTTCTGCAAAGAATGTGCAAATTGCAGAAACGAGTCCAAGTGTGGGCAGAAAACACTTCTGGTACTTAGAACCAGTGATGGAACAAATTTGGTCAAATTGGTAAAGTGCCCAAAGGGAGGAGGGAGATGTTCCACGGAAAACCAATTCCAAGCTTGGGTGAGCTCAGGATTGTTTGGAAACTCTCCAATCTGGGGGCCTGCATTGAATTGCGTGTCAGGCAGAGACTGTTAAATAAGATTAGAATAAGGACCAAGAGAGCAGCACAGGTACCTCACAGGATGGCTGTGTAATGTCAAACCACAGTTACTCTTTAACAGCCATACATCAGCTAAGGTAGTATTGGAAAAATGTTACATGAGGTGACATGTAAACTCACTGGACAGTCTCAGAAAACATTAGAGGTTTTCAGTCTATTATGAGCTCTGTTTGGAACAAGTCCCGTTTCCTGCTTTGATTTATTCCTCGTAGCGCCAATTAGGCTTGGCCCACTCCTGGAGTTGAAAAGCTGACGATGGATATGTCATGGGATGGTATGATCAAAGCAGAAAGCTAAAGCGAAACAGAGAGAGAAAGGAATCTCATTCAGTTTCATATTTATTAGGCCTTCAAGAGACTTGTATTACAGCTTGTAAACGAAGCCACTTCCAAAAAACGCAGCTTAAATCGCAAAAAAGCAAAATGAATACGGAGACCTGAGGATGAAATGAACAGGCACATTAACATCTTTTGATGAGCACTCCAGCGAGATAATGTGACAGAGAGATCTTGAAGCCTCCAACGCTGACTGATCTTTGGCTTCTTTCCCTTTGGTTCAGTTCATCAAGGGCAGTGAATCATTATACGAGAAACATTTAAAAGGGGTTATACTTCCTGTTAGTTTCTATGTTTTACACTGAATGGCTTTGGACATAGTAATCATTGGCATAATGGCAGAGTAAGGAGGATTTATCTTAGTCTTTAGCAGCCCAGGACTATATTACACCCTGTCTAATTCGCTCATTTCATTCAGTTTCTATTATTTGTTTTTCTAACAAAGTTCTGGTGTCAAGATGCCAAAATGAAAAAAAACATTGTTTTCCTAATGTTTTTCTCTAAAACCTTTATGGTCACTAGAGACCCAAGGTATATGGGACTGTTACATTTTTTATTCGGGGTACACCAGATGCAAGTAACAGCGGGTGATCTTGTGCTTTCCTGTTGATGGCACTGTTACCTCATAGTTACTGTGAATAAACACAGACGCAATGATGAAAAAGTTTATTCATATTTGTTTACTGTCACAGTAACATGATGCTGCCACACCATGGTATCAGGTATAAAGCAGAGCAGCATTTGAGAAGTTTGGTAAGAGAACCTCATGTAGTACCTTAACTACCTTGACCAAACTGCTATAAATGTACCATTTTCCTAGGCAAATTTCCAACTTGGGAAGCCAGAGGACCTCAGAAGCGCACACTTTCCTGGTGGAAAACCTTGACCTTCAGTTGTTGTGCCCATAGCTGGAGAAAAAGAAAGAGGTGCTTTGACTTCCAAAAGGTGATGGATGCTATAAAGGCTTTGTGTTTTCCAGAAAGAGAGCTGCTTCAGCTTAGGAACTAAAAACAAAACAACAAAAAACAAAGAAAAAAACACTGGAGATACCACATCTGTCCATTCATGACTGCTCACAGCCAAATGAGTGACTGTGATTTGTACTCACTGTTTTGACTAATTGAGAAGTTACAGTAGTGTATATATAAGACACAATCCTTGGAACCCAAAGGCTATCGTATAGATATAGATAATAGATATCTATGTTCAGTTCAGTGCAGTTCAATAAGCAACTTGATATGCAAGAATGATGAGAAAGTCTGCTAATTTCTGTAATATGTATATGTTCTATATATGTATATGAATGCATTGGGACTTGGGATAACTTGAGTTTCCGTTAACTACTCAACAAACATCAGAATGCTTCCAGTGCCAGAAGTTTGGTGCCTTGCCTGTACATTTGATTATAACAGGATACACAGAAATGTAATGAAAAAAAAATGTCTGTTAGTTATTGTTAATATTTGGTTCCAAACAAATGGTTTGACCTGCATTATATAAAAACCTGAGGTCAGTGGGAATGTTTGAAAATGACCATGCCTTTCATTGTTAGTCACCACTTTAAAGGATTAGCTTGGATTTATTGAAGCAGGGTTGTATAAGGTACTCATACAGTCTAAATAATACACTGTATATCAGTGTATAACCTACAAACAGTGGTCAGCATGTCCCCCGTTTGGAGAAGCCAGCACAGAAGCAACGCTTCTATGTGTTAGCCACTTAAAAAAGGCAAATCTAAAAAAAAAGATGTCAAAGTGTACACTAATTTTTAGAATATTTTCACCACTTCACCTTGCTGTCAGACAACATTCATTGGGAGTAGTGTTTCTCATCATCTGATGAATGAAAAGTCAATGTTTTTCTTTTGGCTCTGTTTTTGGTCTCCACCAACCCCTATTTGGCTCTGGCTCTGGCTCATGCTCATGCACTATGTTCATCAGCTAGTCGCTAAATTTGTCTGTCTGCAGATAAGTGAGCTTGTGAACATGTGAACAGACTCCATGGAGCTGAGATGAGCTTCAGTCAGGTGATAATTCTCTGCGGGCTTGTCACCATAAGTGACTCCTTTCACATTACACATTGCATTGTTATTTATATTAATTACTGTGGCTTTAAATTTACAATCCCAAAACATCCTACTGATCCGCTGTTAGTAGCTAATACTAATAAAATATTGAAGATGCAAAATCACTCTACAGTCAAAGCTGCTGTATAAGCATTTCTGGAAATATGTATAGTGGTCACAGATTTCCTTTTCCTAAATTTTTAAACTGTAATAGGTCTGCTGCTAGGTAAGCTGAGACCTTGCAGTGGGCTGTTTCATGGGTAAAGTGGGTAACTGGAGTAAGTGTTCACAGAGGAAATGCAGTTTTGGTTCATGTGAAGTGAATTCATTGTTAAATACAAGGGTGTTTAATTAACAGGCCACCTCGCTTGCTTTCATCCTCAACTTAGTGCTGTTTGACTGAGACAGATGGGGAAGGTAAATCAAGGCAGCTGAGTGGAGAACACTGCTGACAGCACATTAGAGCCTCTCTCAATGAACTGTCACAAGTGCACAGTGAAAGTAAAGTTTGATCATACGTGGCTGCTGTCCTGTCAGACATCCTTAAAAGCAAATGGGGCCTAAGTGCTGCGGAGCTCTGAATGAGCCTGAGATGACAGTTGTCGTCGGTGCAAAGAGAGGGCATCGGCACTCTATCCTCCCTCCTGCAAAAGGACAATGAGGTGAGGAGGACTCTGGCAGCATTTCTCGCCCTGCGTCCTCACCCTCGCGGTAAAAGCATCTGACAAAGTGTCAGTCTCCCACATCATCATTCGCATCATTAAGAGCCAGGTCTAAACTTTTATGCTGCTTGTGCAAAAAGGTCATGAATCTGTGGAAAACTCTGGTCAAATTTTCTTCAAATTTCAAACTGTCTTCCCCAAATGAACACCTGTATCAAGAAGCAATTTTACCATCATTTTTGAAAATGTCAACCTTTAATGTTTTACCCAGTTTTAGAGAACCATTAGTATTGGCTGAGAGTTTTTTTCGGTTTATAATCCACTTTAGACGTCTTTCAACCATTCCTAATCAGAGTGGGAGCAATCACCACCGAATACATACTGTGCTGCACAGACAGATTAGCCAGTTAAAAAAAAAACAGCAAAAAAAAAAAACATATCCACAAATATAAAGATGTTGCAATAATTTCAATAATTTAGTAATTTGGCTGGTAAAATAGCTTTTTCATCTGCAGCCACCGTGGCCCTTAGGCTATAGTTTAAAGATCAAACTTTTCCACAAAATTTCATGGGAGCATCATTATTTTTTTCATTATGAGCCAGGTAATCTTGTCTGCCCTCGTAGCGTCGCAACGGCACTCGCTAGCACTGCCAATGTTAGCAAATAAGGTGAGGAGAGGTTGCTTGTGTTTAAGTGTTGCTGTTCTATGATACACAAGTTTAATGTTACATAGCTTGCACTGCACGTTCATTTGCGTGACTGAAAGTGCTGAACATTTTTTTCTGGCTGTGCACATGTAGATCTACATGTGGTTACTCGATACATCGGACATACTTGTGTCCAAACGTGCAGTGCTGTTGATTTATTTAAAAGTTAACAGTGCACAATTTGACAACGTGAACTTCACAATTAATTTGTCACTTTAACCTTACACCTCACACCCAATCTTTTTTTTCATCTTTCTGATAGTCATACTGACGACATTGTGTCACAATTACTGTCATTGTCAATACTAGGTATGAGTAATGAGTATAATCCCAGTGTTGTATTATAACGATGCAAACTTTCTGCTCATTTGTTGTAATTGCCATATTTCCATGGCTCCTGTTGCAGCTGTCTAGGAAGAGGAGGATTTCCTCCAGTTTTTCCCTCATGTGTTTAAGTGTTTTTGTGGATTATTGTGCTCTGGTCTATATTGGGAACACTTGCTGTTGTGGGCTTTTTAAAGCTCATTGAGACATTGTATTGATATTAACACAACACTGATATTGAGTTTCACAAATAGCCATGAGATGACATGACATAGAGTAATGTACTACGTAATGATTTTCAGTAATTAACCTACAGGTACTGGTCCGGTGAAAATTGTGTTACATGTAATGCAGTGAATTAAAAGTGAGGCACCTGTTTGCAGGCATCAGACAAATTATAATCAAGATACCAATGGCAGGTCAGGATGTGTGACTTTTAGAAAGCAGTGGAAAAATGAAACAGTAATAAATAATATGACTGATTTCATCATTGACTAATGAGCAAAGTAATTATTAACAGATTACTTTTGAGTAAATACCTCAACATTATTTTTAACATGAGCCAAAATGTGCTGATTTAAAAGACAAACCCAAAAGAACCCTTCGACTAAATTTGATTTCTTCCCACCATTAGAAAGCTCAAGAGTCTGCCCCACTTTATCAAAATCACACTGTTCCACTTTGACTGGGCCAGAAAGAGTGGGGCAACTTAATATCATATCATACATCATATTGTAGTTGTTTTGAATATATGCAGAACCATTTTGCACTTCAGTCTGGAGTTTCATTATTCTTGTACTGAACTGTTAGCTACCCTTTCATGCAAAAATATACTGGCCTTTACGTGTAACTGCCCTGTGTCCAACAATGCAGAGCGGTTATGTTGCCAAAATGAATTGAATCAGATGAATCACTGCAGCCAGCATGTTTTTATTTTTACAGTTCTAATCAGATAGAAAGCTGAAGCTTAATTACGGACTGGTGATGCCTCTCCTTAGAATCAACTAGCAAAACACTACTTTTGCCAAAAAGCATACGCACACATTACTTAAAAAAAACATTTTTTGTGAATGTTATTATCACTTATTTGCATTTTCAAAGAGTTGATGAATTATAGATTAAGCTGATTAGATCAGGATTGATTGCATCTTTTGAAAAACTTAATGTCTAAACAACCAGTGTTTAATTTGTCTGATTGGAAAGCACCTTAAAGTACGAGGGTCTGTGGGAATGGGTAGAGAAGTCTGCGCGGACATATCTTTAATAAATAACTTACAGCCTGTAAATGGACCTGCATTGTTTACCTCAGCCCAAAACCTGCACTCCAATACCGTGTGCTACTTCACTCTTCCATTAGGGCTTGTGTTGAGGCCTGTGCCCACTGTTTAGCCTGGCGCAGAGGTACTTCCAGCTAGGAATTTGGTCTCCCACATATTCTAAAAAACACTTACTTCCCAGTAGGCCAGCATACCTTATCTCTGATGCAGAAGAACACTTTCATAAGTGCCCCTCTGGAGATGGAGAACACACAAACAAAGAAATATTCAGACAAGAATTGAAGTTTGTTGTTCTCAACCAATTTGTTTGGTAGGCAGTAGTGGGCAAATGGGCTGTTTTGTTTCCAAATGCAATGTTTTACACACTTAAAAAATTTACAAGGTGGCTGAACAAAACATGTACATTGAATGTGGGATTATCATTATGGCATTAAAAATGTAAACATTTCTAGAGGCCTTTTAGAGTCCCTGTGTGAGTGCATTCCTTCTACACTGATGCTTTCAGTGTTGACCATTTAGCGCTGAAGTCGTAACTGTCCTCAAGGGAGTTTTTCTTTAACAAAGAGGATAACCTTGTTCAAAAACATCGAACAAATGACAATGGCAGAACAGAAATGGTCCGTAAGTCCATCTCATTCTAGCTCAATGCTTTTAACGTCACTGTTCCTTAGACAGACATCACCCTGTGTCTAAAAGCGGGTCTGAACCAGGAGAAACAGCCATTAAGGGCAATTCAACTGCATGAAAGTAGTGTCTGACAGGTCCACTCTCAGTGACAGATGCCATTATAACCTGTAAAATGTGATACTGTCACTTTAAGGTTATATCATTTTCCCCTTCAACTCTGCCAGCCCATCTGTTCAATAATAAGGCCACGCTCCTTTGTTTTAGGTCACATATCCAATGTGTTCATCCAACATCCGTTACTTCACCAGTGTTTATTATAAATACACGTTCAACCCCTTTTGAAGTCAGATGTTAAGGAATATTTTTTTTAGCTGTGTTGGCGAGTATGTTGGCCACTACAAAATGACTTTCTGTGTTACATTATTTTTTTCATTTATAGTATAATGTTATTATCCTCTAGCAGCAAAACACAATCTATTTGTTCCTGTTTCTGGGAGCAGTATACTTTCTAAAGCTTTGAATCAAGACTTGCTTTCTTCAGCTCCAACTCCAAACAAGAAGCTATGAAAAAAAATATACTCAAATTTTCTTCCTCACCACAGTTCAGATGACAATTATGACAGCCCAGGTTTAATCATAGAATCGGGTAGTTCATTTTCTCAATGTCAACATGAAACCTTGTCAAAAAATGAATTCTGTCTTTCTCTCGGGAGATAAGCAGGCTCCAGTGCACCGGGCTCATTCAAAGGAAAAAAACTTGCAGGTCACAAGGCAGCGACTTGCATGTTTTCTTATTTTTTTTTCACCCTCTCGCTCTATCCTCCCCCTCTCCTTTTTTCTGAAAACCACCCAAGAAGAGATTAATCATGAAGGGAAAACTCAACTTCACCCTCTAGCTGCAGGTCACAGTTCTTATTTCGTGTGGAATTGGCTTTCGGAAAGCAGAAGGCCTGCCCGGGGGGCAGGGACCTGATATGAGAGGAATTTGAGAATGAAGCAGAGGGGATTGATTAGCCCACTTCATATCCCACACTCCGTAAGCACAGTCCAGCTGCAATCTAACACACCGCTGAGCTGAATAGACAAGAGAAATTGGATTCCTTCCTAATATTTAACCTTCAAGTCAGCTCTAACAGCTGTTGATGGGTTGCTCTACCAGGTAGTTACAAGAGGACTTTTTACATGTTACATAGACAGGGAATAGCAAAGTGGGAATATGATGACTTTTCTGTAGGTTATTCAATTACAATGGTGCAAAGTGCAGCTAGGCCATTGAAGCACATCATCTGTATGCAACTGCACTGGGGGGGGCTTAATTTTACACCTCTACTTGTCTGAACAGGCCATGTGAGTGTGTGTGGGCTATACAGCACTCACACACACCCATACACGTCAGCGCGGGTGCACACACGGACACACACGTGCACAAACAAGCGTGCGTGCGAATACACACGTAAAAAGCAATTAATGCCATGAAAGTGGAGTGTGCAGCTAATGGATGGATCATATACAGCCATAATGACTTACTTTGATGTTGGTTGTCAAAGTAGACCTATTTTAGACTCAGAGCAAAAGGCGCTTGAAAGTACCCTGTAATGCCTCCATTCTTTTTATCTCTTTTCACGAGCAGATGTTAGAACAAAGAGCGATGGCATCACTTCCTCGCCCTTAGATCTCAAGAGTGACTACCATTTAGATTTCTGGTTTTCTTGCTCTCTCCTCGACTCCAGATCAATGTATAAAAAAACGAAGGGTTGACTGAGAAATGGTGCATCTCAGTGACTCTGTGGCCATATTAGACACCAATGAATATTTAGTGGTTTCATTTATAGGCCAGTTTGATCATATCCACCCACCATCTCTTGTGCCAGCCTTTGGGAAGTGTTGATAAGAGAGCAGGATGTCATCAGGCTCTTTTCTCAAGTCATTAAGCCATGCAGTTTATTCCAAGCAAAGTGTTTCCCATTTGAATGAGCACATTAGCGAATGTCTTATGATAATTAAGAGCTTGAGTTGCAGAATTGCAGAATCAGATTCATTAGTAGAGTCACACATTTTTTATTAGCACCTTATTCTGTTCCAGGGCTGCAGCAGTGCCTGACGACATACAGCTTTCCCCCTGCTCCACAATGAGGACTACAGATTTAAGTTGTGAACTTCCATGATTAGAGAGGGCATGTTGTAAAACTTCCCATCATGGATTTGAAATATGTATATTTAAAGTAAATTTAGCTGATTTTTATGTACCCCGTGAGAATTTAGGTCAATTTGCTAAAGCATATTTCAGGCGCAGGAAAGCAATCCAATAAAGTAGTCTGGTACAAATCTATAGATAAATGATGCTTCACATTCAATTACAGTGAGGATTTTATCTTTACTTTTCAATGATTTTGTCAATTAGTCAACACAGTGTTTCTTAATTCATCAAGGACTCTGGCCTAGTATTAGTCAGTGTGTAAGCATTTATTAAATTAGCAAAGGCAGGGAGAGAGAAAGAGAAAACACATTAGATGACATGGATGTTTTTTCCCCTGCTAAAGTAAATCCAGTAGTAAATGAACGATCCACATTCTACTGAAGACAGTTTTCTGTTATTTGGGAATCTTCTCTGCTCCTTCAAGCAGGTTCACAGCGGCAAACAAAACAAAAGCTTGTAACCGGTCCCTTATTCCTTGAGTTTTGACACATTGACTATCGAGCTCAGACACAGCGTACCAAACCAATCCACTGGGGAGCCCATGCAGGGACCAAAAAACTATACTCACAACACAAATTAATTGGGGAAAAATATAACTAATTCTGACATTCCCTGAAGAGGGTCTTTCATCTTATAAATAGTGGCTGCAAACTTGAGTATTTTTGCTTAAGTAACACAACACTGCAGATGATAGGATTCGTTTGGCTCAACCCCAGGGGCCCAGCATGACAAAGAACACTTGTTTAGCAACTGCATAAACGGATCCCAACATGGGCCTGTGACTGTGCCCAACCTCACCTAGAAACCTGCTCCATTTGCATTCTGCCTCTCCAGACGCCAGGCCACAGAGTCTAAGGGGATGCAGTGTCCCAGAGATGGCTTTGGAAGCTCACACATAAATTAGTCTTTATTCCCCCATCTCCCCCACTCGTCTCCCATTGCTGCTCCTCCCCTCGCCCCCTTATTTGTCCCATGGCTTCATCACTTCACAGTTCATGCAAAGGAGAGAGTGAAAAATCCAACTTTAAAGTTTCTCCATCTAATTACAATCTGTATTTACTTTCCTGGGGGTGCTGTGTGAGCCGGCATATCGGCTTTTTAAGTCCTGAAACCAATGTTTAATTCAGCATTGAACAAGTCCTTTGGAATAATAAAACAACAGTGTAAAATAAAGTTCATGCCAAATCCAAACCCACAAAGCTCAATCCTATACTTTATGTTTGACAAAATGTATACATTGGACTATAAACTGTGGTTTCATCAACCCCCTTTCTCAATATTTTAGATTTAATTAGTTTCACATCACATGCTGGCAGAGGTGCTGTTGTGCATACTTAAGTGCCCAAGACACAAGTATTGTTTTAATTTTCCATATGAATCCTTTTGCCATTACACATTCAGTATATACATACCATAATCATAACACATGAGATCAAATGAGAGGATATCTTTTGGTGTTCATCCTTTCTAAAAAAATCATTCTGGTGACTCATGATGACACTTGACATGGGTTTGGTTCGTTTGTTTAATTTGCCCATCTGCAGTTGTATGCTCAACATGCTAAGCAAGCATCTTTTACATCGGATGTATTGTTATATTAGCAGCAAGTAAGGCGTTAACAGTCCAGAGTCCACAGAGAAGAGAAACACTCCTTCCAATCTGTCCATCTGACAGAAAAAAAAAGGAAGACAGAAGACCGCTGTGGTGTTGACTCTTTCAAATGCCACCCCCACCCAATCCTGGCCTTTCCAGGCAGTCACCATCTTCGTTGGCACACCATTTTCTATTGCTGCGAATGCAATCATTAATTTACCCTACCCAGTGAAACTTCATATACCCATGACACATTTTTTTTTTGTCTAATTAAATATAATTTTGAAGCTCTTTAAATCCAACTTCATCCAAATGCACAATCTAATTTTTCATTTGCTTTTGTACATGATATAAGACATCAAGTCAATAATTTATTAAATTACTTTTCCCATTCATTTTCTTCTATCTATAATTGATCTCTCCAGTTGAAATTCTGTTGTTCCTCTTACTCAGCCAGTCTGCGGAGAGGCTGCGTGACATCACTGTGAACAGGCCTTGTACCTCCCCATATCCTCACTGGAAAACACACACACACACACAGGCACATGCACACACACACATGCATCCGAGATGCTTGGGACATGCGTACATCCGTACAGTGCGTATATAATGCCGCATTTTCTCTACTCTAACTCTATGAATGTTTACTATTAAAACCTCTTTCAAATTAAGTATGTTATTTTTGGATACTTTATTTTGACTATTATATTTTTATCAGGTTACGGTTTTAATAAATATGATGGAGTACTGGACATAAACACATTAGCCATGACTGAATATGATCTGTTGTGAAACAATGGGCTTGATGCCTCTAGCACCTGTTCTTAGCTTGACTCTCTTATCTTAGCTCTACTGGTAATTGTTAACCTTAACCCGACAATATCTACTGGACAGTTTTTATGATATACATAAATTAATCTGTCAGAGTCTTGTGACACGACGCTACAAGCTAACATGACAGAAGCACTCCCTCCAGTTTCAGTGGTTGGCAAGTTTTTTTGTATTGTTGTAAAGGAGTTTATGAAAATGAAATGAATGCTCTTCTCTGTAAAATGTAGGAATTGCTGCTTGAGGAGGTTATGTCAACAGTTCCAATGAAGAACGGGCCAGACAGAGAAGACTGTAGTCTGGTTATTTCCTGGTTCCCCTGAAAACAGAACACCAGACCCATTCTTGATTTGCATCCGTTGAATGCTTGCAAAGCATGTATGCCTTTCTGCTCACTCACACTAAAAAGGCTGCTAAAGCTGGCTCAGCCTGGTGGTCCACCACTATAGAGTTGAAAGATGTTTATTTTTATGTTGCAGTGGTGCCCTGAGATGAAGAGTTCCTCTGTGTACCTTTCTATGGAGCAGCTTACAAATACAGCACGCTGCTTTTCAGCTACTTTCTGGGTGCCAAGGTTTCTGCCAAGGTAGTAGAGTCTTCTTATACATAAATGACCATAAGATTATTTTGGCCTGGTCTCCAGAGTCAGCTATGTTCCACACGGCGTAGTTGATGCTGCACCTCACCAGGTAAGAAAAAGGAGTGCCCATCAAGCAAGTGCTTTATCAGGACTGGAACTGATTTCCGCAACAATAAATACCAGATCCTCTAAGTCCAGATGGACAACAATGGCAGCTTTGACTCTCATGCATCTTTTAAGTTTATTCGCATCAGCTCATTCAGTGGTTCTCTTGGGTCTCCTGTATATGAGGTGCATGCAGATATGTTTTCAGAATTTGGGGTTGGACCAAAAGTGTCACATGTATCACAGCCTGACCATTTCCCCAGCACTCAGCCAAGTCTGGGTTACTGGGAGAGTGTCCACCTATGCATCTGTGTTCACATATGCTCACACAGGCTCCTGATGGAAATGGATTGGATATGCACAACAATTCTTCCATTTAGCCCGAGCTCTTTGAACTCCCTGAAACCAAAAGGCTAACTTATGGTACTGATCCAATGGAAGCTTTTACACAGCTTTGTGTTTTGATTCAGTGACAAACACCTTGGCTGGCAGGCACATACTGTGATGCATTAGTGGATTAGGAAAAATTGGAATAACACAAACGTTGCTGGGACAGAAATGTAGACAGTGCCTTGCAAATATTTGAAAGTCTAAGTCATGTCTGAATTATGAAGGTATTTTTGCCTTCAGTTGAACAGAAGGGAAGGTTTGGTGGGTGTTGTGGACTGGACACGCACAAGATGTCTATTATTTTTGTGACCCTACAGAAACCGTGCACTCTCAGCAATAGCTTACAGCATTATTCATTGTCTAATTTACACTTGCTAATTTTGGATGCTGGACTTTTTTTTCTTCCTTTGTACTAGTTAGGGTATTAGGAGAAAGGGGTATTTGGCCTTCCAATCCTCCATGACAATATGGGCTAGAAATGCACCTGTGTAATGAGTTCATGTTGATTTTATGTCACAGTAAGAGGTGTGAGTGTCATGTTTTACCCCCTTAAGGCTATAGAGTGTCTGTTCCCTGTGACTGTGGTTCTATGATGACCGGCAGACCATTTGCCTTTTTATAATGCCACTCCACAAGCTGCCAATAACATACAATCCCTAATAAAGGATCAATAATCGGTGGGTCAATAATTAAAGTGTCAAAAAACTATACTTGTTTTGATTTGTGAGTTAGAACTGTACATACATGCGACAAACAAAGCTTGGAGGAAGCAAAGGAGAGGTCAGACGGTTTCTACTGTTGGAAAAAGCTACAAGTGATATCACTCTGTTGTACTCATATTTTATTGTTTGACTTGCTTCCGAAATTTTCTCATGTTTAAAAATACGTTCACTATCTGGTTGCCAGTGTGGTCTTGGAGGCTGGGGAAGAGAAAGTGATTGGCTTTGGGTTATTGTAGACAAACAAACCAATCAATATGTAATCTCTATAAACAGATATCTGCATATGAACACAGAATTGGTCAGCAAGGGACCAAGATTTTGGCACTGTAAGTGTTCCACTTTCAGTCCAAGTAATATTGACCAGTCACATTTGAGCGGGCTTTGGTTTCAATAGTCCATGTGGAGAGCAAAAGGGGAGGAACACACTGGCCAAAATGCAATCTCTGAACCCATTGGCTACCATATCAAGTTGCTAATTGCACTGCAAAGAAAGTTTAGTCATGATGTCCAATATCTGTTTTCCAGGTTTCCACTGGGTAGACCAGAAGCCCAGAAACATTGGCCGTTGCCCTTAGAGGCTAAATTGTTATCAGATGACAGCCAATGAGTTCCGGGATTGATCAATAAGGAACCATGTGCAACTGGCCACAGATCACAAATTTTAAAAAGGAACATGCTGGGTCCATGTGGCAGCCACAATTATGGAATTGCAAACTTTTGCTGATCTGAATGAAAGACTGTGAAGACCAGCAGAAGAAGCACACAGAAATGACAAAACAAAACCCTTGTTGGTGATACATGATTAGCAACCTGCGTAATGGTACATTACCATTAGCTCTACTACAAGTATTCATGGGTTGCTTTATGAAAAATCCAAGTTTAATAGCATATTTAAACACTTTTTCAGTGAATAGTCAAGTGTTCCTCAAGTCCAGAAATAGGCAGAGACAGATATATAAGATAATTATCCTGCGTGTGTTTTCCACCTGAACCCTTCAGTAGTGATGAGCAGAGAACAAGGGTCTGACAACAAGGACAGACAAGGAGCGGCCATGGAAAATTGGTCTATAATTAAATGTTTACATAATTCGATGGTTCATTTTGGTTCATTCTCAAATTCAAGTGCTTCACTGAAACAATTTCCTCTCCCTAATTACAATTTCCTTCCAGACTGACATTTACAATGCAATCTTTAGATCTTTGGAAATGTGTTTCTGATATATTATTTCTGCCTTCATCACACTAGTTAGTGACAAGAAATTAGTTTATAAAATAAGAGCTCAAATTACCAGGGCCTTTGACCTGCACAACTGACTCATTATTGCATGTCAAAGACAAGCTGAACATTTTTGACAACCATGTACAGGAGAAGAAGATCAGAGGGAGAAATAGGTTGTTTCAGTTTTCTCAAAATGCCTTTCTGCTGTTGAAATGAACTGCAGGGACATCAAACATTTCTGGCTGTGCAGCTTTCAGAGGGAAGACAGACAAAATTATTTGATGCCATCTGAGGCTCACCAGTGCTGAGGATCACAATACAGCTAGTTGACACACTGGTGATTATTCATGCCACTCACGCTTATTATCCTAGAGAGACTGAACAATGGTTTTCTGTTGTGGGAAGTGAATAGTTAGAAGTTCTAACCTCTGCCAAAACAATCGCTCTATGCATTTCTCTCAGCAGTGAAACAACGGAGGGCTGGAGGGATGCAGACATCTCCGTCTCCCTTGGGTGTAATCTTACTTAGATAAATATTTGCCATGCAGTCTGAACATCACACAAAACCATTGTGATGCTCTTGTGAAGCTTGCTGTGATTGCTTTAGTCCACCACAGGGATGGATTTTAGCCTTCAAGTGACTTTCACTTAAAATGGCTCTCCTTTGCTAAAATATCTACAGCCAGACACGATATGCAGCTGAAAGTGGAATGAAAATCAACTTAGAAAATCTTTGAGAAAATAAAGGCAAACCGTCTACAACATTTTCACAATCATATTAGGACATACTGCAGATACTGTAATTACTCTTGACGTGAAAACATTCAAAAACCTTTGAGTCCAAAGCAATGTGAAAAGGATTTTACTTTATATGTTAGATCTTTTTTTTTTCTTTAAAGAAACAAGGCAACAAACAGGTCGGTTGAGTATTGGCTGTGACACAAATGATATTGCTTTGTCTTTGAAGAGCTCCAGGAAAGCTGTTTTCTGAATTTCTGCTTACCCTACAGCACACGCTGGCCCATGAAGCTCGTGTTTTACCATCACACACATCCATCACTGAGTCAAGAATCATATCAATACTTGCCCATTTCCCCATTTGGGGAGAGCTGAGTAGATCAATTCATTTAAAAGGAACCACAGCCAGACATCCGTTTTAGAGATTAGAGCATATATTGGCTAGTCATCTGATGGAGGGTTTAAGGTTCATTAAGTCAATGGAATCCTTAATCAATAGGCAAACTTTAAGTCCAGGCTTTTATGGCAGAATTTCTACTGCATATCTGGTAAGGCAGAAAGCATTAAAGAGCCTTGCCCTTATTTTCATAATGTTTCTATTTTATTCCCTAACTTTTTGGTCCTTGGTGAAAACATAATGTATTTAGAAATTTGTGAATGGAGTTTTCAGAGAAGAGGTTTTATAAATCTGTTTCTAAACCTGCTGTGATGAGGCTACGAGACAATAAAAATGGTTAAATATCAGTTAGCAATAATTTATTGTTACATTCTCAAAGTCAACCAACTGGTAATCTTAGAAAGTCAAAGACAAGGGACAAAATCAAACGCATGCTGTCACATCCTTACAGTATTGTCCGAATGACAATGGGGGGAAAGCTCACCAGAGTCCTCAATCAGTGGGTTTATGTAAATCCCACGACTCGAGTTTCTGTCTACAGTCCAGCATATCCTTCTCCAGCTAAATCATGGGGCATACTCTGGCTGTGATTCTTGAGTGTCACTTGTGTCCACCTGAATTATTGTTTGTGTGTAATGCAGAGGAAGAACCAGCATGCAATGAGAAGTGGTTGTGCTCTCTGATTGATTGTTAAGTGTTGTCCAGGAGCCCATTCCCAGACTCCACTTAACGGCCTGTACAGCAGAAAGCAATCAGTGGCTGTTACTAAGGGTCTCGTGGGGACGGGTCTGGTCATGATTGATCTTCAGTGGATCTCTGAAGATGTCTGCGAGAACTCTGGTTTCACCAGAGTTGTGTTCAGGTCAGAGAGAGTGCCCTCGGACTTGAATGTGTGG
The DNA here is from genome assembly GCA_023373845.1 of Nibea coibor. NCBI lineage: Eukaryota > Metazoa > Chordata > Actinopteri > Sciaenidae > Nibea > Nibea coibor. The sequence continues at coordinate 8,269,575 of CM041738.1, read as the reverse complement.
CATTGCATCAACTGAAAACTTCAGTTGGATCAACAAACAACAACAAATGCAGAAAAAATCTTTGTACTGTTTTAACCTTCCTTGTTTGGAGACTAATGTCTCGGTGTGTCTAATTCTGAATATTACTGCCCTATGAGGCGTCTTAACTGGCATGACAAATGTGTGTATTTGCATGCATCATTCATATGGTGTGTTAACTGCAAATTACTGCATGAAGCAGTGTATTACGGCCAAACAGTAAATCCCAGTGGATATATTGCATGTCTCCTGCCACTAGTACCTGCGGACACACATACACACACAGACAGCCGCCTCTAGTATCAAGCCGTAGAGCTGTCAGGCTCTCCAGTGGTGTGTCAATGTGTTCAGTGACCACAACGCCTGGTGTTAGTCTCATTACAGGGGGATCAAAGGGACATGAGCTTCATAGCAGCGGGGACTCTCTTCAGCCCCCTGAGAAGCAACTCCTCCTCTAATCTCAAAGGTCACATTTAGTCATTCAAATATGAAACAGCATCACGTCCACTACACCCATGTGACCTGCTGGAGTCTTCTCCAGAGCCGAGGAGCAGAGGCGAAAACAAAAAGAGCTCCTTGAAGAGTAGAAAACCGAGTGAATGCACGGAATAGTTTATCCATTAGTGATAATTAGCCTCTAAAGTGCCCACATTTTTTTGTGATGACCCTGTTGATATTTAATCTAGACTAATAGGTAATGTTATTTAAATATTCAATTAAAATTCCGAGGCCCTGTACCACACACAGACAATAATCCTCATTAAGAAGCTGGATGGGGGTTTGTCCTTGCGCGGCGCTGTAATGACTGAAAATAACGGCCATGAATCGTGCAAACAGTTTGGCAACTTTATATTCTGTGTGATCACTGTTTCAACAATGCTCCAATGTCAGGGGTTAAGTGAGGTGAGGGAATTTAAGTTTGAGAGAAAACCGGGAGTATCTTTCTATTAAACTGTTCATTTTATCTTCTCATACGTTTTCTTACTTGCGCACCGTGGTGTTTTTTACGCTCACCTCCACATAACATGTTATGTGTGTAAATAAATCAATTTTACACGTGTTGTGCTGCTGCAGTCAGAAGGCACAAACACTGCTGCAAACACACAGTGTTCCCAATTAAAATCACACCAGTGATTTTTGTCATGGAATTTAGTTTTCATTCTTTAAATGACACAGTGAGTGGACAATGATGGTGGCAGCTAATAACATTGCAGTGCCAACAGCAGTTCCTCGGGATCTGAGCAGCTGTTCCGCAGTCTATATTGGCCTGTTCTTCAAGTGGAGAAAAAAAAGAGCAACCTAGATGAGAATTTTGTGCTTCAGTGGCTATTGAAAGATGAGGCAATAAACTGCTAAACTTGAGTAATCACACACTCCCCGAGGAATTTCTCAAATGGGGATGGTCAAAAACCTTGAAATTTGAGCCCCTTGCACGCGGCCCAGGCTTTAACATTTGATGAGATTCATTATTGTAGGGAGCTGAATACAAGTGTCTTCTGATTACAGAGCCCCCCATTAAAAGTTCCCACCAGTGTGAATTTCCATGGAAGAACGTCAATGGGATTAAAATCTCAATTCACTCCAGTCAATTCTCCAGTAACAAGATTTCATTAAAAGCAGGCAGGGAGGAAAATGGACTCAAAAGCACTGAAACAGCTGGACTATAAATTATAAAAATGTGCTTTCTGCTAACTGAACACACCTTCAGCTTGCAGATGCATTATTATTTAATGTTCAGAGGAGCTGGTTTTATGTAAATTGGAGTCTTCTATTCTCTTCAGTCCCCTTCTCAATGCCAGGTATTTCCAAACCAAGCAAAGGGGGAGATTATGCAAACCAATTAACATATGAAAATAACGTATTAATATACTGTCTCTGAACTGTATCCAATCAGTTCCTTTTCACTGGCGTGTGTACAAAACAATTAAAATTAAATTTATACTGCTCTTCCTTAACATATTCTGCAGCAAATGGAGTCAGTGAGCAAATGCTGACAAAAGTTTTACAGGCCTCTGTTCTTCCTTAAAGGCACACTGACTTTAAGAATATTTATAAGAAGCCACACTAATAAATTCCACTCTTTGTTTCTCCCTAATGATGTGTGCATCTGAGACAAAGCAGTGAAATCCATAGCGGTGGCCAGGTGCTAATGAATGGCTTACATTATGCTGTCCGCTAATTACTACTGCACCATAAATAAAACACAAGACAATCAATTAGCAGTCGACGTGTGTTTGTTAGTCATGGGCAGCAAGTTCCTCCAGGCCAAGGCTTTGCACAGACCCGCCTCTTCAGGGTGTAATTTTAAAAACGGACAGAATGAGTTCAGATAAATCACATTTTGAATGCACTTGAGGAAATCTTTCTCTACTCATACACAGATTACAAGCAAATTAATATCCACACAGTTTCAACCGAGAGGTGAGTAAAGCGTTAAAGTGCACATGAAGCAGAAAGTCCTTTCCACTGAATTAGACAAAAGAAATCCAACAGGCGGCTATCATCTCTCTGCCTTTTAATGGAGCTTTGCAAAAAGGCTTTCTCCTCCACTTCATACAAAGCTCCTCCAGTTTCCCAGACACCAACTGGCTGACGTATCACACTTGATTTGAACCAGAGCAGGGGAAATCAGAGTGCATTAACACTGCATGTAGAAGGCACTAACTGAATGATCCCAGCATTATGCGGCCTCTGGCCTGGCCTATCTGCGTAGTTTGATGCATAATTTGAACATTAATGTAATTTACATTTTAACGCAGTCCCAAAAGTAAACTGATTAGTTGATAGTTATCTACTAATGTGCCAAGAGGACCCACATGTCACTTGCATGCAGGCAGAGGGACGGGATTACACATGACAAGGTTGGCCATGCAGGCACACAGACAAAGAGACAATGCCTGCCAGAAGGATAGACACCAGAGAGAGAGAGACACACACACACACACACACACACACAGGCAAACACACACAAAGTCTAACACAGAATCTGGTGAGGTAAATGGTTGACGTTCAGGTTTGCTAGAGTAGCATTTCTGTCCAACAGGATCTATATTCCTTCTTTATTTTCAAGGACCTTTAAACTGATCACACCAATAAGGAGGAGAGCGTGACTGTAAATCTGGAGGCTAGAGCACCAGCTGTGTTTGCCATCCTTAAACCGATTGGTTACATCTTCAAATTGTGTGTTTGTGCAAAGTTCTGAGAGAAGTTCACTTGCCAGACGACATATTAATCAATCTAAAATTCAAATTTTTAAAACTTATTAAAAAGTATTTCTGGGCCATCAAATGTCTTTTATCTCTGTCCCGGCAGAGTTCCGTCTTTTTCATGGGACAAATTAGTGCCCCTGTAGATGACAGAAGCGCTTTAAAGAAAGTGCAATGGAGTTGCAGTCCCATGATGCAACGCTCCCAGTGGTTACATCTGCTCCATTCTTTCATCTTTCTCCATTGTTAGGTGGGAGCTGTCACATTAGGAGGAGAATCGTGGCTCCTTCCCACCCCCAAGTACCCCTTTTTTCCCATTCCAGCAGTTGGCAGGGTGGCAGGCCCATACAAAGGAGCGTGCACCAGGAGCACAGAGGGGAGCACCGTTAGAGGAAAAACAGTTTGGGAATTAAGGTCATTAATTTTCCACTTTCAAGGGCTGCCACACAGACGGAGATAAAGTCAGCATAAATATTCCGCCGAAGTTTCTCCTGTTTTTCTCCTCTCCCCATTTTCATCGGCAGCCCATTTATCTCCATGCTGTCAATTAGAGGCAAAAGCAAAGAACTAATTAGGAACTGTGCAATTTTAATTAGCTGTTTTGATAATTAAACTAATTGGTTCCCTTGTGTTTCTGCAATGTGTGCTGAGAACTTTTTTGATATCTGGGCAGCAGATTTCCCATCCGCTGGTTAATTAGTCACTTTTGCATTAAAAAGGAGCCTTCCTTAATAGCCTTAATTTGCAGTTGAAAAGAGAATCTACCATCAATAATTTGTGTAATTGGTAACCGTTTGATTGTAATTTAGAGGCACGGCCGGACAGCTCGGCATGTCTAATTCCTAATGACTAGGATTAAAGCTGGATTAACTGTTTGGGAAAGGGATTCACTCTCTCCTCTTCCCTATCCACCAAATGACACCTTGTCTACATTTGATTGGTCATGAAATTCAAATTGACTAGGTGAACAGCAGGGCTTATGCCATTCCTATTACTTTCTATATATGCTGAGCCTGTCAGGTTACATCAAAAACATTCCAATAATTCCCATTTTCCACCCACCATCTCAGGAGCTCCGCAAGGAAGAGAATAAAAAGCGGTTGCAATTTATTATGTGATGTGTTAAACCTCTGCTATCAAACCCATTTGTGTACAAGTCTGGGGGGAAAACATGGCCGAGATCAGCCACTAGGAGGAGCAGAGCCTTAAATCTCAGAGCAACAAAGTAAACTAGGTCTCACTGTTCAATGCAACTCCACTCAAGTAGCAGGCAAAGCTTTCCTCTCTGAACGCTAAACAAAGTGTAGATCCAGAAGCTGTAACTAAATGTCTGCTTATAATTTACATGCCTACATGACATTGCTGTACATTATTTTGCACAACAACAACTTGCGTTTGCTACAGTCGCAGAACACCAGGGGAAATCACACTGATACAGGTGACAAGCTCAATGCTAGAATGCATTTGGATATTGGTAGAAGCTGGGGAACCTGGACTAAAAGCATATCATTCAGCATCTTAACTATCAGGCACCATCTCTATACTTTTACAACACAGAGCCCCGTCAGTAGTCTGATTAAAAAGCACCATTCATCCCACTTAGCCAGAATACAATTAAGGGACATGGCTTTAAAAGCCCAGCCCTGAAGCCTCTCCCCATCCCACATAAAAGGAGCACTCTCCACTGAGCCTTGCCTGTAAATATCATGTTTGATATGAGGTTTTAATCTGCTTAGCCATTCTGAACTATAGAATGGGCTCATCCTCTCTGTGAAACCCCTGTCCAATGGCTGTGTGCCTGAGGACGAATAGGAACACAACACTAGTGTGCTATCTGATTAGGTGGGGTTAATTACAGAGCCCTGTTTTGTAGTGGCTGCATTTGAGAGCCGCCCATAAATAGATGGGCATGGCTAATGCATGCTCAGAAATGAATTTTAATTAACTGTGTATCAGAGAAGCCCACTCAGGGGCTTGTTTCTAGTATGTACTGACCCCGCTGTTGGATGTGGAGAGGGAAAGGGTCTGCACCCAAGACGCTGTGAGAGGGTACATCGTGGCCTACATGAGCCATGTATCACAGACACACTAAATGTTGAGTCTGCCTTGATTGAGAGCCACTGTGCAACCTGTCCGTATCTTCACATAATTAATGCTGTTAAAACAGGAGTCGGATTGCTTGTCTCCTCAAATGAGGACCAAATATCAGCGACACTTTGCTGAAATATGATTTTGTATAACATGTAGACTCCAAAGTCTGGTGTACTAGTGAGGTCATTGAAGTAACTCCATCCATTACCCGTCGCACACCTCTCTGAAGGGTCTTTATATATAGTGTTTTTTCCTCACATTCAAATGTCAAACAGCGATTTGAAGTCAAGCCTCGATGATACCAAACCATTCTTTCCCCCTTTCCTTTACCAGTTTTCTGTGTGATTGGATTAATTATGTGTCACTCACTTTGCTAGAGGTCAGCAAACATACATTCTCGGTCATAAGTCATCAATCTATGTGACCGTGGAGATGAAAAGTCAAGCATGTCAGCCAGGAAGCTGGACAGAGAGGGATCAGCCCATTGATTTCAGGGCCAACACAATCTCACCACAGCACGCTACCCTGAGAACTGAAATTACCCCTATGGGCTATGTACAGTGAGCTTTATACCTTAGATTTGTGGTGCATGATCACATTAGCAGGGCCTATAAAAGTTATTTCAAATGCAGGGTAATTATCAAACAGGAAAGCATGTGTAGTCCATGTACTGTACTGTAAAAACAGAATCGATAAAACCAGCCCAGTGTGGTTTATCATAAAATAAATGCACATCCATGTGGACGTGATGATTTTTACTCAGTATATTCTACACAAAGTTTTAACCTCCAGCGCAAAATACAGATATAATTCTTTGCAGAAGAAGTCTAACACAGATATCAAAGAACCCTTGATCTGGAATAGTTTGAGTACAGTCATTTTTACAATGATTTATTATTGCACTTTTTTGACTATAGAGCAGCTAATGATAATGATGTGCTTAGAGTAGGGTTATCATATCTGGTGCAAAATGTAACAGAAGGCAAGGACAGACTGAGCAGGCTCACACCACAGACAGCCTGCTGGCTGCTGACGAACCAGCATTATTGTAGCTATACTCCACTCCACTCTCTAAATGGCTAATCTTTGTTGGATCTCACACTTAATTGGTTAACAGTCTCCGCAGGGCAAGTGAAAGTGGTGCTATTTAAGGCTCCACCATGAAACAGCAACACTTTCATCTTGGCAATAACAGGCAACAATTATATTACCAGATTCGAAACTGAACCTTCTATCTACCCACTAATCAAAAACGCAGCCCATCTGTTGTGCCGTCTCTTTTGAAACGACTGTTTATCTGCAGCCTGTATGATAACTGTGTCTGGACACTAATTAACTGCTAAATAGACCACAATTAGATGTTATTTCTATTAAATTTTGCAGGAGAAGAGGAAAAAAAACACGCAGGAAAAAAACAATAAGCGCATTTTATGTTTACTCCAACTGTACCGGGCACCGATGGAGCACCATCATTCTCCCTCAATGTCTCTCTTTCTCTCTCTCTCTCTCTCTCTCTCTCTCTCTCTCTGACACACGCGCACCCGCGTCCGTGCACACGTGCATCAATACAACCTTAGGTGCATGCGCGCTCTCTCTCTCCTGCACCTTCTCTCTCTCTCTCTCTCTCTATCACGCACATTCAGACTGGCAGGCAGACCACTCACACACACATACACACACACTACACACACTCTCACACACACGCGCGCGCGCACACACACTTTCCCTTAGCTGTGCTTTTGTGTTTTGTCAGAATTAATGAGAAAAGTTCCCTTGCCCTAGGGGTAATTAGTGTCCTTGGAGTTAAATAAGCTAATACTTAGACACCTCTGGCACAAGCAATTATGTTTGTGTATTGAATAATTGATTCAAAGAGGGGGGAAGGGCTGCTAATCAGATCTGAGCATAATGAATTGATTTAATTAACAGGGGAATCCGAGGGTCTCTGGAAACTGCGCGCATTTATTCAGTAGCAGCCGAGGCGAGCGCGGCACACAAACTGGGAGAGAGGCGGCGTGAGTTTGCTTTTAGCAGTTGTCAGATTTGCAATTGGATTTGTTTGAATATAGTTGCTGTTTCGGAGCAAATGAGAACGAGAAAGAGAGAATATTAAGAGCGAGGAAGAGCTCAGCCGTTCAGTCTGAGCGCCTGATCCGTCCGTGTGTGCTCACTTACAGATAGGCGACACTAGATTTATATCGCTTTTCATTGTTTTGCCTGTTTTTCTGATTATTCGCATGGAATTTATCAAGAGCAACCAACGCTGTTTGATCGCGATTTATTTGCATTACAGTTCAGTCCGGATAGGGGGATCTCGCCGCGTATATCACCGTATTTCGTGTATGAATTATTATTGATAGGAGGGAGAAGAGGGAGGAAGGGGGAAAAAACGTGCAGACGGCAATTCATCTTTCCAGGGTTTTGATTTATCGAGGCGTAGTCTAGTCAACCGCGCGTTTCAAAGCCATTTCCAGGAGAAGCTCTGAGCGGACCGAGCGGTGCAGCCTGCTGGAGCCGAGGACGGATCGCCCGGGGAAGGACTCCTCGTTCCTCAGGACGATGGTGTTGGACAAGGAAGAGGGTGAGTAGCCTAACGTCTTGCTCTCGCCCGTAGGATGCTATAACCTGGGGAGTATCACGGCAAAAAAAAAAAAAATAATAAAAAAAAAACTACTGACATTTTACACGTTAAGTGTTTCCCGTCGACCCCCCGGACCCTGCGCACCCGCATCCTCCGCTCGATATTGGCTTCTTCTTCTTTTTTTTCCCTACAACCCCATTTAGTCGCGACAGGGTCCGTGTTTTTCCGCGAAGAAAACCTGAACACTGGGTCTGCTTTCTGTATCGTGAAGTTGACGTGCACTTTCGCCACAAAATAGCCCCTCAAAGTGCAGTTTAGTGTGGAAGAGTTGCGTGTTTATTTGTAATCTGTGGCGTGTTTTTTTTTTCATGCGTAACCCGGAGTTTGAGGATACTCCACAGACGCTGCAGTGCATGTGGCTCCTCTTTTCTTTCCTTCCTCCTCTAAGTGCTTTTTTGCGTCTGTGAAGTTAGCGAGGCAGCCTTTGACATCACCACGGGATGGGAGATGACAGCAGAGTGCTTTTAACTTGATTGCAAATTATGGATAGCGCCGTGCGCCGTTCACTCACTTTCCATCCAAATAGGCCTACTTGCATTACTTATCTATTTCAATGTATTTAGGTTAATGGGTGAGGCAATCTAATTAATTTTAATTTAAATCAAACGCGCCTCTAATGACGTCCCATTTTGGATTAAACTGATGTAGAGATATGCAGTGCATCTATCACTTTCAGCTCTAAATGGTTGCTCAGTGTGTGTGTGTGTGTGTGTGTGTGTGTGTGCATTTTAATACATTTATACAGCACGACAGTAATATTCAAATCATATACTAAAGCACTGAAGGCTCTGTGTGGTCTCAAATCAAGTTTCTCCCGAGTGTTTCTATCTCCTGACACTTCTTTATGAGTATTTTTTTTCTTGAAAATATATATACCACCTGCTGACGTGCACGGTGACAACCTCCTTTGAGCTAACACACCTTTGTGTGCATGTGTGTGTACAGTATGTAGTTTTTGCAAATTGCACCCGGGTTCCACCTCTTGCAAAAGTAATGGATGCATTTGTAACCCATTATTTATGTTTGAAAATGGATATTTCATATCTCTTAGCAGAGCATCCTTTCACTTACACGTCTAAAAACCAATAAAAGGATTGCGGCAGAGACATAAATTGGTCTGTCTGGCTGAATCCATGTTGTGCTGCAAATGTACCTAAATTAACTCAACTGTAAATTGTCTCCTTTGGATGTCTGTCTAGCTAAAAGTTCCCTATATGATTCATGATTCAGATTGCTTTTAACAGTTATTGGCTAAGCAATATGGTAAATGTACAAGGTGATGCAAATGGCATTAGTGGGAAAGGATGCACAGGAGCATGTAATGCAGTCAATACTACATTAACTACTGATGCCCAATTACAGAACCAGGGAGAGTGGCTTTTAGGAGCATTAGGACTTGCAGAAAAGCTGAGATCACCTGCTGCTCATTGCCTAAAAGCTTCACCCTTTATTTGCTGGTCCCAACCAGCAGCTACAGCATTTTGGCCAAGTTGTCAACAGAGCTGCTTGGATCTGGTCTCTTTCATTGTTGTGCCTCTTAGCGTTTATTGGCTCTCAAGTTATAGGCTTGTCAATTCAAACCTCCTTGTCTAATGTATCCACTTAGTGCCTGCACAAATACATGTGTGTTTATGCGGAGAGAGGGGAGGTCTGTGTTTTGGGTGGCTACACGGGTGTGTGTGTGTGTGTGTGTTTATGAATGCTGTCTGTTTCTCTTGATGGATTCACTATTACGTCTGTGTGTGCGCTCCTTAAGTGTTCATATTTCAGTCCTTATGTGGCCTATAAAACAGATCATCAGTGTGTCTGGTCTCCTCTTCAAAGCCTGCGATCCCAGTTGGCAGCACAAAAAATGCTGCTGCTTGTTTGGCAGACTGTTTTTGAACTTTGACTTCTCTTTGAAAAGTCTGCAACAATTTGTGCAACAAAAGCAATAACCAGAAATGAATCTCCGTGCACCCCCTCGCCACCGCCCACCCCCTTATCTTAGCTCCATTGAGAAAATCTGCCTGTTGCAAATCAGTTCCCACTGTATCAGTCTGTTAAAGGTCCAAAATACAGCGGAACATTTCTGCTCTCAGTTGTAACTTTCATCGAAGATCAAACCTGAAATATTTCTCTGGCTTCACACATGTAGCTACCTACTCGTGTTGCGGGTCTTCACAAGTGCTCTCACGCGATGCAGTCATTAACTTATAATATACACTATCTGGTACAGCACAGTCTGAGAGCACGGTGGAGGACTGTAAAAGGAATACAGGCACTACTCTGTGAAATGACCTAATATGCAGGTCATAGTTAGTAATGAATAGCAACAACATGCACCAATTCTGTGTCAACATTTTATTCCACCCTGTGATATGAAGGTTCCAATTTGCGTCTAATTTGAGAGTAGAAAAAAAAAAAAAAAGCAACTCAGCCATTTCCTCTCCTTCTTCATACCAAGTGCAGGAGAAGAAAGTGGGTCCACACTCACACAATTACAGTATACTCTTCACAGACCTCAGCAGAAGAGAAATCTTCCAGCTACTGATAAATTTCTGGTTACCTTTGCTTGTTAATTTATGACCCTGTTATCATCCTGTCCAGTGAAATTTGTACATTCATAAAGCATGTGATTGAAAAGCAATGCTTCAGATGAATGCAGACTGGTGATCTGTCTGCTGCTGTAATAAAACTTGGGCTTCAGGCTCCGGTTTTTATTTTGAAATAATAAGAATTGCTTCATTCTTTACCAGTGTTACCATGGTAATACTGTCTTGTAGCGATGTTATATTGATTTAGAAAGTGGACAGTAATATTTCTTTTCTGTTATTTGGTTTCTGAGGGTTGATTTCTAATTTCCAGTTGGAGATTACTTTTATATGTTCTTTAAGTCTTTTCACTTTCCAAAGGAATGCAATTTGCTCCCCTGTATTTGCTATTTTCTCAGCTTATTGGTTTGCTCTTACTTCAAAATTAAACTTGCCCATTTCAAATATTGAAATTACGTCTGGTTTTTGTGCTCTGGGCCCTGAACAATATTACAAACATTGCTTTCGTTTGATAAGTCACTACCGTTTTCTTTTTTTTTTTTTTAAGAAAAAGCTTTATTACAGGCACCTGCATCGCCTTTGCAGCTCTCCTCCAATTTTGTCTTAAACATAGATTGTCAGAGGAGTTACGAGTGTAACCCGTGCACAAATGCATGCAGGAAAATCTCCTTTTTTTATTTGCGTGCACATATGCGCAAAATAGTACCTAAACACTGCAGTGTGAATGTTACTTGACACAGATGTGGTAATGACGATCTCCTCTTCATTGACATGTAGCATTTCTGCCCTCAGAGCATTTATATTATATTCAAGCTGTTCTCGTTATTCAGTTTAGCTAAAAAAAAAAATAAATAAATAAAAGAAATTAACAAAATCTCATATATACCGTTTTCAGCTGTGAGTGTTTCATTCTATCTAATCGGTCTCTGATCTTACAAACGCAGAATTCCCACCGGAGACAATTTCGTCTGTCACCACTAAACCTCTAGATCCCTATCAGTCCTGATTGTTTCACATGTACGAGTGCTCGAGATGCCTATCATTCTCCATAATTTTAGTGGAATTCAAAGGGAGTGAATTGAGACTTAAGAGACACGTGTTAGCGAGCGCATCCACCTGCCTTCGATGTAAATGGCTGCACTCATCAGTGAGGCACACAAACTCAATTACGCACTCTTCAGCTGTAAGAGCATCCCTTTCATTATTGCCAGGGGCCACATGCTAGCCATGTTATCATTCAAATGCTCACAAGGTCTGGCTACCACATGCATCAGATGGAACGGGCAGTCCCTGTCGTGCTGTCAAAAGTCTGACCCTCTGTTTTTGTTCACTTCAAATTTTTTTTCCCCCAATGACAAGAAGAATTTCTGGTATGTTTTTGAATTGTTGTGCAAGAATAGTGAAGGTTACAGAGATAGAGGGGCCAAAAAGACAATATAACAAAAGCTGCAAGGGCATATAGAGCCCAAATGTTACAATGAAACCTTTTACAAAATTGAGGAGTTGAGCTGAATGGTAAACCTAATGTCTTAATTGCAAGGTCTGAGACAAATGCAGACACGCACAGTAATGTCGACACATGTTAAACTACTGTCGCCTGCAGAAAATAAAACCCATCCCATAACCTCATGTAGAGTTTAGCCGGTGTAAAAAATACCATCGTATTTATCATCAACATGTAATCCAGCTTGAATGACAATGACCATATAGGTATACGCAGTATATTGTGAGTTATTCATCAGTTTGAACCTGTTGGAAGCAGGTCTCGCTGCCACTTGCCCCGCAAAGCTGACTCTCTCAAGCTGCTGTTGAATATATGATGTCGATGTGGGGGGAAAAAAAGGTACTCATAGATCGACGCCTCTACAAACTTCACTTCCTGCAACACCTGTAACATGAAGTTATTTATTCACCTGTTTATCTATTGTGCACTCGCTGTTCTGATTTGTTTGACGCACTCTGTAAAGCTTATTCTTTGCTCTCCGGGAAATCATTTCTCCTTTATTCTGTCATCATAGGTTTAGTAAAGAAGAAAGGAAAGAGGCATGACATGCAGCACAGATCTTGAGATGAGTAGATGTCAAGGCTACAGTGTCAAATGTGGTTTCTGTGGCATCTGTGCAGTGTGAGAAATGTTACCGAAGAAAAACTTTAATATTCCACCTGCAGTAATAAAATGTCACCTGTTACACTCCGAAGGCAACGCAAGCACTTTGTGTAGTTACGTCTCAGTGGAAATCAAAACCAACACTGCCAGAGCTGATGTCATGCTTTACATATTTAAATGCACATCATTACACCATTTTATGTGTTATAATGTATATTTAATGACATTATGAGGAAAGTGTCTCAGACATTCAGCCATATACTCTGATACACAAAACCCTCGTTCTTTTTTTATTGCAATTTAACAATGGAATAAATTAGATATTTGAAAGGAGTTCAGACCCAGAAGGAACATGAATGTTTATATGTTTATTTGATGACTACAGTGCATTATTCATGCATAAACTCAGACTCAAATCATAATTGCACTGATGTCTCTTAATGCTTTCTTGTGCTTAAAGCAAGAAGATGCACTATTATTCATTCAGTGCTAAACAGTCCTTGTTTAATCCCTTTTGAAATACTCCCTTGATGCATATTTATTTCAATGAAAGACACGGTTCTGCTGTATATATGCATATATATGTTTGTGTATATTATGGTCTGATAAGATTTTTACAATTTTTTACAATATATTAATATTAGTTGACAGTAGTATTTTCACATACATCCATGTGCTTGTAAGTTGTCTATGCCAAACGTGGGGAAGTGAACACCTGCAGAAATACAACACTGTATTATCAGACTAATGTAATTCAGCTGTATGAAGCAGCACTCTACATTCTCCCTATAGTGCACAGTGCCAGCAGGGATCATTGCCGACGATATTTCCCATTTGCCAAAACCCTGATCATTGTTGCTGAGTGCTTGTTTTTGGCCCTGGTCGTGTGAGTATGTGGCTCTGAGGATGGCAGTGTTGATTGGTCAGTGAAAAGACACTTTGTTCTTGTTTGTGTAGGGAGCAGCACGGCCTCTAGGGGCTGCTAGTGAGGCTTTGAGACTTTCACTGTAATTGTCTTCCAAACGCCGCTCTATTGTTTTGGGTTTGCAGTGTTCAGTTTTCTTCAGGTTGAGTGTTAAAAGGTGGCTTTGGGCTTAAGTGCGAGAGTTTACTGATGTTTGTTCATCTCAGGTAGAGATGTACTGTTGACAGTAATGACACCTCTCATTTCTGATCTGCATTCACAGGAGGAACATACTGTTCAGTATAATGAGTCTTGCACTTTACAGCCGTTAAATCATAAGTTGCTTTAATGTTACTGGACAACTGGTATTTTGCAGACCTATAAATTGTAGTTCTTATGTTTTTCACACACATTCACATACAATATTAAGTTCTAATCCAACTTAAAATGACCTTTACTTTGCTATTTCCTGGCAAAGAGAAATGTCAAATGCATTTATTTAAGTCAAACACAACAAAATTAAAAGCCTCTAAGAGCTTCTTTTTAGTACCAAAGTCTGGAGGAAAAGAGGAAGATGGAGGCTTCACACTTTCTTAAGATATTACAGCTATCTTGTTGGTAAATAGAAAAGCCTGGGGCACCTTCTCTTAAATAACAGCTAACTTGCAGAGGACTAATCTCTTTTTGGATGACCTTCAGTAAATCAAATCTTAAATAGCTAATTAAAGTCTGTGATTAAAGGAGGTACTTCTTTTCCTCTTAAAGCTAGTAGATTAGGTTTTGGATATTGAGGTTCATGATTTAATCAGTGCTTAACTATGATGTTTGCGACGACACATTCAGAGGCAAATGACGGGCGCCATCCGCACACATCTACACTGAGCCCGACATTAGCTGAAACTTGTTTCTGAGACTGTACACCCCTCCTCTTTCCAATCACACCTCTTTCATTTCATTTCATTTGACCAGTCGCCTGTAGTCGAATTGCCATTTGATTTTAGCCGATAACTCAAATTACTCCCTGAAGAAAAAGGGCCAGTCTTTATATTATGAGGTAATATAAAAGTGTTAAAAGGAATTCATTAAAAGCGAGCCATCTTCTTAATGAAACATCAGACGTCATCTACAATATGCCTCTCGTGTGAGATTTAGGATAGTAGCTGCACTACACGAGACGGTTTAGTTTAGCATCCCACATGACATCACACCCAATCTTCACGAAGACCTCTTCCCTAACTGCACCCAGCCAACCTCCCTCATTATTTACCCCATCAGGTGTGGGATTTGAATGACATTAGAGGCCCGCGCTGCCAAATAACTGCCCCCTGTGGGGAATTTGCATTATTCAAGATTAAAGAGCCTCACACAGTGCGCCACAGTATGCTGTTCCTTCTTCTCCTCCATTTTCCACACACTGAGGACCCTGAATGGCACACCTGTCTCCTGGCATATCCTTTGAAATAATAAGTGTGCAGTAATTGCTGGGGAGCGGGGAGGATTTTGAACATCACTTCCTGACCTCATGAGTGACACAAACTTTAGAGGGCTACATTTATTCTACTCCAAATGCATTTTTAATGTGGACTAAAAGTGTTTGTGCATTATTCTGTTCCAGATGGCGGAAGGTGGCTGTGACAGGCCTAATGGTTTGATTTTTTATAGTATTTTTTTTTTTTTTTTTGCCAGCAGGAATCATGAAGTGGCAGATAAGATTGCCTCGTCCATCAAAGTTTAAAAGTATATTGGTTGGTCTCGCACCTACTGTATGCGGATTGGAGATGAAGATGTATGCTCCTTCTCTGTTATTGACAGCTTGCACTTACATGAAAAATGGTAAAATGGCAGGTTTTTAAGAACTAAACACCTCAGACCTGCAGCTGACAAAGCACAACATTACCCTCACATATGATTGGCTGGAAAATCTTCCCCTTGCTCTGTCAACACACAGTGACAGTCCTCCCTCTTTGAGAGCTCTCATGGGTTTATTTGGAGTTACCCTGCATGATAAAACCACAAATGTTTGTGTCTCTTCTCCTCCTCCTTCATTCATCTTCTTCCCTCACTCTCATTTTCTTGCCCCATCTCTCGCTCTTTCGCACTCTCTTTCTGCTGTTGACAGCTTACCTTGCAGAGCTCTAATCTCACCCTGCTACTGAGCAACCAAGTGTTGGAACAAGTCGCCTTCTGTAATAATTTGGAAACTCTGCCAGTTTCGTGTCTTAAAAAAAAAAGCAGCAATGAATTTAATTAGAAAGCTGTTGCATATCTCTGTGATACATTTCTTTTAATTAACCCCATGTGAATAAATTAAAAATAATAGGGGGCTGAAAAGTGTGGAAAAACACCCTAATGAAGTTTTCCGTTAATTGGGATGGAGACTGCTGCCAAACCACAGTGAGTAGTGAGCACCAGGAGCTAACAATGCCTTCTGTAAGCCTCAGAAAAGGGCCCAGGGCCTTCGTGCTGACTTCAAGTGTAAGAAATGCACCTCTGACGTGATGGAAATGACCGTGGGCTGGGAGAAAAGGCAGTCCTGTTCCAGGCTGCTCTGCTGAGACTCCCCATGCCGCGCTTGAAGCTGGGCCAGTGTTATTGCAGCCCTAATGCGGCTGACTCATTTGGAGCGGATCAGGAGTAATTATGGTAGGGAAAGTGGCTGCCGACCGTGGGGGTCAGGACACTTGTAACATGTGAAAAGAGCAATTATTCCAGGAGACAAAACCCTCCCTTATCCTGGGCAGTGCCAGGGTCAATGCAAGGGACGGCTGGGCTCCGTTTCACCGGGGCTTATTAGCCACAGCAAGCTGCAAAGTTTGAGAGAGTGCATCTTGTTAATGAACAGTCCCCTCCTCATCCGCACCAGCCCTGTCTGCTCTCTCTCCCACTTACTGTGGGTGTTAATTATGTCATAATCATAGCATGCATACAGTCCCAGAAATCACCTCACAGACCCCAGCATTCATACACAACCATCTGGAAATGTTGCACGCCGTACAGTAACATAGAAGGCTCTTACAGCAAACTATAAAAAAAAGTCAGTATGAAATGTAATATTGACTTGGGCCTTGTAAGAAAACTAGAGAGAGGGAGAGTGTGTCTGTGTGTGTTTCTCTCTGAGTGTGTGTGTGTGTGTGTGTGTTCATGCATATCTTTTCTTTTACTCCTTGCATATGCTCCGGCTAAGGATAGGAACATGAATCACACAGTGAATCAGTGGTCTTTATTTTGCTTATCTTTCAGAATACACTCATCAGTCTGCTTTCATTTGGCATGTGTATTCCAGCTGATATTATTACCAGATGTCTTGTATTTTGTCTTGGCAATAGAGAAACGTGTCTATGGGCTCAATTACAGCGATGACGGAAGCTGAATGAAAGGGGCTGATTCATGCACACAATGGCAAGACATCTGCATGAGATCCCTATTAACCTTAGTGGCAGACACCCTGGCCTGAGGACAAATTTTATTTGGGATTGCCATGGCCACGGCATTTACAGTGATGGCTGAAAAATAAAAGAGTGGAGCGTAATTCAGCCACTGTAGACTTAGAGTTTTGGTAATATGTTACCAACAATTCTATATTGTTTTAACTCTTTCCATCTATAGGAAGGATAATATAATATAATATAATATAATATAATATAATATAATATAATATAATATAATATAATAAATTCATGATGATCCACCCAGTCATACAGTAGTTTATAGATCAGGTTATTAGAATGTTATTTTACTTTGACGTGTGATGATGATGGTGATGATGACAGATACACTTCCGCTAAATGCAATCATTTGGTAGCGTTGTATATAATATCCCTGAGCATACCCGCCCTCTGTGTTCACCACGCTGGTGGCTAACACTCTTATTTGCTGCAGCTGGGAGTTGGAATTATAGGGGCCCCTGAGAGGAGGCCCACCCAGGCCCAGCTTCCACCTCATTGAAAGCCCACCTCCCTTCCCCATGTGTCAGGAAGGCTGAGCGATTCTCATCAAGATCCTTTACCTCCCCGCGAACCAGCAAAGTCTGCATCGCCCCATGGCGTCAGTGCTTTTAATTGATCAAAGAAAAAAAACACACAGAATCAGATGTAACTATCCCCTCTGCCATTAAGGCTGAGTGCCTGTGAGAGCAGATGTTCAACTGGGATCATGTGTGTGTTAGCGTAGTGAAGGATGCCATGAATTTGCTGTGTCTACATGAAACTAGAACTGAAATGATCACTCAAATAATATGCTACTCGATTAATCTTACAATTATTTGGCAGCTATTTTGAAAATTGAAATCAGTTCAGTCGTCCTATCAAGAAAACATTTCCTTGCTGCAGTTTTTCAATTGTTAGTTGGACAAAACAAGCAATTTGAAGATGACAATTTAGACTATTTTGAAACTGAGTTCATCATTTTCAAGCAAAAGTATCAAATATTCCTCCTCTCATATATCAGGATTTGAATCTTTTGTCATGTATAACAATGAACGGAATATCTTTCAGTTTTGGAGTGTTGGTCGAATAAAACAAGCTAGCTAAATATATCATAGTGGGCTGTGTGAAATGAAACTTTTTTCCGATGTTTATGGTGAATCGATGAATTCAAGAAATAATGTGCAGATAAGAGTAATGGCAGCAGATGAATTACTATTATGATTCACGTACAGCGGCTAATGCCAAGGCAATACCCAGTCTTCCTTTAGTCCACATGACGTGACACAGAACAGCTGACGGCTCAGGGACTCACAGGAAACCTGTATGTATGCATTAGAGTATGCAGCGTAATATCCAAGCACCTGTTTAAAAAAATAGCAACATATTAGCGATGAATCATCTTTCTGTTTAGTCTGAGGAAATGTTGGTTTATGTGATAATTGTATTTCTCCAATATCAAACATCTCCTCAAGAGCTCCAAACAGTGCATTTTATTTTAAAACCTTATATATATATATATTTAAAAAAAAAAAGGTTAGCAGACTGATGTGATTTTTTGATAGCTGTAAGACGGAAGTCTAAATGGGGTAACATAGAAATCGGATGCTATCTCTATAATGGAAAATACATGCTCTGACAGACTGCTTTGGCTGAGAAAAAGTAACTGTACATATTCTTGAAAGATACAATCTTAACAAAGTGGATGGATGGAAGAGGGGAAAGATGACAGGCCTTTACACACAGTACTAATGGCAAATTAAATTCCTTCTCAGGAAGGGTATTTGGCAGGGCAAGTGCTGTCTCTCCACTTTGAGGGGCAAAATGCATCCTTGTTGGAGAATGAATCGTGATGTGGAGAGGCATGCTTTTGGTGACATCAAATGACACTGGAAGGTCAGTGGCACTTGTATCTGTTAAATGGATTGGATTAAGTGGAGGCTGCCTCCTAGTCTGCTACTTCCTTTCATAATGCAGCTTTTCTTTCCGGGAGGTGGCACGCATTGGAGGTTCTGTTCTACTCCACAGTTTCACATAGCGCCGGGAGTGGTGACAGGTGCAAGAAAATGTCTCATGGCATTAAGGGAATTGAAAAGACATTTACTTTACACACTCATTTTTTTTTCTGTCACTGCTCTTTGTTTAGTAGGTTTGAGCTAGTGCTTGCTACACTGCTATTAAAGCTGTTTTCCAGAGGCTGCTTTAGTAGAAAACATCAAATCCATGTTTGTTCCCTGCTTCAAAAAAGAGGCATCAGTTGAATGTTCGTACTGGTTTTCTGGCAGACATTAAGGCATTTCCCCATTGAGACGTCTCTATTACAGTCAGGCCTGAAGGACCAGGACGTATGCATGAAGACATGCACGAAAACAAGACTGCGAACACAGAACCTGAGTCGCACTAGGACTCGGAGAGTGTTGTCACTTTGATGATGCTGAGCAGGGTTTTAAACAAAGTGTGCATCCAATAGAGAGGGTAAGCAGCGTACAGCAATTCCAGGATGGGTTAAGCTTTGGCCTTTTCAAACGTGATGTAAAACACACACGTGATATGTTTAAGGAGCGTGTTGTGGGTGGTGGTCTCAACCAATTAGGACTAGTTCTCTGGAGGTGGAGGAACGACCTTTTTGTATAATTAGTTCTCTTATTTAAAGCAAAGATTTTGAGTAGAATAACTAATTAGGTGTCATAAAACGCAAATTAAAGATTTTTGTGATCCCCGAGGGAATTGCAGCAACTGCTTTTTTTCCCTCTTTGCACAAGCTGACGCACACACGCTCATACACATGTACACAGGCGCACGCACATACACACACAGCACACACACACACAGGCATTTTTCCTCTCCTCATTAAGACTGTTTTTAGTTCTGTAGAAGTCTGTCAGGCGAGCACTGTTGGCATACAGTACCTGCAGAGAGCTCCCCTAACAAGCCATGAAATGCAGGTAGAAGAGTCCACCCTTAGCCAGTGTGGCTTAAATTTGAAGCTTTTTAGCTTCATTTACACTGAACATTGGTATTTATAGCAGGTTTTGTGATCCTAATGTGCCAGCTTCAAGGGGCCTGTTTTGGGGAGGGAGGGAGGTGAGGGAGCTGGAGGGCAGGCAGAACACTAATTGATGGCTCCCATCGCCAGCACTGAACCAATAAGCCTCTCCTTTCCACTTCTGATAAAGAAGTAAGATGGCTCAACACCACCGGAGCACTTACTGACATATAAACCAAAGCCATAAATTTGACTAACAAGCTCTCCTATTTCTTTCACCTCTTTTTTTAAAAGGGGAAATGCTAATTACATTACATTCATAGCATTATTGATGTGTGGATGGCCAAAGATTGCTGAGCAAATCTGGATCCAATAAGATACTTTAGGAGTTTAGGTGCACAGATACGTGTGTGTGTGTGTGTGTGTGTGTGTGTGTGTGAATGATAGAGAGACAGGAAGAGAGAGAGAGAGAGAGAATATACTTTTCCATTCCAAAGAATCCTTTGAAAAGTGGTAGAAGGTTTTTGTGAAAGAGAACGAACTTGACAGGCTTAGCGGAGAAAAACAGTGCACAGAGTGAAGCAGTCCCTTGTTACCAGCGGAGGTTGTGTTTATCACTGAGACAGCCACAGAAGTTACTGTAAAATGGCAGCTCTAACTACACAATGACCCCATTCACACTTAACATTACAGTGCTGAAATTTTGCGTACTTTGCTGCTGAAGAATTGGAAATAAAAACTTTATCTGGCCCGGACAAAATGTACCTGACTACGTCCGTAAAGTGCAACAACAGCTGTGACATTTTGTATTAAAGTCGGTATAACGCGTCTTTAAAATTGCTCTTTATAGATACCCGCACATACAAAATGCAGGCCTAACCCCCTGCGATGCAGAGTGTCCAGTCTTTCTCTTTTTTGTGGGAGAGAGAGAGAAATGTGTTTTGAAAGTAGAGTGGCAAGTGGCGTCCACTGTGTGTTCTTTTAGACGGATCAATAGCTCAGTGTGTGAGAGAGTGTCTTAAGAGCTGTTGTCTTGTGCTTTCAGCTGTGGCAGACCTGTTAGTGCTACAGAGGGGAGCTGCGCGCCCCTGCCTCTGTACCACCAGTGGCCTGAGGGGGGCTTTTAGTCCAAACACAAATGTCAACCACACATAGACTATTAGTGTTTAGTGCAGTTATTAAATGGACTTTATTTGTCCTTTAGGAGGCTAAAAGGCGTGCTTAAAGGGGACCTGCGTGACAGCAGGGCAATTTGTGAGTTTGGTAACTTAGTCTCTCTCGTTGGAGACACATGAGTACAGATAAGTGTAAAAGGAGGAAAGGCTGTAATGCTCTGAGTAAAGAACACTGTGTGCGTGTGTGTTTGTGGTTTGTGTGCGCAAATGCATGTGTGTGTGTGTCTGTCCCTGTGTGTGTGTGTGTGTGTCTGTGTGTATGTATGAAACACAGACTGAGTGTATGCTAAAAGGCACTTAGGCCATAACATATCTCACTGGGGTCTGGTAGCAACGTTTTTGTGGTCAGAGGCTTTTTAAAAGGTTAATGTTAATCTATACCAAACAAAGCCCATGAGGAGCTTTTACAGCTGTGGACAGTTGAGTGAAATGGGCTCTGATGAAATGGTAGGTAAATAATGCACTACACAGCTAGCTGTAAATACCACAGTAAGCAAAATCAACATTGTGTCCTTTCAGAAATACACAAGACGTGCCCCTTCTTGTGAAACCTGCTGCAAGTCATCATGTAACTTTTGTATTACAGCATGTTCTTAGTGGAACAAGGAAGTCAGGGCTTTGTAGTCCAATGTGACCTGTGTGCCTATCTACATGGAAGAATGTTTTCTTTAATGCATATGAAGCAGGTAGGCAGTGTGCTGTGGCCGCGCGCGAGGCCAGGCTTAGACGCCTCGAGAAGCAGCTGGCTTATCAAAAAGAGAACATGAAAAGTCACTCGTGTTCCTGGGCCGTAAATCACGCATGGCTGTTTGTCTCCTTATCACTACAGGTGTGCCGATGCTCTCCGTCCAGCCCAAAGGGAAACAGAAGGGGTGTGCTGGCTGCAATCGCAAGATTAAAGACCGCTACCTGCTCAAGGCCCTGGACAAATACTGGCATGAGGACTGTCTCAAATGTGCCTGCTGTGACTGCCGCCTGGGGGAGGTGGGCTCCACCCTCTATACGAAAGCCAACCTCATCCTCTGTCGCAGGGACTACCTGAGGCAAGAACAGACACACAATCACCTCTCTCCACAAACACAAACACAAAAGCCATGCCATTCCAAGAGCTGTGTGACATGAAAGGATCACAGGGGTTTTTTTTTTCTTTCTCTCCCTAACCTCATGGTACAGTTCGCTTTGGTTTGTCAGTGCGTGTTTGCTGTGTGGCTGGCATTCACAGAAACACAGCTGAAATCAATATAAATCATGCACAAGATTCCTCTGTGTTTAACTTCATCGCGGCTAAACCTAATACGTTGAGAGTTTGTTGTCATATTCTCTTACGGTATGCAGATAGCAGAAAGTTATGTTATTTTGGGAAGCTTCAACACAAGGAGAGCACACAGGCAGAAAGAAAGAGAACATTTGGGGCATTTTAGGAGCAGTGTGCTCCTTATTTTTAACTCTAAATACTGTATAACTTCCTCCTGAATACAAAATGCATAGTCACGGCATATTTAAAAATGTCATCTGGTAATGTCGACATCCAAAAAGTATATAATGGCACCCTGTTTGTGGGTTTGATGCTAGTGATTTCTAACTCTATTTTTTACCTCATTGTAAGGTATTATTACATATTCTATTGTTATCACAATTTAAAAATTGGCATCAAATTCTAAATAATTCACAATTGTACTATACATTAAAATACCTAGTCAAACAGTGTCACTGCAGCTGCTACCAAAATAACTGTTTGGTCTTTTTAAAGGTATCTGTATGTTACAGGCACTGCTGTTACCGTGTTAGAAGTTATTTGTTCTCAGTCTTGTTTTGGTAGATATTTTTTTTACTCTACTATGTTTGTTTTTGTGGAGCTGATTTTTCATATTTTCATCTTTTTCTCTGTGTTTACACGAACACAGAGGACTCGTGTCATGGAGTAGACTGGCGCTCAGTTGCAGCAGAGCTGTAGGCTGCAAGAAACCTCCAGGCAGGCTTGTTGCTTCATCATCAATGTGTTTGGCTCTGTGTGTACCCCCCCTTCAGATGCCCCTGCCATCTGCTTGTTAAATTAAACATGACCATTTCCTGGGCGTTAAGTCACATTCCCAATGTGGGCCTACCATTTATCTGAGAGGGAATCCCCCAGGGGCCGACTTAGGGATGCCAGTGCCCTAGGCCCCCCCTCCTAAAACTCCCTGTCCTGTGCTGTCCTCCCCCATTCCCTTTCCCTTGTCCCTTCGCTGCCTCACTCATGCTTCCAGTTTTTATTGCTCCCCGCTAGGTTTGTATCAGTTCATTATTCTAATTTTAAAGAAGAAATATAAAACATCAGGTGTCATCATTTTCAAAAAGTCCAAAGCAAAGCGAAGAACCGTAATCTTTCTACCTCACTCATGGATCTCCATGACATCTCCCTTATATCTCAGCTCTCCCTCTGACCTGCATGAAGCCCGCAGCCCACTTGAGAGCTGCTTAGGGACGTTACGTTGAGATAGGCCATTACCATCCATCAGTTCCCACCCACAGTTAATGCTTTTAAGATGCAGTGAGAGGTCCACGAAGACCTGATGTTGCCCCCGAAAGGGGCAGATGGTGCAGATGAGGTAATAATAAATGGGCAAATGACCAAGAGAAGGCAAAAATGATGAAGCTCAGAGTTTCGCTTGGTAAAATACATCTGCTGAAAGGACAGCAACCCCAACCCCCCAGCCATAAGTGCCTAACTGGCACTGGATGGGAGAAGGAAAAGCTTTCTCGCACATTAGACCAGTAAGATGTAGAGGTCATAGCAGGGATGAAAAACTGAGAATGACACATGAAATCAAGAGTTAGGAATACTAAACTAAGAATAAAAAGGAGAGAGGAGGAGGAGAGAAATCTGTGCTCCTCTTTTGCCCTGGATTGCTTAATGAAATCCATCCCTCTCGCCTGCTCTTCAGCCTGCGACAAATGCAGAACACTTAATGGCTAGAGATGCTTGAGATGAATTCTATTATGGAACAAATTAAAAACCTTGCCTTGCGTATAGAGGGGAGGCAGTTTTGAGAGTATTTGAAAGTAGGTGCTGCAGTCTCCATCCGGCATCAGTTTCCTTTTCATTCCTTCTTTTCTGTGGAGTAAGATGACGGCTTCCCTCACCTGCAGTAATGAAGTTAAATCTGTGCACTGAATTAGCCTCCTGCACTTCATTAAAGACAAACGGGTGGATCAAACACACTTTGGTTATTTCCCAGGGTTTGGAACCCTGCCATGCTCACATTAATTATTATAGGAGCTCCATCTGTGATTGTCCTTCAGTGGCATTAGCAACTTATTGAATGCACTCACGCTTTGCTGAATCTTACACTTCAACACACACAAACACTAAAACACACACATACCTTAAACAGCGTCCTCCCCTGCCCTCCAAACTACCGCACCAACAAAACGTTCATTTTCTGATGTCCCTGACATTCACGTCTCCAAGAGGGTTTTTTTTTCTTTCTTTAGGAACCTGCCCACAGTCTTTTGTTATAAATGAGAATAATAGATTAATTAGGCGTTTCCTTTATGTCTAGGGCCCAGGATCGTACGACTTCATCAGAGAGTTGACAATCTAGTCATGGTGTGATCATCAGCACTTGAAGCCTGAAATCATTTAATCTTCTATTTCATATATTAGAGAGGACATAATAGTCATCCACTTATCAAAATGAGCTATAATTAACTGTAAGAGGAAAACGTTTTCAAGATAATGAACATTATAAGTTATCCACAAACCGGTGAAATAGCAGTGGGAATATGATAGCTCCATCTGGATGTGACTCGTTTTCAAATATGTCCTCTCTTTTACTACTTTAGGAAGTAAAACAGTCGCTCTCCTCACGTAACAGTTGCTCTTGCTTTCCGGGCAAGATAGATCTGAACAGAACAGTTTAAACTTTCAAAAAGACACAACTGCTGGGGAGGGTCAGAACATGCGATGCATGCATTAACAGCTTTCCCTTTTATGAAATCTGACAAACCCCCGTGCAGGCTGGGAAGTCTCAAAGAGCTCAGTGAACAGGTAGAAAACTTCAAGAGCCACGGCCCAATCTGAGGGAAGCAAAACAGAGAGGCAGATGATGCACTGTAGGAGCTTTAAGGGTTTGAAGTTAGCAAAGCAGCAAGTTGAAAGAACTAAAGAAGGCCCTATTTTCTCTAAAGACCCATTGTAATAACTCAATAACGGAGGAAGGAGAGCCGAGCTTCTTTGCATTCCTGCCACCCAACTCTGCTCCCAACAACCCACATCAGCAAAGTCAAAATTTTACCTGCTAAATAAGAGCTCTTTATAGCAGTACACAGTATGACAGTGCTCCTGCTTTAAGGATACTACCTGCTTTAAGACAGCAAGTAGTATCCTTGTTGCCTACAGTCCATAAGGCATATTGATTATTTCCAGCAACCAAAAATATATGAGTTATACTTTGCTGTTACTTAAAAAAAATACTAGTCAACATTCAGAGTATAGACCAGAGTAACTACTACTACTAATACTAGTTTGCTAATTAATTAAGTAATTAAGAACACAAACTTAAACAGCTTTTATGATGATGAAATCGTTTTAGAAGATTCTTTGATTTTATTTTCTAAAATAAAGGAACTTGCTGCTTTACTTTGTTATATAGTATAATGAATTGAATATGATGGTCTGTTGTTTGGAAGCAAGATATTAGAAGTCACCTTTAGCTCTGTGACATTATAATTGACATTGACATTGAATTGACAATTTTTACTTCAAAACTATAGCAGCAACTGTAGTTGCAAGCCTACTACCTATAACTAACTCTGTAAAAGAGGTCATATAATATTTGAACACAGATGATAAAATTCCTAAACTCCAATCCCATAAACAGCCTGTTTTTACTTCATATGGCACTACCCTGTTCAGAAATCCATGCCAGAATGTCTCACAGGTTGTGGGGAACAATCCAAATGAGCACTTCAAACCCTCCAATCCGTTTAAATAAACCACAGCAGCATCCATTTTGAAAGAGCACTTTTTGTGCCCTTACAATGTTGATGATTGATCGACAAAACGTATTAAGAACAGCTCATATTTTTCCAGAAACTCACCCCCATCACCATCTGTTTGAGTAGAAAGGCTGAAAATGTTGATGTTGAATTTCCCCCACTTTCCTTTTGAGAATATTGATTTATTTAATCCAAATGACCAGGGAAATTGAAGTGCATGAGCCACTGCACTCCTACAATACAGGACATGTGTCAGAACAATACGTGGGAATTCTGCAGAAAATAGTCTATTCAAACAAAAAGTCTATTATAAATGAAATGAATTAATATTTTTCAGAGCTAATCCACGGTGCGTGTTCTTTCAAAACAATGTTTCAGGGCTGTGAGGCATATAACGTAGATTTCATGTGTCTATATATACAACATACTGTGAATGGGTACTTCCCACAATCCTTAAATATGCCACTGCAGTCTTCATCAGCTACTTTGCTTGGTTGGCTTTTTGTGGCTGATTTTTGGTGCTAATATGTTGCCTTCTCTCGGCTGACATTAAATCTTTTCACCTTTGCATTTGCCTCTTGATCATGTTCTGGGGCGCTATGCGTAGCTCCACTTCAGCTGTTACTCATGAGACTGCTGCAGTGGTGGTTCGACTCCTGTTGCTTTTAGTTCCAGAGGAGCAGAAAGAGAAGAGTGTAATGTGTTTGAACAGTTCTCTCATGCTGTAATCTCATTTTAGCACGAGGAGCCCTAATTAAGCCGTATGTTGATGCCACATTATAACCCAGACACATCAACTGCTGGCGGAAGAACTGTGCAAATGGGATGCAGCCATATTCAGTGCACTTTCTTACACCCCAGCTCTTCATGTTATGGTGAACATGTGCCAAAATTCTGTCTGTGATAGTAAGTCACAAAGCAGATAGATTAGCATAAAGGAAGTGGATGAGTTAAGAGAACTTGCCATGCTGTGCTGTGACTTTATTTTTCAGTGCTAGTAGCAAAATACTTTTATCTTTTTTGGCTGGCTAATCAAAGAAATTAACCAACTATTTTCTAAAGACAACAGTCTCAGCACACATTAAGGCTCAGATTTACCAAGAAAATGCTGTTCATTGTTCAAGATGTTCATTTTGAGTTTGCAAGTCTGTGTGAATTCAGCATCTGATTTACTAAAACAACAGCTCATTAAGCAGAAGTGTAAATGCACCCAAACGCACCCTAAATGTCGAATGAGACCAGGAAAAGTTTAGTTGCAGCCCATAGTGATTTTACAGTTCATCAAGGCACATTCAAGTTTAATGAACACAAAACACTGTTAAAAAGTGTTTAGTAGTCTCATTGCTTAATTTTTGTTCCTAATAATTGGGATAGTCACAAATATTGTGACCTTAGTAAATCCAGCGTAATATGCAGTCATCCTCTGTTAACATCACTCCTCCTATTATTTGGATGACGGAGGGAGAGGCAAACCTAGCACCAACACTCACACAAATGACACACAAACCAGCCTAGTGCATCTGCTTGATATACAGCACGTGTCTGAGGTAGAATGTGTCACATCTACACCTGAAAAAGAGGCACAAACGCCTGAGCAAATCTTGCCTCATGTGTATTACCTTGGTGGCATTGTCTGCTGCGGAGTTCCTAAAGATCTGCAAAAATCCAATTTTACACACAGAGGTCAGTTTATTCGTTATAGGGTATTTTTGCAGGCTGAGTTGTACCTGAGTAACTGTGAGTAAATCTGTTAGACCGACCGTTTAAACTTAAAATGACCGTCTTTTTTTGGATTTTAATAGTCAATTACAAGTTATTGTTTTTATTTGAAGTATACAGCATTCCTTGAGTAGCTGGGGTTGCATCTGTAAACAGCTTGGCAGAGGTTAGATGCTCAAAAGTGATCCGTTTCATAATAAATGGGATAAAAGGTTATATCCACAATATTTTGATGTTGTTTATAAAAATATATAGATGTTTAATATGTAGGTATAAAGCTATAAAGTAGCCACAGGTGTCACACACTGCTTTGATTGAAGGTAGAACTTGGTGTAGGCAGCAAGCGGAGCTCCCCCGCCAAGCGTTTTCACAACCTGTATGTATCAAGTGAGCACCATGTCTGCAGCCCAGCAGGGTGTAATGGAGATGGGTTAGAATAATCCTACTAGCTGTTCCAGGTATGTGCATGTCAGGCTCTGTAAGTGGCCGAGGCTTTCTGGGCTCTTTTATAGCCTTGTTTCCCTGAGGGAGAGAAAAAGACATCACTGTGTGACCCTTCAGTCCAGTATAGAGCTCAGGTGTAGTGAAACCCGGAGCAGTCCCTCCTGCTTGACTGTCATGGCGACACAGGAGGTGCGAGGCAATCCAACAGAGACTTTTTGGTGAATAGTGAAAAAAGATATATATCAGAGTTAACAGTATGTGTTTGCTGGGAATCCTATATATACGGTGCTGCAAAGGAAACAAGGCCAATTTCTGGAGAAGTGATGTGTGGTCAATTTTTGGATCAATACTGAATGTGTGAGAATTTTTTAGATGTTTGGAAAAGGGGAAACTGGTTTTTAAAAAGGTCTCTATGGGGGAAAAAAACAACTTATTTGTGTTATAGAGTGCCCCGTGGGTGGCAGATGTCTACTGTATGAGAACATGTAGTATTTACTGAAACAGTAACCAGTTGTAACAATGTCTCTGTTTAACACCGCATGAATCCCTCTCATTGAACATAACAACCTTTTTCCCTCCGTTTCTGTCTCTCCCGCTCCTGTGGGGCAGTGGCCCCTTATTAGAAGCAGGCCTGCTGGATAGACGTTTTCTTTAACAAGGTGAAAGCAACTGAATGGGACTAGCATAAACGAGGCAGAATATCAACACTGTGGCTCCTCTGTCTGAGCCCTACAAGTTTGGGAGAAAAAGTGTTTAACATACTGTTGGATTGGCAATCTGCTGTTGCCTTATCCCTTCTTGCAAAGCTGTGAAACGGCCCTTCTCCTCCTGCAGAATATATAAATCTATCTGTGCTCCAGAATCTCCAAATTAAACATAGGGGCAGGCGCTCGGAAAATGAAAATGTAAATCTGACTGGGGGGGAAAAAAAGCATTTGAGGTTCCTTTGCTTTGAGCAGAAAAGAGATCTACTCCAGTGCCTCCTTGCTCTGTTTGTGACCTTTATCATCTGGCTCCTATCTAATAAGCCTAAACAAGCAGCGGTGAGGTTTGAGCAGCGAGTCTACTCGCTGCGAAACATTTAGTTAACTGTTCAAGGTTACATCTCCCATCGTTGTCTCAGGCTCGTCTCTGAATGGAAGCAGAAGACGAATGAGAAGTAGAGAGAAGGGATTGAGCCCGAATCCTCGCAACAGAAATCTTTTGAACTCACGAGTACATTACAGAACGTATCCTCTTGTGTGCAACAATCCAGCTGGCTTTGGTTGGAGATAGACTCATTAGGTATTTTAGTTATGAAAGAAGAAAAGTTTCAACAATTCACATGCTTTAAGATCTGTTTTTATTGCTTTTGTAATGTGCAAGTGGGTGGGGGCAAAATTCTTTGAAGAAGGAGATTAAAACCATGTGATCATTTTAATTAGATCATTAGCCAAGAATTAAGATCTATGTTTGTGACTCATTAACAAAAAAACCAACCGGGTGCCAAGAAAGATTTGCACATTGCATCCAACGTATTTCAATTTTGCCCTCTTTTCCCTTCCCATTGCAGCATTTTATTTTTGCCATTGTTCTCGCTGTCAGTACGTTTTTGTTTGCTCTTTTACTGCATCAAGGTAAAGGGAAGGTGGGTTAATCTCTGTCTGTGCTCCTCTGTCTTTCAGGCTCTTTGGTACAACGGGGAACTGTGCAGCCTGCAGTAAACTGATCCCAGCCTTTGAAATGGTGATGAGAGCCAGAGATAATGTTTACCATTTGGACTGTTTTGCCTGTCAGCTTTGTAACCAGAGGTAAGAATGGGAATCATAACGGCACAACAACATCGCCTTTTTAAAAAAAACAAAACATGAATGGGGTGTTAAAACGGCCAATAGCTTAAATATTAGAAGCTGTCGAGGTACAGCAGAGGATTTTGGTCTTATGATATTATTACAGACCGCTGAAGTCTGGAAAAAAAACTATGGATTGTCGTGTTTTCTAAGTTTAAAGGTTGCTGTGTTGCATTTATAATGCTCTGCTAATTATTTTCTGTTGTTGACACACTACCAGCAGTTTGTTCTTATTTGTGGCTAGCTCTGGAAGCCTTTAAGGCACAAGGATGTAAAATTAGTTGTATTTATGTGTGCACGCTACAAAAATAAAAGAGTGTTGCTGCATGAGGGAGAATACACCTATACAGGTGTGCAACACTGTTTCCTTAATGGTAGGACCTTTTATGAAATTGGAATGAGCACAAAACCTATGGCATGATCCACATAGAATATGACATACCCAAATATTGCTTTTTCCCATTAATATACTGTCAGTAATGGCACCACTCTGGGAGCAGAACGTCCTTTGCATGCTTGTCAGGGGTGCTGTGACCCTGTTCTTCCACACAGCACAAGCCCATTAACCTTCTGCAGGCCAGATTCAGTTACCATAGTGAACACCTGCTGTAAGGGAATTATGACTGCAGTCTCTCTTCTCAGCTGGCAGACATGAAGCCAGGTCTCATCTGGCACACTATTGCCATGGCTGTTTAACCAGCCTGGCTCATTACTAAAGCCAAGCTATGCTCGGTTATATTCTTATCTTCACTCCCCTTCAGTCACATTACGGAGCGGTCTCCAGTGTGTCACACAAACAAACATCAGTATAGAGGAGAACATCAGCGGGGCAAGCTGCTATGTGTTATTTTCCCTCTTCAATTGACTTTAGAGGAAAAAACATTCTTGAGCACTGGAACCAAACTGGTGTGTTAAAAGCTAACCCCGTGGCAGAGTTTCCTTGGAAACTCTTGTGGTGCCAGCGCCTTTTTTCCAGGCCGCAGAGAGTTGACCCGTCTTTCATTGGGTGCCAGCGCTCATGTCTGCGTGCTTTGAAATGATAGGGTTTTTAATCTGCTTTTATTTGAAGCCGCACAATTTATGATCAAAACCGAATCTGACGAGGCACAGTGTCAGCGAGCGTCAGGTAAAACACTTCCAACCGAAATGTGTGCAATCAAACAGAATTGTCATCGCCTGCTGATCTTGAATGCAGCACTCTCACAGCCAGAGCAGAGCCAGTCAACACACACACACACACACACATACACTACACTTTCTTATAATACCAACAATATTTGTCTTTGTGCTTTTAACAATAGTTCTGCCTTTTGTTTGTTTTTCAGGTTTTGCGTGGGAGACAAGTTTTTCCTAAAAAACAACATGATTTTGTGTCAAATGGACTATGAGGAGGGCCAGCTGAATGGGAGCTTTGAGACACAGGTTCAATAGTTGGAACCTCGTGGCAGCAACAATCGGCTCCACACTTTACACACGAGATGGATGTTCTGCTGCACTTGGAAAAAGACAAGCGTCTGTCTGCTTGCCTGCAATACTTTTTAAGACCCCTTTATCAGTCCCTAAGGACTTTATTGTAAATGTTCAACTTTTTGCCCCTCCCACGCCCCCAACACTGAGCAGTTACAAATTTTGATGTACAGTTGTGCCTGCTTAGCTGAGCACTGTATTGCTTGTATGTTTTGTGAAATTTGTTTCCGGTTTGTTTTATTTTCCTTTTAGAAATGGTTCATTGGAGGGTATGTACAGTCTGTTTTCTCTGTATATATAAACTGGAACATTTATTTTATGAAATGTAATGCAATTTTATTACTAGTGTGAATTAAAGATTCTTAAATGTTCATAGTGAGTTTTTTCTCTTGTACCAAAACCAAAGTTGTTGGAGGAGCCTGGCCCACGTGTTGATATGTAATCATGTCTCCAGAAACTGCAGTGCTAGAAAAAGCCTTGCAAGAGAAAGAAAAAAATATCTGAAGTCCTTCTTCAAAACATGATGCAACAAAACAAGTTTTATTACATTTTGCAGAGTTCTGATGGAATTAGAAATGCTGTTTAAAATGAACTAAATAAGATTTTATTTGGAATAAAAGAATGCTTCTCCAAACTGTGTGGTTGTGAACGTGCAGGTGTCATGAAAGGGAGTGCGTTAGAGCTGAGCTGTTCGCTGTGATTCATGCTTCACTAATTGCCATCTGATTATGGAGGTGAATTGGCCTGGAAATAAAATGCAACAGCAAATAAATTAGTGAGAAAATAAATGCTCATCGAGTTCGAGCTCATTCAAACTCATCAGCAAAAGAGGTGCAGAGCTGTATTAAAAAGTACTTTTCCCAAAAGACTTTGTTAATGGAGCTCTGTGACACTGTTTATCTGATACAAGAGGAAAAAATATACCCACTGTGGTTTAACTGTGAAATATGCAGCAGATCCTCAAGTGATAATTAATGTCAGTGACCTTGCTTGTTACATGTAGTTGTATAAATTTATCAAGTAATCAGTTTATTTTGACACTGGCTACTTAATATTTATACCGGATTTGAATACTTTGAAGATTATCTGGTATAAATAACAGGATCCAGGTGATAAGCACCCGTATCTATTAATTAGGCAGCACAATGATTACCTGTCATCCTATTCCACAGATCTGATTGACTTTTATAAACTAAAAAAGGTAAATGACTGCAGAGTGGCACATGTCTGCTTCTTTAGAAAACCACAATAACAATATTCTAATTATTATTCTGCTGGTAATTTATAGTTTATTCAGCCACAAGAAGCTGAACAATTTACAACAATTAGTTTATTATAAGACATTTTATTTATTAATCTTCTTATTCTTGATTCATTAGGGCGCAAAAAAGGGAAAATGTCCGTCACAGTTTATCAGAGCAGAAGCTGGTGTCCTGTTTTATCTAAACACAAAGGTATTCAGTTTACAGTGATCAGAACATCATCATAAACAAAGAGTGAAACTAGTGAATGTCACTTTATCCTAATTAATTCAATTAGAATCTATTATATTTCCTGTCGATCAACTTAATGATTAATTGGCTGATCATTTCAGCTTTAGTTTTTCTTTAGCGTTTCAGCGCCACTAATTCATTCTGCCATGTTGAAATCTCAATACTGTTGTCATGTCACTAAAACCTGACACAGTGACGTTTGTTTGACGTTTATTTGACGTTTATTGTAGAGAAAAGAGAGAAGAAATGTCATTCTTTTAACAGGCGGGGCTGAGAAAAATGACCAGCTTTTAGATCATATCGCTCAGCTTCAGGAACAGGTAATACTGCATGTCGTACATCAGTCTGGACAGCGGCCTTTAATTTCACTCTAGTACAATGACATCACATATTACAAGACCTCATAAGTGGCACATTAGGCCAAGAACCAAGAAGACGCACAGTTGGTCAGCTTACATCACTAGTTTTGATTTAATATGATGTTGTAAATTGTCTGGTAAACTGTATGATACCCTTCTCTCAGCAATGTGAACGTGTGTGTAATGCAGGCCTCAAAGGTCAAACCAGTGCTGGAGGAATAGATCAAACCTGTGCTTAAAAAAACAGAAAAAACACAAGTTGCACACCATGGCTACATGTGTAAATTCTCTATAAATCTGACATACTTTGCAGTCTGTGCATGTGTGATGCAAGCGCACATAATATAGTGGTACAATAATAATAGAAGAGGGCAGGTAGGAGGGTTTGTCACAGCTTATACAGGCATATAGAGCATGCAGAGCGATGGCATGGAGAAGGCCTATAAAAATGACAGAACAGTCGTAATTTAATTATCCATAACTAACACCATATTCTTTTTCTTTTTTAGTGACAGCAGACAAACTTCAGATTTCAACCCATGTGTCACGTTATGTAGGCACTTTTCTACAAGCAGGACACAAACCAGCAACATAATTTGCTAACGCATAAATCCAACGTACAAAGAGCATTAATTAGAAATTCATTAAAAATGGAGACTCACCAGCAGGTGTGCAAATAAAGGATTAGGTAGACATCAATTATACCACATAAGAGAACATTTTAATTGCAATTCCTGGATTGATTTACAGAGGGAAACAATCAGGCTCCATGCAATATGGCTGATTGCTCATTTTCCGGAAAAATAATGAGGAAAACACCTCACCAGGTAACACTGTTCCCAGCTGTAAATCCACACACACACACACACACAGATTCAGAGCATTGTGTGTTCTATCATGCACTCACATGCATAGGCTCATATACATGAGTGTACGCGCCCGCAGACACATTTTAAATACTAACCATATAATAAAACACACGCACACGAACAATAAGGTAACAAACAAACATGCACACAGATACTACTGAGACACACGCACCCTGAATTACAAAACATGACACACACACACAGGCATGCTCACACACATAAATACACATGCACTGCAGCTTGGCATTCCCATCTGCTTGTGGTGGTGGAGAAGTTCTTAAGCACCAAATGTTGTGCTGTTATGACTCAAGTTTGTGAATTCTCCAACCTCCTCTGTGTTCCTGATTACTGCATTATGGCATCTGCTTAATTAGCTTGGCTTGTGTCATATGTTGCACGCGGGGGGGTGTTAAAAGTGCCCTTCCCTCTTGCTCATTATCTGCCTCGATTCATGTGATGTATAATCTCTCCTGACAGACATTCATATTGACATAGGGACAGCTGTCAGCAGAGCATGGTCATAAAGGGTGCACATAGAATGAAAAGGAAGTCAGATAAGTGAAACTAGTGATTCAGTGTTTCATTCTGGATCCATCTGCACTGCAACACTTCTAATTATAGTGAATTTAATTTTATGGATGAGAGTTTTTTTGGGAGAAGAAACCGATAGTTGGCCATGCATTTTGATTACTTCAGGTAATATTCAAAGTAACCTCCTGCCAGTGTATTTTCTAAATTGGTACGGTGTCCAACTCTTGGCGAGGAATCAACCTCATAATTGCCATGTGGGAAATTCTAATCATTATCTGAATAACAGCTCTGGACGATCATTTCTGTCCACAATACACTACCCTTCTTTTTTGATGGGACTGTGAGTTTGTAGATTAGAAATGTCCCTTCTTTACAAGGCAAAGGATCACATTCTGGGGCAGACGACAAACAGTAAGATATTTCTGCGATTTTTGAAGTTCTCTGTTTCCGTTCCACTGTACACCATCTTAAAACGCACATTCTGGCGTCACCCTGCAGCCCATGTGGTCCTCTCTCTCTCTATCCCACATTTCCTGTCTATATTAAGATGATTAAGATGTTTCTGTCAAATAAAAAAAAAAAAAAAAAAAAAAAGCATGACGATAATATTACAATCATATATCCCAACAGTGGAGATTTTATTGCCATGACACGTCCAATTTCAGGTCAACTTAAATATGAGGAAAATTTCATGGCTATGGCTAATGGACTATGATTAAGATGTGGTTATGGTTAGGCAACTAAACCGCTTGTTTAAAGTTAGGCTGTACATGTCCGGCGCCCATCAACACCAACACACCCTTACTTTCCGTTTTGCTGAAAGGACACGCTACTTCCCGCACTCACACTGAAAGTTGGCACTATAAAAAAGTACATGACCTGCTAGTTTGTCCAATATGAGCACAGATCCTCAGTTACTGGGATGCACGACAAGATTTAAGAACCAGACCTGTTTATTTTCAGCAAATTAGGATCAGAGCTGTTGTCTACTCTGTGAGGTTTGTATTTAAACTAAACTAAACGCTCACATCAGTATGCTAACATTTAATGACAATGCTTGCATGTTTATGAGGTATAATATAGTTACCGTATCTACCGTGATGGTTTAGTATGTTAGCATGACAATGCTAGAATGTTTATGATGTATAATGTTTACCATATTTACCCAAGCAGCAACTTCCGTGTCTGGGAAGGAGCCAATGCAGAAGTGCCAAAAACTGTGATTCCTTGAGCAGCCACTTGAAGCTGGCTACAGAATATTTCAACCTCTATAAGCACCCATATTAAAATGTACAACTTTACAGCAGAAATAAACATGTTTACAGCATTTTAATATCCCCATTCATGACAATTTTACTGAGTCTCATCATCAACCCGCTTTCAGTCCACTAATGATGCAGGTCTTTATTGTTTTTTTAGATTAGCTGGAAAAACCAACAAGACAAGCGACATGGTGGTGGCCAGCGCTGCCCATTTTGAGCTTCAAAATAGTGCTTTGGAAACCTATGGGTGATGCCACACATATGCTGTCCATTCTTTATACTGTCATGCTATTGTACCATGTTGGTTTTGTGTGTTAGCACGACAATGCTTGTTATGTGGAAATATATCATAGGATAGCATATAAGAGAAAGTCAGTCTTCACCAAAGTCAGTCATCCTGTGGGGACCATGCACGTCTACAAACTTTAATGCAATCCATTAAATAGTTGCTGAGATATTATATTATTATTTTGGTCTGGACGGTTAATTCAGGACAATACTGAATATGTTGCCATCATTAAGTAGCATTATGTGGGATTTTATCCCTTACTGTTCAGCTGATCATCTAAAAAGTAAGTGTTGCTGATTTTCTATTTCTGCGTGAATAATGTTCATTGCATAACAATCTGAATGAATAATCTATGCCCTCTACTCATGAGCCATTATGCTGTCCTTCAAACAGACAACTGTGGCCTTACAGCCTCAGAGAGACAAAGCTACAGCATTTGTTTTAAAATGTTGTGAATACAGTTATCTTAAGTAAACGAAAATATGAGCAGAGATGCCAACTGTGGTCAAGTGACTATTATTCCCCTTGAAAATAAACTGAATTTCACACCCACTCAAAAACTCCAACATATGTTCCATTGATGCCTAATGGGCTTTGCTTGTGCTATTCGCAAGAGACTGGAGAGGGCAATTAGTTGCATGTGGCTTTGATTAGCACTGATTCCACAACAGTGCTTGAAGGAATATAGAAAACAAAATACTAAATTACTGTTGAAGCTCTTTTTGACAGAATGCAATGAAATGAAAGAAGCTATTAGGCTTCATGGTAATAACAGGTAAATGTGAAGACGTTAACTATAGCACAGTGCCCATGGCTAAGATTATGCATATTCTACCTACAAACAGCCTGTGCCAAGCAATGCATATAAAACTGAAATAAATGGCTACAGATGCATGAACTTGCCCTGAAAGAGGTTTGCTTACTCTGTGATCTCATTCTTAAATGAAACCAATTTGCCTAGAAATTGGTTCTAAGGCCTAATGCTGAACTCTGTACATCAGCTCCACCGCGCACACACACCAACACACACACACACACGCGCACACACACACACACGCAGTTTGCCTTTACAAACGCACTTTCACAGTCACACTGCTTCCACCCCTTCCCTCGCTGCAAATCATGTTTGACTTTGAAGTGCTAATTTTGGAAGTTTAGCCAATTTTTATTTGCTGCTTTGAAATGTATCCCCTAAGCTGCTGCACCAGCAATGAAATATACAGACCTTTACAATGAGGGATAAGTGACCAAAATGAGAAGCGCCTGGTTTTCTTCCGAACATTATATAACTGTGAATAATCCCCACATAGCATTTTCTCCTGTGCCGTCACTGCCTCAATTTATATTCAAAAATATTATGCAGACTTTTTACTTTTTGCTCATTCCTCAATCCCTACCTACTAAGTTTGAGCTAATTTGCGATACCTACAATACAATGTTGCAGGCAAAAATCCTAAAACATCCTTCACATTATCAGTGTTGTGATTGAACAAAAACAGCACAATGAAAATGAGGAGTGTGTAACACACTAATTGGAGTGGATGGTTTCACTTTGGCTATCTGGCAAGACACCTGGTCCATGTTTGGTGACAGGAACATGGTATCATGAGCATATTTCTCTGCAGGAGAAGACAGCAGGCGTTCACTACATTGTAGTGATCCAGTTCAGTGACCTGAACCCTGACAATCAACCAAGGCTCACATGGTCCCTTGTATTGCTTGAAACAATAACCCAAACACTGAAGAAAGGCCTTGGTAATATACGTTGCAGCATTTACCACCGTGATGGATGCAAGGATGACCTCAATCACAATCCTTTCATAACTGCTTTCAGTGGGAGCTGGAGCATTATGTAGTAAAATAAGTTGATCAGATTGGCTCCTCACCAAGCAGCCCAGCTAATAACATGGAAAGCAAAGAGCTTGAGGGAGAGAAGATTTGGTATGTGGGCTCCCTCCACTTTCCAGGGCTGTTCTGCTTTAACACAGTCCTGGACTTGGCAATAAATTGCTTTGGTAATCAGCTTTTTGAAAAGCTTATTTACTGCTTGTTTTGTGTTTATTGTAGTTCTCAGAATGAAATACAAAATTGGATTTTATTACATGTGCAATTTTCTCCTCTCGTAAAGAATAGAGAGGGAGAGAGAAGGCGCATCACCTTGTTGAGTATGGATGATCCAGAGAGGATGTATATACTATATTATTTTTGATTATCTCTCGGTTTTGATGCAGTCTCCTTACACTCCTAAGGATACACACTATGGGATTGGGTGGAAACATTTCATGTATAAAATGTCACAAAAAAGCTGAGAGATGAAAACGTAGCTACACTGGGGTGTATATCTGTATGTATGAGTCTGTGAATGTAAGTGACAGAGTGAGAGATGGGCAAAGAAAGTGTGTAGTTTGTACTGTATGTACTGTACGCAGTGAATGTTTGAGTCTTGTGTTCTCTACAAATGCACAAACCATGTGCTTATATTTGAAGAATGACAGCCTTATTGGTACTTCTCACAGTTCAATCATTATGTACAATGCAGTACAATGTGTTTCTGCAGACCATGTAGTATAAGACAACATAAAGCTAACATAATGTAGCCCAGTTGGTTCTTTCAGTCTCTGGTGTCAGTGTTGTCTTTTGGTTTTCACTTCATCTAAGAGCTTGCAAATTTTTCTAATCCTTCACAATATTGGCTTACCTTGCCGGGCAGCTGGCTTCGCGAGATCATGAAATAATGAGATCACGTGACAATCCATCTTGCCAGGCTTCAAGCTAAGAGCTTGTTCGGACCAATCAGTGTCCTACGATGAAGTACTGGCAGCTATGGGCATGGTTTAACGCTAGGTGTGACGCAGCAAGGAGCCATCGTTCATTCGGCAACAAGAAGTTAGATGCTGATATAGTGTGAGAACTGAGAGTGTTTCTTTGAGAACAGCACTGAAGGTTTTCCTGGTCGGAAGATATTTTCGTTGGTTTCTTAACTGACATTCTTACTTACTATTTCTAATATTGTTCGTTGATCTGATTGGTTGAAGTTTACCTCTAACCCTGCCTTTTTACAAACAGATTCCAATGATGACTTTTGGCACCACAACTTTTTCCCCCACCATTTTAATGCATCTTAAGAAAGTTTCTCACGGCGTGTCCACACAGAAAGCATGTCAGACACGTTTTTTAGTCTGAGAACCATCAGTCTGTCTCCCGCGTGTGCAACAGAACAGATGCACAAACGCAAAGAGTTGAGATTCTCTTTGAAACAATCCACTTCAAGTTTATTTTCTTCTCCTTTATGCGTGTCGCTACAGTGACAAAAGGTGACCTACTGTCCCTGAATGCATCCTATATAGGGACAGATGGACTGTAATGTATTGCTCACACTACGCCTCCTGTGTAGACAAGGTGTCACAACGAGTCAATGTGTCACATCCTGACCTATGAAAAATTCTCTCACATATTCACCCACCAAGTAAAACCTTTTGCACAGAAGTTGAAGATAACATTTTACTGCAACTTAGATACATTTCGGCCTTCCTTTAGCCCATACACCTCAACAGCAATATCACCAATCATTTAGCGTCAAGCCATCAAGGAAATCTTCTTAATATTCTTATGGGGGCTTGGTGAATGTACAGTGCTTGTCAAAAGTTATTTTCTACAGTGAAGGCCATAATTTGATACTCTTCAAAGAAGCCACTTTTCTCTTGGCACTCTGGCAATAACTGACCTTTAACCTGCTATGATCAAACAGTAATAAAACATACAAAGAGAGAACAGTAGTTCATATTCATACATTATGTCCAGCATAGCTTCCAAAACTAGTCTTATTCATATTCAGCAATTATTCTGATGGCACATAGTTACAATGAAATCCAAATGAGATCTCTGTAGCACTGACATACTTTCTGCTAGCAGGTACAGGATGCCTCATATATGATTAATTAATTGCGGCAGCCTGCCATCTGTGTTTTAACTGATTAAATAGCTCACAAAGTGGGATGCACCTTTTGATGTGAACCTTTGGGGAACTGGCTCTGTCTTTGTATTTCTACCTTGATTAAGCACAATACTCCAGCACTTCCTCCAGCCTTTTATTTCAAAGTCTCTTTAATTTGGAAGGAAAGGACACAAAGGCATTTGGGGTGCTTTAAAATGTTGCCCATTTCCAGTAGTCAAGGGGCTGTCTCTCTCTCTCTCTCTCTTTCCCTCCTGTTTTTGTTTTTTGATAAAGTGAATGTTTCACACAGGGCTGGGCCGGTGAGCAAGCATCGAGCTTTCAGATAAAAATTGATTCCAGTAAATTCTCACCTGAGATCCATCACGGTGAAAGGCTTTAAAAGGTCACACATGTAATAAGTTCCTATGGTCTCAGTCCCTCCAATAATAGGCCTTTAGTCTGCCATGGAAGGCTGGTATATAAAAATAATTGAGTAATCTGTGGACCATTCAATTCAATTGTGGGACTCAGTGACAGTGCAAGGCCTGCTGGGCTGCGAAGAGGTTGTTCTGGAGAGTCTTTCTGCTGGCAGGAAAATGGTTTGTCCCCTAAAGCTATGCACCTCCATCTTTGCAACGGCGCAGTGGATCACTGACATTTCAGAGGCTCTTCCAGGCCTAGACCGTACAGGATCGTGTCAGCACTTCCACTCAGAAAGAGGAAAGAATATGACACGACAGACATGTATGCCTGAGAGCACTAATTAAATTAAAAGCTCTCTTGGTATCCTAAATCAGCATGCATGCCCAACATATGGTAAAATTATTGAATTATTGTTTCAGGAAACATTTCAGGAAATCATGGGCCAGACCACACCCATCTTTAAAGTCGGCCTCAGGTTCACACCTGTAAAATTTCATGGCTGAATCATAACTGCATGACTGTGACACTATCATAAGAAATCTGTCCACGCACAGACAAACAGACAGATAAACACCTAAAGTACTGAAAATAGCCTCAGTGGTAGTTTCCTCTACAACAGGTTCCTCCAGGAGCACATTTTGTCATGTCATGACAAACACACAGACTCTCAAGGTGAAAACAATACCAGCCGTTGCTGTCGAGGCTGGTAACCATGGACTTTTATTTTTGTTTTTGCGGCTACGCGACATAAGTACAAGACTTATAACTCACAATGCACTGCACCCCTTGCTGTTTCTACTCCTGTCAGGCTTTTGGTTCTGGCATGGCACAAATGCAATTTAAAGTGATAACAGAGATTCACCACTGTAAGTCTATAGTAAGCTTTGAAACAAATGGTCCTTGATTTCAGACGGAGGCCAGCAGAACGGGCAACAGTAGATAGTAGATTTTATCACCTGTAGCTAGCGAATTAAGCTAACATTAGCTCCATGAGTTGGTTGAAAACACAGACTTCTTAAGGCACTCTTGCTAAAAGAACAGGCTAAAACTGCATGTCCCAAACAAAGAGTCAGCATTGGTCATATGAACCATGTGGGCAATGTAGAGTTAAAAAAAAATGATATTGGTCATGTATTGCTCTACAGCTAGTCAGTTGAGCTATAGTGTTAGTCTGATAGGGAAAAATAAAACATCAGTTATATTTCACATATTCATATATTTCATTCAGAAAAGGCTTTCAGGATGAGGACTCTGCTGATCTCTGTTGATAAAAGCTGTTTGGGTGTAAACAGAGTCACCAAAGGAGAGTCACCCCTACACTTGGATGACAATGGAACTGTTTTTTCAACGTAACCTGTAACCTCACAAACGGTTCCGAAATGTTACATTATTTGGAACCTTGGCAGTAATATTAGCTCACGTTGGAGCAGAAAAACACTACACTTATGGCTACACATTTTGTCTTAGGCTTAAAAACAAAATACACCACACAAACTTTGAGTATCCTCCTTACCAGTGTCCTATGTTCACTGTTTCATCATCCAAAGCTTGACAGACCTACTGTGCACATAGTTACGGTTGCTAAGCTATTATTGGAAAATCAATATTCGGGGGAGGAGTTTAGTGTGCTACCATGCAAAGCTGACTGTTCTCTAGCGAAAATGCTTAAAGGCCTAGTTAGAGAAAAACAGTCCTTAGGAATTAAGAAAAAAAGCAACTGACTATAAAGCAATGTCAGATATCTCAGCTCATTCTGATACTATCTAGCAGTTTGCTACTCTTTTTATATTGCAGTTCAACATAAGGTATCTTACACTTGGGCCTTTGAGTGACCCACATCACAACATCTCTTTATCTGTCTTATCACACTGCAGCCTCTTTCTTCTCTATCTTTATACATATGTTTCTGAATGCTTCCAAATCTAAAAGAAAAAGGGACCAAATCACTTCCAGTAGTGCCTTGTGGTCGGAGACAGAAGTGAAATGGTGAAAAAGGAAAGAAAGAGAAAGGAAAGTTAATACAAAGAGATGGAGAAAAGGGGAGGCCTAGGCAAAATGTCTCGTTTTGACCCGTCCCTGCATCCATCTTGTGCCTCAGTGAACAGAAACCCGTCATTTATTAACAATGTGCAACTCAACTCTCAATCATGGTTCTTATTATGTTCACGTACGTGGCTTAGTAACAAACTAGCTGGAATATTCTTACATTGGCTCAGCCCTACTACTACCGGTGTGAATTAACATATATTGGTTGTACGGAGCAAAATTGGTGCTTGGTTAGAGTAAATAGCATTCTTAGATAACAGCTTTGAAATTGCAGGTTGACATAGTGCTTGTTCTCCAGAGAAAATTCACCACATCACTTTCACCATGGGACTTTTGGGAGTCACATTGTCTTGTTTTTGTATCTTTGTTCTGAAAAAAAAAGATATTTATTGTTTGTCTTTTTTTTTATTTTTCATGGCTTGGTAAATTCCTTGAACTTAGATATTTTCTTGGGAAACATAAGGAATAGGAGAATATCTGTAAAACAACATCCAAGCTTGAGGAACCGTTAGTGTTACATAGAGGACAAGACCAAAAAAATGGGTTTATATTAAAAAAAAAAAAAAACTAACTAACTAACAGCCCAATATGGAGGGAATTTGATTGAAAGTGAAAATTAGGTATTTTAACATTCTAACTATCACTGCGAAAGTAATACATCTGAACTGTGTTGGAGGGGTTCTGGGTTGGTGGGTGGGTGGGTGGGTACACATGTATTTTGGGATTGTCAAAAACTCCTAGATTTCAAACTGAAGATTAAACCAGTTTGGGGTATTAACTTCACTTTAGACACAACACTTTACATTCTGGGTATACCTTCTGATTAAATGACAGATTTCTTTACTGAGAATTCAGCTTTAAATAGCAAAGAAAATGATCACAGCTTCCTTGGAAGCCTTGGCCCTCAAGCATAACTTAATATAGAGACAGTACAAAATGACTTTTTAGAATTCGATTTAGAAAATCAGAGAGCGAGATTACAGCTGAAAATGGACAGGTTTGTGTAGGTTTATATATATATATATATATATATATACACACACACACACATATACATATACACACACACACGCAAGACTTAGATGGTCTCTTTGGGTAATCCTATATTTATTGTATCGTTAATTCAGTCATGGTACAAGTGATGTATGATGTATGAAAATAGTTATTACCATGGAAGGAGAACTGTTTGACATAGACATGAATATGTTAAATATATATGTTAAAGTTAAAACAAGGGTAATTGTATAAGCGTCTCCTTCTGTGTGTTCTTGGTATTATGTATATTAAATAAAGTCAGTTAAAATAGCATTTCCATGCAAGCCACAGATGTCACAATAGTCTTTACACATCATTTTATTTTCATCAAAAAGAAAAAAAAAAAAAACGCTCCCACCCATCAAAGAAACATTCCCTACACATGCACATACACACAACATGACAGATTTAGAAATATGACTTAAACCAGAACAGATGGCCCCTAAAAGTAAAACACAGTAATTCAATCTGGCTAATGGGAGGAAAGCCACAAAATGCTCCATTCTCATTTCTTTGACTGAGAAACTCGACTGAATTGCTTCTCCAGCTTTGATGCTCAACCCCTCTATCATAGTGTGATTCTGTGTTCCCCATGCATATTATAAGACATTTAAAAGGAAAACAGTGTATATTTACAAGACATGCCTCACCATGTGCACAGACAGGAGCTATTAGTGCCTAGACAGAGGGGGAAATGTGTTGTAATTGATTGTTACAAAAGATTACTCTCTTCAAGAAGCATCAAGCTATTTCAGAACTGCATTTGACGCCTTAGAGCGCCGTGCAAAGAAGGCTCTTTCAGCGCATTC
This sequence comes from Nibea coibor, assembly GCA_023373845.1. Taxonomy (NCBI): domain Eukaryota; kingdom Metazoa; phylum Chordata; class Actinopteri; family Sciaenidae; genus Nibea; species Nibea coibor. Next base: position 8,225,002 of record CM041738.1, on the reverse strand, counting down.
ACGCTGACATGCAGTTTGCAAAACAATTACCATGCACTGTTGTTTGATCTTTGTCTCCACTTTTCTTCTTTATAAGTGCAAGTACAACTCACTTGCCATCCATGAGGACAATCATGGCTCCTATCAAGAGACCTCAGCTATAGGCATGCAGGCTTTTCAAAACTGAAATAAGCAGTTGCTTTCACCACTAAAAATATGTAAGCTGTGGCTGCATCTAGCAGTTATTTAAATCTCACTATGAGTCTCTCCGCAATGTTACTGAATGACTTTGCAGTTTGAAATATTGAATCCTAAGTGTTCCAAAGCATATACTAGGTTTGGTGTGGAAAAGGATTTAAGAGAAGCCAAGTTAATCGACAATGTAGCATCCAACTGCGGGATACAAACTCTTTTTCAGGGAGTCTGTAAGTTTGAGGTTAAAGCCTTATGAAGACAAAACATTGCTGTGTCTGGAACTGATTTAATTTCATTTACTTTCTGTATGTTTATAAAAAAAAAATCTCCAGTTACAGAAGGAGTGTATTCCCTCATGAGGTTTACCCAATTACCCAGTGAATCTGACTGTAGATTTCAACTTTACAAACAGATCAACTCTACATTCTTAACAGACTGAAGAGGCAATTTTTAATCGGAAACAAACCAACGTCGATTAAGGATAAGTAATGTGCATAAAGTAGGAATGGGTATTGAATCTGGAAATCGCAACTAGCAGAAAATTGGTTTCTGTATAGCAGCAACATCGCTAGGAAACTTCTAGTCAGTCTTTAGAGGAAATATATTAACCTGCTGGGCCATGGGCACAAACTTTCCAACCTTATTGTTGACAGGTTTTATGAGCCTAATGCACTTTGTGATGTATAGCATAATAAGCCAGTCTATGACTGTAGGGCCTTACTCTTAATATTGGCTGCCGAGTGGATCAGGCAAAATTATTGTAATGAGACAACATTTCCATACAACAGCAAAATGAGTTCATTACTCTAAGTTATATTGGTGAAGTAACCAAAAGAAATTGATGGTTTTATTAAGCAGGAATTGAATTTCAGCCATGAACAGAATTACGCAAACATGCGTACAGCAAAATGCAATAATAATTACATTAGTGTTATCAAAAAGGTTATCAGAACGGCCCGTGCCGCTTCTTATTGTTCGCTTTCAAAGAGAGATACTGTTTTTCCGCTCTGGGAAAGCTTTAGTTTCCTGTTCTTAGAAGGTTGATTGAAATTTGTACAGATGCCTATCCAAACTGATTAGAACACGCACACACACAGCTATAGAAATACAGGTGGAAATCTAACACTTGCAACTGGTTAATTTCAGCCGTAACAAGAGAAGCATGGCCCAACAGTATGTGGGTTAGAGCAGCAGGCAACACAGTATCTCCTTTACCTCACAGCTTGCTCTTGCTCTCACCTGGGGGAGTTCCCAGGAAAGGCTCGAGGCTGTAGTCCCTCTGGCACATCCTGGGGTCTTTCCCAACTTGATCCTTGCCTGTGCACATCTAAACGAAGAAGCTCATAGCAAGGCATTCCTCCCGTGATTTTTTATTATTTTATCTCCAAATCATTCCAGATGGATACGTGTGAAAATGATGAGGTTTGCATGGAATGGCTACAGTTTTACATAATACAGCATGGGTACATCATTTTAATCACAAACACGCAATTAGGAGCACAATCTAATTAAGGTGCATCCTGAAGCTGAAGTCCATATCTCATGTATCCATTAAACAAAGTATCAGTAGTCATTCCTCTCAAGGTTACCATCTCTCTCAGTAGCTGGCTGTACTCTCCAGCTGTCCACCAAGGACTGCATCAGTGCATCCTCTACATCAGCTGATTATGCTATCTATCAAGCCCAGCTGTCACTGCCCATTTAAACCTTTGTCAAGTCCTCCATGCAATGCAGCTTGCAGTAAACCAAGTAATTGCACTTTTGTAATCCAACACCTGAACATCACTTGCCCTGTATATTTCTAAAATAGATAAGCAAGACGCTGAATTAAAGAGGAATATTTGGGACTAGTGTTGCATTGATGGAGGCACGGGGAGTAGTCTTGGTGACAAAAACACTGGTATCGAAAAAAAGAACATTTTTCTGTTTTTGTTGTAGTTACAGCAAGCTAATAGAAGGAAAAACAGATGCCAGCTGCTTTTTTCTTGTTGCCAAGGCACAAACAGGATGCTGGCAGCTACAAAGATTCAATTATAAAAAGTACAGAAAATAATTAGAAAAAATAATAGCACTTGAAAAAAAAATGCCCCTCCAGAAATTGCGCATAACAATAAATCCGTTAATTAGCTCATTAATATTCAATTGGGGTCAGTGGACTTAATGGAACCTTTTTCATGGGCCAAGGAAATGTTTAACACTCACTTTTCCTCTGCCTGCTCTCATTATCAACTATGCACAGGCAGGCCTTATCAGCCCTCCAGATGGTGAGGAACAATGCACCACCATTATCGTCTTACAGCAGCGTGTGTGCCTTGTAACCGGTGTGTGCCTGGGACAGTGAAGTATAGATACTGAGGCATTTAGTGTAATTGATATGTGGTATATATCGTATTGTTTAGGCCTGTTTGTTTGCTCTGCTGGTATTCAAGGCGAGAGGAGAGGCGAAGATTGATTTTCACTGCAGCCATTCCCGCTCTCACCACAGGTCACAGATAACTTGTCAACGCAGGTTTTTGGGCTGGTGTAAAATGCATCAAGGCTAAACTCTCTCGGGCATAGTGGAGGATAGGGAGTTTCATCTCTGCAAACACAAGCCATCTCATTGCCGTTACCTTGTGCATGAGACGGATGTTTTATTCAACAAGTACATGGGATGGAGAGATGTCCGAGCAAAAGGCTTTTTGCATTTCTGCTCTGTAAGATTGCCCAAGTCATTTATCTGCTTCACAAGTGCAAATAAATGTCATTTACTCTACTGAAAATCATGTTTTAACTTTTTTTTATTGTAAAATGTCTCAATATTCTGTTCCCAATTCTGTGAAAAATAAAATTATTTATTTAATTATTTTATTTAATTATAGGGATCCATAAAAATGTTTTCTATTCATTTTAAAAAATGAATATCAGCTGATAAACATTCAGAACTCTCAAATATTACTAATATATTGAAAAAATAAACTATGCAATAGATGACAGTATAGTAAGTAAATGTAAGTAATAAGTAAGTAAATGCAAGTCCTAATATAGTGCCTTCATGATTGCGCCTATGTTACATTTGATGAATACATGAAAGCATTTCCTCCTTTAAAGCAGCCTTCATCATTCATTTTATCAGTGCATCTTATAGCCAGTCAATCTGATGCTCCTCACTTCATTAAGACTCCTCGTCTGATGGCAGAGGATCTGTAAACCTGCAAGGTCCCTGCCTCGGCACTCTCTCTTTATAAGCTTCTCAAAGACTGAGATGACTTCAAGCTATTTTCAACCAACGTACGGCATCAGCCTATCATCAGAAAGCAGACCAAGACAGGACCACTCATGCATACACAATTGGTCAGGAAATGACTGTGTCAAAGTCTATGGTAAAGCCGAGTTTAATTAATGTAGGTATGATGAAAGCTAAGTTGTCACTATGGGGCATTTTAAACCAATGACATTTACATTGCCTTTGTTGGGATCGCTCCCAGAAATCAAGAACACCAAGTAATACGCTAGCAAGGATTTTACAGTTGTGTGATTTTCTGAGCAGAATAAATAATACAATCTGCTCAGAAATCTTCATTCACTGACAGTCAAAAGGGAAATTGATGCCACTTGTTACAAATATTCAGTACATTTATTTTTTATCAGCATTTCCCATAACACTGCAGATTAATGTGCCGCAATTCGGAAGATGAACCGTGACATCGTCATTTTCCATTAACATGCTCCATCTCTTGTATCCATCATTACATCTACAATAGTCAAATGTCAACCTTTTGAGAGCCAACATTTTCAGTCTCATCCAGGGTTATCCCCCCTTCAAAAACAGATGGCAAAACATGAAAGCAAAAAGTTTGTTTTGGTCTCCGTCTGAAGAAAAAGGCTGTGGATTTTTAGAGAGATAAAGGCTGTTGCACTTGTTCTTAACATGTCAGTTTATTGACAACATTCTCGCAGTGAAGGGAGATTATTAGAAATGATAGATTATTGCTTGGGAAAAACAGACAACGTATCAATTCAGTGGTGCGGAAAAATACAGGGGTGGACTGAATGTCTTAAAGGAGATTTTCCCACATCTTCTTGTCAACTAAGTGCAACTAAAGACGGTACAAAATACAATTGAATTCGCTTGTCTGAAACAATGTAGGTAGGAGGATTTAACAATGAAAGCATATCTAAACAAATAACAGCTGGGAGAGCTAACAGAGCACAATGGTTTGGATTGAATGTGCTGAATCTGCTACGGCAATCCTACAAATAGAGGTGATCCTAAATCATGTGCTTAAAGGTTGCAGCTTGAGAGCCCAGGTGTCATGGGTAATTCCTACTCAGATATCTATAGCCCTTACTATCTCACCCCATTCTCTCTCTCCTAGCTTAACTTCACCTCTGTCACTCTGTCAAACAGCCAAGCTGCCATCCTATTGATCCCCCCCCTCCCCACAGCCCCAACGGCGACCCCCCTCCTCAGGCCGAGGCGTAAGGGCAGTCACTAAACCTGTGGGCAAAGGGAAAGAGGACACTCCCCACTGAGTGCAATTGGGATTTGAGAAAGTTAAACACTTCTCAAGCACAAATTTTCAGCCTGGGCAGCAGAGAGGGGATTCTGTCCTCAGGTCCCCCCCCCCCTCAAGCTCACCTGATCAGAAGGTCAGTCCCATCACCGTCGTCCTTCTTGCCCATCTTGCACTCTCGCTAGCTTTCAGTAGCCCTAGAGGGGCTCAGCTTTCTCATTAACTTCAAACACTGCTGTCAACAGTTTCTGCCGCTGTCCTTGACTCTAAAATGATACGGGATTCATATTTTTGAGAATGACACACCGCAGGGGTGAAGGGCAAGAGCGCAAAGGGGATGAAGGGGGATAGCAGAGGAGGTCTTGAACTTCGATGGACAACACAAAAATAAATAAACACACAGAATCAAAACAATTCGCAAAGACCACAAACCACTGAAATGGCAAGAGGACACATCTAATCCTGACAAAACAATCTCAATTTATTCCATTCTCACAGATCTTTGCTGCAAAACATACAATTCTTAAAAACAGATGTGAAGTAGATTAAATAAAGCTGTCATATCAGCACGTATGTGCTGCTTGTTGTTTATTATGCCTAATCAGCTGCGAGTCAATTCATGAGAGGGTTACAATAATGCGCGCACCTCCTGTGCACTTCGCCCTCGTCACTGTGTAATGTGCTTTCTCTTCCATTCTGTGACAATTTTCCTGTGAAATGTTTGTTTTGATTTGCGTGCATGAACAAATGTTTCGACGGCTCGCACCTGTACAGGTTCAGGTTCGTACAATATAGTCCCAGCTTGTAAATGTAACCTTTAACAGGATACAGATGACACAGGACATAACGAAGGCAGCACAGGACAAAATAAAAGGTGCAGGGGCAGACACTGAGGATCAGAGGAGGTCCACTTACATACTATACTGCAGGTACTTAAGTAAGTAGATCAAATGCTCCATAGTGTATCAAGTATTAAATGAATCAAATATAAAAACATGTACAGATCGTTGTTGAGAAAAAATATATGAAACCATGGGGTGCGTTTGAACGGGCTACATTTTAGTTATCAATACTGGATCTAATACTGGATATTGTGATATAATAATATGAAATTAAACCAGGTTAAGTTGTTCTGTCAGTGAACAAAGTACAATAAATGCCATCTTTAGATAGATTTGTGACCACCCTTAAGAATCCTCACAAATTAGTTGGATTTGTTTTGTTCATGTAGTCTTCTAAATACAAAAATAATCTCTAATGGACGTACTTGAATGGCTCTCCTGATAACCAAAGGTTCAGGTTATATAAATCTGAACAGGGCATGACACAGAAGACAGATGGCAGGGGAGGACAGAGTGGCCATTCAATATTACAAGACCTCCATTATACAGGGTAAGACACTAAAGGATCCAGGACAAAGTACAGGACAGGAAACAAATTGGTCTAACCATCCACTGGCCAAGCCAGTGAAAGCGTCCATCCAAATGTACTTTCCTCCTGTTCTTGGACTCAGTGGTTGTTCGTAACACAGCTGTTATACAGATCAGACCAGACAGATCAACAGCAGGTTCCCTGAATGTCGGCACTAACTGACTACAAGTGGTTTGTTGTTCTCCACAAATACTACTGAACCTACAGTTGAAAGGTTTGCACTGGACTTTTATTTTGTAGCAGACTCCCATGTTACCCCTCTATCTATTCAGACCTGTGGGTCTACTGCAACACAACCTGCAAGAGTGACGGAGGGGTATTTAAGGCGGTATCACCACTACAAAAAGAACCGCGTGTTAACAAGAACAGGACAAGCACATTACGTTCAAACAATGCAGCACTGCCTCCAATCCTGTGCTCTCTTTCACTCACTACATCCCACCCCCTCGGGGTTAGCAGACCTTCCTTCATGTTCAAAGATTATCTGTTAATCCAAAATATGCAGGAGCATGAGACGGCAGGAAAGGGACCAATACTCAGGGGGGAGGGAGGGATGCATGGCTTTATTTGTTTGTTGGCTTTCATATTAATCCATTGGAACACAGTGCATTTTCCCCCTCTTTTTTGGGCATGTGTAAATGTTTTAGAGCCATTAAATGGAAGATGGAATTTTCAATGGATAGCATGTAAAAGTATTAATTGTAAAGACCATTATTTGGTGTCCATGAGGCTGAATCAGCTTAGCCACTCCATTCCCCCATTTGCATACAAAATGCTTTATTTTGGCAATCAATGAAAGTGCTCCACTGTATGTGTGGCTTATCACATGCTTGCAGGAAATGGATTCCTTAGCCATCTCGTTAAATTCTGTTGATGCAGAACAATTTGAAACATGGCACAGGCAGCAATGACATTTAAAGATGCCTCGGCTTAATTATATTTTGCAAACATTTGGGCTGTTTGTCCTCAGGGATAAAGTGCCTCCACTACAAAGTTAACTTGTTAATAATTCAAAATGAATCTCTCTTTTTGTTGAGCACCAATCATTATCTCCTATTAGTGCTGGTTAAGGGCATTCAAGGTGCCTCAAACACACAGGGGAGACATGCTGCTATTTAATACCTATAAAATGAAGCACACACATGCAGCACAATGAAGTTTCTGGAAATTTTTAAACCCTTTAGACAGAGCAGAGTTGCTGAGGTGCATAAAAATAACTAGTTGGATGAATAATTTTAATAAATACACACACACCCATACAAACAGGATCTGCCGCTTTTGTTGACTAAATATCTTTGGATTTTGGACTGATAGCTGAACAAAACAAGACATTTACAAATGGCATCGTGGGCTTTAGGAAATTGTGCATTTTTCACTGTTCTTTGACATTTTATAGACAAAACAATTCATCATTCAATCCAGAAAATAACCAGCAGAGCAATGAACAATGAAAACAGTCAGTTAGTTACAGCCCTAAATGAAGAGACTGCTACAAATAAAGTCTATGTGTTTTTAAAATGCAGAATGTGAGAATGTGTAGATAGGGTACAATGATCTGCTATAAATTTCAAACATATTAATAAAAACGCAAACGACAACAGTTTTCATGTGAGACAAGACTGGTAATATAAAATCGTACCACTAGGTGTCACACCTGACTCAGCCACTCCCGATAGAACACAATTGACTGTACTAGCTGGCTGGCTACCTCGCTAACATAGCAAACAGTGTAAGTGACATGATGGTTGTTGGGGACAGGGTTATATTGGGAGTTATACTGACGGGGAGAAATTATAGGCTCATTGATATTAACTTTCAAAAGCTAGTTAGCAACTTGGTAACTCTCTTGTCTGCTCTGCTAACATAACATGAGCACTGCAGACAGAGCTGAGAATGTTGTAGTGACCACCCACTACAGAGTTAACATTGCTGACTTCAGTCCGTTTGCCAAAATCAAGCCAGTTTAAGATTGCAGACCAGACAGAACTGGCAACACCAAAACTGACCCAACCATAGGAACACATAGGAAAAAATACACTGTGTGTTCTTTATCAAAGAGAGCTAGAAGATAAAAAAAATAAAAGTAATACTAAGATTTGCTGAGCAGCAATGTACTGTCGAAACAAAATGTCTTAGCTCTGCCTGCACACGTACAAAAAAAATATCCTTTTGCATACATGCTGTAAACACGTATTCATGAGGAAGAGCTCACATTCAAGCTCTCCACAGTGTGCTTTGTGTGTGTGTTTTGTTCATGATAGTTCATAGAAGCAACACAAATTTAAATTGCATCCCCTGGAGATAGTGTCTGTCCTTTTGATACTAATAAATTAAAGTGTTCAGACTGGCAACCATACAACTAAAAGACAGTCAAGGTCTGGCCTATATTGGAAAGCATGTTTCGACTCCATTAATCTCCCTCATTCCCTTTTCATGACTGTCTTTCTTCTATGAATATACAGGATTCAAATTTGTGACAGCGTGTCCTTCATGACACCCAAAGCCAGGTGCATCCCCATCAATATCAGCAAAAAGAGGAAAAAAATTAAACCTACTCAAAATACATACTGTAGGAGTGCATTGATTTAATATACTGCCATAAGCCCTTGCTCCTACACTCGACATGCAATTTGGAAATAAATTGACTGATTTAGATAGAGGCACGGGGAGGTGTGGAAAAAAACCTGATGTAAACCTTGTCTGCTACTATTCAGTAAGGTGACATTGCGCAACAAATCACTTGCATGAATAGAGAAAGAAAACGATTTCTATTTCTAAAAAGTAATTTTGTTTGGGGAAGGTGCGTTGATTGCCATGTATGTGAATCTATTCCTCTCTCGACTCTAGGAGCATGAACATTTTATAAAAGTCAATGTTATATTTTGCTGTTAGCATAATAATCAGAAAGGCCAGACTTTCATCCAAAGAATAACAGAATCTCATTTATTGCAAGTACATAATAGAAGGCCAACTGCAACAGCCTATCTCTCCCGTGCTTTGTATACTGCTGTGCAGGAGCAGAAATAGTTGACTTTTGCAGCAGCAGAGTCCATTGTGTTTTAATTGAGCCCAATGAAGAATAATTAAGTAATTAAAGGCTTGATAAGAGAGAGGCGCAGTAAACAGATAAAAGACAAGTGCTGGTATTAACAATATGGTACACTGCAGAGTGGATTGGACATACCTCCAGAATGGCATCACTAAAAGAAGACAAAGCATCAAAGGCACCACCCAAAATGGGTCTGCATGTCATTTCTTAAAAGAGCTTGTGGCTGTGAATATGCACGTGGTCAGATTTAAAATGTAATACTTCCCAGCTGGATTTTTGGAATGGGAGTGCACTGTGATATTTTCACCACTCTGACATTAGCGGGTTTTATTTTTTGAGTAATTGCACAGCTTGATGTGTACTCAGGGGTTTCCATGAGAACGATGAAAGTCTTATTTCAACAATGCTGCAATTATGGGGAAATATGGGAATACATTTTGAGCCAGTTCACAGTTGAGTTGACTGGAATAATAGGAATAGAAAACAGAAACAGAGAGCAAGGGTGAAAATGGCAATTCAGAACTCAACTGTCTTTAAAATACCAGTCCGTAGTGAAAAAGAATCCTTACAACCAAAATCTCTAATACCCTCTATGTGTCAAATACTGCAGCACGTCTATACTACTTTGAAGTACTTTATGGTGCCAAAATTTCCCAAACAGTGGTATCTGCTTTATTCAACATACAGCAGCCATAATCTCTGCTGGCATCATATGCTGGTTGGCAGTGATAATCTATAATCCATTCATCCAGAGAGGGTACACAAATGCATATTTGTTTCCTAGGATTAAAAGCTTATAGAGGGTGTATGGCATGGCCAATAATGTTCATCCATGCCAGCTATGACAGAATTTTTCAACTGTACTGTGATTACAGCGTTGTTCCAAAGCACAAAGCAGTATCTCAAGTTTTTTTGCACACACTACAATGTTATTATTATGATGAGAAAATCAGATTGACAACATCTCTTTTAAAGGGAATTTGACAAAGTTTGCAGAAGAATGAAACATTATGAAATCATCACTTGATGCCCTTGCCTGCCCGCCTTCTTTGTGGTCAGCAAACGAATCTGTCACATGAAGGTCACCAGTTCATAGTCCAAGATTAAAAAGGGTCTACAACCATTGTTCGACTGACGTGAAACCCTACATTTCCACAGAAATTAGATGCCAGTCAGTACATTGAACGAAATTCTTCTTTAAACAAAAGAATAAAATAAAGCCAGAGTTCAGTCAAGAACATATCAGCCTGTCGTTCATTTCTCTTTCCAACATCCTGTTGACTCTTCTCATACATGCTCACACATCATCTGGGGCTTTTTTTTTTTACATGAAAACCAATGTATGTGGGTATGAGTAGTGTTGTTAATTTGGTTTAGGTCCAAATCTTGACACTGTAAATCTACAACTGTTCATATTGTACTAGACATATTCAGAGCAACCTGTGCTTTTGTTATGCTTATGCAGCATAACTGCAGTAGTATTGCTGAGGTATTTAGTAGAATAAATGAATTTGCATGTTCATAATAAATCTCAAATATTTCAGTTTTATGTGCATCTAACTAAAGCTATATATTGAGCCATCAACTTCTGAATGTCTCTGACATGGTTATGATGAGAGTCAAACCCCTGTGGGTAATAAAAATTGCATAATAGGTGGAGCTGCATATCATCTACATAACAAAGAGTACTGATGGTATGTCTATGTCATCTTTAGCGTCTAAACATGACATATAAATAGAGAACAGACAGGGACCTACATATGACCCCTGGGGAACTCCACAAAGTATCATGGAGATGAGGGGTGTACTCACAGCATGTAAGTGCTATTCTTAAACCAAAACCCTGTCATAGCAACTGACATGTGTACCCAATACTCATGACAGATTGCATGATTAACAATGACAAATACAATACAATGCAGAGAAATTAGCAATAGCAAGTATTTAATTATTAAATAAGTGAGTTAAGTTGCATTGTTAGTGAGATCTAAACCTGACCAAATTTAATACATTGAAATTTTAATTTATTTCATTTCACAGGTATAATCCTATTTAACATAGTTCTAACACAAAGCATTATATTGATGTGCTACTTCTACTACTACAGTTTAGCTACTGCTAATTTCCCTGGTTGGGCTTTAATATGTATGAGCACTTTCAGCATTATACCTGCAATAAACATTCTCCAGAAGACAAAAAAGGGAGATTGGTCTATGAATGTTCAAGATATTTGAATCTCAGAGCTGGTTCAAGGGATGTCAAATATTTCATCAATACATGATATATCTATACATTAAACATTAATCATACAAGGGTGGTAATGGCACAAGCTAATTTAAATTAACTAAGACTATAAGACCATCGATCTGACTGACACATATGCCTTAAAATTTTGCAGTATCATAATGCTGTCATAACTGTGTACAGCCAAGAAACTACAGTTACTATGGATGTGGAACAAAGTGATACCATAAAGACATCAAATCAGAAGCCCATGACATTTCAGGAATTCTTTCTAAATCTGTTTGTGCAATAGATTATACAATAACTTGTTACCATTTTAGCTGTGTTTATTTGAGGAAAAAAAACATACTGTCAATTGTGTATGGTGATGTGCAATATGTGAATGAATGAGTGAATTATATTCCTCAAACAAAGCAAAAGCCATGACACCCAATATTTGATTACATATACCCTCAATTACTTATCTGACCCCTGCACTCACTGGGTATTTCCGAGGGCTTAACATATTGATCAGTGTTTCAAAAAACCTTGATAAATATTCTGTGAAAGACACATATGGGAGATCTTTTGCTAATAAGTCCTCTGGGTCTCACCTACTTGACCTTTGGTGGTTTGGGCTCGACTGCCAAACTGGACTGCTGCATCATTAAAGTGGCGAAATATAACAGGAGTCATGCCAAATGGTTTGAAAAAAAAAAATCTGATTCCAGTTTATCACGCTAACACAGAAGATAAAAGTACAATTATATAATATATAGTATATAGCTTACTTACTTGCATTTTTCCCTACCTAGATTTTGCACACACATTAATTTTTGAAAGCTGCATCTATGTTACATGGCCCATTCATTATCTGTTCTTAATGTTTATCCTCAAATAAAAGTCAGTTTTTTAATTTCATTTAATTTATAATAAAAAATATATATATTATCACAGTGTTCCTATTATTAATGTTCACCCAATGATGATTGTAAATTGAGGCCTTGTTGTAGCTGACTAGATGTGTGAACTAAAATGTTAGCAATACGTGAGTTATAATACTTTTAGTGAGTCACAAAATGTGATAAACATGCATGTGACTTTGAGGAGCAAAACCCAAAAAAAAAAAAGATTAATCACTATTAATCACTAGACTCTAAAATTGTTTGACAAATTTATTAGACACCATAAATTACACTACAAGTTTCTGAACTGTTGGGACTCAATGCCTGTCTTCCATGTATCTGTATCTGAGGCTGCACTGCCATCTGCTGCTCTTTTGTATGAAACACACATCAGAGGGTCTGCAGAGTGGACGGGTTGATACAGTAGGTTGTGTGTTGCATTCAAGTGCTTATCGTGACTACCTGGTATGTTTAAAAGCAAGTTATGTATTCAAGGCCATAGCTTGGGGAATAATTGATGAAGCTTAAAAATGTACTTTTGATGGTCATTGTCTGTTTTACAATCAGACGGCACAAAGCTAGTTTATTCGATAACAAAGGAACATAGAGACAGACTTACACATGAGGGGTGTATCCTCTTAATGTTTTTACTAAAAACTACATTTGATTAACTACTGCAAGTAATCCACAGTTACAAAACAATACAGGATGCTCGCAGCCAGTAGTAAAAAACATGTTGATTTACTACAGTATCATGGTGGGTTATTATTGACATTTTCAACAAGCTTATTTTTATTATTTAGAAATATAATAACAGAGTGGGAAACAGTAAAATTACGTTGTTGCAAAAACAAATTCACTGCTCCTCACTGTTTCACTACCTCTTTATGGCAATATGCAAATCAACGCTACAACTATTCCAATGAGAAATATTCACAGTGAACAATGCTACCGTAGCTCAGACAATTTACCAGATTTGTATCAAATGAGACTGGCGCACCTGTGAAACATTTACAACCTTAGGTCTGCTTGTGTTTTTTTTCTCTGACAAATTATTAAGTGATGCATTTTCCACCCAAAGGCTTCGGTGTCACACTTTTATCAAACCTGAATTTAAACTAGCTGGTTGGGAGCTGTCATGAAGTCGCACACTGGAATCTCACATGTCAATCAGTACCACTCGTAAGACACAGTAACACAGTCAGATGCCTTACCTTAAACCAGGTATTTTCCCTCAGCAGTCTCTAGGCACAGGCATCCATGAATTTATTGAAATGCAGGGCTCTGACTTATCTTCCAGCTTCGGCAGGTTGCTGCAATGAGCCTAAATCATGGCAAACCAAGAAAAAGGCAATCAGTTTGAAGAGATGAACATTGGTCCCACCACCAATAATGACGGAGAAATTTGGTCGAAACGGGGATTGCATTTACGTCAAGATGGATCTTGACCCAAAGTATCCAGGGAAAAATTCATTTTGTTTCCAATATGTTAGACCAGAGACTTGACCAAAGTATCAGTTGATTCTGATTGTTCTGATTGTGTTCAAGTAACAGGAAAGCCCATCTATCTGCTAAATTTGCTTACTCTATGTATTTGTAGATAGGTTCTGAAATCCAGATACATTGAGGGCATAATCATAATGCCAGGCCAGTTGTTTCTCTCTTTGGGGATTTGTAGTCAATATTTCAAACAGCACTTGAATGCAGCTGCTCTAATCTGGTCTAATCTGGGCAGGAACGTCACCAGATGAGAGATGACATCTACGGATACGAGCTTTACTCCAGTGAAATAAACTCACGGCTGTCATTTTTGGAGACAAAATGTCTATAACAACTTGCCAGAAGGTTACTCTGATATCATGCTCTGTTCTCTGTGTTTCTCTCTTCCTGCCCAGAATGCTTTTACCCAGAGGGAAAAAGGAGATGGGGCAGCCTGAGGGTAAGGCGGCTTATCAGATCATCCATCCATCCATCTCCATCCTACGCCATCTCCGATGTCTTTTTGTTGTTGTTGTCGTTGTTGCCAGCTGTTACTGTGGTCTATACAGAGTGCGTCAGACCTTGAGCCCCATCATAGTGCATGCACATTTTGCAAGAATATGTGTATAATATATTTACAATTACAATATATTTTTTATGTTTAGAATATTATTTTGAATATTTGCACATGTACAAATAACTTCAACAGCCTATTTATTTATTTATTCATTTTTTTAAAATACGTCTTCACTAAACTTAGGCAGCCTCTATGAACTGTGGAATTGAAATTATTGTAGGATTCTGTTAGTATTATTATTATTTGATGCTTTTACATCTCCTGTCACCCACAGAAACTGGTTAAGCTGCTGTATTTTTTTGATAAGTCAGATCTACGTTAAACGTCAACACATTTATAGGCCTGTTTCCAAACATATATTTATAAATGTTTCCCTTTGAGGAGGTTTCATTTCTTCCCTGGTATTTAACAGTTATCCTTACCTTAACGGAGACATCTTTTATTACACATAAACTGTGTTTGATTGATTGATCGATTTTTGACAAAATTATACATTTTATGTAACACCACAGTGGTCATAATAATACTGCAGTGAGAACCAGAAAGGTATTTTAGATTTCTGTGACCACAAAATATTTGCAGAAGCAGCTGAGTCACTGAATGAACAGCGGTGTCAAGGACACAGCTGGGTAGCACTTTGATTAAAAAGTAGAAAACATTTTCTGAGTTTGAATTCATGTCATCACTGCCTCGTATTAATTAAATCTTAATTTACTGTGTGAACGATGACAGGTTGGCTGATACAGACAACTCAAACAGAGAGATCTGATGAAAGTAAGATTAATTAACAATCCTTGAAAGTTGTAATGATGTCCAGCTATCAACAAAACAGGGTAGTTAACTCTAATCAAGCCTAAACAACCTGAATCAACAAGAAAAAATCAACACAATACTAAAATGGTCACTTTCACACATGACAACATGTTTCTCTGACACTCCCTCAGTATAAATAGTATTCTTGCAATGTCTTACCTTGAACAGACATAAGTCTCTCTTCTCTCCAGCTACACCTCGTTGGTCCAAAGTTAAGAAATGATGACTTTCCCTCCGGCAGTTCAACACTTGTCCATGGAGGTGCTTGGTTTGTCTGTGGCAGCATGCTAGCATCGCATCCTCACAATGCGTTTAGCTACCAACAGATGGCGCGTTTCGACTTTTACAGTTATTAATGATTGTTTGAGGTGCATGTTGCTGTTATATTGTGATAACGTTGGGTTATTCTCAGTTAATGGGCAATTTCAAACCGCATTAAAGTTTCTTGACAGCGTCCCAGCTAGCTAAACACGACACGAAACACTACTTGACTGCAGCACGGTGCTCTACTACCTGTTAGTGTGCGCGTGGTTGTAATCACTTGATTGTAATTGGTGGAGCAGATTGTCAATCACAAGAAGCAGCATATGATTGGAGCAAAAAGGCGCTGAGGGCGTCACAAAATACTCCAGCTAACTAAATAATTCTCGATGTTTAGCCAAATGTTGTGATTTTGAATAGTGATACTTTACATCATTAGGACATCCTAACATGGCATAAACTGAATGTAGTAAAATAAAGACAACATTACTGTTTATATGGAGGAAAGTGAAAGTGATCTTAAGTGACTGCTTGATCCAAAACACCCTAACATGGACCTGATTGATTTAGTTGGACCAAAATGGGAAATCAGTTAATACTGGGACACTTGCAGTGCTGGCAACAAAAATAGAGTAGTTATATACTCCTATTACTTGCATGATTAATTTCTGAAATGAGAAAGAAAGCTGCATGCATCACTGGTCGAGGAGGAGATCACTGTGAGATATGTGCAGGAAGAATCTGCTCTAATTATTGAAGTGGATCAACTGACTGATTTTTGTCTCCTCTAGTGGGACCTGGGTTCTACCCTCCTGTGATGCATCAGCTGTCATTACCAGAGGACCCAGAACAGTGGGGTGTGGACCCTTCCTACACCATGACACACAGTGCTGAGGCCATGGCCAAAGTAAAAGGCATCACACGAGGCAAAAAATACAACCTGATGGCTCAAGTGATACCCATATATGGCTTTGGGATTTTTCTTTACATATTCTATATAATCTATAAGGTAAATAGCGCATGGCACACAGGCTGTATAAGTATACACATTTAAGTTTCACCACAAATTACAAAATTATCTCTCATATGCTGCATTAATCTAATCATAATATTTTTTCCTATTCATAGTTGACATGTAAGGGAAAGACTACTAAATCAAGAAACTACCCTTCAGTGCCCAGGGCAAGCATGGAAAGTAATATTAGTAAGTATCTTCACCAGTTTCAAGTATTTCAAATTCAAGTATTTGTATTTCTTACTCAGTAAGTATTTCAATTAATTAATCTGATCATTTTGTCAATTAATCGATAAGTTGTTTGATCCATAAAATGGAAATGGCAAAAAAGTGTTACTTCCCAAGGCTCAAGCTTCTGTCCTCAAATGACTTTTACGTTTACTCTCACTAGAGAAACCAGAAAATATTCACATTTATATTCACATTGACATTTTGAATCAGAGAAATTGGGCACATTTACACACCTGATTATGAAATCAGAATAGATTATATTATTATTATTTGATATTAAAACAATGTTTTGTCTTGTAATTCTTGTAGCAAACAATTGTGAGCTTTCCAGGCTTCAACAGAGACTGCTGCACACAGAGAGCATGATGGCGAAGATTGTCTCTAGAAAGAGTCGAAGTTCTGGGAAGTAAGACTTATTTTTGTCTTCACACCCTACTTTTCACTGCCCACAGCACAGAAGAACCAGAAAAATGACTTCATATTGGGATAAATCAGCTTAGACCTGGCATGGAAATGAAAAGGCTAAAAATGAAAAATATTTGGTAGAAAGACCACTGGCATATTTTACTTAACAGCTACTGCTACTACTTTATTTAAAAAGTCCTTAAGTCATATAATAGCATAAATTGTGTAAAGTGAATTGATGCCAAAGGAAAAGGAAATTATCTAGTTTCTAGCTTTTTGAAAAATACACATGTAACTTTTGGACGTCCTGGTGTGAAATAAGTCTTTTTAACAAGCAAATAAAAACTCAATAATGTAGTATAAGTGATTTTTATTAGTCACAATTCATTGATGCAGAAAACATCTCTAATCTCACACAGTGAGAGTGAGTAACGAAGAATCAGAAAATCAGAGTGATGTACCATAGCATTGCCATCTTGCCTGACTCTGCTTCCAAATCTGGCAGATTCTTGAGTGGCAGAAGGAGGAAGAGTAAAACTGCAACATCAAAGAAGGAGGAGAAATTACTCAGGCAACTTAGACAGATCACACAGCTGATGCAAGAGGGTCGACTGGAGGGAGCCTCCCCAGAGATGGAGGCTGAGGAGGTCCCCTACGGCGCAGACTGGGAAGGTACGTGCCTAAATCTGAACCTCAAAGCTCCTCAAATAGTTTTACGTAGTGTACATTCGTTGCAGATTATAGTAGCAATTTTTGTCTCCAGATCAATCAAATACATTTGAATGAATGAATTATAATTATAAGGCAGTTTGTGTAACCTAAATTTCATGTGGTATATTCAATTCTATTTCTTTTTGTACATGAATGCAGGATACCCAGAGGAGACCTACCCTGTGTACGATGATTCCTATAAAAGCTGTACAACATTTGAGCCCATTATACTGCAAGAGATGCTGCAACAACCTACTGCCGAGGCCCTGGCAGAGAGGATGGAGCAAGAGGAGGAAGAGGTTATGACAAGGAAACTATCCATAGTGCGAGAGGAGGATGAAGAAGAAGAGGAGGAGGACGGAGAGGAAGAAGAAGAGGATGGAGAGGAAGACGAGGAGGAGGAGGATGAGGAGGAGGAGGAGTATAAAGAGGAAGAAATAGAGGAAGACATAGAGGAGGTGGCCGAGGAGATACAGGAGGAGGAGGAGGAGGAGGAGGAAGAGGAGGAGTATAAAGAGGATGAAGAGGAGGAAGCAGAGAAGAGACACTTGCTCAGTCTTCCTCCATCCCCGCCTGTGAAAAGAAAGAGAATTGGTTTGGAGGTGAGCAAAGAGCTGCAGTCTTACAATGGAGGGAAGAAGCAAATAAGCTTTAGTGACCACAGGGACGTGTTCCACTACCCCAAAGAGGGTACTTATGAAGATGAGGAAGAAGATGAGGTGGAAGAGGAGGATGAGGCAACAGACGGGGAAGAGGAGGAGGAAGCTGATGAAGATGATCCAGTGATGGAGGCAGAGAGTCTGCAGTTCAGTTGTGAGGGTTGTCCCAACCCGGAGGAAGAAGCAGAGCAGGATAACGAAGAGTATTTGTTAATGTCAGCACCTGTGGAGGGTGACGGAGGTATCCATGCAGAAACGCCCAAAGAAGTCGGG
Source organism: Nibea coibor (assembly GCA_023373845.1). Taxonomy (NCBI): domain Eukaryota; kingdom Metazoa; phylum Chordata; class Actinopteri; family Sciaenidae; genus Nibea; species Nibea coibor. Next base: position 8,206,300 of record CM041738.1, on the reverse strand, counting down.
GTGAGTGGGCTGAGGATGAGGAACAGGAGAGAGACGTAAAGGACTACAATCTAAAATGAGTTTTTAAACATACTGTGAAGTCAGAGCTCCTCAAACTGTAGCTTGTGATGTATGTTTTCACTTCATTCTTCTTCTGTATCCGGTTTAGATGTCACAAACAGTCAGTTACAATTGTATTTATTCATGCAGAGGGCTTCCCACATTTCTTTTTTCCAGTAAAACAGATTTAAAACATTCATATTCATAATATGCATCACTCTCGATGATAGACTGTTCTTTAAAGGCCCTGCAATCCCTCCCAGCCAACACACGTGTTCACTTTTTTTACCTCATTAAACTTTTCTTTGGGCCAATCGAAGTGTGTACAAAATGTGCTTGATTGACATCTTACCCTTTCCTTTTAGTTGCAGCTTCTTATTGGTCTGTTGAGACTTGTGACCTCATGTAATAGCGCCACCCAACTTTAACCTGAGCACAAGTCCAATCAGTGAAATAGTTGGCTGTATGTGACTCAGTGCCGTTCTTCTCATGGGAGGTCACACCTGGAGTACACAAATATAATTGAAATTAATCTGGACAGTACCTAGAGCACAAAGTAAAACAGGTGTTAGTTGCATAGAGTGGGAATAACAGACACCACACACCTGCTTACAAGTCAGTGTAGCATCAGAATGGTTTAAAATCTGTTTCATGGCAGAGTTACACTCCAAATTCTGAGGGCTGTATACTAAATGTTTTCCTTTAAATGACACTATATGACTGTTGCATTTCTTTTACTTTCAAGACATTGGAACAAATGAAACAAGCTAGTCTGAGTGTGCACTCCTGACACTGTCATGCAATGTTTAGCTCCATCTGGTGGTCAAATATAGCTAAACTCTTGGGGATTCTCCCTGTTAGGTTAATGCAGCAAAACAACTTTGAATGTTTCGCAAATAATCCCCAACAAGAATTATCATAGAAATAAAAACTCTCCAGGGGGCATACAAAGACAGTAGAAGCAAAGCAGGCGGAGGCTGTGGTGGAGATGGCTTTTCGAAATTGGTTGCTGAGCAGAGACGTGCCAGTAGTGCAAATATGTGAGCATGAAGATAGAAAATACAAATCAGTGCAGTAAAATGGGATGGATGTTTTAAAATAGTTCTCAGCTACCACAGCAGCACTACCTTGACTCCAGCATTAAGATATCAGCTGCTTTTCTCAATGCTGTCTCGAGTGATTATCTCACACTTTATTAGACACTGTAGGGAAATCTGTCTTCTGGACTTGATCCATTATGTTTAGGAGCAGCAAAGCACAGACGCCAGTAGCCAGGAAACTGGCTGACAATTAGATATTTCTTTAATCTATCTATAATACTAATGGAAAAACAAAATATTATTGTTGATGGACAAAAAGTAATTATAACATTATGACAGACAGACCAGTCTCAATCCATCAATATGGCCCCTGTGGCTAATTCAAAGATTGGCGGTTTGATTGCTGGCTCCCTCCAGGCCACATGTCTAAGAGGTACAGTAGCATACTGAACTCTACTGCTCCTGAAAGCTGTGCCATCACTGTATGAGTGTGTGTGAATGATTAGTTGCTTTCTGATTAGCAGCTGGCACCTTGAATGGCACCCTCTGCCATCAGTGTATGTAGTGGATCCAAAGACTAGAAAGGTGTTACATGAATACAAGTCAATTTAACATTTACTAATAGATTGTAGAAGGTGATATTAAAGGATTATTACAATCAATACAGACCAAAGAAGCCAAGCATTTTAATTCTCACTTTGCTTTGTTTCTTTAGTTTCTAGACACTTTCTTACAGACGTTAATATTCAACAGCCTCAGTGTTCTTGCAGCTAACATCAAACATGTCCCTTTAACAAAGGGACCTTTCTCACTGTAGACATTTTTCTAATCTATCTTGTCGTACCCAGGTATAACTAATAACAATAACAAGCAGTCCATTAAGATACTGCTACTGATACTGAAGTTCCAGAGCCGTTATTAGGCGTCATTAATTACTTAATTTAGATACTTTATTTTTTCTGACATCTGTAAGAAAGGTTACTTGCCACTTTAAGATCATTTTGAACTATAAACTGTATATCCTGCCTTGAGACAGCTTTGGCATTTTTTTTTACATGAGCAGTGTGTAAAACACAATCAGGTGTAGAAAAACATTTATTTTCTCAGTTGTAGATGATCAAGGATAGACATAAGGAAGGTGATATCCATACAGCTGAGTCTGAAGCAGAATCTTAGTGTCAAAGGAGTAGAGCAATTGATGAGTGGATGTAATGATGAGCTCAAGCAGGACCTCCATGGTCAGTGGTCTGGTTCTGATCACAAAGACAAAGCATAAAAGAGGATCGGCAAGTGAGAAAAATGAAAAAGCCACAAAAAATGTGAAATGCAATTTACCAGTCACTATTTGTTTGTTTCCAACGCTTGATTATGATCCGTCTCTATAAGCATAGTAGCCTACTAAACTGCCACTCCTCAAGTATTAGCTAGTAGGCAAGTTGTAGTCATGTAGACATTTAACTATTATATTTTAATAGTAAGGAAACCTTTTTTGTTCATGTTGTAAATAAAATACAAGACGTCCACGTTAAAAAAAAAGGCTAATTTCAAACAACTTTCTCTGTGTATTGTATGTTCTTCTACTTCTTTCATGCGTCATCATCGTCTTCAATGTATTAACAATCAACAAGATATAATAAAATTAATGGATACATCTGGACACTAAATTTCAGAATTAGGACCTAATTAGGAACAAGTATGGCTTGGAGCAAGGTGACTGATAGCAAATTTCTGGAATTGAACTTTAGTAGTGAGAAGAGATGGTATGTTCACTATGCCCACGAAAGAGGTGCAAAGACTGCTAATTCAAAAGAGAGAGAAACAAAAGCATATTTTGACTTACTGAAGTTTTATTTTTTTTTTTACCATGATCAAAGGACTGTGTCTATACCACCACAGTAAATTGTACACCATTTACTGTACATTACAACGAGAGCACTAAAAACAGAAAGTGAGAGAACCTTTGGTTCCAGGACACATGTATGAACAGCAGACTTTACAGCAAGAGTATCAACAATTTTAAAATAGAAATTTAAAATAGTTAGAACACAATTGAGTACAAGAATAGCACATTTGATAAAGATTTCCTCATATCCCACAGTAACAATAGCAGTATCAGATTGTTCTTTGCCTTCAATCAGCTTTTTTTTTAAAGGTCATAAAATACAAAATACTGTTATACATTTGAGAAAGGATACCGCTCCATCAGGAGCAAGAGGAATAATATTTTGAGTAAAAATGTGAACAGCAATAAACCACGTGATATAGAAACTTACAGCCAGTCAGATGAGGAATGTATCAAACTCCACCTCAGTGGAGCAAAAAATTAATCAAAGATGTAAAGAGCAAGAGATGGAATATGCAAGTGTTGAAGCTGTGGCAGATTCACACTGTTTTTGTGTGTTTGTTGGCAGTAAGTCAATCTGTGTTGAGTTGATTCTTTCCAGGTAGGACACATCAGAAAATATGAGCACAACCTTAAGCCTGAGTGCCTCCGATATTAAATCTGCTGCCTGATTCACAGGACAATCAAAATAGATTCACCTCCAAATATAATTTAAATATATCTGGACAGTTACTAAAATGTCCAGTGATGTGCACTTTGGATTATTATCTTCTGGAGGTGTTGCAACTCAAGCTATTTAAATCACTCTAAATGAACTCAGCATTAGATGACTGAATTCAAAGTAGCTACAGAGAAATATCTCCAATGGATGTGAAGACAGCAAGAACAGCAAAGACCAATTCAAGCTCAGCTCATTTTATGGCCAAAGCGTAACACTGGAATTAGTCTTCAAAGGCACAATAAAGTATGTACAGCTATATCTCTTCCACTACGGACTTCAAAGTAAAGTGCACCATCATCCTATACATTCACATACATGACACTGTTGACACGATATTGTATACAGGTATGGTACACAGCACAGTGTAACATGCCTTTGCCCTGTTCATGTCCAAAGTCACTAATTGTTTTGTGTGGATAATAGAGATATTCTTTCTTGTGTTGCTAATTCATGTGCTTGCAGCTCCACGGAGCCAATACTGCTAAAATTGTCGCGAATGATAACAGAAAACAAAATTAAGGTGTAATAAATACATAAATAACAAAATAAATATATTGTGGTGACGTGCACGTTATTTTTAATTCAGTAGCTATATAAGCAGTATTCATGCTTTAGGAAGTGTGTGATGTGTTTTTTTGTGTGGCAGATTACATAAACTTACAGATGTTAGTTATAATTTACAGATAAAGAAATGTTAGATTTCTCTAACTACTACATAAAGGAACAGTGTTTGTTTTCATAATGCCAGTATAGTACAAAATGACTACAGTTATCAAAACAAATTGAATTTGATTTTTGAAAGTGGATTACTCTTTGTGCTTCTTTTCTTCCACTGACCAAGACCATCCCAAGGCTCCCCACCCCCCACCCCCACGCACATACACACAATAGTTGAGGCCCATAAAGCATTTTGGGATATGGAGGACTTCCAAGGTACTGGCTGAGTTGGAGATCTCAAACCAGTGATACGTTAACAGCCCTTGTTAAGAGGACAGATGGACCAGTTCTCCACTGAACTCGAGGCTGAGATCTATTCACAGGCTAACTTGCTGTCGAAGCTGGAAAGCGCAATGGCAAAGGCTTGGAGGGCACACATTGGGTAGTTATAGTCCATGGTGAAGACATCCTCTGCCACGCGGCCAAACTGCATCACAATGTAGTCAGCTGCAGAGGAGAAGAACCAGGAAACTTATTTTGGACAAACTGCTCTGAAATGATGTTGATGATGATGATAGAGACCTTGATTACTGAAAGCATTCAATATTTAAAACAAATAATTCATCCATGATGAATAACTAAGATGGCATCTGACTCCTTTCTAAAAAAAAAAAAAAAAATAGGTCACACAAATCCTCTCAAGTAAACTATGCTTCAATTCACCTTAATTAAACATTTAGTGAAAAGAGTATGCTGGAGAAGAGCGGTGTCCCTTTATTTTGATGGAATTTGCATTGATGCTCACACTGGTGTGAACTTTGCTGTGTGTACATTCTCAAAGTAACAAACTATCCTTTCTCTTTTTTCTACAATGTATTATATAACCAAGAACATGTTCAATAATCCAATCAAATGTTGGTCAAAAACATGGTGATTCATGTTCTAGCATTTCTTGAGTCACATCCCTCTCTCTCTCTCTGTCTGCCCTTATTTTCCTCCTGCTCTCCAAAAGAGACAAATGTCATGTGCCAAATAACACATTTTTAAAATTACAGCTAAATATTAGGAGACATCGTGTTATATGATTGGCTGTCCGCTCATTCGGAGAAACTTCCAATGACTAAAGAGTGACATTATGAAATAAATATGGAAAATGTACAAAATGTACAATTTTGGATCTTATCTGACGTCTGTGGTAGACTGATGAGGGCCGAGATAATAAACATGATCCAGAAAAAGCTTCCATTCCGCATGTGACCTAAGAGGATCTCTACTTAGGGAAAAATTCTGCCTTACACATTGTGCCATTTTAGTTATTAGTCACCTCAAAGAAGTCTTTGTACATTCATGCACCTCATTTTCTGATATCAGCTTTCTGCATGCACACCGGGACTGGAAAAGTGCTGCTTTAAAAGCAATTTCTGTATCATGACTTGTAGTCATTTATAGGAGGTTTTTCTGTACGTTGATGGAACTTTGGACCTTAGAGCAGAATTTATACTAATGAATATTTATACACAAAACTGTACTTTGTGACTTCATCTTTAATGTTGAACAGTCTAACAGTTTAGAGGGACTCACGGTCATTGTCATGAATGATTTGGAAGTTCTTGACGGACGCCTGAGTGACTCTGCCGTGGAAGTTGAGCACATAGGATTGTGTGTCGTCATTCCAAACAGGCGTCTTGTTGTGCAGTTCAATCACGCTCTCTGTGTTCTTGTTCTGCCACCTGGCCAGCAGTGACTCGTGGTCCTGCAATGAAGAAGAATTCAGACTAGGACAGCATGCACAGCAGATCAAGTATAAGAAGAGGTTAAATCAATTAAAACAGATGTGGCTATTGAAAAGTTAAGGTAACATACATTACGTGGACGAATAGACACTCTTTCATGGTCCATGTTCATTCCAGGAATGATGACGCTCATTTTGCGAGGTCCTTTGAATCCTAAGACATTGGTTTCCTAAATTCAAAAGATGACAAACCCTAAAAATCTTGACCAGCATATTATACTATGTTATTATATTAAATATCAGTGATGTGAAACTGTATTAAAACTGCATCAAATACACATTTTTAGAATCACACACCACATTATCCACTGTACTTTTACATTAGACAAATCTGTGGTCTTTTGAAGGTTATCACTGCCTGCTATGAAACTTAAAGCCACTGTCCTCCATAAATAATCAGCTGACTTTATACATGCATAGACGATAACTTGATATCCAACTAATTGGATCTAATTGGACTAATTGGACCTGTGATATTAAGTCTTTCCATGTTAAGTGGGTTGTCAGGCATTGTATCTCTGCGTATGTAGTCACACTGAAG